>JAUCMX010000003.1:22822002-23494502 GCA_033459395.1 Hemibagrus guttatus | reverse complement strand
AAATCTACAAATAATTTACTCACCCCCTTGTCATCCAAGATGTTCATGTGTTTCTTTCTTCAGTCATAAAGAAATTAGGTTTTTGAGGAAACATTTCATTTTTCTCCATATAGTGGACTTCAATGGTGACCTTTCAACATGATTACATAGTACGTAGCGTCGCGGAGATCACACGTGACGTAGGTGGAACTACAGACCCAGTGTTTACTAATTTGGAGAAGGAGGACCGCTCCGAAGTTGTTGCATGTGGAATGACAAAGTTGTGTCTTTGTGTCAGTTTTTTGTTTTAAATGGTCCGTTCGTGTGTGTACCCTGAATGTGGAAATTGTTTTAAACCTAAAAGATTACATCCGCTTGGAAATATCGTGACTGCTCCCAAATTTAATTTAAAAAATCCTGAGCGATTGAAGCTGTGGTTGCTCGCTCTGCACCTGGATATCAACACACCCATACATTCTCCTTGTACCTTTTTGTTAGTAAAGAGCGTTTGACTTATTTGCACTTCCTTGGTCTTTGTTTGTGTAAACACAAACTTTTACAACTGAAGAAAGAAAGACATTAACATCTTAGATGACAAGGGGGGGTCACTAAATTATTTGTAGATTTTTGTCCTGAAAGTGAACTTTTCCTTTAAGACCCTGTGATTTAAGACTAAGTATTTAAGACCATGTCATTACATGATGACAGATAGATAGATAGATAGATAGATAGATAGATAGATAGATAGATAGATAGATAGATAGACGGACGGACGGACGGACGGACGGACAGATAGATAGATAGATATTATCATATACTGGTCTTCAATACTTTACATTAACAAGAAACATTCCAACATTTAAAAAAGTGTCATTGAAACATATTTAATCTAGCTTAATGTTATCTGAAACATTCTTGTTCCCATCGCATTTTGATTGTTCCTGTTTATTAATGTTAATTAACAACTCTATTTCTGAAATATCTAATATCTGTGATGCTTAAGATTTGGTCTTTATTAAGTATTTATTGCAAGTAACATCATGATATGTCTTATCACATGAAAACCAACCACTGGTCACATGCTTTAAAAATTATTTACAATGTTAAATTAACCTTCAGTCCCAGTCTCTACTGGGTAACTCATTGGCTCGCTCTCTGTTCTCCAGGTGTGTCAGTTTGTGGTGTCGGTCAATGGGCTGAATGTGTTGAATCTGGACTACAGGACTGTCAGTAACCTCATCCTCACAGGACCCAGGACCGTGTTTATGGAAGTCATGGAAGAGGTGTGGGATTAAAGTCGAGTTTCTTCAGCCATTTCTCCTTATTTTCTTTATTTCTTTCTCTATCAATCAGTCACTTGTTTTTTCCCTCTGTGCAGTGTCAGTGAAAATCTTTTGGTGGAGTCTTCAGTAGAATGTTCTAGAGATCCAGTCATCGGATGTCATATTAATGGTCTTATCACTATTACTTCTAAATTTGACTTTGGTGACACTACTTCCTGTCTGAGCATCACATCATTCTCCATGAGATTTATTATGAGGTTATGACGACGGAGGAACAAAAGGGAAGTGTGTCAAGTCATGCCATTGTAACAAACTGTGTACAGATTGGAGAAATTGTTCTGCATAGATTTATGATATGCTTCTTGAATACGGGAATCCATTCTGTAACTTTTTGTGTGTAGCATTCAAGTGATGACCAATAGCTTTGTTCAGGCTTGAGGGAGGTTTATGTGTAGCTGAGCAAGGCTAACAATAACTCACTGTTGTGTTGCAGTGCAGTCGAGCATGGATAACAAAGTGTCAATTCCACACATTTTCAGGGCTAAGTGTCAATAGGTCATATTTTGAGACACCCAAAAGTTCTTTCATTAGGAGTTAAAAGGGAAAAAGCTTTACCTCGGCAGTGTCAGAAATATGTCATGTTTTCTTTTTTGCATCCATTAACTTTAATGAAGAAAAATGTTGACATTCAAAAGAAGAGCACTTGTATCTGATTTCCATATGTCTGCAGGTTTTGTAGGTAAATATAGGACCCATCATCATGAATATAAAAAAACATCATCATGTCGTAACCAATTTACACCGCAGAAAATGTCAGCTTAGCATGGGAAAATATCTTGAAAAGAATAAATTGATCCTCTATTATAAGATTACATTTAACCAAATATAAGCTTCTTAAATCTGTTTCTAGAAGTAAATGCTACGAATACGCAAAATTATCTGCCAATGGAACAAGGCTGTTTATTTTTGAAAGGAAATGCTAACTAACGTTTTACTCTTTCATATACATCAAGATATTTTCAAGACGTTTTCACTTGCTAGGATGACAATTTTTACAGTTTAGTTAAAGTGAAAGCGTCTGCTAGGCAACTGGAAAGCTTTTTTTAAGCTTCTTTCATAATGTGAAACATACAGTAGCAATAGTGGTAACATTTTTTATATTAAGGTTCCTGTGTTTATTTCATTTATTAAGTCACACATGTTAAACCTAGCATTAATACTCCGAGTAATTTAACTGACGTTTAAATGTTAATTAAATATAACTGCATTGACTAAACTTTACTCAATCCTTGAATAAAAATAAGGGGAAAAATAAATAAAAAAATAAATTAAATTACTCCATGTTCCTAAATGTGGACATTTTACAGAAATTTAACTTCAGCCTCAGTCATAAATTTTACTACCTAACATGTTGGTGTATTATTTATGTATAAATCCCATCTCTTGATTGTTAGGGGTTTTTTTTTTTTTTTTGGGGGGGGGTATAGTGGATTGATGCTAAAAACAAATTACGGCTTGTTTATGTTTCTAATGCATTAAATAATATTGGTTCAGGAAACCTTAATATAAAAGATTACCTCAATAATCAGTGTTTTAAATATTAATAATAATATATGATAGCCATATTGTCTCATGTCTTGAAAATGATTAATAATATAGTATTTGATGTCACTTGCCAATGTATGCAAGTGTAGCCTGCTATGAAACGCACATTTTTTAAAGAATGATTTTAATGTTTAGGAAATGATGAGTGGAATCTAAATCGGTTCGGTGCATGAGATTAGGTTTAAGGAGTGTTTGCTAACAGCTGGAAAAAATCTATTGGGGGTAAATTAGCAGCGTTGGACCCACAAGGTATACTTCTCTTGAACAAGGGCAGTGGTTCCATCCAAGAAATTTCCACAGCCAATCCATTTCAATTCCATATTCCACATCTCACTCACAGTGGATTTGTAATGATGTTCCTAGTTGCATGGATGACACATCATGGAAGTATCAGTACCACAGATGGCACTGGATTTGCAGTGCTTTTTGCCTTAATGACATTTATTTTGCTGCTAATCCTCGTGGCTGGCGATCACCTAACTCTCTTCACTAAACGTGGACACTTTTTAGTCTCAAGAGCTCTCTGTGATGTAGGTGTTTTTACTGATTCTTACTGACAATCAGCTTTCTATTTCTGGGAATAAGCACTCAAACTATCATAATGGGGAATAGACAGAGAAGTGATATAAAAGTAACAGCTCACGAGTGCAGAAAATGTACAGATACATCATAGCAAATGTTTTATACACTAAAAGTGCATCTGTCTACAGTTTGTAATGGAAATAAGCTAAAGGTACCACATATGTGTTTTTTGAAAAATCATACCATGTCTGTTGAAATGTTTTATTAAACACCTTTGATTTGAATGAAACACAGAACTGTCTTTTGTTTTGTAAAAATCAAAATCCTTTTTAATCTCCGGATAAATCCTGATTTAAAAACGGTTTTATGCAATAAGTCGCCTATAGATAATTTCCTTCATAGATTTTGAGGCCAACAGTAGCTGATGCTTCAGGCTGATTACAAGGAAAGATAATGCTGCAATAGCGCCCCCTTGGGACTAAAGCAAATAATATATTTATGTATTTATTTGTGATTATTTTACAGCGCCACAGGTTCATAGTTTTGTAAAATTTTGTTTATTACAACTTGACTGTGCTGCTATTATGGTTATGTGATTACGAATGAATGCTAATTATGTTCTAAGCTTTAATTAGAAATATTTAGATAAAATTAGATACATTTACAGCTGAGTGTGAAGTTTGTGAAGAGGAAAATTACAATTTTATAATTTATTTAAAAATAGCATTAAAAACAAAAAGGACAATAACAACAACAACAACAACAATAATAATAATAATGATAATAATAATGATAATAATAATGATAATAATAATGGGGACACAGTGGCTTGGTGGTTAGCACGTTTGCCTCACACCTCCAGGGTTGGGGGTTCGATTCTCACCTCCGCCGTGTGTGTGTGTGGAGTTTTCATTTTCTCCCCATGCCAGGTACTCCGGTTTCCTCCCTCTGTCCAAATACATGCATTGTAGGTTGATTGGCGTCTCTAAATTGTCTGTAGTGTGTGTGTGTGTGTGTGTGTGTGTGCGTCCTGCGATGGGTTGGCACTCCGTCTAGAGTGTATGATGCCTGAGATAGGCACAGGCTCCCCGTGACCCGAGAGTAGATTGGATAAGCGGTAGACAATGAATGAATAATAATAATAATAAGAAGAAGAAGAAGAAGAAGAAGAAAAATTCAATCCACAATACAGGGCAAATCAACAGAGAAATCATCTAAAAGTGATTCAAATGGTATTTAAAGAAACCTCTTTAAATCCTAATGCTGTTCAGACAATGTAAGAGATTGGAGAAACATTGTGGGTGTACGTTATTAGAGAATATTGACATCACAATAAAGAAAAAATGAAAGCCTGTATCTCTATCTGTCTTGTTACATCATTTTTCAAATATATCATTTTTTAACATAATAATTGGTTAAACACTGGTTTAAAAATAATCAGCCACACCATGGTAAATATCTGGTTAGAGAATATCAGCACTATGTCTCATCTGCTAATGTCTAACAAAATAAAGAACTTCTAGAAAGATCTTTAGTCCACTTCTCCCTGCACAACAATTTTCAACAGTCTTTCATATTCTTAAGTTTGTGTATGTGAACCTTCTTTTCAATAGTTAAGGAGAGAGGGTTTCAATTTCAGGTTTCATTTAGAAGCTGAGCTGGTCATAGCAAAACAATGATTTTCGTGAACAATTATGTGTTAAAAAATAAAACCCTAAATTATTATTGCTGTACAATGGTCACATTATGATACCTGACATCCCCAACAATTAACAAAACATTTCAGACATTTGAAGCCATTTTATTAGGTATTTTTGTATCGATTATTTGACTTATGCAGTATAAAATGATCTATTTAAACACCCCATTTCAGATTTTCTCCCTACTTTGCTGTTATAACAACCTCTGTTCTTCTGGGAAGGCTTTCAACTAGATACTGAAATGTGGCTCTGAGATATTTGTTCATTCAGCTACAAGAGCATTAGTGAGCTCAGGAACTGATGTTAGTGAGGAGGCCTGGGTGCGGTCAGGGTTCCAGTTCATCCCAAAGGTGTTCAGTGGGGTTGAGGTCAGGACTCACTTCACTCCAACCTTAACAAACCATGCCTTCATGGAGCTCACTTTGTGCACATAGGCATTGTCATGCTGGAACATGTTTTGTCCTATTAGGTCCAGTGAAGGGATTCTGTAATGTTACAGAATATAAAGACATCCCGTACAATTGTGTGTATTCCAGCTTTCTGGCAAGACTTTGGTGAAGACTCACATAGGGGTGTGATGGTCAGGTGTCCACAAAGTTTTGGCCATATAGAGTAGTCACACTAATAGTTTCTCCAAGAGAGTGTGTCATTTAATTAATTAATTAATTAATTAATTAATTGTTGTTTTGTCCTCTTTCATAAATATACGCAATTGACTACGGTGTGTGGGTCTTGTATGTCTTATCACATACTGACCACAAGAGGTCAGGAGTGTACTGCAGCCAAAAAGAAATGTTTCCCAACAAGCAGATATGTAAATATTCCAGAATGTACCTGTAATGCCACAAGCATAAAATAAGCTAATTATGTTTTACATATTCCAGAATGCATCTGTGATCTCACAAACATTTTTAAAGAAAAAAGCTAAATTATATTTTGCATATTCATGTTTTGCATAATCATGATGTTTTGTATAGAATATAGTATTTGTGATGTCACAAACAGGCTTTTAAAGCAAATCATTTTTGTATATTCCTGAAAGCATTTGTGATGCCAGAATAAATATCACAGAAGCAGCATGGATCCATCCATCCATTTTCTATGCCTGCTTATCCTACTACTGGGTCAAAGGGAACCTGGAGCCTATCCCAGGAGACTATGAGCACAACGCAGGATCCACCCTGGATAGGATGCCAGTCTATTGCAGGGCCTAATCACACACACAATTTTAGAGATGCCAATCTTTGGATTGGGGGAGGAAACCCCCAAGGCACGGGGAGAACACGCAAACTCCACACATACATAGCAGTGGTGGGAATCAAACCCCCAACCCTGGAGGTGTGAGGCAAACGTGCTAACCACCAAGCCACTGTGCCCACCAGCAGTGCTTCAATAACTGTATAAGGCACATTTCCATCCATTTTTGGTGGTGCAGTAGCAAAGAATTGAAGTCTACTGGATGGAGCAGTCTTCCAGGACTGGCTTCTGATCCACCATGACCCTAATCAGAATGGTTTCTGAAAATGAATGAATGAATGAATGAATGAATGAATGAATGAATGAATGAATGAATGAATATATTCAAGGATACATTTGTGATAAATGTATTCTTGTCATAAACAAGTTTTTAAGATTACATGAAGATACAACTTTGTCGCAAATAGAATTATAATGTTACACGTTACACAGAAGCAATGCTTCACTAATAGCTTTTATACCTGTATAACAGACAAAACTCCCATCTCCTTCAGTTTTTGGTGGTGCAGTAGTAAAGACTTGAATTTTACTGGATGGAGGTGTGAAAATGCTGACAGTATGGAATGTAACAGGATTGTAAAATCCCAGAATCCTGAATGAGGGTCTCAGAACCTTGAAGGTCTTAAGAGCTTTTAGACTATAAATGCCTGACTCAAGTTCTTCCTGGGCCACTTTACCTTCCAGCACTTTTAAAAAGCACGGCTGTCTTCAGGTCAGAAATGCAAAAAATACATTAGAACTGTTTGAACAAAGAGTTTAATATACTAAGGCATTAGAAGAAACTAACTATGGTCAAAAAATTTACACCAATGACTGCACCTCCACTGATCTTTCGTTCAAGCTCCTGAAGTTCGCGGACGACACTACAGTCATCGGCCTCATCCAGGACGGTGATGAGTCTGCTTACAGACAGGAGATTGAGCAGCTGGCTGCCTGGTGTAGTCGTAACAATCTGGAGCTCAACACGTTCAAAACAGTGGAGATGATAGTGGACTTCAGGAGGAACACCCCTGCACTCCCCCCACTCACCATCATGAACAGCACTGTACCAACAGTGGAGTCATTCAGGTTCCTGGGCACCACCATCTCTCAGGACCTGAAGTGGGACACTCACATAGACGCCACTATCAAAAAGGCCCAACAAAGACTGTACTTCCTTCGGCAGCTGAGGAAGTTCAACCTGCCACAGGAGCTGCTAATACATTTCTACTCAGCCGTCATTGAGTCTGTTCTGTGCACGTCTATAACTGTTTGGTTTGGCTCAGCTACAAAATCAGACATGAGAAGACTACAGAGAACGGTTCGGACTGCTGAAAGGATTATTGGCGCTCCCCTGCCCACCCTTCAAGAACTGTATACATCCAGAGTGAGGAAAAGGGCTCTGAAAATCACTCTGGACCCCTCACATCCAGGCCATATCCTTTTTGACCTTTTGCCATCTGGCCAACGCTACAGAGCAGCAAATACCAGGACAGCCAGGCACAAGAACAGTTTCTTCCCCCAAGCAATCTATCTTTTGAACAGTTGAATGTTCCCAACATTGGGCAATAATAAAAATAAAAATAAAAAGTGCAATAACCTCATATTTATTACCACCCTCACATCCCTACATTTCAACTCATTCTATTCTATTCTGTATATACAAATACTTTATTTTCTTATTTAAATATGTGTATTTTTATTTCACATTCTATTTTATCTTGTTGTTATTTGTATTGTTATTGTTATCTCTGTGCACTGGAGCTTGTTACACTAAAACAAATTCCTTGTATGTGCAAACATACTTGGCAATAAAGCTCTTTCTGATTCTGATCCTGATTCTGAAATTGGATTCCTGTAGAATGGAGAAAACAGCAGTGCAGTACACATAACATATTGGGAGTACGACAGTTCAAAGCTTAAAAAGCAAAACAGAAGTGTTTAGCATACTGGAGCAAATCTTATCAAGTTAACAAAATTAGAGAGCTTTTAAACCACCACAATAGTGCGAAAGTCAACAGTTTCTAAGATGAAAGCTTGCTTGTATATTTCTCATATAAATCTTGGTTGTCTGAAAAAGTGGTTAGTTTAATTGGAATTTTTCAGTGAGTATTTACACCATATTTTTTCCCGCACTTTCTGTTTACCTTGTACTTACACAGAAACAATAAAGAGGTGTATTATATATGTAGGAGGCCCTTTATGGTATTCTGTGTTATAACATGGTCCTGGAAGTATGATATTTTTCCCAGTGGTAAGTGAGCATATGGATGGGATGACAAAAAAATCGAATTGACTTAAAGCATGTTGTTATAGACTATACAATGCTGTTCCACAGTCAAGGTACAGGAGTGGACTCAAGCACTCGCTGTTCAATAGGCCTCAGAGTCACAGTTACAGCTGATGGATGATTCTTATCAGATGTCAACCGTTGCTCAAACTGACACTCTTTTCTCTCTCCTGTAGTTCTCAGATACATTTGGCACCTCTCTGAAAACACTTTAACCCAGCAAATTATCTCTTGGTGTATTGTCCTGTCAGCTCGCCTTTACTACTGCCAGGGTGGTCAGAGAATAAAATATTGCACAGGCTTTAGGTGGATGGTTCTGAATTCAATATCCTTTACTGTTGGCTTGCAACTTTTGACTGATGGCTTTAGAAAACTTAGATGAAAGGCAGACTAGACAACAATTGCCTTGTATCTCTCACTTTACAAGGTGAAGAGACAGCTAAAGGAAAGCTTTATGAAGAAGATATCATAGCCCAAACTCTGTGTAGAGCATAGATTATCTTTATTGTGCTTGTCTGTGAAATGTTACATTTGGGGTTGTTATATGGGTTGAAATGCTTAAACTGTGGGCTCATGCCATTTGAGTGATGGTTAAAGAAAACATAGTGAGATAGGTAGGGGAGGATATGCTTCAAATCTCTTAGCTTTTTTTTCCGCTTAAATATCTCAGCTCACCTTGAGTGCTGAATATGGATGATCTTTATTGCACTTATTTGGGAAATGTTACACATGAGGATGACAATTATTATTAAACCCGGTCATAAAATGAATTTTACAGTGGAGAATCCTTGTTTACTGTGTAATTTAATACAAGCCTGAGATGGATCTGCATATGGAGAACTGATCCTGATGAAATCCTGTGGGTTCAACTAACTTGAGATGAACTGTATCGTCATTATCATCTGAGTATAAAGCCATCAACTACCTAAAAACAATACATTAATGTTACAACTTTTTCAACTTATATAGCTTTTTTTGCATTTAATCATGAACTTGTGCCTGGCCTTCTGCTGAACTGCCTGGTGTGCGTGTGTCTGTGCTGTACATTTTGTGCTCTGCAGCATTTCTAGAGTCATGCTGAGTGCTATTGACAGTCGTCCATGCTGTGTCCCACGCTTAATTATAAGACATAGAGCAGCACAGGGTTCTTTTTGAGCCTGATGAATGCAGCCACTGATTAGCCCCCAATCCTTCATTATGGCCTGGCTTGTCATTTAGGAATAGACCACTCAGGAGTGGTTGAGCTTGCAGCTTCAGTGTCTCAGTTACAGGAACCAGGTGTCACCAAGCCTGAACTTTACTGATGTGTGGGAAGCACTTCATGTAAATTCGAGCTGCAACTGAGTGAGCATGTGGAGTTAAAACATGTACAAACCTATCATAACTTCAGGAACAGTGTGCTCCTGTTTTAGAAGACTTTAAGATAGTGTCCCTGGAAAATGACTCTGAAAACCGAGAGTTAGCTTTTTTGGATTTTTTATATTGCTGAGTCTAGTTTACAAAACTTTCCTTTATTCATTCTTCTTCAGTATGCAATCTAGTCTGGTCAAAGTTGTGGTGAGCCCAGTATTTATCCTGTGAACACGGAGCACAAGGCAGGAATTACAAACTAGATGTAGCTCCAGTCTTTCACAACCACATGTTCACACACTCATTCATACCTAGAGGCTATTTAGTGTGGCCACTCCACCTGCTAGCATGTTTTTAAGAGGTGGGAGGAAACCGTAAAACCCCACAGGGACATGGGAGAGACATGTGAAAATCCACACACACGCCGTCTCTTGATATCAGGATAAAACTGAGGATCATGGAGCTATGAGTTGGCGATGCTGTCAACTGCACCAGTCTGTTTTAGATGAAAGACATGATATTATTAAACCTATTATTAAACCTAGAAACCATCTTTTTATGGCTTTAATAAAGAATGATCATGAGATAATGTGCATATTGTGTTAATTTTAGTTTAAAGTTCGAACGATCTCAGCTGAATACCAGAATCTTTGCCAGTGCAATTACACCAATATAAAGCAGTTATTAAATATCGATGCATTAAAAACATGTAAACGAAAATGAATACAAGATTAATTATAGTCTATTTTCAGTGGGATACTACATTCATTTCTAGGAAGTGCCACTTTAATTGGGTATCAGTATCAAAATATTTAAATACCGCAATAGTTTTCAGTTTTCTTTCTTGAGATGTTCAGTACCACCTATGTTATGCATACTCTCCCCCTGAATCAAGAATATTTTATTTTGAATTAGCCAGATCTATGCATCTTGATGACATTTTATTCCTTAAGAATTCACTGAAGACCATATGGTGCAGCTTCGTCCACTTCTGTTCAGCGCTGTGACTCCTGTTCATTGTTCATTTATCAGGGCCATGAGGCAGAACATCAGTGCAAGGCTCTAGTCTCAGGAGACTCCTAGTAACAGACAGTAAAAATAACTGTAAAAGAAAACAGTTTGGATTATATTTTATTCTGTATCAATCAGAAAGGGGAAATGAAGATGAGAATATGCGAATGTGGTGTGCCACTCTCATATCTCAACATGGCTCCTTATTTACAGTCAGGGTAGGTCTTCATTTTCCACTTCCTAGTTTTGATTTTACAGAATAATGTTTTTCTACCATATTTATCTTTGTAGGATAATTAATATGTAAATTTCAATAGCAAATTCAAGATTTATTTCATAATAAAATTCTGAGTTGACTCCAATTGTCATGACGAGTTTGAATATTGAGCTCAAGTTTAAAAGTTTTTTCAAAAATAAAACTTCAAGCAATCCATGGTCTTGAGTACTTGTGAGTTGAAAAAAAGGTTATCTTACTCAAAGTTTATATTACTCATGTTTTTAAGGCAGCAGGTGACCTTTTGTTTCTAAGATTAACCATTTTGCAATGACTTACAGTGTTGAAACGTCTTTCATGGACATGCTGGCTGTCTGCTGAACTGGTGCTCCTTATCTAAACACTCTGCTCAAACAAGACCAGGGTCCCGAAGTCTTAAGTTTCATGCTAAAACCAACACATAAGCCTTTGCATTCATCATCATGTCTGAACCCCACACCCAAAAATGGGTTCAGTTGGTTCATCAATTCAATTCAGTTTATTTGTATAGTGCTTGGAGGGGCACGGTGGCTTGGTGGTTAGCACGTTTGCCTCACACCTCCGGGGTTGGGGGTTCGATTCCTGCCTCCCCCGTGTGTGTGTGGAGTTTGCATGTTCTCCCCTTTCCTCAGAGGTTTGATCCGGGTACTCCTGTTTCCTCCCCCGGTCAAAAGACATGCATTGTAGGTTGATTGGTATCTCTAAGTTGTCCGTAGTGTGTGAATGAAAGAGTGTGTGTGCCCTGCGATGGGTTGGCACTCCGTCCAGGGTGTATCCTGCCTTGATGCCCAATGACGCCTGAGATCCCCGTGACCCGAGAGCCAAGCGGCAGACAATGAATGAATGAATGTATAGCGCTTTTAACAATGGACATTGTCTCAAAGCAGCTTTACAGATGTATAGAAACATAGAGAAAAAACGTATAACTTTAAAATTAAGTAACTAATGAGCAAGCCTGAGGCGATGGTGACAAGGAAAAACTCCCTGAGATGATATGAGGTAGAAACCTTGAGAGGAACCAGGCTCAGAAGGAAACCCATCCTCATTTGGGTGACACTGGACAGTAAATAATGTAAATGTAAATAATGTCCTTTCTACAACCAAGGGCTTATGGGGAACTACTGGGTTAGTGTAGTTTCTGAGTTCAATATAGACACTAATTCCTTGCTGTGGCTAACTAGTGTTACCATTAGCAAAGTCTGTCATGTCTTATCATTCCTTTCAAATGCACTTGAACATTAAATTACTTGAAGAAAGTCAACTTACAAATCTATAAGCATGTGAAGTCTCCACATGAAGATTACTGACGTAAAGGGCCGTGTGTATAAAATGACTGAAACAATGGCTTTAACTATTAAAAAGAATCATGTAAACTTACACAATTTTCCACTTTGTTTGTATTTGTAAGAAATAATATATACCTATTGCCCCTTTAAGCTAAAAGTAATACCTATTGCACCTTTAAGCTAGAAGGGCACATCGTTTAAAATCTTAAAGAAAGATCTAGAAGAAAGCCTAGTATTTAGTCCACAGGTGACATTTATCAGCCTTTGTCAATGGCTATAGCTACACACATATGAATAGTAAGTAATTGGTAGCAAAATGCGTTATAACTAAATAACAAATCTGTAGAATAAGACAGTAATGGACATGATTGAGGATGTGGTGAGGTTCGCTAGAGCTCGAGTTTTGAGGCTCCCACCTTTTTACCTCTCGCACGCTAATTGGTTGAGCGCGGTGTTTTTTTCGAGCGAGGATGAAGCGAGGTGAAGTGCTGAGGAGCTGAGGAGGAGGCATGGATAAGTAAGGACCGACCTAACACACACACACACACACAGACACAGTCACAGCACGAAGCTGGCTTTCGGAGCTAACTCCGGGACACAGAAACGAGAGAAGGAATACAAGACAGCGTTTCTATCTCTGGGTTTGAATGAAAACGGATTTCTTTCCCTTTCAACTGAATGGTGTGGCAGGTAAGAGCTCATTCTATCGACTCGTTTAATTCTAGTAGACTCTCCTATGATCAGAGAGAAAAACTGCAACAAAAGGCAGCTTCATTTCCATTTTTCAACATGAGAGAAATTAGCGAGAAATAAAAAGCAAACAAAAATATCTAAAACTTGCAATTCAAGCAACAGGCTTTTGTCAGCTTTTATGGGTTCAAGTTAAAGATTAACCCTTGTACTGCTGTTCTCTCAAGAAGCTGACTCTCTGGGGATCATTTTGTGAAATAACCTCTATTATTATTATTATTATTATTATTATTATTATGATTATTATTATTATTATTATTATTATTATTATTATTATTATTAAAAAGGTGAGTAGCCTGTGTAGCAGGTGACTATCTAAACTGCATTTTTTTTCTACATCTTTAAAGCTCTAGAGCTATGCTTTGGGCTCATTTTAACCAGAAATTAAAACGAAATTATTTATTTATTTATTTATTTTTGCTGTTGTTGTAGATTTAATATAACCACCCTGTCTTTAAGGCAAGACCTTCCCCTCTAGCTTCAGAAAAATGTAACTTCATTTTACAAATACAGCCTTTAATGTCAGCAAAACCCACGAATGGATATGTTTATTGGTCGCTGCACGTCATCGTCATCATCATCATCATCATCATCATCATCATCATCATCATTAGCTGACCCTGATATAGTCCAGTATGGAAACTTAGTATAAGTAAAAATAATCCTCTTGAGCAAGCCCAGGCATCTGCGTTCACGATGCTCTGTCCAGGCTTCAGGCTGAATGACAAGAGCCTGTACAGATCTGCTTGTTCTTGTGAACAACAATAGCCCTCAGGAAGTGGATTCTTATTGCTCATTCATCACATCGCCACAAAGTCCTTAGTGTTTTTGACCCACAGAATGGTGTGTCCCTGCCCCCTTCCTCGTCTCTTTTCAAGTCAACGTCCAGCAGCTTTAGCACTCCTCACTCTTCCTTTCTCCCTCGCTGTAGGTACAGAAAAGGCTCGTTGGCTCACTCGTCTGAAGGAATGCAGGTAGTCAGTCTGAGAATGACCGTGTTGTGGCCGCTAATATTCCTGGCACTGGTGCAGTTTCCAGAACCTACAAAAGGGCAGAGTAAGTATTTGTTTCTGATCCGTAGCCTGCTTGCTTCCATGTGCAGGTTCACTTGAGGCATTTCTTACTCACCTCATTCATCATGTGGACTGCCCTTTTTGTGTCCAGCACTTCTGTTTATTAAACATGGACTGCAGGTGAAGAGTTCTGACATATACCTTGACTGAAATTTGTGTGGTGTTAATTGGTTATTTCAATGGTATAAGTTTATTACTGTTGAACAGTCTTTAGAAAGTCCACAAAGAGAGAGAGAGAGAGAGAGAGAGAGAGAGAGAGAGAGAGAGGAGAGAGAGAGAGAGAGAGAGTGAGAGAGAGTGTGTGTAAAGGGACAAAAAGAAATCCCTCAAGAGGACTTAAGTATATAATTGGTTGGTCTGCTTGGAAGGAGTTTTGTATTCTTGCGAGAGGCCAGACTACTGCAAGGCCTATCAAATATTTTCAGTCATTTTCACTATTCAGCCTCTCTCTCTCTCTCTCTCTCTCTCTCTCTCTCTCTCTCTCTCTCATTCTTAATCCCAGTTTCTACACTCTTGGATTGACAAACAGGTGTCCAGTTGTCTGCCTATAAGTATGAAGCACACTGTTTAGCCTACTCCATCTCTCTGTCTCACTTAACACTGCTGGCAGGATTTCCTTCATCAAAAGAGAGAAAAAAGTAATAGGCATTTAGTGTGATTCCTGTCCGTATATGACTGAGTTTTGCCTGAGTTTATAGCGCTGCAAAAAGCTTCCTCATATAAGTATATAAAGTATATAAAGTATCCCCTGAGATATCTGAAAGAAAGCAGATCAAGCAGAGGAAAAAACAAGAAAAATATAGGATATATCTTATAGACTGAATGACGGTATGTGTGGCACTTTGGCATTTCGAACAGCAGCACCTGATTGAAGTCAGAGAGCAAATCTGCAGAATGGAAAATGTGTAAAAGTATGGAGTGCAAAACTTGCTGAATATGAATGGGGAATATCAGATGGTGATGAAAGCCATTTTGAGCAGAATTTGATGAGGCTGTGTGGGAAGGCTATTACACCTGGCGGTATCTATCTTCGAGTTGTGATGAAATATGACACTATTCAATGTGAACATCAATTTTAAGCAGACTGTATGGAATTTTACCTAAAACCTAAAAGGTTTTAAAACTCCTTTAAAAGCACTTTTAGAAATACGATTTACTTACAAACTGGTTGACTCAAACGGTTTGATTTTAACACGTGTCTCTGGAACTTGTCTAATCTTCTAGCAGCTGGGTCGGTTTTAGGGAAAGTGAGAATCTGTCACCCATCCCCTCGCCTGGCGCCTCAGCGGAGATTTACACTCATTTTGCATCTCATTAATACCTCTGAATATGTAGTGAAACAGTCATGACCCGTCTGTCTTCTGTAGGCGTTAATATTTTAATTCCCCCAGCAGGGATTTCCATGTTGGTAAAAGATTAAATTTCAAAAGAGGCCCATGTCATTTAAAGTGAGCAGAAGAGTGATGATAAAAGGAGTCTGTGGATTTGGAGTAAGTGCTCTCTGCCAAAGTCTTCAAATGGATGAAAAATAAGCACATCAAAGGCTGGTGGATTTGCGGCAGTGTGTCTCCTAATATACAAAGATATGGGACCTCCTGCTCGTATCTTTTCATTATCGTTTCAATAACTGGTCGTCACTTGTTACCAGTAAGCCACAATGGCAGAAAAGAGTTCAAATGCAGTCACTTTGCCAGGGAGCATTTTACTGTCAAAAGACTGGCAGAGACATTTTTACGAGTAATCCTCTAAGAAATGACCTGTTTTGCCACGCTCCCTACTGCAGCAGTTTTAGGACTCAGGAAATGGGTATGACAGTGATGTACATTTGTATCACTCATGTCCCTTCATCCGAAATAACAGCAGTAGTCCAGAACTACTTTTTCAGCCACTTCCCCCACCACTTTGTCTTATATAAAATGTTTGCAATGTGCTCTTATACAAGCGGATTTCAGTTCAGCATCCCTCAAAGGAACAGATCCTTTTTTTGAGAGTGCAGGAATGAGTGTGGAGTTGATGGTCTCTTCAGAAATGAGTGTGGAGTTGATGGTCTCTTCAGAAATGAGTGTGGAGTTGATGGTCTCTTGAGAAGAGAGATCTCTGCCCCCTCAGTGAACAAATTGCAGCAGAAATCCAATCCTCAATTTCAGGTTGGTGAATTTAGAGCAGTAGTTTTTTTCTCTTTTGTTCTTCTAGTTTTCACTTTCAGATACCACTGAGTAGTAGTGCTTGTGCCAGACTTGACTTTCTTTTCAAAACCATTCATCTTTACATGCCAACATACACTACGCTACACGTTCTTTACCATTTCATCTGTGTGGCAGCATGTAAAGAAATGATGGAGCTTCCTTATCTGTGTGTAGAAGTAGTGAATGAAAGAGTGCTTTGGGATCTCAGTGCGTTCAGCAGGAATGTGTGTGCACTGGGCGTGGTGGCTAAGCACATGGATAACACTTTACAGCTTCTTAAAACCGATTCACGGTCAGAAGGATTAGCTCTCCTCTGATGGTTAATTATTTTGGGAGACCTGACCTCTTGTCAGCTTTTAAAAGGCGAAAAAAAATGTGTTACTAATAAGAAGGGTTATAAAATGGTGCTCTCTTTACTGGCTTTCCACCTTTGTGAAATCAGTAGCTAGGGATGGGTATTGACTTAATGACAAGCCACAAGCTAGTTTTCACCTGCTCAATTTATTTTAAAAAAAAAAGTACATTACGATGAATCATTGAATAGGAGAGACAAAGCACATCCAAAATAAATGTTCTCCTGTTCTTAGAAAAACAGTTCATTCAAATTTTTTGTATTTGTACTGAAATGGTAGAGATTTGACAAATTGTTTTGAATAATACCTATCCCTGGCTATAAAAATAGTGTAGAAGTGTTCTTTTCTCTAACACCAGCTTCTCAACGCTTCTCTTGGCCTTACTCATGTTATAATATCCAGAACGTAATAATGTTATAAATATACATGCAAAGGTAAACTAGACTGAGAATGTGGAAATATCTGTTCCTTAGCCTTTGCCTGTTCATTTGAAATACCTTTGGTTCAAATGCAGCTGATATAGAAATGCATGCTAGTATATTCCACCTTGTCCCTGTAGAAGGTACAGGGCACTTTAGTTTTTTTATTACAAAAATATTGGTTTATAACCAAAGATAATTTTTTTTAACGTTTCTCTTCCAGTTGCAGGCCCACGAAGACTACGATTTAAAGTCATGGGTCCTGACAAGTTGCATGTGTCATGGAAGGAGCCAAAGGGAGAATACGATGGCTATAGATTTATTTACAGCAGTGTGCCAGGTACGTGATGAATGTGTCTAAGGATAATTATGAATTGCTCTTCATTCCTTACTTTTAAGTGCCTGTTTGTGGCTGTTTGTACAAGCCAGGTACAAACTAGAAAAGATCCTATAACACTTACAAGCCTGCAATTTGCACACATTCACATAAAATCCTGACAGTTTCCCATTTAACCTGATGGCTCATATAGAGCTGCACATTATCACAGCTGGTTATCTCTCTCAGTGAAGGCCTTAGCAAAAAAAAAAAAAAGAGGCTCTAACAAAGCACAGAAATGTCTGGTGTATTCCGTGTGTAAGATCAGCTCATGATACTGCAACTGTTCTATGTAGCATGTTGTGTAACATAAAATACACATCATGTTACGACTGAGACATGCAGCATTGCATTCAGACTGCAGAGTCACCAGAGTACAATATCTCATTTCAGCTTTTCAGAGTACAACATCTCCGAATTGTGTGTGCTGTATGACTGTGTAGTTTCTGTTTTCAAACACTTGAAGTAGGGTTTGTTTTCAAATAGCTTGAAATAACAGGGACAAAGGCACAAACCTTGGCTTGTAGAAAAGCTTTGTGAGGATCAGGGGCTTATTAGCCACTGGGTCTCTAAGCTCGCCCTTTTGTTAATGGCCACAAATCCTTTTCCGAGGGACAATACCAGGCCATGTCCAAACATGCTGAGAGAATTCTTTAGCATTCCCCTGCATATATTGAACCTGGCAGGACTGAACGACCATTCCTCATTACCCAATTCAGCAGAATGAACAGATGGGAAAGGCCATCATTTCTGTTATTGAAATTTTTTTCTCTCTGTCCAAAGTGGTTTTAATTGCTGGAATTAGTTCCATTGGAAGAAGTGAGGAGTTGATGAGATGAAAGGGGTTGAATGAGGACATGTGATAATGTAAGTCAGGCAGTAAGCACAGACCACAGTGTGTTTTTAAGGGGGGTTGTGATTGGCCTGGAGTGATGCACCGGAAGCAGAACAGGTCAGAGCGAGGTCACCATCATATCCTGCGTTTACAGTATTAGATGTCAGCTGAGTGGGTTTGAAATCCCATAACTATACTGTCATGCCTGAGCTTTAGAAGACAGAGAGAGAGAGAGAGAGAGAGAGAGAGAGAGAGAGAGAGAGAGAGAGAGGTTGCATGATGTTTACCTTTTGCAAAAAGCCAGACTCAATACAAGGAATTATGGCTTCATGGCTTGCTTGATTTAAGCGCTAAAAGAACCACACATAGCCTGATGCACTTCGCTTGTTAGACTTGGCCAGGATTTCTGCTGAGCGCAAAACTAAACAAACGAAGATAAAACTTTAGATTTTGGCTCACAGTATTGCACTCAGTGTTGTCTTTCCAAATAAAAACACAGAAGATTCATTTTCTTAAGAACATTACAGCTGGAAGCATAAGTGTTGTTGCATATCTATTTTCAGTTGCTGAAAATTGCTCAATTCCCTCAAAAAGATTCCTTCAAATTTAAAATCAGATACTGTATATACCACAGAAAAACCTGTATTGTCTACAGGAAATATTCAGAGCTCACTAAAGCAAAATGAAACTTGAATATTTTGATGTCCTCTCACCAGGTATTACGCCCTGGTAAAACTTTGCTGCACGCAGCATTTGTTCTTAAAACGTGCTGACACATCAGCAGAAACGAAAGTCTTCAGCCCTTGAACCTCTTCGGTCTTCTCTAACCCCAATCATGCTCCAAGCTGCCGCTGAGCAAGCACAATTTAACCCACTCCTCAATCGAATTGATCTCTTGGTGGGCCATAAGGATTTAAATCAGTATCATTGGTCAGTGGTCTGATTAAGAGAGGCAATGTCAGGAGGAAAGGAATTAAGTGGAGTCATAGCAGAGTTCTTTCTGTGAAACCACAGGAGAGGCGTGTGAGGTTAAGCAAAGCGGACAAGTTGTGAAATAGAGCCGTAACAACATGTGAAAAAGACTTGTTCAAGGCTGATACCCAGCGTGTGTAAGAAATGCAAAATGTCATTCTCGGTCACATGTGTTCATAAGGCCTGTGATGTATTGTACTGAATTTGCAAGTTTCCAATACACGTGTGTGGGGTAATAATATACATTCATATGCAGCCTACAGCAGAAAGAAGCTGGAACTTTCTTTATGAGCATTTCAGATTGAAGACGTGCACCACTGAACTGGAATCTACATCTTATTCATAAAGATTTCCACACACTGATTTCTTACAGTTTGACATCAAGCCAGAATAATCGCTAAAATTCATCTCCATAAGAATCGACAGAAAGTTTTGCTATACACTCAAGCTCTATGAATTATAGAGAAAGGGTTATAAAAAATAAATGTACATGAGTGTTGCATTTTGGTTTGGACAGTATTGCTTTCTATTTTTAGGTGATATTAGTTGGTATTTTTTGGCTATTTTTTTTGGATGGACTGCATTTTTAAATTTGTTATACACTTTCAACTGTACAATGAAAAAAAAACCCTAAGTAATAATAAGTATAAAAATCTCTAGAATTACTTTTGGTTTAATATTTTATTTAGCTACTGGTTTAAATTTATAGTAATTTTGCTCATGACATAATAAAGTTGAATATTCCCTACAGGGGATTAATAAAAGTACATCTCATCTTATCTCATCTCATCTCATCTCATTCCTCATCATCCTCATCTCTAAAACACAAGCAAACTAAGTAAATGTAAAAAACTGGCATGTGAGCCATTTATTTGCTGTAGGCAGTTTAGGAAAAACCTTTAGCTTTGGAAAATCAGCCATTTTCAGTTTTCAGTCTAGTTTATGATGCAAGGATGTAAAATTCACCACAATGCTTTTATTTACTTGATTTAGAATTATAATAGAATAATTTACTTGAGTTTAAGTTTACCCCAAAAAAACAATATGTAAATTGTTGCCAATTTTTACAATTAAATTGCACTAATTATTATTATTATTATTTTTTTTTATCTAAATGCAAATACATTTTATCATTTTTTACATGGATACCTCTTAATTCCTGTGCTGGTCCAGACTTATTTTTCACCCTTGTAGTTTTTTTACATTTATAATAGATGCTGAATAATGCTTTAAGATAACTAAGGCGGGATTTTAAGGAGTTAAATATCAACAAGATTATAGTAAGTAAGTAATCTTTATTTCTAATGCAGATTTAAACACAGCTTACACTGAAAGAAAGTACTGTACAGAGGACGTTAAAACATATTATATGAAAAGATTAAAAAAAGCATATTATAAAATATGCATAGAAAAACAACTAGCAAACAGCAGGGAGCAAACACAAATGGATTGAAAGATTTGTGGGCCAAGAAAGCCAGAGAATAAAAGTGTGTCTTGAGCCTAGATTTAAAAGCAGAAATGGAAGGAGCACTTTTAATGTCCAGTGGCAGCTGGTTCCACAGGCATCAAGCTACGACTGCAAATGCTCTGTCACTTTCTAGGGGCGGTTTTTACAATTAATTATGAAGAAATAGTACAAAAATCTTCTACCCTTCTACCCTTGAATTAACCCACAAATCAGTCCCATCTAATGACAATTTTTAAAGGATTTCCTCAACCCTGTTAAACTCGTTCCATCAGGACAGACATAATCATGTTCTTATAAATCATTAGGCTGATAATTGCATCTCAATTCTTGTCAGCAAACCTAAAGCCAACAGAATCTTTATTACAGAATTGTCCTGTAAACAGATTGCTTCCACGCCAATCGCTTGACATTGAGACTCGAATAGGCAGTTGGAATAAGGAATGAGCTTTGATAGCTTTGTTAGCGTTAATGAAATGGCATAGTAATGCATGCTAATGAGCCTTCTGTCAATGGTTTCTGTCTGATCATAGACGGAGAGAGGAATGAGCTTCGAATTGGAAAGGGTCAAACCAAGGCGATAATAAATGACTTCAATCCCACGAAGGAGTATACAGTCAAGGTCATAGCTGTGAGTGGAAGTCAGCAAAGCAGAGCTCTTGAAGGAAGCTTTGCAGGTATGGAAAGCACTCACAGCATCATTACAGTCTTCTTGCTTTTACTATTTACTGTTGTATTGTACCACTCTCTGTGCATTGTACTGCTTTTACTATTATAATCACTACATTAAAAATGAATGGTAATTGTAGGTCAGATAGATTCATTGATTGTGTTCACTTATGTTACTCTTGAAATTTTTTTCTGTTTTTTGGACCTCTGGCTACAGATATATGATTTGAACATGCTGAAATATTTATGTTTTGCAGCTCAGGCTCGAGAATTTGACAGAGAAAACACCCAACCACAGAGAATAAAGGAGATGCCTACAGAGGATGGTTCTGAACTATCAGGAGGTAAATCAAAGAGCAACATACATCACTTGTCTTTTTGTTTTTCTCTCACAGACACATTTTCTCTTCCACATGCCCTTTTTTCTCCTTCAAAATCATTATTTCATCTTTGCCAATGGGAAATGCCCCTCTGTCAAGACCTTTGAGACTGGCTTTACACATCAGTGAAGTATAAAGATTTTAGTCAAGCACATTTGTGGAGGTCATCGCTCTACCCAAGCACCTCTGCTTCCAGCTTTTCTGTCTCCTGATAAAATAATGTGCATGTTCATGATGCCAAGGTCAAAGATAATGATCTAGTTTGAAAATCCAGATGTCTCCGAAGGCCATGCTTCTGTCAGTTATGTGTGAAAGTATTTATTTTCCTATCTAAATGGGTCGATGGGTCTAGATGGGTCCTACGGCAGTCTATAGGTGTTTATGTTTATAATATTATTACAAGGTACTATGAAAGAAGAAACTTTAATAGATGAAGGTTTGAGTGAGGATTAAAGAGGATTAAACTTTTAATATCTGTGTGATCATCTCTGTAAAAACAAGTATATAGCTGATTGCGTGTGAGCGTTATCACAGCAGGTGGAGAATAGGTATCCAGGCTGATCAATCGGCTCGGCTGCTGCTGCTGTGCTGCGCAAGTGAAGACTGTTAGAAGGTCTAATGGGTCGAGCTGTGGCCATTTATTTTAGAGAGCGCAGAATCCAATCTGGGCTGTGAAGGTTTGAAATATGCTGTGGGGCTCTGTGGCGTGCTTCGGCCCTCATCAGGACCACAGTGTGGTGAAACCATGTGAGAGAAAACCACATGAAGTCAACAGAAGTTGCTTTTGTGCACGCCTTGCGCATAGACTGAGACTGTAATTTCAGACACCTCAGTGGAATGCTGTCGGGCAGCGTAGCTCAGATTTAGACTGAGCTTCAGCGTATCACTGTGGTTTTTCTCTTTCAACTGGTGCAATTGTGAGGCTGATATGGAAAGTTTGGCACACAGGTCTATGTGTGGTATTGGAGCAAAATAAAAAGGCCAAAGGGACTTAATGAAAACAAGAAAGCGGCTACTAGGCAGCTCTGGGCAATGCTTTTTTTTTTGCAGCCTGAGGCTACTCACGCTGAGACCTGCTGTATATTGCGTTTCTACTTTTACTTTTATATCAGAGTGGCATTTTGTTTTGTGTGGTAGTGAGTAAAATAAGAACTGTAAGACACAAGACTGCAATGAATTTCATAACAAAGAAATGTCTTTTCAAGCACAGATGACGTCTGATGCTCAGTTGCTGCTGAAGTCTTCATATTTCAATTTTAGCTATCTGTAGTAAAGCAGGGAAAGGGATTTTCCCACATGGCCACCCACCTTAGTGTCGGTTTAGCTTGTTGTGTGTATTTGTGTGTGTATTTGCGTATGTGCTGGCTGATGTTGTGTGCTATTGCAAGATCAGACTTCCCTTTGAAGTGGCTCTCCTGAGATCCTGCCCAAATAGACAGAATAAAAGTAAACAAGTCCTCATGCGGGATGTGAATCTCATATTTGAGCGCTATGTTAAAAAAAAAATGAAAAATTCCCAAAGCCGATGAATGATCAGGCAGCTCTTCAGAGTATTGTCAGCTTCAGTTGTCACAACATTAAAAGCCTAGAGAAACCACCTGCAACCCTGATACATGTTCAACATCTGGATGGGGCATTCAATCACCAGGAGCATCTCCTCTCACACCAATTTCAAACAGCTGTCTGTTGGCTTTGAGTTGGGTCGGTCCAGAAATTACAGCATGGAGAGAGAGAGAGGAAGGGCAGTAATTGTTTTAGGAGAGAAAGAGAGAGAAGGAGACAGGGAGGTGTTGCCTTCAGAAAGCAATTAGTTTGAGACTCCAGTGCTGGTTTAAGCCACCTTGAGTAGCATTTGTTTTTGTTTTTTTCGTTTCTCTTTTTTTGTCTGGGCTCGTGGTAAAAGGTGGTGATTGTCAGAGGACTCATCTGTCACACATATAACTCTGTGGGTAATGGTGAATGAGACAGAGGTGTGATAATGGGCTTTGCTGACTTTTTTGGCCAGAGGGCAGGACACTGGTGAGCAGCATGGAGGAAATGCAGCAGAACCTGCAACTACTGTAATCTTCCTCTGAGACAGACACAGTCAGAGACGGAGACAGGGTGATGCATCCCTGTTCCCATGAGAGCTACAAACAAGCTGATGCATTTGGACACTCCCTAAGTGGCCCATCTTTTTTAATGGAAATGTACGGTGTGGTTTCACTTCATGATTTTGTTTATTTTTTATTGTACAAGAAAACACTTTTAATGAGGGATCCCTTATACTGAGCCGCTGCTGGAAGCCCTGGACTCCCCAGTGCAAAGTCAAAGTCAAAAGTCAAAGTCAAAGAAGCTTTATTGCCACTTCAACCATATATAGCTGATGCAGTACATGGTGAAATGAAACAACATTCCTCCTGGACCAGAGGTGCTACACATAACAAAACAAAAACAAAGTACAGGGTGACGCGGACAAACATGAAGTTAAACTAATGAATTCTTGTTAAACTAAACATACAACATAAGTGCAGGTAATGACGAGACAGTGCAGTTATAATATCTCAAGTTATATGCACTGCATTAGGCAGCACTAGATATTGTGGAGCGGAGAATGTTGATTTTAGCTTTAGTGCTATGGCACCAAGCTTGGACAGATTTTAACCACAAAGATGTTAGTCTCTGAAGGAGAATTTCTCTAAAAGAGACATCAAAGCTGATGGGCAGAACCTGAGGCCTCAGACACAAAGGGGAATCCATGTCAGGCTCGTACTAATGCATGTCCTCTTATCTGCTTGTTTGCCTGGAATTCTTATAAGAACATTAGCAAAGGTTCTTGGCTTCTGAGCTGTAATGAAATAATTGAATGGTACATATTTTTGATATGCAAACGATATGTACTTGCGACATTCTGGTCTCCACTGACATGAATTAAATATTGTTTTACATCTAGGATATTTTAATCCTGCACTGGTGTGCATGCTAATTCAAAGGGGTGCTGTACACCGTATCACAATTACAGAAGCATTTAGGTGCATCTCAAACAGCTCCCTAGGTAGGGCTCAGTGTATTGTGTACACATGTTGGGGGACTGCTACAGACCCTGGCTCACTACACATTGGGAAAATGATGACTCAGTTTCTGCTGACATGACTACATAAAACATCAGCACTGGCATTTATCAAGAAACAGGACCAATTGTCCTTTCTTTTTGAGCAGAGACTTCAGAAAATCTATTGTCATTTCCAGTAAGGGAACACAAGAGTATCAGTGCTCCCTGGTTTTTGCTGGGTATTGTGGGGGTTTTTTTAGGGGATGAACGTTCCAGTGCACCGGAAGGATTTTATGATTGATACTGCTCTTAAAATGGCCGACTCCCTGATTAGCACTCTTTGTGATATTGAGTGCTCTGTTTCACTGCTACACACTGAGTCTGCTGCTTTCATCAGCTTGAGCTGAGTGTTTAAAATTCAGCCTTAGTACAACAGTTGCCTCCTAATCTCATACTGATCGAGTGAGTTTGTGTAGAATCTGTTTTGTTGATTAATTTGGGGCTTGGACTCAGGTGTGAGCCACATATCCATATGGCCAACAACGAAACTTCGGCTTCCTAAAACCCAAGTCATGTCACTGAATGGAGTTAGCGAGCTGAAATGTTGTAACGACTCAACTCTGGCAGTCAGTCGTTTAATGCACTCTGATTCAATTTGCTGTCTACCACAGAAACATCAAACCAGCCGCCATCATTTAATTGTCTGAACAACAAGTGCACACCAATTGACTTTATTTTCTGAATTAGTTACTGTTATGTTTGATCAAAGGTCTTTATTTCTCGTGTGGCCTAATGGAAGGGTAAGACACTTTGAGAAGTTTATTATCTGTGTCTAAACACTCATTTACACGGTCATGTACAGACAAGTAAAGATGCAATCATGCAACCGAGATCCATCTCTGAGGCACTGGTTTGTTTATTGCTCTCTCTGACCTGCTCATCCATTGCTGTTGCTGGATGATGAGCAAATTATGTTTGTTGCTTGTGAGGTTGTGTGTGCGTGTGTGTGTTTGAGAGGAGGCACTGTTTCATTTCCAATTTAATATCACTGACTATAATTAAGGTAGAGGGCAGCTCAAGGGCTACTGATGCAATCACATGCATCAGGCATATTTCATATATTCTGGACACTAAACCTCACTGCGAGCAGAAGTAGAAATGATCCTCGCTTACAGCCATACCAGCCTGAGAACACCGAGTCTCAGCCATTCTCAGAATCTAACAAGGATTGGGCCTGCAAGCTGGTTTTAGACTGTGTGATTACAGCACTCTTTTAAGATTATTACTTGTCACACTGTGACAACGTCTATATGAGACTGTGCAATAAAGTGCTGCCATAATGATAGCCTAATGATAGAGCTGTACTTAACCCTTTTTATCAGTTCTGGCATTTCAAAAACTAACCCTCTTTGGTTTTTGTGGAATTTTTCTTTCAATATATTGCTCCTAGAAGGCTACGTAAAAAAAACAACTACTAAAAATTAGTAGGCTAGGAAGCACTACATATTCATAAAGCTCTGAGTGTTTACATTCATATGAGCTATTAATCACCAGGACAGGGCAAAGACATTCAATGCTGAACATAGGCAACCTCAAAACAGGCAGAAATGAATTTTTTTGGTCTCTGGTAAAAAGAGTTAAAGAACATTACTGCATCCTGCTTAGGTCATCAATAAGCAAAGTCCAGGCTTGCTCAGAAACAGATGTCACATAAACAGAAAGCTACTTCAAATTGGGATTGAGGTTGTTTTTAATGTTCTTAGTTTGTTTATGTCCATAATCATGTTTGGCTTAATTGTTGTCATTATCATTGCAGGATACTGACAGCTGGTTTTATACTGTGATTACTATGATTTTAATCCAGTTTTGCTGATGTGGATGAAAAAAGCGCACTTTGTTAAAGAATTCTTTGGTCATAACTTGAGGCTGGTGGTCTCAGAGTGCCTAATGCAATGTGCTCACCGGCAGCCAGTTTAGTGCCACTGCGATCAAACACAATTCCTTTATGATGGCTGATTTTTCTCTTCGTCAGCAAAATTGGGCAAAAAAATCATACAGCAATAAGCCAATTTTAGTAGTTGGATATGAGAAGAGCTCCTCTTTTTTAGCATTTTGTGCATTTTTATGGCATGGAGCATTGCCAGTCATCCCTCACACCTCTAATGGGGAGGCACAGAGCCCTGAAGACAGGAGATGACTGTTCTTGGATGCATAATGTGGAAGTGTAAATGTGTGTCATTTGTTAATGAGGGGAGGCTTCTAACTCCTCTGAATACTGATTTCAGAGCTCTTTCTCTCTGCATTTCTTTTTGCTCACCTACTTTCTTCCAGTCTCTGTTTAAACATGCAGGAGTAGATTGTCATTAACGCTGTCCTCCATAAGCAAAGCAAATGTGTCCAGAGATGGGCATCACTCCATCTCCCCACCTCTGTTTTTTTCTCGCTTCACCATCTTAAGGCTTTCCTTGATGTTTTTATGAGTCTGAAGCTATGCTGTCCTGCACTGATACAGGTGTTATTTCAGGATTTTTGTTCCTTATGTGAACTTATGAGATGGACACATTATTTTCGAATAACAGTAGCAAATAGTTTTATTCACCACCAGGTATTTAGCCAACATTTTATATCACAGTATTTTCACATTAGTGGATGGTGATGGTGTATACACACTTTTGCGGATCCAAAAGTAACTGTAAATAAATGACTCTTTATATCAACCTAGTTTCTGCCACTTCTAAAATATGAAATGGTCATGTAAGTACGGAATGAAACACAATGGGGCTTGCTGTTCTAGAGAATAATTAACAATGGGGAGGCCTGTAAAATGTACAGCGTGTCAATTGTTGATTTTCCAGTATTCACCCCAAAATATTTTTTAGATTGCAAATTCCCACAAGTTGATGTTAATATTTTTTAACTGTTTAGTTAAATATAATGTGGAACATCCACTAGACAAGTTCCGGTTATCATTTATTTATAGCAGCTTTAAAAAGCTTCTATTTTCTTCTCTCTACTGAATTTAAGAAGAGAAATGCAGAAAATGCCATTTTACTACGAAACAAGAAAGAAAGCACCTATACTCAAGATTCCTTCCATGAATGATAAATAAACATCTCACTAACTTCACCATATAAATAAGTCTACGTTTTTCTTTGTCTTCCTTGTTGCATGACTGCCGTACAAATCCTGTTAATACAGAAACAATAACGTATTAGACTGAGCACATTAATATAAACCTGTGATTTGAATTATTACTGGCATCAGAGCCGTGCTCTTATAGAAAATTAATCACCTAACACCTCCTGACTGATCAGATCTGAGAACTCATCAATTTCACTGTAATGAAACAAGAGAACAAATTTGAACAAAAAAAGCTTCATAATGAATCAAGAGGTTTTGTGCAACCACTGACTTCTTCAGTGTGCTCTCGAAGTAGTAATTGATGTCTGCGAACGTCTTCGTTTTGCACACTGCTTTTGGGAATAATCTTCTCAGTAGCAACAACATAATAAAGGCCTGAGTATTACATTCTGCTGTGGTCTGATTTTAGCTGACATCCAAATCCTTTCAGAGTGTGCAAACACTCCCTCTTGTTTTCACAGCTGTAGATCTGAAAAAACTGTGGCCTTCCAAACAAATGGCTCCCATCCACTGCTGAAGGCCAGCACCAGCTAATGGATGACTTAATAAGAGGCTCTTAGGTGACACTCCTTACACATAAAGTCAGCCAGTAAGGCTGAGGAAACTCTGGTCTGGAGGGGGATCTTTTTATACCATCCATCAGAGCAGGAAATCCTGTTCATGAAAATTATGTGCATTGCCACATTAATTTCTTGCATTATTATTTACTTATGCTTGGCCTCTCCCTGCAGGGATTCTTGATATCTTTGGGGGAGTTTTGTATGAGAGCTGTCAACCAAGTGAAAACCACACTTGTGCATGCACACATGCATACAAACTTGCACATGTCCTCTCACACAAACAAAATGCAGTGCAAGGACATTGTCTGATTTGCCATGATGTGATGATGAATGTATAATAAGGCAGCTTAAGGACCATCTGGGGATGACAGGGAATTCTTCTGGCACACATACATTTCTTGTGCAGGCATATTGCGGCAAAATGAATGCCTCTAAATTAACTACGTTTTAAGTGCTGATTAAAAATAAAGTGTCATTGGGATATGTGATGTTCTTCTGTTATTCTTTGTTTAGTAGGACTCTACCTGAATACAAATACATTCTTCAGAGTGAACAATGTGTTCTAAACAAATACAAGTATAAATATGAATACAACCTGAACTATTTGTGACCCCCCTTTTTTTGAAAGCTTAGTCGAAAGCAATAGTGTAAACGTGTTCTGTGTTCACTGGGACTGGGTTTCACTGGATTAGTAACTGATCTGTTTTCTGGTGGTTTAAATCAGGCTGTTGGTTTTGGGAAATGGAACAATGTAAATTTGTTAGAAAATATCAAGGACTTCAAAGATTTACTTTTGTCCGTCCAGCCGTCCATTTATCCATCCGTCCGTCCGTCCGTCCATTTATCCATCCGTCCGTCTGTCCATTTTTCCATCCAGCCAGCCATCCAACCAGCCATCCATTTTTTTTTTGACGGGGGGGGCACAAGGCAGGGGACACCTTGGATGGGGTTGCCAACCTATTGCAGGGCACAATCTCATGCCCCACACACACACACACACACACACACACACACACACACACACACACACACACACACACACACACACACACACACTCCACTGAAAAATTAGGGATGCCAGTCAGCCTGCAACACATGTCTTTGGACTGTGGAGGAAACTGGATTACTCTGATGAAACCCCTGAAGCACAGGGAGAACATGCAAATTCTGTACACACAGGGCAGAGGTGGTGGCAGAGATGTTGAATTCACGGAGATGTTGGCACTGCTGCCATTTGTCTGTTGTTGTTTTTTTTACTTTTGGATTAGGGCACAACTACTTCAGGTTTAAATCGGAATCCATATACAAATACTCTGAGCATTAAACAGGGAGAGATACAGATAGTGTAATTGTGTTACACCATTATTCTTTAGGTAAAATGACAGTTCTGCACAATTCATTGATGTAAAAAAGCAGTTTTAACAAAACAGTGAAATGAAATGTAGCAGAATGCTTACTGATACTACTCATTATTCTGCTGGGGTAACCATAGTGTAAATTATATCTCAAAAATGCGCAGACACACGCGCAGACACACACACACACACACACACACACACACACACACACACACACACACACACAGAAATACGCTTACTGCATAGAAAATTCTGGCAACAAATAGTGGTAAATCTTGGCTCACTAAAACACTGCAGGGACCCTGGGATGCTTTGCAGTCCTTGACCTTCACAAGAAGCACCAGGAAGTCAGTGTTACCATATCTAATTGCAGTAGTACTCTAATTCGTGAGTACTTAGCATAAGATGAGGAGTTCACTCATCGCCACAGTGCACAGAGCTTAATCAGGAAGCCTCTCTCTGTCTGTGATGCACAAACACTCACTCTCATATACTGACTTTTATAGCCCAAGTGTCTGAGCTTGAAACCGAGAGCATTAATGTATGGTGTAGTGAACATTGTTCAGGTCTGTGACGGATCTTATTCTGCAGATGTTAATAATAAATGTTGGCGGAAATTAACCTCTGGAGTGGTTTGACACAGATCAGGGCTGTAATTGTACGTGCAGCTGATGCTTCTACAAGCTCAGACAAAAGAGCACTAACCTCAGGTGCACATCTAAAGTATCTTTAGGGACAGAAAATATGTACTATTAATTAGGAATTCATTATTAATTGTGTTTTAATTACAGTTTAAAGCATCTAATTAAGGTCATTGCTATCAAGAATGGTTTACACTGCATCTATAGTCATCAGTGTACGTGATTAACACTTTAGCTGTTTGTGTGTTCTCATAGATGGACGAAAAAAGGTTGGACTGTAGTGTGGTATTTGTCCCTGTCAGGGATTTGTGGAGACGGCAGATGCAGGTACTGCCTTTTTTTTGTAAAAGGGGTAAAAACAACTAAGAAACAGTGAATACAAACCAAAATAGCAAAACAGACAGACTATGGAAGGCAAAGTGACAAATAAGGCACAAATGCATGACAGTGAGTTTCACAGGAAGTAGGACTTAAGCACAGGTGCTGAGTGGGGAAACACAGAACATGTGTGGGTGCTAAAGAAACATGTAACCAGGTAACCATTACTCCCAGCATGTCACGTCTAAATTCTCATTTGACATGCTGGGAGTAATTGGTAATGTAGTCCACCGCTGATTCGACTTAACCCTGACACTGTTTCTGTATAATGATGGGTTTTGTTTGCCTTCCGAAAAGCAAACTGATGCAAATATAAGTTAGCCTGTTTTCTTTCCTTATTCCTTATGTTATCATACATGGATCAGGCATAACATTATGAGCAGTGACATGTGAAGTGAATAACACTGATTATCTCCTCATCATGGCACCTGTTAGTGGGTGGGATATATTAGGCAGCAGGTGAATATTTTGTCCTCAAAGTTGATGTGTTAGAAGCAGGAAAAATGGGCAAGCGTAAGGATTTGAGTGAGTTTGACCAAATTGTGGGCCAAATTGTGATGGCTAGACGACTGGATCAGAGCATCTCCAAAACCGCAGCTCTTGTGAGGTGTTCCCGGTCTGCAGTGGTCAGTATCTATCAAAAGTGGTCCAAGGAAGGAACTGTGGTGAACCGGTGACAGGGTCATGGGCGGCCAAGGCTCATTGATGCACATAGGGAGCGAAGGCTGACCCGTGTGATCCGATCCAACAGACGAGTGCTGAAGAAGTTAGTACTGGTTCTGATAGAAGGATGTCAGAATACACAGTGCATGATGGGTCAGGGCTGTTTTAGCAGCAAAAGGGGGACCAACACAATATTAGGCAGGTGGTTATAATGTTATGCCTGATTAGTGTAGATTCCAGTAGATTCGAACATAATTAGGCAGCAAATTTGATCATAAGCTAAGAGTAAATATTAGTTATTTACAGGATATTTTATTTTTGATGATTTCATTAGTCATGCATATGACCAACAAACATAAAGAGATTAAATGATGTTTTCAGGGAAAACAGAAAGGTTTCTCCTGACAGGTTGAAATAAGTAATTAAGTTAATTTTCACATTAAACATGGTGTAACGTAATTCCATCAGTTATAATATACTTTATTCTTTTTCATATTTGAACACATTTGACGTATTTTTTCTTTGGATATTTTTTTTTTTGGATTTTACTGGGTGTCTTTTACCTAGAAAGGTTCGAGGTATTGTGTAGTATTTTTAAAGGATTCTATGTTAATGTTTCCATGGGAAAGAAAGACATTAAATGTACAAACTAAGGTATACTCTTTAGGCTTCCACCCCAGTGACAAGGAAACGCACAATTCAGTACTGTTTTCTTTTTTTTTTTTTCTGAGAGTGACTAGGAGCACACTGTGATTAGACTCTATGCTGGAGCTGTACTTGAGCTTGGCAACTTCCTGAAATGCGGAGCATCAGAGTGCTGACAGTAAGGATTATGCACACAAGGCAGAACTGAATAATTGGTGTGATTGTTTCTCTTTATGCATAAAGCACTGTAAATTAAATACCATCTTACCCTTTGAGAAGATTCCATTAGAAGTCCTGTACTGTCTGCAGTATAATAGACAGCTTGACTAAAAATGTGCATGAATTATTTACTGAATAATTTGTACTGTTTAAAAGGAGGACGCATGTCTGAAGGATTAGCTGTCTGGAGAGAATAATGCATGAAAAGCATTCACAAAGTGAGAATTTGACTGATAAAAAGCCAACTGCTGAGGGCTGAAAGTGTTCTGACTCCCAGTGATCACAAACCTGTTTCTCATTGTGGGTGCAAAGAGCTCTTTAATAGCGAGACCCTATAATGTGCCGCTGAGGAGTTTGGAATTGGTGTGCACTGTGTCTCCTGTTCTGCGTGTGCTCCCATATAAAACCCCTCACTCGTGTAAGACAGTCTTACCAGGCTAGACACAGCCTGTGCAGCTATAAAACCATCAGACACTTTGTGAAAAATACAAAAATCAAATACAAGTATAAGTACTATTTCTCTTGCAGATCTATTTAGACTTTTTTTTTTTTTTTTTAAAGAGTAGCTTGGGTTAAATGGTTGCTTAAGAAAGAAATCTAAGCCGAAGGCAAATTAAGTAAGAAAGCAGCTTTGAAATGCCCTGGACCTTATTTTCAAGTCTCAGACGCAATTCTGAAGAAGTCGTGGCTATGTCATGGGGTTTGGCTGCATGACTGTCTAGAGGAGTCTCGTCTGATTACTTTTCAGTGCGAACAGAAAGATCGTGGATTCATGGATGGGGTAGATGTAACACTTGGTCTGGATGTTGAGTTAAAGACGAACAGTCAGCTCACTGTGCTTTCTGCAATTAGACAAAACTCAGCCAGAGCAGTTTCTGGGCTTTGTTGCATAAAAAAATGAAATTAACCAGTTCCATGGAGTCTTTCTTCTCCCCTTTATGATCTATTCAGTAAGAAGAGAGAGGGCTTTTCAAGCCTTGTGGCAACTCTTAAAGAGTCTTTTCAGGTTTCAGGCATTATCTGTGTTTTCCTTGCTCTTGAGGACACTAAAAGGAAACACTAAAAGGAAACGCTCCTTTTAGTGCGGACTGTATTATGTTTATCGTAGTGATGATCATGACCAACAAAGTAACAAACTACATATATTCTTGTTCAGTATTTAGGTACACAGTTTACTGTATCTGTACATTGTTTTGATCACTGAAACAGAAAAGCAGTTTCTTGCCGTAGATCTACAGGGGCCAAATGCTTAATGAGCAGCAGCAACATCTGAGACAGAGCAGACAGAAAAGGCTCGATTTATCAGCTATTGTCTGATTTAAAATGTTTGAAAGGAAACAGTTTGATAATGTACTGCAGATTGTGTGAGCCAAAACCTGTGGAGGTATACAGTCAACGAGCAGTGTGAGCAAGATGAGCCAGATTTTTTTTATATTGTGCTATTGTATAGTATACAATCTCTGTGGTAATATTAACATGTCTATTTGATTTCTCTGATAATGGAGGTGGTGTTCACTTTAGCATAGCTCACCTTATTAGTTAGTTATACTATAATTTTTCACAAATGCATCCCTCACATATATATGCAAGTGACAAGAGGTTGATTGTGTCAGTTGCATATATATATATATATATATATATATATATATAAAATATATATATATATATATATATATATATATATATGAGACAGAGAGAGAGAGAAAGAGAGCTAGATAGATAGATATATGTATATACACTGTTTAGGCATAACATTATGACCACCTGCCTAATATTGTGTTGGTCCCTCTTTTGCTTCAAAAAGCCCTGACCTGTCATGCACTGTGTATTCTGACACCCGTCAGAAGCAGCATTAATTTCTTCAGCAACTTGAGCAACAGTAGCTCGTCTGTTGGATCTGACCACACGGGTCAGCCTTCGCTCCCCACGTGCATCAATGAGCCTTGGCCGCCCATGACCCTGTCTTCGGTTCACCACTGTTCCTTCCTTGGACCACTTTTGATAGATACTGACCACTGCAGACCGGGAACACCCCACAAGAGTTGCAGTTTTGGAGATGCTCTGACCCAGTCGTCTAGCCATCACAATTTGGCCCTTGTCAAACTCGCTCAAATCCTTACGCTTGCTCATTTTTCCTGCTTCTAACACATCAACTTTAAGGACAAAATGTTCACTTGCTGCCTAATATATATATATAAGTATATATTGTTTACCAGATGACTCTGCTTACTCTCACTTGATTGATATTCTTGATTGTTACTTTTACTTCTGCTGAAGTGTGTTATTACTGGAGCAGCAGTGTTTTCCCTCACTGTGTTTTCTTTCCAACACTGTAGATGAGCAAATGTGAAATGAAGTATTTTTTTTTAGAAATCAGTAGCCATAAGACACGTTATTCACTTGTGTGTTAATGCCAGCAGTTTAAGCTGAATGGATTGGTTAAGTAATGTCAACTTTTCTGAACAAAGCCAGTCTTTCTCTGCTCTCCTCATTGCCTGGTTGTTGGCGGTGGAGCAGCACAGCCCATAGCAACAGAGGTAGACAAGGAGTGGCTGTGGTCTACATTCTTTTGTATAATAGAGAAGTCGAGGAAAATGGGAAAAAAGACTCTGATTTGAGGTCTTTGCTTCAAGCGGTCGAGCAGTGTGGGTGCTGAGCGTCTTGAATGGCTGAATGGTATTTAAATATGGTGTTTGGAATGTCTCTTTTTCTGCTCCTGCTGGCAGCTCGATGTTCTCTCTCTCTTCTCTCTCTCTCTCTCTCTCTCTCTCTCTCTCTCTCTCTCTCTCTCACTCTGTCTCTCTCTCTCTCTCTCTCTCTCTCTCTCTCTCTCTCTCTCTCTATATATATATATATATATATATATATATATAAATATATCTTTCTCCCTCTATCCTCCTCGCCTTCTCTCTCTCTCTTTGTCTCTGTCTCTCCCCCTTTCTCTTGCTACAGTCACTCGGTTGTTTTAACTCAGAACACCACCATCTTGATTGCACTCATGTTTCTTTCAAATGCAGCTTAAGCAAGTTGTACACACCCCACCCGAAGATCTGATTTTATTGTAGATCTTATTATAGATCTAACATTCCTGCTTGTAAATATTTATACACTGCTGCACAAACTGTTTTACTTCTGTATTGCTGATATATAACAGCTGAATGGAATGAGTTTGAAGGCCAAAGATCAATATTTATACAGGCAATTTCATTCTCAAGTGAATTTCTTTTTTATCTTATAGATTTCCCTTGTACATTTGGTAATACTATAAAAAATGCATTCATTTAGAGAAAGTCTATATTTTCTCCATTAACATTTTCTGGAATGTCTGTATGGTAGGGCCGGGCAACATGGTTCTGAATTATTCTGGACTTTATTAAGGCTAAAAGGTCATGCTAGTCCATCACTGTCATGGTTAATTACATATTAATCTTTACTGCAAATTCAGATTCTGTAGACCATAATGAACTCATTGCATTCAGTAACATGTCCACTACAGCTGAATGACAATATCCAATTTAAACAATGTAATGCTCTACTAAACAGATGAACATGCTAATAAATTACCGGGGCTTCGGCCATGCAAGACGTGAACTCATATCATCCTATGGAGCCATCTTGATATCAATTACTGACCTCAACACTGTGCTCTGTGGTAGTAAAACTAAAACATCAGTCAAATCGAAAACTTCATGGAAATGACTTTCCTAAAAGTCTTTGTTAGTGTGTGTTTGTGTGTGTAAAGATCTTTCACTTGAGGTTTTCTCAGTCCAAATGGAGCTGTCCTTTTTTGTGATGTTTTTTCCCCCTGCCCTCACATCACTGATGTGTGAGGTCAGGCAGCTATTAGGAGCTGTAAGACTCTCTTTCATTCGGAACGTAGACAGCTCAATGCCTTTCAATTGACCACAAGGCAAAAAGGACAAGGGGGGGGGGGGTGGTTCATTTTGCCTGAAGTGCCCTGAAATTAAGCAGTTCTTTTTTTTTTTCTCCTTGCTTATGGTGCACATTATGTTTCTAAGGTTTCACACATAGCAGTTAGCTTGTAATAGAACTCTAATGCAGCTTCATTGGGGTGAGAAAGCAGTTCAACACTCAATCGACCAAACTGCAGGAAATTAACACAATATGCCATGTGCTAAAAGATTTAGTGGTTCAGTAAATATGACTAAAACAAATCTGGGATTGTTTCACAACAAAGCAAATGATTAGAATTACTCAACAGTTTTAAGTTCTGCACTAATAATTCATTTATATATGTGGCTAAAACCCAAAGTGTATATTTTATTTAATTTATTGGGCTAAATTTTGTAAGTGGCTTTTTATGGATGAGCTGTTTCAAATATTTCTTCTTGTGTGTTGCCTTTAAGCCCTGTTTTGAAATGTTTTGAAGGATCAGGTGTTTCGATAAAGTCTTCTTGGTTCATGCTTTTTGTGTTCATCAGTCATGTGTAGAATTTGCATGTATATGTCCATGGCATGATCTTGTGTGCATGCTTAAGTTAAGTGCTAATCTTTCAGTCTTGATTAAGGCTGAGGTACATACACCGATCAGCCATAACATTCTGAGCACTGACAGGTGAGGTGAACATTTTGTCCTCAGAGTTGATGTGTTAGAAGCAGGAAAAATGGACAAGAGTAAGGATTTGAGCGAGTTTGACAAGGGCCAAATTGTGATGGCTAGACGACTGGATCAGAGCATCTCCAAAACTGCAGCTCTTGTGGGGTGTTCCCGGTCTGCAGTGGTCAGTATCTATCAATAGTGGTCAAAGGAAGGAACAGTGGTGAACCGGCGACAGGGTCATGGGCAGTCAAGGCTCATTGATGCACGTGCAGAGCGAAGGCTGACCCGTGTGACCCAATCCAACAGATGAGCTACTCTTTCTCAAATTGCTGAAGAAGTTAATGCTGGTTCTGATAGAAAGGTGTCAGAATACACAGTGCATGATGGGTCAGGGCTGTTTTGGCAGCAAAAGAGGGGCCAACACAATATTAGGCAGGTGGTCATAATGCTATGCCTGATTGGTGTAAGTTCATTTATCCATTGGATCATTACTTATGATTGGAACCATTTAAGTTGTTAGTGACCATAATTTAAGTGTAATGCAAACGTTTAAATGAGGTCTATATTCTGAGGTTGAAGTTTATGTAGCTCATTTAAGCTTGCTTGTATGCAATACATAAGTAAGATTTACCAAAAACCGATAAACTTTTAAAAAAAATTTCTTATGAGAATAATCCTTGGTTCTGTGTAAGTCTTCTTTAAAATATACTAAAATAAATTTACTAAGACTTTGTGTATGGAAACGATTACCACACCTTTCTTGAGTAACTCTCTCTCCAATATTATTTTCAGTGTTCTATTGTAGGCAGTGTTTTTTTGTAGATATGAGTTGCTAAACCTGGCACAAGACGAGGCATGCAATGTCTACTGAATATTTGGACCGGCAAAAAAAGGAGACAACAGATGCTGGATGTGACAGACAAATACTGAATATTTATATAATTATTCAAGCGTTTACTCTGTTTTAGCTATGCTTGTCCATTAGCCTTCTTTCCTTTTTCAGTTTCTTTATTTATGTGGATTGTGAAACCTAACCAAACCAAATAGGACTGATAGGTGTAAAAGTCCCCTAAGTTTACTTTAGCTTCTAGGGTATTTTTATCTTTTGCTCTGTTTCCTTTTTTCCTGGACACCTCTTTAACAGATATTGCCAGCAGAGACATAACTAAGAGTTACAGTCTTGACTGTTGGACGCCAGCACAGCAGATTAATAGTCCAGACACATGGGCCTCTGTGGACTCAGGAAAACTAACATATTCACATAAGCCTCTTGACACAATCAGGATGTCCTCATTTGATGTCTTAATGCTGCAGTGAATCATTGGAGATGATTGTATGTAGGTGTGTGAATGCAGAAAATCATATGTGTAATATGAGGGAATATAAAGGGAATAAAAGGCCACAATAAATGAAGCTTATAGTACTGCGTATTTGACTTATCTACATTTTTGTGTATCTTCATGTCAATCTCACCTGCTTGTCTGTTTTTTTCTCCCTCCAGCATGCATGCTTGTCGCAGACTCCTCAAGGAAACCCAAGGATATATCCCTGAGAGCACTGATGCGCTCTTAGAGATACTCTGCTATCACATGACCTTGGGCTTCTAAGACAGAAACGTTCTCTGTTGCCGAGTCTCTGCAGCTCTCAGGGATTAGAGCGAATCCATTCTGCTGGATCAGTGATGATCCTGATGCGTTCTCACCACTAGTTCCCATCAGCATAATCAGGCTCAAGCTCAAACTGATAAGGCAGGGCAGCCTTGTGGTTCATCACCATCCAAATAAGTGGCTCTCTCACTGTGTATTTAATGACCCTCTCGCTCAGAATGCTTATTCTTGCAATTTCCCTTGACTTCCTTTTGCAGCATTATCAAAGAAAGCAGTTGAAGGCGTAATGGTGTGCAGCTGCATCGTGTAATGCCACAGGTCATACAACACCTGTTTGGTAATTTAAATGGGAGATACAAAATTTAATATATAAAAACAGGCCAGCGGACAAGCTTTAATTGAGCACTTACACACACATTTGACTTACTTACCCTTGCTCTGAATTTTAAAATGTGCTGAATTGACTTATTTTGCATTTTCAATTTATTGTAATGTACTTTTTGAGTACCTGGCTCTTCTACATAGTCAATTTCAGAAAACAAGAAGTAATTCACCTCCGGATCAGCCCTCTAAAGAAGTTGCCTTTCTCAGTGAAGCATGACTGTGGTATATTTTTACAAACTTTCTACACAAAATCCAAAACTCTAAGGAACACGTTAGCTTTTTTTTTTAACTAGTGTTTTTCTTTAATTGAAGATTGATTTTTTTAAAGCTCTGAAAAGGCTAATTTGAACTGGCATACATTTTAAGGTAACAAAAAACATCAAAAGAATCTGGACAGTTTGCTATACTAATTTATGTGTGAAAGGGTTTTTTTTAATTATTTTTTTATCTTTATCTTCATAAACTAATACAATTTATTTTAAACATCGATTAAATATTTATTACCTTTTTTGAGTAAACAACAATAATAAATTGCTATTTTCCAAATATAAGCTTTGCCTAACTTTTGGGGGGTTTGCTTAACTTTTCTGAGGCACTTCTTATAGCATCATTTAGCACAATTATTATTATTATTATTATTATTATTATTATTATTATTATTATTATTATTATTATTATTCATTCATTCATTGTCTACCGCTTATCCAAACTACTCTCGGGTCACGGGGAGCCTGTGCCTATCTCAGGCGTCATTGGGCATCAAGGCAGGATACACCCTGGACGGAGTGCCAACCCATCACAGGGCACACACACACTCTCATTCACTCACGCAATCACACACTACGGACAATTTAGAGATGCCAATCAACCTATCATGCATGTCTTTGGATTGGGGGAGGAAACCGGAGTACCCGGAGGAAACCCCCGAGGCACGGGGAGAAAATGCAAACTCCACACACACACGGCAGAGACGGGAATTGAACCCCCAACCCTGGAGGTGTGAGGCAAACGTGCTAACCACTAAGCCACAGTTTAATCCCACTTGGACCAGTTTAAACTTTGCCGTCACCCAGAACCTGTTTTATAGAGTTCTATTTAAATCTAAAACATTACTTACGCAATAAAAGTTAAAGCGCAAATGCAGACAGTGTCTCTTTGATCTACAAAAACATTTTTAATGATATACTGATATATAAAGATATACTGCAAAGACTGAGACAGGGAAAGGTGTGGATGAAGCCCATGCATTAGAAATGCTTGTCAGCCTCAGGGAGCTTGTTTTCCATGCAAAGGCTGAAAGATAAAAAAGAAAAATGTGTCGCCCTTTTCTAACATTCAATTGATTCAAGTTGTATGTATGGGAATATTTTTAGATGTTGTGTACTTGGAAATTTGCTGAAATCTGGCAACCCCTATTAATGATATTATATAATTTTCAATATAATAAGCTCTTTGGGAAAAACACCAGCTGTATGAAACAGAGTTGAACAAATTTATGTTTAAAACCATTAAAAACAAGCTTGTAGACTGCATGCTTGATGACTGTATGTTGTTGATTTTTCTAGCTGCCTATTACAAAGTTACCCTAAAAATTCACTAGATGTTAAGTCAAGTGTGATATAGGCTCTCTGCTTTGAGGCTATATCATTATTTCTGCTATTTTGCTTCACCCAAACCTATGGCCAAAGCCACTGTAGCAAATCCATAAGTATGTCTATAACACTGTAATTATAGTTCATATATTTTGCACCTTTCTTAGATACACTTATACACATCCTTTTCAGCATTCTGTGGCCTGTTGGGTGCTAGATTTCAATTTTTTGGACAGAAAGTCTTCTCTGTATAAAATCCTTCAGAAATATATGAGATATAGTGAAATAGCAATATATTATTGGATGTTTTACAAGGCATAAATGGCTAAATGAGGACTTCAGCACACTCTCATGCCCTAAACAGTGTCTTGTATGTCTGCACTTTCTAGATTTACTGCCTTTAGTGGGAGCTCCTCCATTACTGCTCATGTTACAAATGTGTGTGTTTATAACCCTCTGTTGCAGAACTCTGGTGGGGTTTACTAGGGAGAGGCACTGCTCATGCACATTTAGCTAACGAATGAAAGGAGTAATCTATCACCTTTTAAAGATTCATGTATTGTAGCTTGAGTGGAGCCCAAAGAAAAATCCTTTGCAGTGGACGAACATGTTAGATGACAGTATGTTTGACTTGAGTCTTATTATAGGCACAAATCATGTTGTTATATTGACCTCCTCATCCAATGTTACTGGAAGCTTTGTGATCTAATAAAAATGTACCTCCCCAAATGTTGACTCGTGTATATTGGGCAGCTCATTTGCACAACTTTTTGAGGAATGAATCTTGCACCTGCATATCCCAGTTTACATAGCCATGTGCTCTGAATCTCAAAGTGAACCCTTTCTCTCTCTCTTTCTCTTTGAACTCTTTGTAGTGGATCAGTTTGTCTGCACCACATCTGCAATCGCTGATATTGTCATCCTGGTAGATGGCTCGTGGAGTATCGGAAGGCTCAATTTCCGTCTGGTGCGCACATTCCTGGAAAGCCTGGTTAATGCTTTCGATGTGGGAATTGATAAAACCCGTATAGGTATGCTTTGTTTTGCTGTCCTTCCTCTGAATCACCCTGACTTTGATTAGCAGTATGTTGTGGTTTATTTTTAATAGTAAAGTAATATGGCTTATCATCTTGCCTTATAAGGACTGGCCCAGTATAGTGGAGATCCCAGGATTGAGTGGCACCTCAATGCCTTTACCACTAAAGAGTCTGTCATTGATGCTGTCAAAAACCTGCCATACAAAGGAGGAAACACACTCACAGGTATGTAGAATCAAGTTTAGTGAAATTTTATTTATAAAACACATTTACATTAGACAACAGTGGATGTCCCAAAGTTAGCATCAAATAGCATCACATTCAGTAACACCATAACAACACCATAAAATATGTTCAAAAACTGGCTTAAGTCTGAGCAGTGTATAGAGCACAAATACAGCTACATGCTATGGATGTCTTGTTGTTTTTAAATTGGGTGTGTACACAGGTTTGGCCCTTACATACATTCTGAAGAACAGCTTCAAACCAGAATCAGGTTCTCGAAGCAACGTTCCCAAAATTGGGATCCTGATCACTGATGGTAAATCTCAGGATGCTGTTGAAGTTCCTGCCCAGAGCTTGAAGGATGCTGGTGTAGAGCTCTTTGCCATTGGTAAGAGGAGATTCTTCATAAGACTTTGTGCTAAAAGCCTTCCTTTTGTACAAATATTAATAAAGTGTACATTAACCACAGCAATACTTGGGTCATAATTACAGTTAATTATTCCACAGCACTGTTGCGTCAGAGGTGAAACTGCTTAGTTTACGTTTTCAGATACTGTAGAATCTATGGATGGAGGACTTTAGTGGTTTCTCTAAAACAAGCTGAATTTTTTTCTGCCTTATTATCAAGAGAAAGTGAGGGAATGCCAGTTCTTGGTGGTTCCATGGCATTAAATGTTACTATAAATAGATAAATTATGATGTGTTGTTCTTTGATAAAAAAAAAGTATTGCTGCTTATATATAATGCCAAAGAAGAACTTAGTTATTAATTCCATGATGTTTTATTCCTTATATAAGTATGCATGAAACTTGACCATATAAGATTTGAATATATATACCTTTCTGTTTTGGGCAGTCTTTACAGAATGTACTATATGAATTGAAATGTTGGTGTCTTTATATGTATAAATATGTGTATTTGCGATGTGTGTAGGGGTAAAGAATGCAGATGAAAATGAGCTGAAGGTCATCGCCTCTGAGCCACATGATACACACACCTACAATGTGGCTGACTTCAGCATCATGAATACTATAGTGGAGGGTCTGACCAAGACTGTCTGCGACAGAGTACAGCAACAAGATAAAGACATCAAAAGTTAGTACTTGCTTATGCTAATCTAAATATGTTTACCATTGGCTGTTGAAATTTTAACCTGGACATTATATAGTCAACTGCAGAGATATTTTCATATTTTAAAAATTGTTTTACTGTTTAAACTATACATTCATATAAAGATCTGGACTCTGCTGTGACAATAACTCTAATGTTGCTGCTACATACCAATGTTTACATACCACACAACAATATTCTCACTTTAAGTTTAATTTATTAATATATGTATATATCCATCTATTTCACCTTCTTCTACTTTCATCTTCTTCCTCTTCTTTTGTTTCGGCTATAAAGCAGTACCTTTTATCACAGTTTAAACAGTTTATATTTATTTACAGATGTTTTATACAGATGTTTACTTTTACAGATATTTTATACAGATGTTTACTCAAAGCTTTTTGCACTAACAGACTTATTTCATTTATCATCATAACAACAATTGTATTTTATTTATGTTATTTTATTTTATTTTGTATTTGCACTGATCTTTTTTAACTACTCTGCGTGCCTTAAATTGCTAAAAATACTTGCATAAATTTTAAAAATTTACGAATTGAATTGAATTGAATTGAATTGAACTGAATTGAGTTGAATTGAATAAACAGCAACACGTATACCCAAAACCAATGACTTAGAAACAAGAATATACAGGATTTTGAAATGTTCTTCATAGAAGAGTGGCTTACGATCCTTCTATCAATGTTCAATATTGCATGACATTTCAGGAAGAGGCTCAATGCTGTTATTCTCTCCAGGGTGAAGAATTACCAAATATTAATTTGTGGATGGTCAGAATATATAAAACCATTGCCTAGCAGAAAAAAAACAACAATTTTTACTTCAAGAATTAAACTAGGTAGAGTTCCTGTATGTTTATGCAATAAATTTTTTGCCAGTTTCATCTTTTACTTTCCTTTAATTTACTATTATTAAAGTAAACCTTGTTTGACTGACAGATTTTGTCATTGTAATGCCTCGAATGCCATTTCTACTTCGGTTTTCAGGAGACTCAGTCCCTGAAGATCCGCCATATTCTCCTCAGGACTTGGTAACATCTGAAGTGACAGCACGAAGTTTCCGTGTGTCCTGGACCCATGCATCAGGCAATGTTCTGAAGTACCGTGTGGTTTACTATCCCAGCAAAGGAGGTCAGCCAAAAGAAGTAAGTCTCTCTATTTCTTAGGCTTTAAAAAAGATCCATTGCATGGCAATTTTGTGAATGACAGATTTTCTAAAATTCTTTGGGTTGAGGCATGATTTTGAAAATAAGAAACTCTATCATTAAGTCAGCTGCTTAACTATTCAGGAAACACACCAGCTAAACCCCAAAAATCCTGTTAACATTTCCCATTGTCCTGGCGATGATAAAATCCAGATGATGTCAGGACAATTCGTGTGTAGTATTAATAATAAATAAGAAACACTTCTCTTCTTATTGCCACTGCTTGATGTCCTGCAGTTTTGCAAGTTATATTGTGTTTGTAAAGAAATTCTTTCAAAAAAAAAAAAGAAAAAAGAAACTGTTCCTTTGCAAGAAAACATTTAGGTTGGGATTTGAATTCAGATTTGGTTTTGTGTTGTGGGATTTTGTATCGCATTGTGTTGTGTAGTGATATGCAAGTCTTGGCCACCATAGATAAGACATGATATATGGCTATGAGTTTTCTCCGTAACCACCTTTTACTGCTCACAAAATATTCATCAGCAGATTGTCTACAGCTGTCTGCCATATAATTGTCTAGAGATTTGGAGGTAACATGTATACATCTAAAACACATGAGTTCCAAGAGACTAAAAGTAAAATCACCTCTGATTTAACACTAGGTTGTTGTGGACGGCACAGAGATGTCAGCTGTGCTGAAAGACCTCAGCTCTCTGACTGAGTATGAGATTGCTGTGTTTGCTGTGTATGAAGCCTCGGCCAGTGAGGTGCTAAGGGGCAGTGAGACCACACGTGAGTTGCGCACACACAAATAAAGGTGTATGCCCTGAAATGACTAAACTACTTCATACTCACACTATACATGTAATACCTTCCAAATGAAACTGTATACATATCTAACATTACACATTTGTAATATCTGAGTATATGGTAATCATGCATGTGTACTTTCAGTGGCTCTGCCTGTGGTCAGTAGTCTGGAGCTGTATGATGTGACCCACAGCACCATGCATGCTCGATGGAGGCCTACAGAAGGGGCTTCTGGGTACATGCTTGTGTATGCACCTATAAGCAGTGAAACGGCTGATGAGACTGAGGTAAGAATTCAGCATTCATAGTTATACCTTTGACAAAGATTAGGGATACATCGCATATATAATAGTGTAGATAATAGATAATAGTGTCAGACATAGGACTGTATTTATACTTGCAAAAATTCCCTTCTACCTGTATCTAATTCTGTGTCATACTATGTGATGTAAACCTAGTAGATGTTGCCATGCTAACAGACGGATGACACAAAATAACCAGAGTAGAATTTCTTTTATGATTAATGATGGCTATCAAAGCAAAGCAGACAGCAAACTGAGCTCTGTGAAAATATCAACATCTGCAACTGTAGCATGTATACTGTAAACAATGTAAACATGTACACTGTTTATACACACTATTTAAGTCAGGGAAATGTAAACATAATCAAGTGTAAATGTCCATAACAACCCGGATTGATAAAACACTAAGTATCTTTCAGTATCAGAATCTTTATCAGTGAGTACCAGAAATATGTACTCCGACTCATATCTGGTCTGAAAAAAATCAGTCAGTGCATTACTATTGTTTTTTTTTTTTTCTCTCACGCTGCTGTTTTTAATCATATACAGCCCAAGCCATATTTATTGACTGCTCCACTTTCAGAATGCTTAAATTAAGCAATCAATGCCTTCATGCTTATTTGTGATGCATAAAGTGTGTTGAATCCTTATTGACTTAATGGAGTTTTCAGTTATAAACCACTGAGGAGGCACACACTGAGGAAGTGGATTGAAGCCCTTATAAATGCTTTAAAGATGCTGGTGGTGGACTTGTTTTGTGTTGCAGGTCAAAGTAGCAGACACTGTAACAGACTTTGGGCTTGTGGGTTTAAGTCCAGATACAGACTACACAGTGACAGTCTACGCCATGTTCGGAGATGAGGCCAGCGATCCTGCTACTGTGCAGGCAACCACCTGTTAGTGATTTCCCCTGAAATGTTCACACAGTATCACTGTCTCTCTCACAGCTCAATATTTTACATAATACTGAATGTTATTCTGGATTGTATTTTTTAACATTTACAGTGGTTTATGATGTTCACTTGGTAACTAAGTGGGATGCAAGCAAAGTTACCTAAAACCAAACTAAACTGATATCTGTGCATTGTTTGAGCTCTAGACACAGTCTAATCTCATGTGCATGTTCAGTGCCTTTGAAGGCTCCCCGTAATCTTCGTGTCACTGAGGTGGACCACAACTCTGTGCGGCTCAACTGGGATGCACCATCAAGCACAGTCAAAAGCTATCGCCTGAAGTACGCCAAAAGTAATGGTGAACAAACTAATGAGGTAGGTTATTAACTGTTACATACAACTGAATAAGATGTTTATATATAAGATTACATGATTACCTTCAGTAGTGGTCAGTTTTTTAGCTAGCCCACTGGTCAAGCAAAAGCTCCGATGTGCTTTAATATTGTCTTCTAGTCTGGAAACCTAACCAAATCTAAATCTCTAGATGTTCATTATCCTCTTCCAACAAAGTTTTTGTATTTTCCCCAATGTTTCTTTGACCCCATCACCTAGTAGCTCACCCACTATCACATGAAACAGTACACAACAGTATGACACTACAAAATAAAGTTTTTCAAATAATGAACTGTTAAAACTTCTAGAATAAATTTATAAACAGGGTTTAAATGATCTCCTTTAGGTTTCAATGTAAATAATATACACATTGGCATAATGTAACATAATTAATAGTATACATATTTTTTTAAATAACAGAATAGCATTATGTAAGTGTACAGTCACAGCTCTGGCTTGTTTCTGTATATAAATTGTGTTTAACAATTAATATCTACTTAACGTGATTGTATTTTTGAACTCAGGTTGAAACAGGTCCAGTTTCTAACGTGTACTTAAGGAACCTGGCCTCCCAAACAGAGTACACAGTGTCTGTGTATGCTGTGTATGATGGCGATCAGTCAGAACCCCTAAAAGGAGTCTTCACCACAAGTAAGAATAGTTCATTTAAGGCCCTTACAGAATGCGGTAACAGAAGTAATTTTGCTGTATAATTTGCTGTTATATATTCTATGGGTCTGAGCTCAGATTTGCCCAAAAGCTTTCTTGTTTCCAGATGAAGTACTACTGCTGATAGAGTAGTCTATTATACTCAGCAAGCATTCATTATCTACAGTCAATGATAGATCTGTACCATCATTTTCACAGGCAGCTCGCCAGTGTCATCTCAGTAATCTAATAGCACACAAAAATTTTGTATAGCTTTCCTCTATCTTTAAAAAGTAAGCATAGCAGCTGTTTCAGCAAGTTTACCCAGGGCTAAAATCAATCAAGCATATGTGAATTTGCAGATTATGTTCAAGCAAAAAAAATGCAGATGTCAGTGTAGGCTTACTTCGTGGCAAGAAGTTGCACGACTGCATCCCAGAATATGCAAGCGTATTTACAGGAATGTACAGTATCCAGTGTGTTTTAGTTTTCTGGCTAATAAGACTACTCAATTGCACCTTAATCTTGATGTTGCATAGAACTTGTTCCAGCTCCACGGACCATTAGGATTGATGAGGTGACACCAAATAGTTTCCGGGTGAGCTGGACACAGCCAGGGGACGGGGTGGAGCTTTATAAACTCGCCTGGAGGCCCTTTGGAGGAGGGGATTTGGAAGAGGTCAGAAATATTACACTCTGCATAATTCAACATGGCAGGCACAGAGGCTTTGAATACTTGCAGAAGCATTATAATAATCATAAATTATCAACAGAACAGTAGAAGCATTCGGACGTGTTGTCAGTGGTGTGGTGACTCACATTCATCACCATGCAGTGCTGTTTGGTGCAAAGATAAAATGCCACAGACCTGAAAATTCTAATATTGTTGACCTTCACCTGAACATGATTTCAGGAAATACTGTCAGCTAGAATTTAATTTTCACAGTTTCTGCAAAAAAAGTGCTTCACAAATAGTGAAACACTATCAGTGAGGCATTTCCCATCAGGTCCAGGAGAATGCTACTCCTCTCAGCCATGAATTCCTGACACATGGAATTAAATAATTGATTAGGACTGAATATAGGAGACATTTTCAAGAGAAGATGTTTTTTTTATAATATAGGATACAAGTTTTTGATATTAAGATATTTATTACATATCTGAGTCTTATGTAGTAGTTTTTCAGGATGGTCTAGAATGGTATATCTTCCCCAACATCAATAATTCTAATGTACTTTTCATCAACACTCTGATCAGACACGTTTACCGAATCAATGTATTTCAGCTTTTTCTTGCAATGCATGGCATAAAACATTATGTGTGTGTGTGTGTGTGTGTCTGTGTGTGTGTGTGTGTGTAGTAAAATGCATCAGAGGTTTTTATGACTGGCCGGGAGTTGGTGCAGCTGTACTTTACAGATAGCGCTGCAGGTCAATATGTTTACTGAGAGCCGTCGGAGCAGAAAATAATGACACGCCATGAGATGTGGCTGGAATGGCACTGCAGCTTCATGACCCACAGTCGCAAACATATTTTCACAAATCTCCATACTTTGATGAAATGTAAAATCAGAATCAATTGTGTGTACGATCATTTGCACGCAACTGCTGATAAATATCAAAGAATATTTAGTTGCAGTGGCGCAGTGGGTAGTTTCTCTACTTGCAGTAGCCATAGAGTAGTGCTACTGTGTTTGCCACTAAGATAGGCTGAAAAATATTCCACTTTTATATAACATTTATTTATAAACATTGGGGGAAATGATACACAAAATTCTAATTTGAGACAATAAGTCATGCATTTTTGATATATGATTTATATCTTTTTTCTTTTATGTGTTATAAAGGTGGTTGTACCAGGCAACATTAATACCTATATGGTGAATGATCTTTCTCCTCTTACTGAGTATGAAGTGCTGCTGTCTGCTATCTACAGAGATGAGGCTGAGAGCAGTGCCGTACCTGCATTAGAGACCACAAGTAAGACATTGCATTAAAAAAAAATCAGTTGATTTTGTCATACTGTTTCAGTGGAGGTTTGTTTAAGAATAAACAGTATTATGATTTAAAAAATGGACCAAGGGATCCTTTTAGATCTGTTAGATATCTGACATACATTTTCCCCACTTTTTGCTTCATTAAATCTACACTGATCAGGCATAACATTATGACCACCTGCCTAATATTGTGTTGGTCCTCCTTTTGCTGACAAAACAGCCCTGACCCATCATGCACTGTGTATTCTGACACCTTTCTATCAGAACCCATTTTTAAATTCTTCAGAAAATATTGGCAAAAGTAGCTCATCTGTTGGATCGGATCACACGGGCCAGCCTTCACTCCCCACGTGCATCAGTGAGCCTTGGCCTCCCATAACGCTGTCTTCGGTTCACCACTGTTCCTTCCTTGGACCACTGTTGATAGATACTGACCACTGCAGACCGGGAACACCCCACAAGAGCTGCAGATTTGGAGATTCTCTGATCCAGTGGTCTAGCCATCACAATTTGGCCCTTGTCAAACTCGCTCAAATCCTTACGCTTGCCCATTTTTCCGCCTTTTAACTTTGAGGACAAAATGTTCACTTGCTGCCTAATATATTCCACCCACTAACAGGTGCCATGATGAGGAGATAATCAGTGTTCTTTACGTCTCCTCTCAGTGGTCATAATGTTATGGCTGATCGGTGTATGTTGATGTACTTTCACTATGGAATATTGTCTGAATTAATTAAGTTCTATTATGTGCTATGTTGCATTGTCAGTACTAAAAGTAGATCACATAATCTTACTTTGCCTTTATTTTCACTTCTGTTAGTGAAGTCATCTTCTGGGATATAATTTGATTCATTGAAATAAAACCATTTCCTTGTAGTGGACTTTCAAACCCTACTGTATATATTATGTTAGCATAAACCTTGTTTGTTTGTTCTCTTCAGTGCCCATGCCTGCTACCACGGTCTTCCCCTCTACAACCCCACCAGGTGAGAGCTGACTGATGTGTGTTTGGTCATGCTGATGTGCAGTGTGAATCGGACAGTGGAAGAAGCTTGTGCTCAGGTCCACAGGGAGAAAGAGTGAGAGGCAGAGAGCTCTTTTTTCCCAGTCTCTTTGCTTCTTTCTCTCTGACTTGTATCCTGGAGGAGCCAGATGGCACTTGTTTACCGCTCCAGCAGAAACATTGTTTACTGCTTCAGGAGAAAGCACAGCGGCACAGCCTGCTAAGTGGCTTAATCATTTGTGCTTCAGAATTGTTTGTGATTTAATGGTTTATTACATTAGTCTAGTGGCAAGTGGGCAGGTTTCCATTAGCAGCGTCTCACAACCTGCTGTTGCCTTTTGTGCACTTGTGATGCTTTTTTTTGGGCGGAGTTGAATTGAGACTTGTAGGCCGTTAGGGAATGAGAAGAGAACTCATTGAGCTGTGTTCTCCAGTGACACGGCTGGGTGTGACCAACCTGCTTGTGGACGATGAGACCACATACAGTCTGCAAGTCAGCTGGGACATTGATGATGCAGATGTTGAGCAGTACAGAGTGACCTACATCAGTCAGAGAGGAGACCGTGCAGAGGAGTCGGTGAGATCTCTCTCTCTCTTTCACTCTCTCTCTCCCTCACACACACACACACACACACACAGTATATCGGTCTTAATGTCTTTGAAAGGAAACCTTTAAGTGACATAATTATTAATGCAGTTTATCAATGCCCACACATATACGTAGCACTATTCTTAATCTTCTTTTTTTATGTGTGTGTTTTCCTTTACATGAAACACTGTATTGGGCAGCACAGTAGCACATTGCCAGCTTACAGCTCTAAGGGCCCTGGCTCACTCCTGAGCTCATGTTACAGTCTGTGTGGAGTTATATGCATGTTCTCCTGGTGTTCACATAGGTTTGCTCTTTACTCTACAGTTGCAGGTAGGCAGGTTTGCTATACTAAACTGCCACTAGGCATGAATTAGTGTTTGCATTGTGTGCTGGACTGGCATCCTATCCAGGGTGAATTCTCCCACCTGCTAGTGTTACTGGGCTTGGCTCCAGCCTCACCTAGATCATGACCAGGATAAAGATGAACAGATGATTGCAAAAGGTCAAGGCCAAAACTGTCAGATATTTTTGTCCTTATGGGGATATTTGGTTCGCACTGAGATTTAAAAAAACATGCCCACACATACACCAGAAAATAGTCACTTGTCAAAACTTTAAAATGTTTTGTCTGGATGATGAAACGATGCTCTTTTTGCTCCCATCACCAGCGCTCTGGTGCTTTTTATACGATAGTATTCCAGTGAGAGCCTGTAATGTCAGGATTTTCTTCTCCTTTACCCCAAATATAACATGAGATATTTATTACCACTGTGTAGAGAGAAAGACTCAGAAGTAATCATTACCTCTTAAACTCCCAGACTTTCCTTCCTCACACTTGTAGCTACATACCATTCCTACTTAGCACATAGCAGTATCTTTTTTTAGCTGTAATAGGTAGCCATTGAGATGTTTATGCTCTCTTGATTTTAAGTTGCTCTAAGGAATGCCTCTGGCTCAATGCACTTTGGGTATTTTAGACACTGTTCCCAGTAGTATATACACATCTGTCTCTTAAATCAGTTATTGCTTACCTGCAGAATCTTTCTGAGAGGTTGAGCAGGTGCTGCATTTGGAAAGTCGTTTTTAAACTATATTTTATTGACATTGATTCAACCTTGGCTTGACTTGATTATAATCTGCCATGGTGATGTTCAGGCAAACCTGAAAAAAAGAGATCTGGCCAGCAAAGAAAATTCATCTGACCCCCTGTTTCTCAATGATAAAATATTTAGCTGTCCTTAAAGAAACAGTTTGAAATTATTTTCTAACTCTGTGCTAGAGAGTGTGTCTTACATCAACCACACTTGAATTTTAATTTTCAGAGCGAGTCGCTGCAGGTCAGGTCGAGAGAAAGATAAAGAAGGCAGGAGCAGGACAAAGAAAATTCCATTATCTTTTCAACTGACATTTAGGTCACTGCCACAGAGACATGGTGAGAAGGATAGATAAAAAAAACAGGGGAGAGTAGGAAGAAGACCAGAGAACAATACATTCTCCATTGCTCTTGGAGAGCAGTCGTGTGAGGATATAGCCATTTTGAGAGAAACTTAGAGATGTGGAAAGAGCTAGATAAGGAAAGTAACTCCAGTTATGCAGTTTCAGCACCACAGGTCTAGCGGACAGCTCCACTAATAGGAGATGTGTGGGATCGTGTACCTCCAGCAGAGTGGCTGACGGCATGTACACTTGATAAGGCTCATTGAACTCGGCAGGTTGTACACAAAGGAGCTAAAATGATCAAAATCCTGGCTTAACATTCTAGTCAGATCTTTTTAAGATTAAAAATTTTTTTTATGTTGTTCATGTCTTTAAAGTCTGTTGTGAGTGGCAAAGTCATTCATCACAAACATGAAAAAATCAGTCCGCACTCCTCTGAAGAAATCAGTCCGAGCTACTCTCATTTTAAATAAATCAATGTTCAATGTTAAATGAACCTTTTTAATACTACAAACTGTGGCTCTCATAATATTTCCAGTAATAGGTTTTTTTGTCTTTGTATAAAAGCCTTTAAAACTTTCTTTAAATAATCCCATCTGTGTTGGTGTTAATAATAGTCAGTAATATTCAAAGAAAACAACACAAGCGTCCATATCAGTGACATGTTGGCGGTTTATGCAGCTTTGTTGCCTCACAGCTGTAGGCTCCAAGGTTCATTCCTGAGCTCTGGTTATTATGCAGTGTTTCACATGTCCTCCTGTATAGCTTTGTGGTGCTCTATGTTTGGTTGGCATCCCATCCACAGTTAATTCTCCTACTTTGCGCTCAATCTTGCTGAAATGGGCTCTAAATTTACAGCAACTTGTAACAAGGGTGAATGAATGACAGTAAATGAATGAAATTGACCCTTTTTGAATATCTAAGCTTTAAATAATCTTTATAATATGCTAGGTTATAATATGTTATGTTTAATAAAAGTTAGGTTAACTCAAATAAGTCAAGACAGCTGTTTTAGTAAATTTCTTTTTATACGTGACCACACTTGTCTGTCTATGAAAATATAAAATGTAAATTATCTCCAGATTAGCTTGAGACCATTACTGTAATTTAACCTAATCAAATATCCTGATTTTTCTTGCCCACTAGATTATTTGTTGTTCTTTGTGCAGCTTGTCTCTGGTATCTGTCAAAATTTTCTACCTGAAATCTTAAATCAAGTAAAAAATATGTTTTATTGAAGATAGATAGTTTTTAATCTTAGAAATTAGATGCTATATGGATAGCGCCATTTGTTTCCATTTTAACTGCCACATTTCAGTAAGCAATCTACCTTAAGTGAACCTTCCTTAAAGTAAACCAAGATTCATCTTCACTTTACAAACATTCATATGAAAATTGATACCTTTCTGTTTGTTACGCTTCAGGTGCTGGTCCCAGGCAGCAGAAAGAGTGTGCTGTTGCAGCCTCTTCTCTCAGATATAGAATACAAGATCACGGTTAACCCTATTTATCCAGAAGGAGAAGATCCAGAGGGCACGTACTCTCTGTCCTCTACTGGCCGTACATGTGAGTCTTTTATTTTGTCCTCTAGTGCCACATTACATATGCCACATTACTCCAAGATGACAACTTGACACTGATCTATATGTTTATTTTAAATATCATAACATTAACACTATTGCCAAAACTGCTAGAAGTTGATTTTTAGTTAAATAAATGTAATATTAGAGGTGTGTACAAACCGTCATATTGTAAATCTACATATATCATCGAGATATTTAAAAACCTGTCGCTGATACCATGATGCCTTTCTATTTCCATTTTCTGGGTTTCTGTTTTGGTTCAATTCAAATGCAGTTAAAAAGCCAATGAAGCTGCTAAGACAATATATTTTGTTACATATTAAGATTTGGGAGAAGTGAACTTGTATGTGGATGTGAATGCCTGATTAAAGGCAAAACGTTTGCCCATTGTCTTGACATTAATATCTCTAGTGCTTCTTATCTATTGAGATATTAATGTAAATCATAGTACTGGTGGTTAAGTCAGGTTTAACTTTCACACAAAGTTTATAGGTAACAATAACTTAACATTCTATTGCTAAGTGATTGTGTAAATAATGTTAAGATAGGGAATTTAAGAGTTAGCTAAAATGATTTTTTCCCTAGTTTTCAGATATGTAAGTCTGTTGTAGGCCCACTTGCTGTTGTTTAATAAAAAATCCACTAAAAGGCCTCACATCATCTATATCTATTGTACAGACATGATGCCACTAAACAGACTTTTTAAAAATGCATTTTGTGTTGCCATGATTTCTCCAGCCTATCACAAGTGACAATGTAAACAATGCTATTACAGGAAACCCTGCTTCCACTGTGAATTAAATAAAAAAGCTTTCAGAACAGCAAACATCAATAGAAAATTATACCATTCTTGTAGCTTTTCAGCAGCCATTATGCAGATGCAGTTGTCCAAGGCCAAAGGTTCATTCCTGGCCCCTGTGGAGTGCATTTTCAATCAGGCAGCCTAATATTGATTTTACTCTTTAATAAGCTTAATGAAAGCCATCCATTACAGCACCACTCTCCCAGCAGTAATGAAGTGATCAAAGTAGCCTTATTTCCACTGATGGAATTGATTATGTTTACCACACTCTCAATGATCACTTTCCAATGACAATTTACTGTCCTGTGACTCGCTCATTAGAAATGTTAACGACACCTTGCAGTGAACTCTAATTGAAAATGAACCGGAGCTTGTATTGGTTCTTTGCATTAAGGTCTTTATTAATATAAGTTCTTTAATGTGATCTTGTTTCTTGTACTGCATTGTGGGTATAACAAATGTCAGTAGGGTGGTGTATTATTTAGAGAAGTTGCTTTGAGACAAATGATGAGATGTGTGAGTATGTTCCTTCGTTATAGTTAAGGGCTCATAGCTTCTTAAAACTTACACATTCTCTTATAGGGCTCCACGACAATGGATGGATGGACACCCGAATAACCCTTAAGACTTCTAGATTTGACCATTAAAAAAAGAGCTTAATAGTGGTCGCATTGTTCCATACTATCTGCTCTCCTATCTATTCTAGTCTGCCAACATAGGAGAAAATAGTTTTATTTCCAGAACCTGCTCAATATATCCAGCAAATACACAATAGACAAATTCTAATGAATAGAATTAATTGTCTTTTTTCTTGGTTTGAACATATCTAATAATATACATTAATCCTATGATGCTGGACTTGTAGGACTCTCTAGACAGTATAGATAGAAATGGGGCATCCCATGATTGTGGGATTGTGTGTTGGGTCTTCGTGACATTATTTGCTCTATTTACCACTCAGTCTACAACAGTTTCACTTTCATTTACATTATTAACCTAAGGTGTTATATATACAGTAGCAAAAGTACCTCATGCATATGAAGGTTTACATCGGAAAAGTAGTTTATTATTTTAGTCAGCTAATATTGCTCCACCTTTAGTAAAAATTTAAAATGTAAATTTAAAACCCGTCAGACTGTATAAAAGGGTTAAGGCTTTAAGCTATAAAAGGCATCAGTAAGTAACATAATGCCATGCCTTGATTAAACTGAACAACAATGTAGCTGAGTGTCTTTTGACAGTGTTGATCAAATCTTCATTAGCTGGCTAAATTAACTAGCATGCCACTAGCATTTCTTTTCATCTTAATAATGAAAAGAAATAAAAATGTTTGTTAAAATGAGAACCATATGGGAGATTTGTGAACCTGACTGTGTATAACACCGGGTGAAGACAGTGATAATTGGGACTCTGAGTGAATTAGGAGGGTTGGCAAATGTGACAGTGATGAATGTTCTAGTTGCTCAGACTGAAAGCACCTGTTAGGTCTTGTATTGAAACCTAGCATCTGCTAAAAGTTGCTGTGGGCTTTGAACAAACACAGCTGTTCCCTTTTATAATTATGTTTTTTCTATGTTGGCCAGTACCGCTAACTGCACCGAGAAACCTGAGGGTATCTGAGGAATCGTACAACAGCTTCCGTCTAACCTGGGACACACCTTCTTCAAACACCATGGGCTACAGGATCATCTACCAGCCCACTTCTGGTGTGTATCTCCATGCTCACAACCACAAAATCCTCTCCATGCGAGGCTTTACCAAATATTAATTGTCTGTGTCCTGATAGTTGTGAGACCAGTGTTTTCCAGAAATGAAATGCTACTTCAAAGGCTTCTGAGTAGTGCACAGAAAAGCATTTGTGTCTTTGCAAGTTGGGAGATTGTGTGTTTGAATCCAAAGGATGCTACAGCCATAACGGACTGGGAGTGGTAGAGGGTAGATAGCACCTTCCTCAGAGTGTGTTACATTGCACTGTAATGCAGCATGAGCAGCAGTATAAAAAGTTGCTGTGGCTGGAGTTTTGATTTAGAGGAAGTTGAACTACTAATGCTATTAATCCTCCCCAGTTCATATACCCTCTTACCAACCATGCTCTCACGACTCCTCCATACTATATATATATATATATATATATATATATATATATATATATATATATATATATATATATATATATATATATATATATATATATACATGATCAGGCATAACATTATGACCACTGGCCTCATATTTTGTTGGTTCCCCTTTTGCTGCCAAATCAGATCTGACCCATCATGCAATCGTCGGAACACGTATCCTGCCACCTTTCTATCAGTACCAGCTTTAATTTCTTCAGCAATTTGAGCAACATTAGTCAGATCACACGGGCCAGCCTTTGCTCCCCACGGGCATCAATGAGCCTTGGCCGTCCATAACCCTGTCGCCGGTTCACCACTGTTTCTTCCCTGGACCACTTTTGATAGATACTGACCACTGCAGACTGGGAACACTCCACAAGAGCTGCAGTTTTGGAGATGGAGTTATCTAGCCATCATAATTTGGCCCTTGTCAAACTCGCTCAAATCCTAACACTCGCCCATTTTTCCTGCTTCTAACACATCAACTTTGAGGACAAAATGTTCACTTGCTGCCTAATATATCCCACCCACTAACAGGTGCCATGATAAGGAGATAATTAGTGTTATTCACCTAACCTCTCAGTGCTCAGAATGTTATGCCTGATCGGTGTGTGTATATATATACATTTCGATAGATTCGATGGAATAACCTGGTCATTCAGTATATTCAGGTAGTCAGCTGACCTCATTCTTTGGGCACATAACGTTGCTGAAACTAGACCTGACCAACTGCAGCAACCCAGATCATAGCACTGCCCCCACAGGCTTGTACAGTAGGCACTAGGCATGATGGGTACATCACTTCATCCGCCTCACTCCTTACCCTGATGCACCCATCACTCTGGAACAGGGTATATCTGGACTCATCAGACCACATGACCTTCTTCCACTGCTCCAGAGTCCAATCTTTATGCTCCTTAGCAAATTGCAGCCATTATTTCCGATTGGTTACAATGATCAGTGGTTTTATTAAGGCAACACAGCTGTTTAGTCCCAATCCTTTGAGTTCCCTTTGCATTGTGCGTGTGGAAATGCTCTTACTTTCACTATTAAATATAGCCGGGAGTTCTACTGTTGTTTTTTTACGATTTGACTTCACCAAACGTTTAAGTGATCGCCGATCTCGATCATTCAAAAAAATTTTGAAGTGACGATGATGGTTCCCCACTGTCCTTCCAGTTGTTAATAATGCGTTGGTCAGTTCTTAACCCAATTTTAGTAGTTTCAGCAATCTCCTTAGATGTTTTCTTTGCTTGATGCATGCCAATAATTTGACCCTTCTGAAACATCTTTTACACGACCACAGGATGTGTCTTCCGACATGGTTGTTTAAAAAATGAGAAGCTATTCCTTGCATCAGTTAGGGTTAACTAACTTGTTTAAATGATCCAATGGGAGGCTCTGACCTTTTTTTGGATGGGCAGTATGTATATATATATATATATATATATTTTATATATATATATATATATATATATATATATATATATGATATCTACCATGTGATGGGGAGAGGTAGCTTGTTGGTGGGAATTGGTACAAATGGGGAGAGTCCTACTAATGTGTGAAAAATATTATGATAGAATAGCAGAGTCCCTTCGTTTACAGTTTACTGTCTGTGCAATACAGTTTAAATGTCGCTATTTACAAGTGTTATTCTTTTTATTTATATGTTTCTGCCTTTGCTCATAAAGGCTGACAGTAATTCCACAGTTGATATAATTTACACATGGCAATGCCTTTAGGTTTTTAAATAAAATTTTTAATGTGTAAGACAAGGCCAAACTGAATGAATGCTACTGCTGAAATTGTGTAGCTAAGTGTGTGCAAACATCTGTTTCTATGTCTGCTGGTCTGAATCTGACCATTCTTCCATCTGCAGGATTCGTTTTAGCTGTAAACAGACACTCTGATTTTGGTTGTGTAGAACACCAGAAGGAAAAATATCCCTCACTCTCAGTGTTTTCCACTGAAGCCCTTTTGAGGGGAGACTCAAATTGAGCTTCTATAAACTTCTGATTTATATTAAGTGTCGAGTCTGTGGTGGAGAGAAGTGGCTACTCCACCTATATTTAATAACTTCTTAAATAAGCAGAGCTGCACACACTGCAGATACATCATAAAACTGCTGCTCATTTGGCTATTGGATATCAGGAATCTGGCAGCTTTGTGCATGTGTGAGTATGGGTATTGAGTAAATGGGTCAAGAGAATCTATAGATTTGTGTGGATCAGCCGTTCCTTTGTTATCTACTCCTTAGTTTAGTCTGTAATCCTTCTCTGAAGTTACTGGGGTGGCTGAGCTTTGTTCTATGTTGTTTTGCTTTTTCATTATTTGTCTTCTGCTACGTTGAACTCCGATTGTCTATTTCTTTTGTACTATTCTGTGCAATGGAGCACGCTAAATCCCTGCCTGATTAACACCCTTCAGGTGAAATTAGTTTGTGTGATGGTGTTGCTAAGTAGTGAATTAATACAGAATTAATTTTTTAACATGAATTTAAATGTGCTTTGAGGTGGATGTACAGTATATATGCTGGTGTTTGTGAGTTTGTTTGTTCTGTAATGTGTTCAGTGTCAGGTCCTGCTCTGGAGACGTTCACAGGAGAAGATGTGAACACACTGCTGATCCTCAACCTGCTGACCGGCACTGAATACAGTGTTAAGGTCATTTCTTCATACACAACAGGCTCTAGCGAGCCTCTCACTGGCACAGCCAGGACATGTGAGTCACACACACACACACACACACACACACACACACACACACACACACACACACACACACTCACATACACCAAATAGGGATGTAACTGAACTCTAAAATGTTATAGAGAATTATATATTAACAGAAATGTGTAAACAAATACAAATACAGACATCAATAGACGGATCCCTATATATTTTTAGAAAGCTTGCCAAAAAGCTTCAGAAGACATCTGGTTAGGAACAGAGGTGTTACATGAACTAACATGTGGTGCTGACACATTTACATCATCCTTATTAACTGCCTGGTCAGGGTTGTGGTGGGTTAAAAAGTTTGTTTTGGGAAATAGAACCAAGTAATAAAACCAATTTGTTAGAAAATATTGCAGTCAGGTGCAAAAGAACAGATAAAAACATTTCTATTTAAGGTTGAAGTAAAATTGAGTAGTGTAGTACCTGGATTCAGAGCCAGAATTCACAGATCATAGTGACAGTGCTGAGAAAAAATTATTTTAAAAAAAGAAGAAAGAAAGTAACTGAATGAAAAAACACAAGGTTTATATGCCACAGCCACTTCTTTAGATTTAAATCTGAGTACTGATATGGATATGCATGGGGCATTGGTGGCTCAGTGGTAGGTTTCTCACCTATCATGCAGAAGGCCCGGGTTCGATGCCCAGCTAATGCCTCAACCCCAGCCACTGGATGCAGTGCCGGTCCCAAGCCTGGAAAAATGGGAGGGTTGCGTCAGGAAGGGCATCTGGTGTAAAACACTTGCCAAGTTGTTGTGCAGACCAATTGGTCCGCTGTGGCGACCCCGAACAGGGAGCAGCCGAAAGCAACTGATATGGATATGCATATTTGGAATACTAAATAGATTCAGATAGTGATATTGTGTTTTCCCCTAATATTTCCTGGTCAGATGTCCTAGATGATACGTTTGCCTTTTAGTAGTACTGATTTATTGATTTAGTGATATTAAAGCTTTGCCCAGCTTGACTTACACGAAATACAATTTTAATTGTTTAGCACCGGTTTTCCCTGATATTTGCTTCCCAGCCACCAACCTATTCTGGAGAGGGTGTAATCTAACATATGCTCCCTCTGGGACACTTAGATCCAGCCAACCCCATCTTTTTTAACTGTTGATCATACTGGGTCAAAGGGCACTCGGAGGAAAGAGGGTGGAGGACGTGCCCTCTTCTACATGCATTATTGTCTACAGGTGCTGGGAGTGACAAGGGAGAGAGAATACGCTATACCTCCTACTAAGAGACTATGGCCAATTGGCTCTCAAACATAGATGTGGAAATGTCAGGATCTGATCTCACAATGATAGGCCAAGCAATTATTTTGGTGCACTTTTTAATTTTTTTTAGAAATCCAGCTGTAGATTTAGGTTAATAATAAGCAAGCTTTAAAAAAAAAACCTCTCTGAGATGAATGTGGATCAAACCATGAGAGCAATCAAAAGTCAAAAGAGAACCCATCCACTACTGCAGGATTATACAGTATAATCATAACAGTATAAGTCAAACAGTACTAAATGTGTTGATAGGATGTTCAGTATGAGCATCAAAGTCTTTTTCGTTACACCAGCAGTTCTTCGGTATAAGCGTAGTAAACTAAAATTCTTCCTTTGCGGTGCTCCTCATAACCATTATTCTATTTAAGCTAAGCTGATATGCTGTGATAATCAATCTGTTAAGACCTCTTTCAGAGCTAGAGATGGTTTCATAACAGATAGCCAAAGGAATATTAATGTTCAGATACACAGCAACTGTAATAACAGTCCTTTGCATATAAATGTGATAGCACGGGCTTTATCACAAACTAATACATTTCTGAGCTTTTCTCATCAAATAGCAAGTAGATTGGGTTTTTTTTTTCCCAGGGAAGCCTGCGGGTACATAAAAGAATTCTGGTGTGCTATTGTGTCACTCTCTCAATTTACTTTACCTAGATAAGAAAGAGTAGCGATGGGATGCCAAAGTCTTTGGATGCTTTTATAGAAAGATCCTTTTTTGTCTGATGGCTGCCTAAAACACCCCACAAGACATATCTGCCACCTATAATATCAGATTCTTTTTAGTATCTCTCCATATGTGCCACTTTAATGAAGACAGTGTTAAAATGTTATTGTCTTATGATGACAAAATAATGCTGTCTAGCTGTTTGAAAAAATCTCTTTACCTCCTGTTTGCATCATCTAAGAGAAACTGGAAGACTGTAAGAGACAGTAATACATGCAAAGACATTTTCAGCCTTCTGTTAGCCATGCTTTTTGAGGTTATGGATTTATATGATATGTATTAATAGCTAAAAATAAAATATTGTCATACTACTTTCTCCATATAGTTCATATAGTTTCAATTTGACCTTTAAATAATTAAACCCACAATACCTGATTTTTCGACTGACTCTATATTATCATCCAAAGCCAGAAGCTCCTCTCAGCATGAACGTAGCTCATTAAAATAATGTAACTTATATCAGAAAGGGAAGGTTTTTGGCATGCATTATTCAAAACCCTGAAGGCTAGTCTTCTGTGTTGTGCCATATGTTTGGTGCGGAGTTTTGAAACTCTATGCTGTGTCAGAAATTTTTGGACAGCTAAACAGCAAAAACGGCTTTGCCATTTCATATTCAGCCTCCTAAATGCACCGTTAATGAATTAAAAGATTTCTCGGTGAATATTCATGCCACCAAATGTTATTGATGTGTGTTGATGTCTGTCATGGTTCATGGTGCAGAAACCAGAATTCATCCGCAGGGAGCGAACATCATCGCCGAAACTGTAATCAAATATTAGAATACACAGCCTGCTTTACGGTAAACCATGAGAGGAGTATTGTATTCAGTAATCTAGACCATGTGGCTTGTGGCTTTGGTTTGTACTAAAATTTGTTAAATCCAAAGAAAGCCCTTTTTTTGCAGTAGTTTTCTTTGACAAAGCACATTTTGTGTGGTTTCCAAAAAAACAATATCTGGTTAGGACCAGTCATTTGGAAGCACGCCTACAGAAGCAGCATTTGAACAGCGGCATGCTGTTTGAACCTTATGTTTTCTTTTCCTTCAGCTTTGTGTGTGCTGAACACATCTACCATAACACACTCCAAAGCTTTGCAATTAAGCAGTTATTTTTTTAAAGTCTAAATGTTTTATCTACACATTTAGCATTTTAATGAAATGTTTCATCAAATATGTCTAACATGGATCAGTGTCATAGCGAGGAATTCATCAAGTCACAGCATGATCTGTACTGTTATACTGATAAGTGCAACACTTTCGCAAATGCCTGTCATTAGTAAAAACGATGATGGCATAAGTTTTTATTTAATCATTAAATGCGCAATCCACCATCAACCAGTTTTTCCATTTTAATAGTATTGTCGTAATATGCCTTTATGACAGTTCCATTGAAAAATATGCTAGTAAAATGGGAAAATGATATTTTATCTTATTTTACTCTGCTTTTTGTCTTTCTGTAGTAAACATCTAGTATTTTAACAGCTTTCACATCGATGTCCCATGAGTATAACTAGCTGAAAAAAGAAACAGGAAAAACACATGATTCTTCCCAGTTAATCCAGCTACGCTGTGTGGGTTGTGTGAAACACCAACAAATAAGCATTCGCTTTAAATTATTTACCCCTTTTAGCTACAGTGTGTTTCTGATGTGCAGCTTATAACTTGTTGATTTTATGAAAGACGAACAAATTAGATCCTTAAGATATATTTACCTACACCATTCAAATAGATAGACACAGTCTTAGCTGATAAATAGCTCGATACAGTGGGGTTTAAAAATCAAAGAGCACTAGTGAAAATGCCTTTATTTTCTTCCGGTTTAATTTAATTCAACAATTTCCATTACGAATTACTGTATATTATTGACAAACGTTAAGTGAAAAGTAGAATCTTTGACAGAATCAGCTGCATGGACTCCACAACTTCCTGATCATCGTAGATCAAATCAATTAGAGTGTCTTCTGAACGCATGATTCATTAGAAGAGATTAGACATGAATTTTGATACAAATTAAGGACGAAGTCTGAAAAGTACACTTTGTGTCCTGATGATAGCTGGTGTGTGTTGCAGTGTTTCTGGGAGTCAGTGGGCTCAGTACATACCAGGTGCAGATGAACAGCATGTGTGCACAGTGGCAGCCTGTCATCCAGGCCTCCCTCTACAGGGTCATCATCGAGTCTCTGCTCAGTGAGTACACACACACACACACACACACACACACACATTTCATCAAAGGGAAGCAATGCCATTTTCAGTTGTAACCAGAGATTGGTGATTTGAAGGAATTGGATATGCTTTGACTCTTTCCAGCATAGTCACTGCACTCCTTCTGTGTTCTTTGATGGCATACTCTGACAGGTCTTATGTTCTGATTTGAAACAGCACTGCTCTCATTTAATGCATTTTATGTTTTTCCCATCCGTGAAGCCTTAGCATTTCTGCTCCTCTGGAAAGTCTTGTAAATCTGCCATTTCATTTGACATTCAGGACTCACAGCACAGGAGATTTCAGCACAGTGGCACTACTGAAACCAGATCCAGCTTCTAGCTGCATTGTGTGTAATGATATTATGAATGCATTGCTAGAAATCCAGAATATTTTCAGCAATGAATCTCTTAGGTACTCTGTTGTGCAGGTACTACTATAAGAGTCTAATGTATAACTCATATAGTCAGATACATGCAATAAACCACCAAGACTGAAGAATAGCAGTTTTCTTTATGGGGTTTACCTTGCTTGTTTTACAGCAAGCTTTAAATAATGAAACTTCACATCCCATTGTTTGAGAAGCTCAGAACACAGCTAACAAATCTGATTGAAAGCATATTTGAGCAGTCTTGTTAGCGGATTATGATTATTCTGGGTTGCATTATTATCAGTGCCATGTGGAGAAATGCAAGTGTCCTCATAGAGTGCCATAAATTTTAATGCGGGCCAGAGATAAAAGCTGCAGAAAAAAACATCCTTTTTTTGCACTCAAGATCATATTTTGGTGTATTGTTGCTGGTTTAATTAGTCAACAACATGACAGGCAAATGAATATGTGTGCAAAGTATACTCTTTGATATTAATATTAGTTTTTAAAAAATGATACATGGAGACAGCACAGAGAGATGGTTACACAGAAGCACAGGAAGGGAATGCATGATTTTGGTGTTTATACTAAGAAGGGACAGAATCTTTTCTATAATTCACTTTTCCTTGACCTTGCTGACCGATCTGAATATATGAACCTGGTGCATTTTTCATTTTCTCTGACTCCAGTATGGCTTTGAAAAATAATTACAGCTTCAAAGGTGATGAATGGCAGCTATTAGAGCACCTGTCTTCTATCATTCCATGTCGTGACTCTGACCATACACAATTTTCTCATATCCAGTTTTATTCACATTGTTTCTCTGTAGGGTAAAAGTGTCAAGGGCTGATAAGGAGTGACCATAACCGCACACAAATTGTGTTGCTTTGTGGTAGAGTAAGGTTAAAACACAGGCCTGTGGCGAATTGTGTTTTATTATCTTGCTCAGGATGTGTTGCCCTGCAGAATTTAGTCACCTGCTCCAACTAATTTGGATTTAGTTTTGTTCCAGTTAGGTTATAGTTGAACTCAAAGTGTTGGGTCAAGTGAGCAACACTCCTCAGTGTACGTCTTCTTCACTAAACTCATGTTGCTTTTACTTGCAGATGGTCACAGAGAGGAGCAGAGCCTAAATGGTGGTGCCTCCAGGCAGTGTTTCTTCAACCTGTCGCCTAACTCGCAGTACAAGATCAGCGTATACACACAGCTGGAGAACATGGAGGGCCCTGCCGTCACCATCGTGGAGACCACACGTAAATGACTCACTGTCACTGAGATGACTCACTTTCAAATCGTATAACGCTACCACTTAAGGGGAGGGGGAAAATATAGACGTAGTGGATTTCCTCTCAGCTCTTTGGACAGCTGTGGTGTTTCAGCAATTCTCTACTTTCTCCCAACACGCATATCTGTGTATCAGTGAGTGGCAGCAGTAACAGGTCAATGATTCAGACTGCTTCGTAGCCAACGAGGTAAACAGAGCTGCACTCTGTCTGCACACTTTGTCACTGTCTGAGAATCAGATTGAACCAGCCCAGAATAGAGCAATGTAGCCGTTCTTAAGCATGAAGTCACACAGCTGGTTTTGTGTTAAGATATTGTGTGATTTGTTTTGTTTTCTTTTTTTTCTTTTATAGTACCAGCTCCAACCCAGCCACCGACTACACCTCCCACCACTGCACCACTTCCCACCATCCCATCAGCTAAAGAAGGTAACAAGGGAGGAAAAAAGAGAACATAGATGAAGGGTGGGAAAGGGGGAGTTTTATACTGTTTTCACTGAAGAGCTTTGTATAATGTTGGTCTGCTTGGTCCCTGTGAGCTGTGTGACCTTTCAATAATGCATGTCTGATCTGACAGCTAACCTTTTATAGGTCTTTGTATATATATATTTTTTCTAGATTTATATATATATATATATATATATATATATATATATATATAGCTTTACTCTGCACCAAAGCACTGACTGAAGATTCCAAGGGTTGAATTCTTGATGAACTCTTACAGTGTCAAATCCAACTGGACATAAATACACAACCTATGAGTTGATATGATTAACTTATTAAAGTGTTTGCTGTGCAGAGAAAGTTTCTTTCTCTCTCTCTCTTTCTCAGCATTTTAATGTGCTAAATTGGAATTTCATCAAAAGAAAAATAGCATCTCAGAAAAGCTAAACACAGCACTCTGCTAACAGAAAATTTATGTTCCCATATATCTTTTGGCTAAGTGCATTCCCCAGGGTGTTCTCCATCACCCCTCTGATGCAAGGAACTATGTTTAACATTAAATGCTTTGAAGGCAGCAACACTCTTCCAATAAAGAGAGGAATAAGGTAGCTGGGAATTAATTAGCAGCTTAGTGTTATCTGGCCCATGGTATTAGAGTCCTTGTCAGAGACCCAAGTTGAAGAAAACTAGGCAGTCTTACAAATATGGGGATCATCTGTTGTATTGCAATATCTATAAAATAATGAGATTTCCGTTTCTGTGAAATCTCACTCACACGCCCCCTCCAACTCCGCTCCCCCCACTTCTTTCCCTCTCTCAGTTTGTAAAGCAGCCAAAGCAGAGTTGGTGTTCTTGGTAGATGGCTCCTGGAGCATAGGAGATGACAACTTCCAGAAGATCATCCGCTTCCTGTACAGCACCACTGGGGCTTTGGATATTATTGGTCCTGAAGGAACACAGGTGTGCTGGGATCATTTAAGCACACAGATCATTCCCATTAAACAATTGTAATGTCACATACACAACCAAAATACACAACCAATAATTCAATAATGAGCTCTCATCAGCTTACAGTATTAGTACAAACATAACTTCTGGTTTGTATAAAGTGTAGTAGCTTGAGTTCACTTACCCAGCGCATCATAGGAAAGGCTATTTTTGGGCACCCTTGTAAAGACCACACTGGCAAATGTTTAGTCTGGTCAAGAAGGAAAGTATTAAGTAAAAATACCACCAGTCTAGACACACTAGGTCAGAGCCAAAAGATATCCATCAAGACTCACCGACCTCATCAGGGTACATTGCAACAAGTCATGGATGTGCTACAAGGAAAACACCACGTAAATCAAATAAAGCCAATAAAACAAAATAGAATGAAAGAAAAGATCAGAATGCTGCCAGAGCCACTCATACTCAAACACGCTAGTCAATCTTACACATAAAAACAGCAGAGCATTTCAAGGTCAAAAAGATTTTTGGGTTTAGCTTGGCTCACACCAAATTCAGCATAGCACAAATCCAAAACCACAGGCTTGATAAACGCTCCTTATTTCCTCTTTGACAGGTGGCCATTGTTCAGTTCAGTGATGATGCCAGGACTGAGTTCAAGCTCAGCTCCTACAGGGACAAGGAGTCTCTGCTGGATGCTGTGCAGCGCATCACCTATAAGGGAGGAAACACCAAAACAGGCATGTATATGTGCCAGATAGCTGGCTTTGTCTTCACAGTAATTTAAGGGGAGGAAACAGGTGCACTTGAGGAGCACAAGAATGAGCATTTGTTTGCATTCAAGAATTCTGAAAGAAGAAATGGCTCTTTGAATATGATTAAGTTGTTTTCATAAGCACATGCAGATGATCATGAAAAAGTTCTAGTAGCATCTCCTTACATCGGGATGGCCTGAAATGACTAATGGCAATTAGCCTGTATGACGATCAGCACACAGATACATTTTAAAACATATACATATTCATGTACAGGTGCATCTCAATAAATTAGAATGTCGTGGAAAAGTTCATTTATTTCAGTAATTCAACTCAAATTGTGAAACTCGTGTATTAAATAAATTCAATGCACACAGACTGAAGTAGTTTAAGTCTTTGGTTCTTTTAATTGTGATGATTTTGGCTCACATTTAACAAAAACCCACCAATTCACTATCTCAACAAATTAGAATATGGTGACATGCCAATCAGCTAATCAACTCAAAACACCTGCAAAGGTTTCCTGAGCCTTCAAAATGGTCTCTCAGTTTGGTTCACTAGGCTACACAATCATGGGGAAGACTGCTGATCTGACAGTTGTCCAGAAGACAATCATTGACACCCTTCACAAGGGGGGTAAGCCACAACCATTCATTGCCAAAGAAGCTGGCTGTTCACAGAGTGCTGTATCCAAGCATGTTAACAGAAAGTTGAGTGGAACGAAAAAGTGTGGAAGAAAAAGATGCACAACCAACTGAGAGAACCGCAGCCTTATGAGGATTGTCAAGCAAAATCCATTCAAGAATTTGAGTGAACTTCACAAGGAATGGACTGAGGCTGTGGTCAAGGCATCAAGAGCCACCACACACAGACGTGTCAAGGAATTTGGCTACAGTTGTTGTATTACTCTTGCTAAGTCACTCCTGAACCACAGACAACATCAGAGGCGTCTTACCTGGGCTAAGGAGAAGAAGAACTTGACTGTTGTCCAGTGGTCCAAAGTCCTCTTTTCAGATGAGAGCAAGTTTTGTACTTCATTTGGAAACCAAGGTCCTAGAGTCTGGAGGAAGAGTGGAGAAGCCCATAGCCCAAGTTGCTAGATGTCCAGTGTTAAGTTTCCACAGTCTGTGATGATTTGGTGTGCAATGTCATCTGCTGGTGTTGGTCCATTGTGTTTTTTGAAAAACAAAGTCACTGCAACCGTTTACCAAAAAATTTTGGAGCACTTCATACTTCCTTCTGCTGACCAGCTTTTTGAAGATGCTGATTTCATTTTCCAGCAGGATTTGGCACCTGCCCACACTGCCAAAAGCACCAAAAGTAGGTTAAATGACCATGGTGTTGGTGTGCTGGACTGCGCAGCAAACTCACCAGACCTGAACCCCATAGAGAATCTACGGGGTATTGTCAAGAGGAAAATGAGAAACAAGAGATCAAAAAATGCAGATGAGCTAAAGGCCACTGTCAAAGAAACCTGGGCTTCCATACCACCTCAGCAGTGCCACAAACTGATCACCTCCATGCCACGCCGGATTGAGGCAGTAATTAAAGCAAAAGGAGCCCCTACCAAGTACTGAGTACATGTACAGTAAATGAACATACTTTCCAGAAGGCCAACAATTCACTAAAAATGTTTTTTATTGGTATTATGAAGTATTCTAATTTGTTGAGAGAGTGAATTGATGGGTTTTTGTTAAATGTGAGCCAAAACATCACAATTAAAAGAACCAAAGACTTAAACTACTTCAGTCTGTGTGCATTGAATTTATTTAATACACGAGTTTCACAATTTGAGTTGAATTACTGAAATAAATGAACTTTTCCACGACATTCTAATTTATTGAGATGCACCTGTACACATATACACTCACCGAGCACTATACTAATGCGGGGTACATTTCTGCTTTTCTACCCACCATAATTGTAACCTTTCTGTCAGCTTGGCAAGACAACCAGGCTATTCTTCGTTGATCTCTCTCATCATCAAGGCATTTCCATTTGCAGAACTGCTGCTCAGTTGATGTGTTTTATTGCACCATTTTTAGTAACCTCCAGAGAATGTTGTGCATGGAAAATCCCAGGAGATCAGCAGTTACAGAAATACTCCACCCAGCCTGTCTGGCACCAACAATCATGCCACCGTCAAAATCACTGAGATCACATTTTTCCCCATTGTGTAGGTTGATCTGGCCTGCATGTGCAAAACTTTTTGCATTGCATTGCTGACCCATGATTGGCTGATTGGATAAATCCATGAATGAGCATGGATACAGGTGTTCCTAATAAAGTGCTTGGGATGTTAATGTTTTAGTGTAATTTTTTTATCTGTGGCGATGGTGAGAAATTCTACTGCACATTTAGTGAAAGGAATGGGAATCTGTTTTTTTAATCTAAAAATCATTAATTACACTTTGGCAAATCCAAGACTGGTGATATTTATTATGTTTTGCAATAAATCTCCCTTACATGCTGAAAACTATGAGTTAATCTGATCTCGCTGAGCTACATCAGCAAAGCTCATAGTGAATAAGCCAATCACTGCTGTGTGATAGGAGGCAGTGAAATGGCAGGATGGTGAAGCTCTATCTTATTTTATGAAACCAGATGTGATAAGTGCGGTGCATGTTGCTGCGCCGTGCTTTGCTGATCAGTGCAGCTTTTTTAACAAGCTAGAAGGAATAAGAAGCAGTGGAGTGCACACAAACTGCAATCCTGATTTTACCGCTTTCCATAAGTCCTGCAGTGCTAGAAACACACCAACACACACGCTTGTGTTAAAAAAAAAATCCACTGTGGACTCTCATCTATCATTTCTACACACATTTCTGTTACTAGCACTTGTTTACATTGATGCACTGTCAATCAGTTTGCGATTGTATGACATGTATGACATGCCCACATGCTTTTTGTAGCTTTTTTATTTTAATTACATTGTAGTTAGAGATATATATTTCTTGAATATTGCACTGATGAATTCTTATTTAGTGACAGGTCTTTAGTGTCTAAGATTATCTTTTAATGTTGTTGTCAAGGGCTTTACATAACAAAATCTGCTCGCCCTGCATTGCACAAATACAAAAATACATATAAACCCCTCCCCTGCAGAGAGGTGTTTTACTTAGTGAACAGGCTGACAAACTGCAGGTCAGATGCTAGGAGTGCCTGCTGGGCTCTGCTGGATATATCTCAGGTTAGTTGGTGTGCAGCTGTAGAGATAGATGATTCAGTGTTAGTAGGACTATACTTTTTTCCTTTTCATTTCCTTCAGCTTAGTCAGCCTGCTCATTTACAAGGCAGTATAAGATTGATTTTGTGGGTGTGGGAGCATTAGGGGTAATCCTCAGGCTGTTTATATATTGAAATATGGAAGTAAAGGTAGAGAGATTGGCCTCATAAGAAGGCTATTAAGGTAGAAATCCCAGTGTTTCACATAGATTAGTGGAGTTCCTCCTGATACAGAGAAACAAGTGAGAGATCAACACAGAAAGATTACAGGTTTCTTGCCTTTCTTGCCATCTGCACACAAATGGTTCAATTTGACTTCAATAAACAAACCTTTAAAACATGTCCTAACAGACATCACTTGCATGATTAATGATAAGATCAGTTGCTCAGACTCTCACACATGGCTCAAAGAGCTGCATTCAACTAACACCGAATCAAGGTGACAGCTCTCTTTCCTGGCATAAGCCCTTTTCTTCTGATGTTACTTTTAAAACTAATATGATTCCAGTGTCTCTAAGCACTGCAGATTGTCTCCTCCTCCAGTTATTTTTCTCGTTCTGACAGCATCTATAATAAATTAGGAGAGAAAGACAGAATCATCCTGGCATAACCACAGGGGCTCCAAAATTTTGTCCCAGTTTATCAGTGTAATGTGGCTTTTCACAGCTTAGCAACCATGAGAAAGGCTGTGTTAATGCCTCCTGGTTCAGCCTAACTTTAGAAGGTATTGAAGGATTTGAGGCAGAATGGCAGAGAATAGTGTCATTTCCTGTCGGTATGCTCTGTTTTTGATAATAGGGAACCTGCTGAGCAAGAGAGCTAGTGCATAGCACTGCTTGGGTCTGTTATTAGTAATGACTGGCTTTCGATCACTTTAAAATAGCAGTTTATTTTTGTCAGAGTTCAGTTCTTTGCTCTGAAATAGTAATTATCAATAAAATTGCCATGGAAAACACATTGAAATGCCAAGCTAATGACAGCCAGTTTATATTTAACAAGCACGCTGTGTCACAATTCAGCCATGCTAACTAGTATAACGTGCATTATAAGCATGAAAGCAGGAATGACTTTGACCAAATATAAAGTCTCCAACTACCCCAGATATAGTCGACTAGCACAGACATTCTTGGGGAAGTTAGCTACATTGCAAGCATTGCGAATGTAGCTGAAATATAAAGGGAGCTTACAAGTACTGTAGGACCTGGAACCTGGAATGACTTCCTTTTTCAGAATTTAGTTTGGTATCACTCAGTGCAAGCATGAAACTTAGTAAATGTACCAACAAAGTGTGAAAAATTCCTATTATTATTCTTTACACCATTACTATAATGATTTTGTGATGCTCTAAACAAAGTCTTCTGTATATATAAAAAGTGAAAGTAAATGAGTGAGATTTCAGACAGAGTATTAGTCAAGAATAGTTGAAGTTTGCACAATGCTTGCACATATTCATATGTAGCAGGCCATAATTGTGGCACTGTAACTCTAAAACAATTATAAGGTCATTTCTAAAGGCATTATTAAGTGTTTCTAGAGAGACCACGGTTTAGGTTTGGGGGCTTTTTATCCCATTCCCTTTAAAATATTTGGCTTCTCTTTCTGGAGCTAGGTGCATGACAATTTGACACATCGCTCCCCTTCGGCAGTCACACATAAAGCTGATGTAACTCTAGCCTAAGTATAGTCTGTCACTTTGCAGCCAGAGCTGTTGTAAATTGTGCTTCCTGGCTTAAGGCCCTTATACCTGTGATTTGTGATGTGTGGTCAGGTCGAGCCATTAAACACGTGAAGGAGAGCATCTTTACAGAAGAGGCTGGTGTGAGGAGGGGAATTCCCAAAGTCCTGGTTGTGCTCACAGATGGCCGCTCACAGGACGACGTTAACAAGATCTCCAAAGACCTGCAAACAGAAGGTTAGAGACGCTACAGTGCATACATTCATCACTAACACAGTGTGCTGATATTTTCACATTTTTTTCTGGTTAACAATACATGAAGCATTATCATAACGTTGATTATCTAATGAAAATGTGAAGTTTTTACTATCCTGTAAAACATGCATATGTTCATAAATTTTGTTTGAAATTTATTTTACTGTTGTGTTTTGCTATACACCCAATAAAGATCAGAAACTGAATATAAGTTATTATTGAATGAAATTGCCTCAGAAAGTTGAGGAAATGTATGTATCAGTGTGTACAGTCCGTCATGCTGAGCCTATATGTGGTTTCCTTTAGGTTACATCATCTTTGCCATTGGCTTTGCTGACGCGGATTACGGGGAGCTGGTGAACATTGCAAGCAAGCCTAGCGAGAAACATGTCTTCTTTGTAGACGATCTGGATGCAGTCAATAAAATCGAGGAGCAGCTCATAACATTTGTTTGTGAGGCAGCAACAGCAAGTAAGCCTTGTTGAAGAGGAATACTTAGTTCAGCTGATTTAAATGATCATACTCTTCAGTACTTAATAGTCAACTTTAAAACCATGCTAATGTTACCAAAACTAAATTGCAAATCATTTCACTCAAAGCAACTCGAACCTTTTGTCTCTAGCTTGTCCGTCTTTGCTGATGAGTGGGAATACCTTGGCCGGTGAGTGACTGAATTTCCGAGCCCAAAGTGGCTGTTTTGTGTAACTATTACATGACTTATTTAAATCAGTTACTCAGTATTTAATATAAAACACAGACGTTCCAGTCACAACTGAGAATGCTGGTTGTATTCTATCCTACATCATATGGTTCCAAAAAAAAAAGAATATAATTCCTTAATCTCTGAGTATGTTTCCTTCTGCAGTCAGGAGGATTTCTTTTGCTCTCTAGCCAAAACACACATGCCAACAGAGTGATCAGAATTACTTCTCCTTTCATCTGGGATTTCTGAACCCAAAATCTGCCAAGAAGTCTTCGGTCAATCGGTGTTTAACCAGCTTTGTTAACAGATTGCATTTATGATAACATAACTGCTTGAAGTCACTTGAAGGATTGAATTGTTTGGATTTAATTCTAAATCTTTGAACACATTATACCAAATAAATGCAAAGTGCACAGGCTAAACATGCTGTTTGTAAGTGAACGAAAACAATACACCCAAGAGAAGAAGGTGGATTAATTTATTGTGCTCTCAACCTTTGGCAGTAAAATAATAGTCATTGTCTAGCACAGTGTGTGCTGAGCCTTGAAAGATATGAAGACGAACTTATGATCTGTACTTTATATATTATATTATCCTCCATGAAATAAGATTAAATATAAATCTAAAGTTAAATACAGTCCTCCTTGCTACATTTATATTCCTTCTTATATTTGAGTTGAGGTTGAGTTCAGCAGCATTGCTCTGATGGGCTGCAGGTTTCCGTATGATGGAGATGTTTGGGCTGGTGGAGAAGGACTACAGTAATGTGCAGGGTGTTTCCATGGAGCCTGGAACTTTCAACAGCTTCCCCTGCTACAGGCTGCATAAGGATGCTCTCATCTCACAGCCAACCAAGTATGTACAAGAATTAAGTGAAGTGAAAATTTTAAATTTAGTCCCCAGGAAGTTGATTGTTGCCTTTGAACACAGCCTGTTTAAGCCGAGTACAAATATGAGGTTGCACAATGACTAGATACTGTCATGATTGGTATAAAAAAATTTAATTATTATTAATATATTGGATTGAACCTGATGGGAAAGATACAGTTTTTGGTATTTTTTTCTTAATCATTGAAATCAGTAGTGCTGTAGCAGGTTAGCATCCACAGTGGCTGAGCAAATGTCTCCATGTTATGGTGGGGAACAACCAAATGAGCCTTAAAATAAAATCACTGGCTGCTGAGAGCTCAGGGAATCAGTGATGAGTTTGGTCCTGAGAGCTCAAACAGATATATTTTTTGAATGTCTAGTGATAACATTCAGATTAAGTTATGCTTTCCTGAGCTCAGAAGAAGTACTTTTATTATAGTGGAAAGCTTCAGTGCCTTTGAAGAGTCGAGTGTATTTTTCTCTGATGTTCTGATGCTTGCTCACCACAGAGCCACATCATAAGCATCATTCACAGCAATCACAGTTAGGCACTCTGTGATTAGAAGCTCAGTTAATGAGTGTTTTGTAGCAGATCACAGCTGGTACAGTTACAGGGCCAGTGAAAAATAGAGGTTATGTTTCAACAGAAAGTGGCCGCTGTAGTCAGTGTTTAGATAAAATGCTGTTTAATTGACATCTGTGTATTGGTGGTAGATATCTGCACCCTGAGGGACTCCCTTCTGACTACACCGTGTCAGTGCTGTTCCGCATCCTGCCTGAAACTCCTCAGGAGGCCTTTGCATTGTGGGAAATTCTCAATAAAGCCAATGAACCCCTGGTGGGTCTCATCCTGGACAGTGAGTACTCTATTTGACTGCCTGCTGTTTGCATATCGGTCACTAAAAAGCTTTCTTATGCACAACACAAATAGCTCTTTCAAACAGGCAACAGCCTGTTGTGGCAGTGCAATAATGTTCTCACTCAAAAGAGAAGCAATACAGTAATTGTATCATATGAAACTGATTTTCACTTTTGAATGCCTTTTTGTTTTCAGATGGTGGGAAAACACTGACATTCTTTAACTATGACTACAAGGGTGATTTCCAGACAGTGACCTTTGAAGGACCTGACATCAGAAAAATCTTTTATGGTAGTTTTCACAAGGTCAGTATCCTTTATATTGTTCTATATTGGCTACAGCTTTGACAGGAAATTACCGCAACATTTCACTGTTTATCACTGTTGAGATTTTCATCATGACGCCAGGAGTTCTGTGATATTTGAAGCGTGCATGAAGCCATTATTGGTTGCAGTGGAACTTGGCATTCTGCTTTTCTAATGAGTTGTTCTGTTCACTTCTGTCAGTCCCTCTAATGGTATATATCATACTTGGCCTGAGTACTCAAATCTGTAGCCAGGATCAGTTCAGGACTAGAGACTCAATATCACAGGTTTGTATTACTAAGGACTAAGCAAGTGTCTGTGTAATTGTTTGAAAAAAATGGGAGGTAATGTGAGAAAAGCTCCAGAGTCCCGGTTTGATCCTGAGTTTGAGCTACTGATTGTGAGTTTCTGTTTTTCTGGAACTTTCTTCCAGTGGGTATGAATGAGTGTTTAAATGTGTGTCTACCTGTTGGCCTGTGATACACAACATATTGTGTACAGAAAGTTGAGTAAGTTCTAAGTTTTTCATCGCTTTGACTTGATCATTACTATACTCAGTCATACCAAATGGCATCAGGTCTGGAAAAAACTCAAGTGTAGATATCACTGAAGAACAACCCATCACTATCACCTGTTCTGTTTATCTATTTGGAGAGATTAGATCATGTTTTCTGTGGCTCAGTGTGTAACTTTACCTGTTTGTAATTGTATCTATCTCCCGAGTATATTCATTTTCGGCCTGGATGACAGCATCACCAGAACTCACAGTGTAGTGATCTGTGGATTTGTTTATCACTTAAGTCAAGCTTTGCTTTTTCTGTGCCTCAAATGAAAGATGCTCATTAGTAATATAGGTTACTGCAAAGAATTACCCCATATGCCATTTTTGATTTAGATAGTTCACTATCTATAGATTATGTTATGCTTTTGTATTCTCTTTGGTGCTGACACTGATTGATCCCATGGTGTGGTGTACTGTATTCACTAAAGCGCAGGTCTTCACGTGGCTTCTTTTTTCAAAAGTGTGTGTGTAAAATTGTATGTGTATAAAAGTGTTAATATTAAACACACTGGGGGGCATGGTGGCTTAGTGGTTAGCACGTTTGCCTCACACCTCCAGTGTTGGGGGTTCGATTCCTACCTCCGCCGTGTGTGTGGAGTTTGCATGTTCTCCCCGTGCCTTGGGGGTTTTCTCCGGGTACTCTGGTTTCCTCCCCCAGTCCAAAGACATGCATTGTAGGTTGATTGACATCTCTAAATTGTCCGTAGTGTGTGATTGCGTGAGTGAATGAGAGTGTGTGTGTGCCCTGCGATGGGTTGGCACTCTGTCCAGGGTGTATCCTGCCTTGATGCCCTATGACGCCTGAGATAGGCACAGGCTCCCCGTGACCCGAGTGTAGATCGGATAAGCGGTAGACATTCATTGAATGAATGAATGAATTAAACACACTCCGGTCAGTGCAGCACAGCAGCCTGAAGCTTTAAATTTGTCTGACGACAGCTAAAACTGATTTCTACAAAGTAAAATTGTTGTTCTTACACAGCACTTGTTTTGTGCAATAATGCTTAGTAATATTTTTGGTGTCTCTGATTGTTTTGACAGCTTTTAAACAAATGCTAGACTTGGAAGAGACCCTGATCCTGTGAGCAGATGTCGCAATTGCAGAGGCTTTGCTGCTTCTGATTGAAGGTTTTGGTGTGTGTAGTTTGGCTCGGCTGAACGGTTGCTGAGTTGGAGTTTGTTGTTTCTCACTCCACACATTCTGCTCTCACACATTTGGTTTCCACACGGGAAAACAAGTGCTGACACAAGCTTTTGGAACATTTCTCTTTCTATAATCACTGAACATAAAACACATTCAGTTCATTGTGTTATGAATCTTAATTTTAGTTTCAATTGTTTTTATTCATCTGGGAAATAATCTGGTATTAGTAACCTTTTCTGGAGGCAGGTGTAAAATATGTTGTTTTGTTAATAATAGTAGGGTATTGATGGCTTTTCTGAGAAGCTAGCACTCTGAAGTACTCTCTACATCGCCATCTCTGAATTACTCTCAGGAATCTGTCTCTGCGGGAGCACCTCGAAAGGGATGAGAGCACAAACAAACAAATGAAGCACTGCATCGTTATGAGGCAGAGGCTGGGATTTGAGCACAAGCAGGCGCATTAAGGATAAAGCGAGGGGTGTGAAATAGACCAATGCATCACACTGGCAACAGAATTATCTGAGGATTGATCAGAGGAGACATGAAAGCCACAGGGGCTTGAGCTGAAAAAGGAGCTACTCTGACTTCTCACCCTTCTCAGCTCCTGCATTAAAATCACATGTTTCACACTCACACACAATGCCCAGGTGAGACATGTAGTGTGCTGTGAATTATTTCTAGCATCCTCTGCTCACAGAACAGAGCTTGTATCTGACTGGACTTTGGTGTAAATTTTCACCAAGAAATAGCAGTTCTTGGTCTTTCTATTATCAGCTTTGTTTTTCTGTCTCACAAGAAATGTTTGAATTTTTTCTCACCGTATCACACTATTATTCACAGTAATTGATGTGACTGTGTGACAGCACAATAATGAGCTGAATATGAGCCTGCATTCACCCACCTTTCTTCCCAGCAATCTGACAACTATATCTTTACCCCATCTTATTCCCTCTCTCTCTTTCTTGCTGCCTCCCTTGCACCCACTCTGCCACATGAACATCCATGCACTTATCAAACAAATTGGAGAAAATTGGAGAAACTTGCAACTTAGACGTTAAATACTCCATTAGTATTTAACATGCTCCGTCTTAATGGCCTCATGCATGTGTGAACTTCAGTCAACAAGAGATTATGCTCTTTTTATATTGGTGGCTCATTTTCTTAGAATACAGTTATTATAGCAGCCTGGAGAAGGTAATAGGTAATGACACCTAGTACTGGGCGGTTTAATCAAAAATCTGAATCACTGATTTTTTCGAGCATTCTGGCAGTTTCACAATTTATCACATATTTTTTTACCTGACTGGGCCTTTATATGTATCTGAATGGATGAAACAGTTGCAGAATCTAAACAATTTATAACGTGCAAACTGCAGCATAAAAACAGAACTCAAAAAGATATAGAAATGGGAAAAACAGACCGTCAAGAAAGAAGGGTTCTGAGCCACGATTAAAACATTGGACTCAAGGTACGTCTTGCCAGTGCAAAATTTATTTCTATATGTCCCGGCAAAGGCGAATTGTTATTGCATTCATAATGACGTTCCACCGCTTGCTTTTCCTGTTATATACAGTGCCTCATGCTAATGCCTCTTCAGTTGAAGTCTTTGGCTTAGCTTTATGGTTTCACCAACACTACTCTTGTACGTTACGCACTTTTGTGCATCGCTCTGGCTAAGAGCGTCTGCCAAATGCCAGAAATGTAAATGTAAATGCTACTGGTTGATGGTCTTGAATCCGAATGTAAATGCAAATATTCCTGATATTCCAGCAAGTGTTTTTTGTTGAGGTTATTGCGTAAGTTGCTCATGTTACCACCAACTGCAGCAACAATTGTGTGACAAACTTTGCAATATATGCTCTGTTGATTTATGTTTTTAAAGGCAGAAAACTTCCAAACAGCAAACACAGCTCCTTTTTTGGCACAAGTTCTTCTTTCTCTGCAGCTTCGATCTCTCATTCTTTACCATCCGGCTCGCTTTTATGATTTTTAATGCATGCACTGAAGCTAGCAGTTCTGGCATCCCAGCATGCCGTTTGGAGGTGTTTTGCAAATTGCAATTATTAAGCTAATAATAATATCAATTATGCTACAAATTGTTTAAGATTCATATATTGTTGTGCGCTGGATTATTTGCCTTTTGTAGAATAAGTTCTGTATTTTTAGTTCTCTAAGTTCTCTAAGCATTAGTCAGAAGTGTATGCAGTGAACAGGGATACACTGACTTTGACTGTGCCATGGTTTGGTGCCAGACAGGCTGCTTTGAGTATTTCAGAAATCTTCTGAGATTTTCACATACAGTCTCAAGAGTTTGAACAGAAGTCTTTGCGAGAAAGAAAGAAAAAACATCAAGAGAGTGGTAGTTCTGCAGGTGGAAAAGTGCTGCTAAGGAGAGTAGTCAAAGGAGAATGGCTAGACTGGTTCAAGCTGACAGGAAGGTTATAGTGAGTTAAATAACTATTCATTATAACTTTGGTTGCACAGAAAAGCATCTCTGAATACACAACTCCAATCCTCACTATGTGTCTCTAACTAACAACTCAATAACTAAATACATGTAACTGAAGAATTCATGAAAACAGTATATAAAATTGTGTTTTGCATAAAGATTTGACACCACAACAACTTGCCTGTGGTAATCATGTACTGTATATAGAAATTTGGCTGAAAAAAATCATGTGAGTATTCTCTAAGTGACCGTGTGTTGCATGCAAAATGACATTTCTTCCTCTGTCACACAGCTTCATGTGGCAATCAGCAAGACCTCTGCAAAGGTAGTGATTGACTGTAAGATAGTTGGTGAGAAGCCCATCAACGCTGCTGGGAACATCACCACAGATGGAATGGAGGTTCTGGGACGAATGGTGCGCTCTCGTGGCAGGAGGGATAACTCAGCATCGGTAAGACATGGCTATTAGAGGATTGCACATCGGCTGGTTATTATGAGGAGCAACCTTTGCATTTTTCCATAATAGTGTGTGTGTGTGTGTGTGTGTGTGTGTGTGTGTGTGTGTGTGTGTGTGTGTGTGTGTGTGTGTGTGTGGGAGATATGGGTATAGAGATGTGGGTGGGTATAATTTATGTTTTCCATATAGGGAGGTTTGGGGTTGATGACAATAATTGTTGCTGTAATTATCTTCGAGAAAGTGGCAAAAAATTTTAAAAAAATGTTGTTATAAATTTCTATAAAAATCTATAATTTGCCCTAAAAATGACTCATCTGATAAAAGCAAAAATGCACTCCAGGTAGTAACATAAACATTGATTGTCATGACCTTTATTTTGTGAATGAATGTAACATTGTGGTGACTTTAGCTTATACTCATGGTTAGTTTTACAGAAAAATATATTTGTTTTGAGTTATGTGTATAATATTTGTGTTTGTATGTCCACAGTTTCAGCTTCAGATGTTTGATATTGTCTGCAGTACATCATGGGCCAGCCGAGATAAATGCTGTGAGCTCCCAGGCTTGGTAAGAATTGAATTGCTCTGTCCTTCTGCTATAGTAGAGCACTCAGTCAAAGCGCCCACCCATCCACCTAACAAGAAAATGCTGTTCCTTCTATCCTTTTACTGACAGCTTGAAACTAAACCAATCCAGCAGTCAAGTTAGCAACATAAACAATCTAAAAAGCCATTTAATTGGCAGTAGCTAAATGATTATTTACAGTCTGGTTTACTGGAAAGCCTTTGAGACTGAGAACACATGGGCTAGGTCATCCACAAAGGTCCTTGTTATATCTAGACTCAAACTGATCTTTGTTGACAGATTCAAATGTTGTGGAAACTGGCACCTTTTTTGATATTATGTTAATATTCATGTTAGCACAGTCCACATTCTTTTACAGACTTGTGAAGGCTTCACAGGTAATTCAGTTGTTGTTGGCTTTTATCAGACAAATAGACTTGGTTGGCTGCTGATCGATAGATAGAAAGAACTATATCCCTGTACTGCTTGTTTTTTGATTGTGCTCTCCTAAATTAATGACTTGGGGGAATTGCATGCATACTGGTGATTGACCTTTAACAAATAAAGATATATGGGAAGCTTATAGAAGAGAGGAGAAAGAGATTTTTGGGAGTTTTGAGAGATTTCTTGTGCTTTTTTGTAGAGAGTAGAGCAGGATTGCCCTGCTCTTCCTCATGCATGCACCTGCTCTCAGGACAGTAAAGGACCACCAGGACCCTCTGGACCTCCAGTAAGATATTTTGTTCTATGTTTGCTTATGAGATATCAGATATCACATGCAATTACATTCCCAGTACATTTTTCAATGTTATGAAGAACTAGAAATAAATAAGGGAAGCTTGGAAACAGATATAGAGTGGGCTGCAGAAAAACAGTCATTAGGTAAAGAAGAGTAAATGAGATTTGGGTAACAAGCAATAGAGAGTCTGATTGCTTAATTCAGCCTACTGAACAGGTACAACTCGTACGGTAGGATAAACAAATGAGCTTATTTGGAATGCAGGGCTCTGTACACATGCCTTTGGAAAGCCATGGAAAGGCCATGTTGTGTAAACATCCATCGTGTTAAGAAAGTCATTAGGTGGAGGTCAATTTATCAAATCTGATTAGTTTGCTTCTGTCCTGTTTACACTTACAGATCCATATCAGTAATTTCTATTAGACTGTTTCTAGGCAGCAAGAGTACTTGTGCTCTTTACATTTTAGAGGCTTCCTTTATATAAAAATTTTAATATGCCACCCTGATATTAAGATGCAGGCATGCAAACATGTCTTGAAAACATTTTTCATTGCAGTCTTTCCTGTAGGCTTTCACAGCAGAGCAAGCTAGGGCCACTAGCAAAGGAATCAAATTCATGCTAGCATTTGATTTGTAGCCTTGAGCCATAGACATGCAGTAGTGCTATGGGGCCATGATTAAAGTAAACATTGGAAGAGGAAGAAAACAGGGTGGAATTACTGGCAATGCCCTACAGCAGCGAGGGCATGAACTTGTAAGTAGTGTAATCTATAGCCAGGGTGCTGAACAGGGTGGGAGTTGACCCTTTGATGGCTGGGTGAGTTTACACTGCACCAGGTACAGTTGCTGCTTTTACAACTTCACATTCAAGCGAAACCACAGTGCAGTTCTAACTTGTCAAGTAGCAAGCTACTCATGGATTAAAACAGTACAGCTATCTTACCTTTTTGATAATGCAGCTAGAAACTATACAGCTACTATGAAAATATAGATAACTATAATGAAACTTTGTCAACTAGTGCAAATAATGTTTAATAGCATCAGTACCCCAATACTGACAGCACATTTTGAACCATTGTAAGCACACACATATTTATGGCATAATTCTTTGAACTATGCTAAGTATCCAGAGATTGTTAATGATACTGATATATACAATATGCAAACAAAAATAATCCAGCTTTTGAGAAAACATTTGTAGAATTTACTGTGTTACTGCAGTCATTTATTTATAATTGAATGTGTTTGTGTGTTTGTATCTTACAGGGAGGTCCTGGTATGAGAGGCTCAAGAGGTAACCGAGGGGAACCAGGCTCAGCGGTAAAATACACAATTTTAGTCAAACAGATTTTTATAATATGCAATATGAGGGGCTTCCCTTGAGCTTGACCCTAAACTACTTTAATATCCAAAAGAGTCAGATAGATCAACATCTTGGAATTTCTAAACTCGTACATGACAGCACTTGTCACTGTTGGTTTTGGAGGACTTGTGTGTTGTTACATATCGGGTAAATTGGGGTTTGACTGAGGCCTCAGTTTGGATCCCTGATTATTAGTTGAATTCTTGTTTAAGGAGTTCCAGGCTCCTGCTGCAGCTTCTCTGTATCTCATGAATATTGTAGTCAATGATGAAGACAGTGAGATTAGGAAGGACAGTGAGATTTCATCAGGCAGGCTGATGCAGTGCTGACCAGAAACATTGATTACATTTATTCAATACTGGCAGAAAATCTTTGTTTTCCCAATTAGATTACATTAAAGAAATCGTTAAAGCAGCACCTTTCTCTGTCCTAATTATTAAAGGGACCTCAAGGGCCACCTGGGGAAATTGGACCTCCAGGACCTCAGGGGCCTTCTGGACCACAGGGGCCAAGTGGACTCTCTATCCAAGGACCACCAGTAAGTCTTTTACTGTTTATATATTATACTGCTAATATCTATCTATCTATCTATCTATCTATCTATCTATCTATCTATCTGTCTGTCTGTCTGTCTGTCTGTCTGTCTGTTTTTATCTATCTATCCTATCTATCTATCTATCTATCTATCTATCTATCTATCTATCTATCTATTCTGCATTTTATACTTGCCCAGTACTTGGTTTTGGTTTGTTTGGTGGGAGACACCGAACATTTTTGCACAGGATATAACAGGATCTTTACCAACATCTCTATTTGGACTAGATATAAAATATACACTTAGGGTTATTTTTAAAAGTCCCTTTATGTGGAATATACAGTATAGCAGATAAAAGAGAGTGTAATCTTTCCTAAACTAAAATCACAGAATTTAAGTAATACTTGCCTCACCAAACCTTCCAATAAATGACCCTTTAAATGAATTCACAAAATCTATGGCATAATTTGCTATTAATATTAAATAAAAATAATGTATATAGTGATAACTGAAGGCACAAGAATTTCAAACAGGGGCATTGGTGGGTCAGTGGTAGGTTTCTTGCCTATCATGCAGAAGGCCCAGGTTTGATTCCCAGCCACTGGATGCAGTGCCGGTCCCAAGCCCGGAAAAATGGGAGGGTTGCATCAGGAAGGGCATCCAGCATAAGACATTTGCCAAGTTGCGTTGTGGCGACCCTGAATAGGGAGCAGCCGAAAGCAACTTCTTCTTCTTCATTTAGCATCTCAAATGGTGTTGCATACAGATTGGCCATTCAGTCCACTGCCTACAGAAAGGTGACAAATGAAAGCATAAACCTGTGTCTCTGTTATATATTTTGCTGCCATGGTCCGCATGTTTTCTTAAAGAGAAGGCTCATTGCAATTTTGATCACTTTTTATACTATGATCAGACATTTCTATCCTGATTATTATGGTCTCAACCAGTATTGACAATGCTTTATTCACTGAATGATTTGTTAACTATGAAAATAATGTAAATTATATGTTATGGCCTTTGCAGTCACCAGATCTCAGCCTAACTGCCCAACATGTTAGACAATGCACTCCACCACCATCATTAAAACATCAACCAAGAGGATATATTTTGGAAGAATGTTTTTCGGAGACATTAAGAATTTATGCCAAGATGTTTTGAAATTGTTCTTGTTTCTTAACAGCTTATTAAGATGCTTAATGTGCTTTTTTCACCCTTTGATTTGTTCCCTGCCTGTAGGTTCTACAATGCTATTATGCCATACCCTGTATTGTGAGCATAAAGGAAACCATTTGGGATTAGCTTAACTGAATTATTTCTGCATGAAAATGAATAGATGTTGAGGGGATTTTAATGTAAAATGTATCAGTGATAAGAAAACATTGCTGTGGATATACTGTGTAAATAAAAGTGAACTATAAACAAAAAAGTTACAAATACAATTATGATATTGCCTCAGTGTAATTTTATTTACATAGGGAAATAACACAATTTTCACCGTGCGTGGGTTATGCGATTTTAACACTGAGCTGATGTCTGTGGCAGTATAAAATTATAATCGAATTATTATTTGAATGCATTTGAATACTATCTTTTAGTTCATTTGATGCATTGTTATTAGAATTTTACATCCCCAGTGTATGCATTATTGTTATGAGTGAACTCTTTCACAACAATATATAATGTATTTTTATTGATTCCTTCTTTAGGATGATATGGGCTCTGGAAACTGCACAAAGGATGTTTCCTTATTCCTTTATGTCTCTTATTTCAGGGACCTGCAGGAGAAAAAGGAGAAAAGGGTGACTCAGGTCTGCCAGGTCCTCAGGTAAGAGCAAAAGCAGCCACAGATTGTCTGTCTAATGAGCATGCACAATGACAGGCAGTCTTACTGCTAGTGCTCCGTCTCCCATTAGCCAGGCATCTCCCTCCTCACAGATAGAGCCGCATTAGGGAGCAAATTAGAGATATTGTGTATGTGTTTCTGCACTTTGAGGTATGCTGATAAGTTTGGCTCACTTATTCATAGTGTGCACATACACACACACACACACACCCTCCCCCTCAGTAACAGAAATCCTAATGGAATCATGCACATGAGAAAATCATTACCTGCTAGTGCTGTTATTAATTACTGAAGCTTCCTGCTGCCTGCTGGGATTCATACTCAGACAACACATCAGAGAGGCTGATAAGAGGTGCTGAGCAGGTTGAAAGGAAATACTCCACTGTGAAATATTCACCTGTGCTCTTTAGCCTTCTGGCTGGTAAGTCTGCTGATGAGTGTCGAGATAACTGTTGTGTAGTGATATTTAGTTTTTGATGAATGGTCCAGCACACGTGCTACAGTTCTGTTTGTCCCCCGATGGAATTATTAGGATCACTATCATTTATCAAAGTTATATACTGCATCATCTTTGTGGTGTCAGGATGTAGTTTTTCCTGTGCTTTCCAGTTTGCAACACAATAATCTTAGCTCTGTGAGATTCTTCCATATATATGATTAAAGATCAAGCTTTTTTTCTTATTATTATTTTGAGAATCACACCCTAATGGCTTCAGAGCATTGCAGTGGCGGTTTCTTTCTTTTTTTTCTTTTTTTTAAATAGCAGTTTCATGGTAATCCAATGACAACTGCTCCTAAATCTCCAGGGGCTCTCCATAGAGGGAAGAAAGCATCATTGCTCTTTGACCAGCTGCCAATACACACACAGCTTGCTTGGCTGTGAAAAATATCTCCAGCTTAGGCTTGTGGTCTTAATTTGGGTCTCAGTTCTTAAAGACACTCGTTGGCATTAAAAAATAAATAATCCTTTTCTTGAAGTATATTGACTCTGTGTGTAAGGCATGTTGGCAGAGAGTTTGATACTGAAGTTTAATCGGGACATTAAATCTGTGGGAAATGCTGTAGAAGTGAGACCTCTCATTGATGGACAGGAAGAATGTAGCCTGTCAGATTCTGAAAACTGCATGCAGAACTCTTTTGAATTATATTCATAGGATGTTAAGGACGTTCTTGAGCCTGTGGAGCTTTCTTCCCATATATACTTTTCTGTCCGTCCCGCTGTCAGTCTCAATGAAAGTGTTAGGCTCTCACGCTAGACGAGGCATGGAGAAAGTACTGAGAAATTATGTTTAAGTGAAAGTATAGATAATGCGTCAATTTTTTTTTTAAAACTCAAATAAAAGTGGAAGATATGTCCTCAAAATAAAGTCAAAAAGGTAATTTGAAATGGAGTCAAATACTAAACTGTAAAATGGAAATGTCATAATGTTTTTTGAACTTACAACTACACTGCTGGGTACAATAGATTTAGAGTCATGTTTGAAACCACATCATTTAATTTCTGTAAATTTTGCTTGGCATGAATGTATGAATCCCTCTCTCTCTCTCTCTCTGGGTGAAAAAAAAGGTTATTTTATATATATATATATATATAAAATAACCTTTTTTTCCACCCATTTTTTAAAATTTCTTTCATTGTATCTCAGGCGTTCAGTCTGTTTTTGTCTCACAGGCGGTAATAGAAGCAAGCTGACAGGGCATCTTGAGAGCAACGCACCACAATTCCTCATCTTGGAATGAATCAGACTATGGAGATTGCATGTGTGACATCTTCACTTTTATTATTAGGCTTTCAGCTTGGAAAATGAGTGCATATATCATTTAAGCAGTGAAGCAAGCCGGAGGAGAGAAGAAATAGAGAAAGAATGAAGACAGTCACTTCAGACAGCTGTGTGAACGCTGTAGATTAACTACCCACATAGCACACATACGTTGGCATGATATGTGCAGTTTACCTCTCGGCGATATCACAATGACCTGAAATGCTAATCTGATCTTTTTAAACTTGTCAGTGTTTTAAGACAGCACACCTGCTGGTGGTGATTGATTTAATCTCTAAACTCTTGCTATGTAATGAGCTGATTCAGCTCACACAACATTTCTTCAATGATTAATGGACATAACCTACTTTTTTGCAGTGTTGTTTAGTCTGTAACACAGTCAGCAACTTAACAAACACTCTTACTCGAGAAAGTTAGGAAATACAGAATATGAAGAACATTCATAAGCAATAATCCAAAACAGTATTCTGTCATTGGTGTCCCAATTAGCAAACTAGGGTCATTGAGATGCAATTTATGCATGTTATGCTGATCTTGGCTTAGATATGTATGAGCGTGTGTGTGTGTGTGTGCAATTTGGGAAGTGTACCATTCATCCATGCTAGCCCCTCCATTAAACATGGCCATTGTTGCTTCTGGTGCCATCAAACCATTTTTGGTTTGCCCTTCAGGAAAGGTTACCATCAAACCCTGGTTTTGCCAAAAACTGTAGTTTTCAGTTTGCTAGGTTTTTTTTTTTTTTTTTGTCAGGGTGTGACAGGAGCCAGTGGAGGACCCGGCAGAGACGGCCCACCGGGACAGAGGGTAAGGATGATCACTAACCTCAGCTAAATATCTGATTTCTATTAATAACCGACATGTTGAAAGGATAAATGATATGTTATGTATCTATGGTTTATCTTGGTTATGGTTGTTCTAGCCTCATCTTCTTCATTTAAATAACATAGATCCAGCAGTACACCATGATAACATTTATTATTTATTTACGCATCTAGAATTTCACATTGAATACATTTAGAGTTTCAAATCCCTCCTTCGTTCTTTGTTCTTTAAGGTCGAACACATAATAAATGCTGATGGAAAATACTGTGGGATTGGCCCAATAATTGGAATATTATTTCCGTCAATCCACATGGATTGCTCATCAGATAGGCCTGGCAAATGTTTTTTGTCCAGGAATAGATCTGATTACAGATGGAGAGGCCCAGTCCAAACGCCAGATTCAGTCTACTACGCTTTTTTAACTCCACATATACCTGCTGTGTCCAACAATGATTGTAGTTTCTTCTGTGAGCGCAGTGAAGATTTTTCATTTTGGTGGAACCATACATTACACATGTGCAAAGGAGTGAGTTTTTTATCATATGGATAACAGAAGAGATTGCCAGAGGGATATGTACACTCATGGTTTTTCTTTCACATAGCTTTAAAGTTTGTTCAGTTTGTCACTCTGGGGGAACTTTTTAAATAGGGTTTTAGACTTCTCCACAATGCTTTATTAATGAGATGCTTTTTTTTTTCTAAATTGAAGACTATATTAAAGTGCAGGAGAAATTCCTGAATGCTTGAGCTTCGTGCTCAAACAGAACATATGATCCAGAATCCTCTCTGTTGTATTTTGGCATGGAAAGTTAATTAGCACTGTGTAAAAAGCTGACCAGCAATGCATGACTCCACTCTAGCTCACTCAGATACTCTACAATTTACATTCCTGGAGACAAATGGAGAAAAAGACAAGAGCAATAGACTGACAGAGAGAGAGAGAGAGAGACTTTGATCTCTGGGGAAGGGAAAAGCTCAGACATGTGGCTTTGCAATGGTTTTGTGCGTGCATAAGACAAATACTCTAGGCTTCCTCTCTTGATGTGGTTGCCGAAAAGCACTTTGCATATGAGAAGAGTTTAAACCATACAGTGTTTTCATTCCAAATGACTCATATTGCATGAAAACCTCTTATAAGATATTGTGGGCAATGAATCACATTTATAAAAGTTCATTTTTAGCAAGTTGAATAGAAAGAAATGAGGTTTGTACATACAGCCTAATAAGTACATGGTATTAAGAGTTGACTGATTTCTCAGCTCATCTTATTCCGAGTTAAAGTATACCTTATGCCATAACCTATTTTTGACAGGTCCAGTAGCACCTCAGCGTGGTATCTGTTGTTCTATTTTTAAGTAGAGAAAGTCAGTCTTTATTGTTGGTGTAAATTTTTACAACAAAAATGATTCTCGTTGTTTGACTTGGTTTCTTGTAATATTGAACATACGCAAACACACTGCCCCACCTGAATAAACACTCCCAGTCACATAGCCTTCAGCCTGTCACTGTCATGCCTGTAAGTTCACTTTACCCAGCACCTCTAATGTTCAATGTTAATAAAATTAACCCTTTTTATTAGTACACTGCTGTTCAACTTATCAACTTATTGGACATTATCACTATTAACAAATTCATTTTTTACATTTTATATCAGACTTAAAAAGTCTGATATAAAATTAGCCAAGACATTTAGTTAGCTTTAATGAAAATTAGTTGGCTTTCAGTGTGAGATGTTTTATTTATTTATTTATTTGTTTGTTTGTTTGTTTGTTTGTTTATTTTTTACCTCTGTTGTGATAACCTTACACAGAATGTTAGTGGTTAAAGATAAACAGAAATACTTAAAGCTGTGAGTAGCTAAGTGTATCACAACAAAGAAATTCAGTGCTGAATATGGGTGCTCCAAAACAGGTGCAAATTCCATTTTTTTTGTCTCTGAGATAAAAATAAAAAATAAAATAATTCAGTTCATTATAAGCTGCATTAATTACCTTAGGTCTTTTTTATTTGGATGGAATTAATCTCCACCTCGCAGAGTAAGTGCCAATTTATTAGTATTTCTACATTTCAATGCAGTCCTCATTTCAGGATGGATTTGACTGTTGTTTTTTTTCTTCAGTTGTGGTTTTGCCAATATTGCTGAGCTCTCCAACAATTAGAGCGTCATTATTGAGGAGTTTACAAAATCAACACCCACAAAATGATCTGTTCTTCACAGTGGAGAAAATTATATAGGAACCCAGTGTATAAAAGCCAAATGCAGCCTTTTACAGAACTGTGGTAAAGCATGAAAAAAGATTCTGATTTAAAGTACACTCACAGTACAGTGTACGAAGCCTACTCTGTATCTCTACCTTTAAATGTATGGATCAGGGATCTGGCTGATACCCAGACAACAAATATACACTGTACTGAATTTAGGGTAAATGCAGTGCTGCAGCTGAATATGCAAAGTAGAACTGACCTGGTGTCTTTTTGTGTACCAAAATATATTACAACTGGAATCAGATTGAGAGAAAATATTGTTACATCTGGTCTTAAGATTGTGCAGGTCCAAATATTAGGCCTCATTTATTAAAGACAAGATTTATTTGGAAAAACTCTCATATCCTACTTGTTCTCCGGCATGTTGGATTTACTCCTAAGAAGACTATATCAACCATATCATTTGTATGGATTACTCTTTTCCTGTGATTGTATGGATTACTGTTTGGATTGGTGGCATTGGTGACTCAGTGGTAGGTTTCTCGCCTATCATGTGGAAGGTCCGGGTTCAATTCCCAGCCAATGCCTCAACCCCAGCTACTGGATGCAGTGCCGGTCCCAAGCCCGGAAAAATGGGAGGGTTGTGTCAGGAAGGGCATCTGGCGTAAGACATTTGCCAAGTTGTTGCGTGGACCAGTTGGTCCGCTGTGGCGACCCCGAACAGGGAGCAGCTGAAAGCAGCTGTTTTCCTGTGGATTATACTGTCATGTTTAAATTGCTTATTTACTTACATTTACAGGATTATGCAGAGCAATAGGATGAATGCTGGTTCCATTTTCCATGGTTCTTTTTATGGTTGTGTCACGGCTGTGCAAAACTTTAGTGCATGATGCCCATGATCAGTTGTACAGTGTAGATCTACACCGACCAGGTATAACATTATGACCACCTGCCTAATATTGTGTTCGTCCCCCTTTTGCTGCCAAAACAGCCCTGACCCTGTGTATTCTGACACCTTTCTATCAATACCAGCATTAACTTCTTCAGCAATTTGAGCAACAGTAGCTCGTCTGTTGGATCGGATCACACGGGCCAGCCTTTGCTCCCCACGTGCATCAATGAGCCTTGGCCGCCCATGACCCTGTCACCGGTTCACCACTGTTCCTTCTTTAGACCACTTTTGATAGATACTGACCACTGCAGACCGGGAACACCCCACAAGAGCTGCAGTTTTGGACATGCTCTGATCCAGTCGTCTAGCCATCACAATTTGGCCCTTGTCAAACTCACTCAAATCCTTACTCTTGCCCATTTTTCCTGCTTCTAACACATCAACTTTAAAGACAAAATGTTCACTTGCTGCCTAATATATCCCACCCACTAACAGGTGCAATGATGAGGAGATAATCAGTGTTATTCACTTCACCTGTCACTGCTCATAATGTTATGCCTGATCGGTGAATTTTCTCTTTTGTTTTCATATCACCATTCACCATTCATATCACCATTTTCTTTTCACCTCATTTTCTTCACAACTAATTCATCTTTTCTTCATTTTGTCTATACATTTTTAATTCTTAAAAAAGAATAATTTCATGTTTCTACCCAGTCTGAAGAAAATGACCTTTTCTGAAGAATTTTGTAAATCTGGCAGAAATTTTTAGTTCTGTTCATTTTATGCAAATATTTATGCAACCACAGCTGGAATGAATAGCAGGAATGTTTTTTTCTCGCAAACATTATAACAATTATTGTCTTCTTTTCCCCGAAAAGCTTTTATTAACAGGCAAGCATAAAACACATGCTAAATTTAAATTTGAAATCCATAATGCTTGCTAGTAAAAAACTCCTGCTATTCTTTCCAGATGTGATTGTTAGCTCACAGTAATGAGATTAACATGTTCTTTATGAGCTCTGCTCCAATGATGTCAGGTTCAACTATTTTTCAGATATTTCAAAACAACAGAATATGAGTAGTGGCCGATAGATATGCTTATGATAATGATTTTTTTTTTTTAATATAAAATGTCTACTGCACAACATGGCTGCATTCAATTAGACTATGTTCCTGAAATGGTGCACAGTATGATCTGTTATCAAAATGAAAAAATCCCATTATTCGTTATGAACTGCTTATTCAACTCATTCACAGGATAATTGATCAACTGCCACATATATTATTGTAGTGATTTTCAAATGAAAACTTTTCTGACAGTGAACGGAGCCTGACTGAATGATGCACAAGCCTTCCTCTTGTCAAAATGAAGGATTCCTGTTTGTTAAAAAACAAAAAAAGTCATCAATCTCTCCCAGACAACAACTCATTAATAGACTGGTTTTCTCCATGTGTAGACCAACAAATATGCATTCAATTTTGGTGCCCAGGTCATTATCAGTAATACAGTGCCAGATCTAATAAGCATGAATGGCCTTAAGAGCAGCAGGGATTTGCCTGGGCATGAATTCTACAGAAGCTGAATGTATTGTTATACCATGTGGAAATGATTTTGTTGCACACTTGCTGGAAATTGGATGGCTGTACAGTCTTGCTGTTCACAGCCCTTTCCACCTCACCCCAAAATGCTCAATGGGGTTGAAATCCAGGAAGTGCACAGGCCACTTAAGCAATATAAATCGCTGTCATGTTCCCGGAACCATTCAATGATGATTTATACAGTGTGACATGGTGCATTATCATGCTAGAAGCACCAATTCCAGTGTGAATAAGCTGTAGACGTGCGCTTGGTCACCAGTATTCTGCAATGCTCAGATAAGCTGCCGTGCAGATGTTCTTGGATGGGTATCAGGGGACATGAAGTGTACGCGGAAAGCATTCTCCACATTATCACATTGTTACTACCTGCTTACAGGGAGGTACTGATGATACCATACAAGACAGCTTCCATGACGGCACTCCTTGTGTAAAAAGGAACCAGGATGTATACGTCTGTGCAAAGTTTGTCCGCATCGTAATGTTCAACTGTTGTTGGTTCTCAGGAAACTTTTGAAAAGGTTATGTGACACATCTCTACATTATTATATATTAACCAGTGTAGATGTCAACATATATCACAACTAGTTTCTAGTTTTTAAAATAGAGGGATTTTCTGAACAGAGATGTTTCTGCTCAGAACAAATTGTCTTTGATTCCTAAATGAAAATATCTAACTAGAATGGTAAAGGTTTCTTTGTCCAGAAAATACATTTACACAAATATCTAATTTTTGGTGTCCATGAACAATGCAATTGATTTTAATGTGTTGATATTAACATGTTGATGTTAATGCATTTTAATGAGTTATTGAGTTATAAAATTCTGTAGCGGTGGCTGTGCATCAGCCAATAGGAAATCTGGGCGATGTATCAATCATTCACACTGAAATTGTGATTGTCATTTGTTAGGTGAAAAAAAATCAACACTTCAATTTAAACCAGTGAATTGGGTTACATTACCTGGAGCTTTGACAGCTTCAGTGTCAAAACCTTTATTATATTTTTACATTATAATAAAATATAATAATGCTCAAGTGATGAGGTGTGAGATAGAGACATGTTACTATAAAAACACTGTATTCATTTTAACTGTGTCATTTCATAATGGAATTTTACATCTGCAGGGTTTGCCTGGGAAAAATGGACCACAGGGGCATCTGGGCCCACCAGGACCTATTGTAAGTATTATCTTTTTCCTACCAAACAAACTAAGGACCACGCAGGTGCATTAGGCTCTTGTTTATCCCTTGATAATTTGGTCTATGTTAAAACAGGGCAGTCCAGGTGCTCCCGGAGGTCCAGGAACCACTGGTCCCAAAGGACCACATGGTGATCATGGACCACCTGTAAGTACAAAAGCATCACACAGAGAGACCCATTTTTAGGATCTGAAATTACATGATGATGAATTAGAGGATTAAAACAATTGAAACAATGAATAAAAACAATTTACATTCACATTTGCTGTAACACTGATCAGTAGGACGTATCATAATCTTACAGACCGGTGCAATGTCATTTCTTTTTGCTAAAAAATTTTTTTTCATTTATTTCTAAACTTCAGTAGCCATCAACTGAATCAGTAAACAAAATCATTCCACAAAGGTCTGTGACATATATTCACTCACATATTCAGTTCTTTCTGTAAATATTGTTTCTCAGCTTCAGACAAAAGGGGTGTGCTGAAAGCCTGTGTCTTGTTTAAAATAACTACACTGTTAGTTTTGGGACTCACTCCCACTGCTGAGTCATTCTCACTACTGCGTCCAGCTTCACACACCGACTGCAGCTCTGAACTTCAGACCACCCTGAACAGACAAGAGCAGAGCTAACGCTGTAAACAAGTGGGTCATGACCTCAGTCAGATCAGTGGGTTAAACGACACTCTGTTCAGCCTCCTCTTCTCCTTGAGTCAGCCCTCGACTCATTTCTGCTCACTCCTGTGCTCCATCATTGTGAAGCTGTAAAGCATGTTAATGCAGTTTCACATAGATTTCGCCATTTCTAAAAGTTAGAAATTCTTCACATCTGTGTGCATTGATGTATAGACACCGACAATGATTCAAACCAGCATTTTAACATGATGTTTTATTCTTGTTGAACCTAGCTATTAATACACAATATAGACAGGTGTTGTTTTGCATATGTCAGGGTAAGTAAAAGCACTCACTATGCTGTATTCAAGAGGAAAGAGCAACATAGAAGAAACCTCAGCTACTGCTTGTGTGGACCCTCAGGGTGAAATATTTGTTTCGTATTTTTATGTTAGGGGCAAGCAAGGGATCAAATGATGTGAAGCAAAATCAATCTCCATTATATTCCTGCTGAGTGACACCTGTTCAAATTACTGCATTCAGTCAGGAAGCAAGAGCTCTGTAATCGAGTGTTTGTTTAGAGATAGAGGAACAAAAGAACCATATGCTTGAGTGTAGTGATCTGAACCTCTCTGTATTGATTTCTCTCGAGTGAACCCAGTAGACAGGCTGTCAAGGAGATGACAGGTTTAGCATCATTGTGGGGCTGGAGCATGAACAGTGAGACCCTTTACTACGACACTTGGCAAAAAATACATTCTTGCTCTGTGATATTTCAGGCAATGCCTCACTATTTCCTGCTACACATACTCTCACATGTAAAATTATTAATGACACATACATTTTTGGCACATTCATTAGTCCTTCATATGTGTGAGCCCATGTTTTCCAGACCTCCAAATTATCGTTTTATGATATCAGAATTATAGTTAGTAGCATTAGTATTCTGGACCATCTTCTGCATTATTTGAACGTGTCTCCTTAATGTTCTTGGACCGTGTACTGCATTCATGATGATTCAGTCATAATCCCTTCAAAATGACCTGTGTTACAACAAAGCAGACATATATGCTCTCCAAACCACAACTAGCATCTCTTTCATTTTTGATCAGCTCTGATCAGAGCTGGGACTCACACAAACAGTGTTCACAAAGCTTTGAAATCCTCCATTATCTTTGCAAGACAGCTATTTACCTACCTTTTTCTTTTCTTTTGGCAGGGTCCTCCTGGTCCCAAAGGCGAGCGAGGAGAGAGGGTAAATCTAATGTGTAAAGTTTTGTAAAGTTTATATAAGAGTGGGATGGGTGACACATGATGGTTCGGTATTTTCTGACACAAATCACAAGTATTTAGTTATCAAAGCATTTTTTTTCCCCCTTTGGTTTCACTTCCCTCACACACGTTTCCTCTGTTAACCCATGTCTGACTGTAAAACTGTTTTATTGTCAGACATGGACTCTGTTATTGCCTCTTTGTGAAATACCATAGGGATGGGCATCAGGAAATAAGACTATGGTGAATGTTAAATTACTCTTATTAAACATTTACGCTTTATGGGCTGTTGTCTGCTTCATTAAACACCCTGTAATGTGTGTTGGTTGGAACACCAAACAAATGCACTCTTTACCATCTGTTTTTTGTCTTACAAGGGCGACATGCAGTCTCAGGCAGTAGTCCGCTCTATAGCCCGTCAAGTGTGTGAGCAATTAATTCAGAGTGAGTATGCTTTCGCTGTTCTTGAACAGCTTACAAACACAAGAAGTGAACAAAGCATCCACAATATGTCAAGCACTGGGGTCTTCACTTTAGATTTCTGAGTTTGTTAGTAATAATTGAATGGGCAACTTATGTACGATATGGGTTTTATTATAAATTTTACCACATTTTCTGTGAAGAAATTTGGAGAGAATCTGCCAATTTTCACCCACTAGCTACCTCTCCCTTATGACCTGACAGCTACAAACTGTGGCAGAGTGAGGGCTAGCATGTTACTGTATCTCATGAACTGCTGTTCATGTTACGGCACATTGCATCTGAACACAGTTGAGCTTAAGTCCATGGAGGGTTGTGGCATTGTTGGCATTTGAACTTGACAGTCTCCAGAGTGAATATGTTTTTGTTCCACTCTGGAATACATGTTTTGCCTTTCTTTATTTAGATATTACTTTACTCAATAATATTCTGTAATCCTTTCTATTAATGTGACTCTCTTCACTTTTGCCACCCTCCCCATCAGGCCACTTGTCTCGCTACAACTCAATCCTGAATCAGATCCCTAGTCAGTCTGTAGTCCGGACAGTGGCAGGCCCTCCAGGGGAACCAGGTCGCCAGGGCCCTCCGGGGCCACAGGGAGAGCAGGGACCTCCAGGCAGACCAGGCTTCCCCGGAGGTAATGGACTAAGTGGCCATCCAGGAGAAAGAGGTGAGTTCATGCACCTGTATTACAGTATCACACTTCACATGACATTATGTTTCATTATGTGTTCATTTTATTTACTGTTATATTAATTTAATAAATAACAATCTTTAGAAAATCACAGAGAGATAATGAGCAAGTGAATCACAAGACCAGCACCACTTCACACATGCAGTGTAACATATGCAGACAGAATTTCAGAACGACACAAAGCACGACCTTAATATAATTAGTTCTGACTGGCCACACAAGACTAACAACGTTTGCTAATGAAAGATGGTTTGCGGGAATTAGTGGTGTAGCCTATCATTACAACAGTGCTAATTATGTGCTCGGGGCTGTTGGAATTGTCAGCCCTGGTCAGAGGTGATAAAGACCAGATTGCTGTGAAGAAGCCTGGGAAAAACTGGAGAGTGTCTCTCCATAAAGACTTATAAGTCTGAGAAGTTTGGCATGTCACAGTGTTCCTTTGGTCTTGGTGTAGCAAAGAACTAATAATAACTGCTCAAGACTATTTTTGTATGCAGTCAGTCTTTTGATATTTTCCATGCAGCAGGATATGCTGAACCAGAAATCTCTGTGGAACCTTGAGCTTTCCTTCTGGACTACTTATTTTTCTTGCTCTTTGCCAAATGATTAGCGACCCATGAAAAGCATGTGGCTCTCACACTCTCTTCATCTCCAGTGGTCACTGGTGAAAGATAAACAGAAGAGCTGGACAGAAACTCTAGCTGTTTCATGTGCAGACTTGTTGTGTCTATGTTTGTGTGTGTGTGTGTGCATGCTACAGTAGGTCTGCAATCTCAATCCTCCTGCTTGCCCAAGACTGACAGAGGCCAGCAGTGTGCAAGTCCAATGAGGCAGATGGTTTCACTTGGTCTCACTTTAGTGTCTGTTATATTGTCTGTTCAGGGCTCCCAGGAGAGAAAGGAGAGAAAGGCAGTCCAGGTGTGGGGACACAGGGACCCCGTGGCCTTCCAGGACCCCCAGGTATTCAAAAAACATTATTCTCTTATTCACCGGATATGCCACGTTGTTTGGTTTCTGAAGGCATAGTCAGAGCTTATATTTAGATATGAGACTATATTTAGTTATATAAGCAGTGGCTACTTTAAAAGGAACATTTGCACACCTGCTCATTCATGCAAATATCTAATCAGCAGCAATGTAATGTATTAAAATCATGCAGATACACATAAGAGAGTTGAAGCTCAGAATGGGGAAAAATGTGATTTGATTGACTTGAATTGTTGCACTGTTTTTGGTGCTAGAGTACGTTCTGACTGGTTCTGCTGCAACAAACAGATGGTAGTGTGAAATTTTGCCATTGACAGCATGCATCCATGGACACTCAGCCTGATATCTGTCAACCATTCAAGCTGATGCTGGTGGTGTAATCATGTGGAGAATGTTTTCTTGGCACACACTGGACCCCGTAATAACAATCAAGTATGGTTTGAATGCAACAGCCTGAATATTGTTTATGACCATAATCTTTTAACGGCTACGTCCAGCATGGTAATACACCAAACTTCAAAGAACAAGTCATTTCAGTGTAGTGCCTTGAACATGACAATGAGTTCAGTGTGCTTCACCTTTTGGGATGTGTTAGAACAGTACATTGACAGCTGTATGGACCAGAATTGTGTCAGTTAAGAGAAAAGAGTATGTTGTATTAATACGGTAATCCAAATAAAGTAGTATATGTATTGAGGTTTTTTTTAAAAGGTTGATTGGTTCATTTTCCTTTTGCAGGGTGTAAACAAATGAAAACCTTTTTTTGTTAATTTTCCATTGCTCCTTGCAAATAGCTGTCACAAAAGTTTACCAGGCTTAACGGAGCAGTGTGAGGGGATATTGAGACCAATGGACCAGTATTACATTTTTAATTTTGCATCTACAAATGTACTGTTTGCTAATTATTGTCACATTTAAAACTAACCCCTATACTTTAGATTTCCTTAAAAGGCCAACATTCTGCTATTCATTTGAACCTGTAGCTTAGATAGAAAGTTACAGGTTCATATGCTATGGACATAAAGAAATTCATTTTCATATATGTTTATTAAAAGCTTTCAAACTCTTAACAATTTCTGCAGTAATTTAACGTCCACTGTGGTTGGTCTGAAATATGAAATGGATATTTATATTTTGGCATTTGGGGAAAGTCTTAGCTTGTGCTGAAAATACAGAACTGTCTTTCATGGAGCAAAAGTCCAGTTCCAAACATGCAGCTCAGTGGGATATCATGTGGCACTGTGTTGATATGTGTTAATGCCATGCTGCAGGTCCTCCAGGAGAGGGCCGTACAGGAAGCCAGGGTCCTCCAGGAGGGCCTGGACCTCAGGGCTCCCCGGGTCGCCCTGGAAGTCCTGGAAACTCTGGCCCTGCTGGACCACCAGGCTACTGCGACCAGAACGCCTGCTTAGGGTACAACATAGGAGGTAAAGAAAGTTTCAATTTTTCTGTTTGTTCTCTGTCTACTATTGATCCAATACTCAAAAGCCAATATTTAAGTATTGGCTTCTGCCTATCTCTAACTATTGCAGATACTCCTGAGGACATAAGAAAACATTAGGACAAGGTTATTTCTGATACTTCTGAGAATTCTATTCCCAAACCTGTCTAATGGCAGCAAATACTATTTACACTGATTATGCAGTTTTTTTCTCAACACTCAACAAATAGCAGTTTTTGTGTGATGTATTTCCTATACATGGCCATACTCTTTTTTTTTTTTTTTAGTCTTTTCTTAAATCTTTTTGTTCACATATAAAAGCGAACACTTTTGCCACTTTTGCAGGATTATCATCCAATAAAGTAGTCTTTTACAAGTAGAGACAAAGAATAGTCATTACAGTAATTGTCCTTATAAATTTAATAGAGTGTATACGCTATCAAATTTTACAATGAAACTTGTGAAAAGTTGATGCCTATCCTGATGTGGGTGATTTTTATGAGGGAGAGTGTGTTCTGGGATGTGAAACATCCAGCAGCAAGGAGGAGGACATTATATTGTACCACTGATTTTGGAAAATGTGGTAATAGAAGCTAGTGGTTCATACTACGATTGGGGTGACATTTATTTGCCACCGATATTACATTCGCAAAATTTGTAAAGGTAAAAGACTTTAAACATATGGAAAGTGTCCTTCACAACAACTAAACAACTTAAAAATAATATCTACAGAAAATAAAAAAAGCAATATTGCCATTCTCAGCCATCTATAACTTCACATTGAAAAATAATTATTGAAGTAAAGAAAAAAATGATTTTATTATTGTGTGAATCCATTTCATCTCACCGATGAAACATCCCTTTCCATGAGTCATCCATTCTAGGTAATGAAAGATGCAGAATATTGACTCAGTCCTGTTCACTGAAAAATAGAAATATTTGTTATATTCCAAAAGCCATCTGTCCAACAGGAATTTTCATCAACTGAAACAGTTTCCTGACTGTTATAAGTAGAAACCCCCCCGATATTAATTAATTATTTATGTTAGCATCCATATTAATATGGATGCTAATTAACAATTTCTTCATTTGCAAGTTCTATGCTAAAAACCTCAGCTATATAATTCAGTTAAGTTGGAACCAGAAGATATGAAAAGCTGGAGATGAATTAGCAGTTTTAAGCAGGATTACAGTGGGAATGGTATGTTTTCTCTTATTCAGTGCTGAAAATGACTTTTAATAAAGAAACTGAACGTTATTTTTTAAGTGTAAAATGGATGTCACCCCAGTTTTGGAATCACCTTGCTAACGGATCATATATTTTTAAATCCGAAATGAAGCATTCAAGAAACATTACAGTTAAGAAGCTTGATATTAATTCTCAAATCTCATGCTGATATGAAATAACTGAAACGATCTTTTATAGTGTAGGCTCGTGTATAGTGTGTGTATGTTTAATATCTGATTTACTGACAAAGCATTTGTACAGTAAACCTAAAGTAAATCTCAGAAATTTCTGAACTGTAAGTGACAGGAATCAGACTGCTGCAAAAAGGGAAAGCCTGAGCCGAGTTGGTCATTTTAACAATCATGTGGGTGTCGTACTTACACGGTGTGTTTCTCTCTCCTTTCCGGGACCTTCTCACCTGTCTCCTGACTCTAGGGCAAGGCGAAATGCAGTATGAGAATGACTACTGAGAGGCATTCTCTGAAACTCTGCTGCCATTTCTCTTTTTCCCATTATCCCTTCATCCCTCCATTCGCCATCCTTTGGCAAAAAAAAAAAAAAAGACTGTGCCTAGGGAAAGACTTGTCTACAACCCCCAAGCTTCCATATTATATAATGCCATATTTTCCCACTCCTGAAGATCATCACCACTACACAGTTAAGGTCCTGCATGCCTATTCACACAAATCCATCCAGCTTTCTTTGCTGCCCTTCTCTTCTTCTCTCTCCCTCTTTCTCTGGAATGGAATGTTTTTGACAGTCATACCCGATGGCCCTTCCCCAGAAAGCCATAATTTCTCGTACTCGTTTTCTGCTTCCTGTTATCTCTAACACTGTGACTTTATCTCTCTGCTGCTTTCCTCTGATGCTAACCCAATGACTACTTTCTTGGTGGTGGTGAATGACATAGACAGAGGAAACATGGATGACCAACCCAATTCCCCAATCTTCCCATAGTACAACAGTTACCTCCCAGTTCCTACCAAAACTACGGGCCCACCGACACTAATGACGAAGAGCAGGAGGAGGAGGAAGAGGACCCGTACGGCGGATACCGCCGCTACCCACCCCAGTACTACCAGCCCAGCTATCCCAACCCTCATGTTGCCCAGCCTGGCACTGCTCATTCCGGTGCCATGATGAGGGAGCGAGGCATGCACCGCTTCTCCCGCAGTCTGACTGAGAAGAGTGGAGCTCAGACCACAATACAGGAAGAGGATAAATCTGCACACTGACAGCCCCATCCACAAATACCCACTTAGTATTAAGCAAGTGTCCAGTAGGATAGCATTAACTGAATGGTAATAGGAAAGTGCCTGATGAGGGTGGGTGATATGGAGGGAGTGCAGTAAACCCATACTGTGCCCACAGATCTTCAATGACCTTTTTTTTTTTTTTTTTTGTAAAAGTGCATGCAGTCATAAAAACACAAAAAAAAGCTCTCAAACAATGCAGTGGATTTGTATTAGTTGTCCTTTTGGGGGAAAAACATTGAATTTGTACAGTTTGTGTAATTGTTTTTATAATAAAAATGGAGATTGAATCTAAGTGCTTCCATGTTTGCTCGTCCACGCTTTCAATGTTCCTGTCACGTTATCGTCATTTGTTTATGGAAAGATGAATCCTTGGCAGTACCGGACAATATAAAATGAATATTGAACCAAATTGTCACTGATACTTATAAATGGCACACACAATGTCTGGAGAGTGATTGTATAATCACATGTCAATGTGAATTTCCTGTGGATTTGATCGTTTAAGGATAAACGTTATGCAGTCTGTGGGGATTCAGTAAGGGCTCTTGAATCTTTTTTTTTTGTTTGTTTTAATACAAGAGCTCAGACTGGAAATCCTTTTCTGTCTCTCTCTCTGTGTACAGTATGTGCTTGTCCTATGGGCCTATTCACTGTGGAAGAGTGTTGAATAGTTAGGCCTGTGGTCTACTGTCCTCTCAGAATGAATCAAACTGTGTGTGCTGAACAGGTGCCAGAGGAATGGCTCACTACCAAACTTTTGAAGCGGAAAAGTAACTTATTTTTACTTTGTTTTTGTAACCAATAAAACTGTAATAAGAAAGTGGTGATGTCTTGTCTGTTCTTTGCTACTGTGTTCTTTGTAAAAACCTATAAGGCAGTCAAGCTCAGATGCGGGAATCTTGATTAGTGCATCAGAGACGTGTTTGAGAACTCCTGTTGACACACACAGCCTTTTTTTTTTTTACAACAGACACGTCAAACAGTGCAAACACGATTCCCACAATTGTATTTCAACCCTCGCTGACCATCGTGACACCGACTGACACAGAGTTAAATGCACTTCAAAGGGTAATGTGGCATTACAAGAGCCACACACAAACATATGATGTCAATTAGGATTGAACCACATTCGAATCAGACAGGCAGTGGGCGGCAGAAAGGCCTGTGGAAGCCATTTGTGGCCAAAAGCACAGGCCAAAAAAAAATCTGCGTTCTAATACTAACTGGCTTTTCTGAGTTAATACGGTTACCAAAATCCTTTCTTTATAGCTTGGCTCAATAACTACATTATATTATAGTGTTAAATGTGTCTGTTATTGGTAAACACTGTGTAATAAAATCAAGACATTTTTAAAGATACTTTATTTCATATAGACAAGAGTATGAAAAAAATGGAAAACATTTAGTTGGATACTGAATCTGACCAGTCTGTGGTGTGATGAGGTCACTTCATTCTGTAGTCCTCTGGCCTGCGGAGACAGAAGAAAAGATTGGTTCATTTAAGCAGAGAAAATGTGGAATGACTTATTCACCCTCACAATGGACTCCAGCAGAAGCCTCAATAAATAACGACTGGAAAATAAACGACCTACATTCAATCCAGTAGCCATAACTCTTCTGAATGAAAAAAAGAAAGAAACTTCCTTCTTACTTCGCCGTGCCAGTTATGAATCATGATGTCTCTGGTCACTAGAAGATTTACATCTTAATCATAATTAACAATATGCCATTTGTCACAGTTAATTCAGTATGACGGGGAAAGTATCGGTCTTACCAAGTCAGAGTGGAGTATGCTTTTAAAGCAAAGACTGTTTAAATTCATTCAATCATGCATACCAAACGTACTGATCAGCATATGGCAAAAACCTCAGTCTGCCGTTGAGCTATCGGAAGAAAAATCAGCTCTTTATTAAAGATGACAGAACACGTTAAAAAGGACAAGAAACACGTATTAACAACCACAAGAGCTTCTGGTCATTTGACAGACATGCTACTTATTGCGCTGATTTAGCTGCTCATACATACAAATTGGCTGTCAATGAGCCAACACTGTTTACTTTATCAGCATAATAATGACTCTACAAACAAATATTATGGGTATTAATTCATATTCAGATACAGATACGCAACCGCTTCTGAACAGAGCAGTAATCTTCTTCAGCAGTGAAAAGACCACCAAATACTGCCTACATGACTCGAGCTACATTTGAGCAATGGAAAATACAGTATAAGGGTCACAGCCGGGGTAGCAACATTTACCAGTTAAAAATTGTGTCGCTATGAAGAAAGCTGCCTCTGACTGCCAGGGTAAAGTAGAACAGTCATTGTTACATTTAATATAGGAACCTTAGTGGGCTGTAGTCATGACATAACTGGTAAAAGATGACTCACTTTTAGTATAAGGAAAATGTCATAAGGTCACGTCTCTCTTCTATTCTATATATCCTAGAGCATGTCTTTGCTGAACAAGTTGATGAAACGTTCTTGTCAGCACATGACTGTACGCATCAGCTCTTTTCAGTTTTTCTGTAAATTCTGAAATGCCAGAAACAGACTGGACACATTTTTGTGGAGAACATAATCATAATACAGTAGCTAGTCTATGTCTCACTGTGTCAAGTAAGTCTAACATAAATACCCCTTTCTTGGGTCATGCCTTGTGGATAGTGTGTGGAACCCCACAGAACAGAACTACAGCCAGTTTCAACCGCTAAATGCATCCCATCAGGGATCATTACTAAAATTACTGCAGATATTCATGTTCTCTGGCATTTTAAATGCACTCAGCAGTTTGAAAGCAAAACAAACCCAACAATTTCGTCTAAATCTAACACGTAATCTAATATTTGGATGTGTTGTGGCCAGCAAATACATACGCTTTTATAGATGCAGTGCCGTGCAAGTGAAACGGACTTAATTGGGATTATACTGTCATGAATCTGAACAATTTAGTCCATAATATTGTTGTAGGGGAGCAATATACTGAATCTGAAACCCAGTTAAATTAAATTTTCCATCTGAAGTAATATAATTAGCTGAATAATGCTGAATAAAGTACCTGTGTACAATTAAAGTTGGTTGAAGAACATAAATAAATAAACAGCATCATAAAGGTTGAGGATCAATCAATAATACATGATGAAATTCTGGAAAAGGATCAATCAGGATATGATTATTAAATAAAAACCCAAACTCTGCAGCATTATATACTTTAAAAATGGGAAGGAGTATTGCGCAGCCATGAATCTGACTAGTAGAAGACATCCACCAAAAGTCAATAATCAGATAAGGAGGCCATTAGTCAGAGAAGCAACCAAGAGCAGCACAGGAAGTGTTCACAGGACAGTTAGAGCTGCACACAGCTGGGCTTTATGGAAGAGAGGTGCTCTATAAAAAGTTTTGCTTGGAGTTTGCCAAAAGGTATGTTAACTAAATGTCATGCTCGGTGAAAACCCACTTCTCATTGCCCTGTGAACACCATCTGAACAGTAGAGCATGTTGGTGGTAGCATCATGTTAAGCATTACCTTTGGCCTTATGTTTGCTTCTCTGAATACCAACCTTCTTAACTAATCTCTAAAGTTTGTTGGATGTCTTCATCAGCACCAGAGTCATTGCTACACCATATTTTTTTCCTGATTTTTAATAATGCATTTAAAAGAACTATTGATGTTCAAAGTTTGGAGTTTTTTCTTATAAGCAAATCCTGATTATATTTTTCCAGGATACTGGAAAAGGTTGGTATGATTGCTCCTCGATCTTCGTTATGCCGGTTCTTTAGTGACTTCCTGTAACAAACTTTAAGGCAAGAACAGTATATGGAGATGATAACTGCACAGATGACATGTCTGCATTAGTATTCACCGCTATTGCTGTGAAACGTCTGTTAATCACAAATGTTTTGCTTTTGATTTATTTTGCAATCTATATTCACAGCTTCCCTCCTGCTCCAATATTAGGGCCAAGGCTCATTGATGTGCGTGGGGAGCGAAGGCTGGCCTGTGTGATCCGATCCAACAGAAGAGCTACTGTTGCTCAAGTTGCTGAAGAATTTCTTTCTGATAGAAACGTGTATACAGAATATACAGTGCATGACTGGTCAGGGCTGTTTTGGCAGCAAAAGGGGGACCAACACAAAATTAGTCAGGTGGGCATAATGTTATGCCTGGTCGGTGTATGTTAAATATTCCAAGGTTATGCTTGATCAATAAGAGAAGAGAATGCCAGAACATTAAAGTCAGTCCTTTAAAAAAATGCTTTTAAGTGCAGCAAAAAAAACAACAACAACAACAACATCTACAGCATGCTGTGAGCTGCGTATGTCATTAGCTTGGCCTGCTATTAGAAAAGTGATGCAAATCTAAGAAACTCAATGCGGGAAGGCTCAGCGCTAAATGAGCCATACGGTAATAGCTTAGGTCTGTGAATCACTTCTATAGGGATTTATGAAAGTCCACACTTTGAGTGATGAGAAACTTTTTTTTTTATTTTTTTTTTTATAAATGCTTTATGCTTTTTGCTGTAGGTCAGGGGTTCCCAAACAATAAAGACAACCACTTAATTTGTATAAATTTTCTAATTACTGAAGCACTACAACTCTGTCCATTTCCAGTAGAATGGACGTTTAAGTTAGCCTACTTGTTTTTCACGTGTTGTGGGTTATATTAAACCCATTCAACTGACCAGTTATACAATCGATAAGAATAATAAACAACTTTGATAAAAGGTAGGTTGTGACATCCACTGCAATAAGAAAAAACCCAACAAACTTCAATTTGAGATCCAAATGCTGTAGTCATGAGGTCATGAGGTGAAGCCACTGTTTTTGGTTATGTTTTACTATAAATGACTGGATATCAGTGTGTGTGTGTGTGTATATATAAAGTTTTACTCTAAGGTCATAGCAGTATGAGGCACATACCACATTAGTATATATGGAGCAATGTCACAAAATCAGTGTGACTCTAAGAATACACACATTAAACAGTAAAAGCTGACCCTTATACCTAAAACTGCTATATAGTCTCCGCATATATGCTCGCCAAGTGTAATTACAGTAAATTGTCTGAGACCAATAACAGCACTGCTTTCCCAGAGTTCATGTGTGTGTCAGTCCTTAGAACTACACTGCAGGCCTCATTAACAAACTCACACACTGCATGTGACATTTTGAGTGACATGACTAGTGTGTATTCTTTCATTTCTCCAGGTGCTGCTAAGAATTCTTGGATACATGTGTTTTCAGGAGACTGGGAATGTGTGAGTGCGGCTTAACTTTTTCTATGGCGGTGACTCTCACTTTTAGCTTTGAGTGACAGGAGCGGATTTACAGAGGAACTTTATTTTACCCCAGTATTTCAGCTTCATTACTCCACACATGGGTCAGGCAGGTTTACTCATGTCCAGGCAAACTTTACAAGAACAACAGCCAACCTGTGGAGCTTCTCTGTCATCTTCCCTTCTCCAGTTTAATTACTGCAGCAGATCTGCACATCTCATTATCCCATTAAGGTCTCACTTCCCACTGACGTGTTTTAATTACACGCTCCATGTGCCTCTTAGGGAGAGGCTGACTGCAGCAAAATAGCAGGATAGAGATGACAAAGCTGCCTAGGTTTAAGGCTTAAGATTTCACAAGAGGTTGTCCGTAAGGGGCACTTGTTTAGTTCAACAGCAGTGCAGTAGCTTTATTTGAGTGTCAGGGGAGAGGTGGGACTCATAGGCACCAAAATGATCTTGTCCTTGAAGATGCTGCTATGGGGAGCAATGTTTTGCATTAGTGACAAGGTAAATTCTAATCCCAGGCATGCCTTAAAGACACAGGTAAATTTAAATACAGTTAAAAAAAAAAAAAACCACACACACACACAAACACGAATACTTATGCAAGTCATTCTCTTTGGGATGATTCCAGATATCAACAGCTTATTGAATTATAACCATCGGACCATGGTCACCCAGTGCAGTTGTAGTAGTAATTGCCCCCTTAGACCTTTCCACCTTGGTTTAATACAAGGGGGCAGGGGTAAATATTTATGCAAGTCATTCTCTTTGGGATTATTCCATTCAGCATTTTATTCCATCAACAGTTTACTCAAATACAACATCTGATCGTGGTCATAGAGTGCACTTAAAAAAAAAAATATGCGCCCCCTTAGACCTTTCCACCTTAGTTTAATCCAACTGGGTAAATAGTTATGCAAGTCACAGTACATCTCCATGGATGCCTATTAAAAATGCTATAGAATTTGCAATTTGCAGATATATTTGTAGCCTGGTATTATAGCTGCTTTCAGAAGCTCCCAATAACACACAAGTTACACAAGTCACTGACGAGGCTGATGAGCCTTAATGCACAAATCTACCAGTTTATATACAGGGACTGATAAAAGGATGCAGAGCGGCCCAACAAAACCCTAAAGCATTAAAATGCATCTAATCACTACACAGAACCACTTCAGACAGATATGGGTTTTATTGTAAGGCTCTGATTGCCTATTATTCAAACACACACTGTGCTACGACTGTAAATCCTATAACGTCCTGAGGGAATGGGGGGGGGCCTAGGAATTACAAGCTTTGTTGATGAGGAGACAATATGTAATAAATATTTAATGCTAACTGAAAATCAGTGTTCACATTCCACGATGTGTAGGACTAGTGACAGCATTACTGCCTGCATCATTGCATCAGACTCATCATCAGGTATTTGGAATGATGCATTAGGCAGAAAAATATGTTTAGATCATTTGGTAAAACTTTATGTTGAAGGGCACTACTCTGAGCCTTCGTAATGTGTTTAGAAGCACTGCATAAATATTTTAGAAAGCAATTCTGGAGGATTTATGTTAGGCTGGTTAAGTGGTTTATGAATTCTATTGCTTTATACATGTACATATACTTTATATTGTCTATAGATGAACGCTTAATCAGACTTATATATAAGTCTACATACATATATATATATACATATACATATACATATACATATACATATATATATATATATATATATATACACACACACACACACACACATACACACATATATATATATATATATATATATATATATATATATATATATATATATATATATATATATATATATATATATATATATATATATATATATATATATATATATATACACACACATATACACACACATATACACACACATATATATATATATATGTAGACAACATTATTTTGAACCTATAACAGAACATTTATGCAGTATAGATGTCTGGTATCCATGTGTTACTTATTTACTAAAATCAACTAAATATATCAACTGAAACTGCAATGAAGCAGCGTTCAAAGCAAATTGATTTGCAAGAATGAAAAAATACCACAAATCTCAATGTAGTATACCTATAATTATGACCACAACAATAAAAAAATGGGAAAAAACTCTAATGTTAAGGTTTTGATAAATACTTTAACATTTAAAAACCATTTTATTAAAAAACCCTCTAATGTTAAGGTTTTTATAAGTACTTTAACATATAAAAACTTTTATAAACCAATATATTGGAATTAAAAAAAACAATTTGAAGAATTCAAAAAAAATTCTTTTAATTCTTCACCATAATGTTCCTAACTGATTTTTATTTTTTTTCCCCATTGTCTGTACCGCTTATCCGATCTATACTCGGGCCACGGGGAGCCTGTGCCTATCTCAGGCGTCATCGGGCATCAAGGCAGGATACACCCTGGACTGAGTGCCAACCCATCACAGGGCACACACACACACACACACACACTCATTCACTCATGCAATCACAGACTACGGGCAATTTAGAGACTCCAATCAGCCTAGAAGCATGTCTTTGGACTGTGGGAGGAAACCCATCAAGCACGGGGTGTCCCACACACACAGTGAGCGGGAGCGAGACTCGAACCCAGGATGCTGGAGGTGTGAGGCAAACGTGCTAACCACTAAGCCATATTATATTTACTTTTTTATTTTTGTTTTTATTTTTATTTATATATATTTATAAATAATGCCTTACATTACAGCTCCATCTGAACCTCAAAAAATGTATTTGATATTTAATTTTGGGCCTCTGATTTGATCACCTGTCATGAGTTACATTTTTCTGCAGTAATTACAAATAAACTACTTTAGAAAATATAATACAATATACACAATATACTATTTTTTCAGAAATTAAAACTGCCTACACATTTGTGTAAGGCCAGCTAATGTGGCAGAAAATCCAAACATAACTAAGGCATAATAGAGGATTTGCTTGAAGAAGGAAAAGATGATCAAACAGAACAAATCATTTCTTCCCACTACAAATACTAGCACTCAAGCATACAGTATGCTTTTTTTTTCCTTTTAATTGGCCACTTACACCTACAAAGCACTTACAGGCAGCGCAAATAAGTATTTATTACACTTGAAATGCACTGAAATGCTTTAGAGAATATAAAAAGCTATAGAGAATAGCTAAAAGAACAGCAGGGCCATGTTTCTCCTCTTGGGTGTCTTGCTGAGAAGAATGAGGACAAGGGGAAAATAATTGGATTGTCATGGCCGGGTCACAGGGCTTTGTATTGCACTGTCCCCAAATCTTGCATTACAAGCTCAAACTATTAAAAAAAAAAGTGCACGGTAGTGTTTCATCATCACGGCTCTTGAACATCAAAGTCCGTTTGCAAACCCTACACCCGTGTCTCACTTGCCCTTCAGTCCAACAGTCCAATAGCAGAGCAGCAGGAGTGATATTATTTGCACAGAACGTCTGAATGAGAAGCTATTCAGGCTCTCAAGCTAACTGGCTCTCTCAGGGATCTCTGTTCCGAGTCAGTCTTTAGTGTTCACTTTTATTTTCTTAATGAGGCTTATGCGTCCTGGTCCACATCACAGCAGGCCTTAATTTCCTTCTGTCCTACTCTGTGCTCGTTTAATACGATCGCAGCACAGCATCTCACGTTCCAGTGAGCAGCTTGTGATAATCAAATAATAAAACCGACTCACCGCAATTATCTCTCCCTTTAATTGCAGCAGAGTGATGTCTTTATCACAGGTTTGATGTATTCTGTAAGTTAATCAAGCTTTGGGCGATAATAATAATCATCATCATCATCATCATCATTATCTGATTGAAAGACAAATGAGGATTATAATTCAATGTAAAAGTTACGTTTATTTTTTTTTGACGAGCCTACATAAAAACATTTTCCTATTTTTGGTAGCTTTTACATGATAATGAGTCACAGAAACAGGAAGAAAGTGTGTAAAATCTGGACTTAACGTCATTTCTTAAATATAGCGCTGACAAAAAAATCTTTTAACAAACCATCCAGGGGTCATGCAGAGATCTGGGCTGTGTTCTAAACGGCATACTGTTGCTTAGTTTAAGTAGGAGGCTACTCCACTATATGATATAGAAGCTGCTGGGTCACTCTATTCACATACGATTTCGAAGGCTAGCCTAGAATTTGCTAAGATACACACGTTTCTCTCATTAGCACGGGTGATAACATGAGCTCAAACTGACAAATAAAAACAGCCTGGAGAAATTAGTTCAAGGCAACAAATTAATCCATTCACATGTTCAACAAATGCATAACGCACTCAATTGCATTTTTCTCAAGACATAATTTTTCTATTTTCCTATACGCTAAATCAGCATATTGTAACAGCTACAAGTTAAAACATGCTGAAGACCACATGACAAATTTTCATTGAGAAACCCGTTAGCAAGCTCATGAATATTAATGAACATTAAAGGACTGATTTACGAATCTTATTAACTAGCAGTAGGGTGTCATTAAATATATACCTACAGTGCTTTGAATAAATATTCGCCTCTATGGAACTTTTTCCATAGCTTTGTCGTGTGGTTTCATAACACTGAAGTGAAATGAATTGAAAACGCAGTTAGGATTTTAACCATACGTCTAAAAGATTTCTTTTACTGTGACAAAAGGAATATTGTATGGTTAATTAAACTAACAGATTTCTTACATATAGTTGCCTGAAATTTTTTGCCCATTTTTCTAGGCAAAAGCAGCTCAAGCTCTGGAGTTCTCCGGACAGATACAGCCTAGTGAACACCAATTTCTCAAGCTGGCCACAGATTCTAAAACTGGACTGAGGTCTGGGTTTTGATTGGACACAGTCAGGTTCTTGTTTGTAAACCACTCCACTGTAGCTTTGGTAGTACACTCATGCACCATCCTGGTAAAGGTTTGAAACAGATTTTCTTCTATGGTTGAGTGGTGTTCATCTCCATCCAGCTTGCACTCAAACCCTGACTATGCTCCCAGTCCCAAAGTATAACTCTACCACCACCATGCTTCACTGTAGGGCTGCTATTTGCAGAGTGAGGAGAAATGAGTTTCTGCCAAAAGTGGCACTTTGCGTCCAAAAGAAAAATCTATCTTTGGTATAATCAGAACTGAGAGCTTTTTCCACATTTGCTGAATCCACAAGCAAGCTTTCATATGTCTCACCCCCCCCAAAAAAGCCCATTTTTGTGCAGTCTCAGCTGGTGATCAACTTTTCCCATCTGAGCTGTGCATCTCTGCAGCTCCTACAGGGTTACCCTTGTCCTCTAGGTTGCTTCTCAGACTAATGCCCTCCTTTTAGCCAGACGCTTTTGATGGATGGCCTCCTCGAGGCAGGATCGTGCTAGTGACATGTTCTTTCCTTTGTTTAATAATAGTAATAGATTTAACAGCTCCATTATATGTTTAGGATATTCTTTCTTTTTTTTAATCAAACCCTGATTAATCTTTTTTTCCCCCACAACTTTTTTTCTCCAGACTTCTTTTGAACCCTTTTAATTGTGCTTTTATGCTTTCATGATGCTATTTGTTCAGGTCTATTTATACTGACACTTTATTTGTAAACACATTTTATTAATTATGTGACTTCTTATGGCGATGGCTCACACCTCTGCTGCATCAGTATTATGGGTTGAATTGTGCAGATTTATGATCCCAAACTCAGTTAGCAGGTTATAAATATAGAAAAATTCACTGGGTTAAAAACAGCAAAACACTGTTTTATAGGCACTAAGGAATAATACCAGAATGCCTGAAAAGAAGATCATTTTTTAAGGTCCAGTGGTTATAATAGGCAGCTAGAGATGAAGTGAATCATGAGCACTTCATGTAGTACACACAACAGACAAGATGCAGAGACAAAGAGTTTGTGAGCCATTAAACTGCCTTCCTGCAGCTCTGGGAGAAGACTCGCTAACGCACAACTCTTTTCCATTACAGACCACAGACAAGAGAGTCGAAGGCTTTAGCATGTCACACTGTTAATACAGTGTAAAGATAAACCAGAACGCTATCGATAAATTTGCTCATATAGTGCGACCTTGTTTAACAGACTGCACCATGCTTATTGGGGGAAGTGGTACTGGTCTGCTTAAATGGGTGCATTTTTTTTTTTTTTTTAAAGACATGCTTGGATATAATGTGATTGAGTTGATAGATGAATCCAGTTTAACCAGAGGTTTCTGAAATTTGTGCTGTTTGAAAACATGGACCTGTGAGTCAGGGTTATAGTTCTTAAAACTGTTGTGTCTGAAGCTGGTCTTGGTCTTGCCTTGGATTATAAGAATTAAATATAGTCACTTTAGACATACTGCACACATATGCACTTTATTCATAAACAAATCATACTATATTCATATAACTATTTTCATATTTATAGCATCAGTCACTGTATTGTATTTTTATGCTCTATTTTTTTTATTTATTTACATTTTGAATTTTTTTTTTTAATTTATTTTTTTATTTACATATTTTGTATATTTATTTTTCCATGGTTCTGTAAAAATTCCATTTGATTTTTATTTTACTTTTAAATTCCATTTTATTTTTTATAATTTTTTAAATAAATATTTCAGTGCATCTCGTACTGTGTATGACTGGGCATGGGATTAATAGAATTTGAATTTAAAGTTGGTCGAGGCAAAATAATCAAGTGACAAGTTATAAAAAATTTTTTTTTCATTTTTTATGACATTATTCTATTATCAATAGTGATTTCCTTCTGCTCAGTAGCACACTGATATCGGCTATAATCTTTTCGATTTGTCAAATTTAACTAATTTGCTAATGGAACAACAACAGCAACAAAAATGAACTGTTTGTTGTTTAGCCTCAGTTGTGGACTCGTCTTGTTCATGTCTTCGCTACAACGCTGCTGCAGGTATTGCAAACTGCCCAATCACAGCTCCTTCTATCCTTCATGTCCTTGTATTACTTCACCCGATTTGGAAATTAACCCTCACTTTGCGTTCATGCATATAATGGAAATAAAAATGGAAGCAGATTTTGGCTTCATCCACTGAGCTTGTTCATGACACCTCGTAGATTCGACTGGCAGACAAAATGCATCTCGCTGTCATTTTAATCAAAGATGTTTTGGACTGAGGCGTAAGGACTAAAAGTGATTTATAACTTTAAATATAAGTATCAACTGATCCTGAAAAACTGGCATGTCTATATTATTTTGTTAAGCAGCTGTGACCTAGTGAATACGCTCATGTCCTCTACTGGTGACCTCAGAGCAAGAGCGTGACTCATTGCTCATAAATCTAGGAGAAAGCGTGCAGTGTAGAGAGCTAAGGCGCGATCATCCAGGGCTTTAGAGACAGATTATTCAGTTCTGAAGTTTTACGATCCTCTGATTGCCTTTTTTTCCCTTCTTTCCTGAAGGCCTCAGCACCTGACCACCTTAACTCTGTCCTAAATCTCACCACACACTGAGTCAAGGACAAAAAAAAAGGGAGATGGAACAAAAAAAAGGAGATGGAATATATAAAGAGAGGCGACTCACGGGGTCCAGAGATGGGGAAAGGCGTCACGTTCTGCTTGTGTGTACTCGTTGAGTTTGCGTGGAATGGCCCGGGGCTGTGGCAACTCTTCAGTCAGGTTTCTCAAGATGTCATCTGGAAGAACCTGAAAATAAGACACACACAGTCAGAAATTTGGGTTTTAACAAAAGGGAAAACTTCAATCGAATAAGGACTATAGATGAAAAAGAATTGGCAGCTGAAATAAATAAATACACTCATTAAGACTGGATTATCACTACTCTGAGAATCCAAAATAAATAATTCAAACCCTGTGTTTATTAGCGGAATCTTCATTAGTATTCTGCAATGATGGCACCAAGGGATATAACGGAAGCGAGCCGGGACTGACTATATGTCAGTGCCGTTTTTTTTGGTTTATGACTTGACAAGCTCTGGATGGCCGACACACACACCCACACACAAACAAGACAAACAGTTCTCACATCATCAGTGAACAGATGTAGCCGTTGCATCATGGTCCTCCGCTTGAGGTTTTTGGGGAGCATCCCATACACAGCTAGTTTTATGATCTGGCAAGAAAGAGAGAGAGAGAGAGAGAGAGAGAGAGAGAGAGAGAGAGAGAGAGAGAGAGAGAGAGAAAGGAAAAGGTCAAGCTTTACAAAACAGCACAGCAGGATGGACGTGTGGCCAATGCACTCGTCTTTTTCTCCAGGGGTGACCAGCAAGCCATCTCCACTCTCTCTGCTGTAACTCACCCTTATGGAAAAAAACACACCCGCAATAGATCTGCACCCTGAAGGGCCTGCATGAAAAGTTCTTGGCTACTGGCATGAGACAGGATGGGGGAGGGGACTGGAGGGATGGCTTGAAAGCTGAAAATCTAGCTTGTTTATGCCTATAATAATGGCTTGGTCATAAGCGAGTCCTGCCCCCGCATGCAGGCCCAGAATGAATCTGCCTCAGTTTTACAGCGAGCACTTCAGCATTCACTTCCTCTTCAACTCGTTATAGCAGCAGACATGCTTCAAATATTCCATCTTGCTGGTTGAGCACTAAAGGAGACACCCATTACAAAACACTTCCCCTCAAACCAACCAACAAACAAAAAAACAAACAATGTGTTAGCATTCAAACCGGCAGAAGCAACACCATCTTTCTATCGTCACCACTCTCCATCACATTAATCAGTGTGTTTCTCCTCTTCCCTCAACTGCACTCGCTCTCACTCTCGCTCTGCTGGATAGATGACAGATGGGTTCTGTCTTGGGAATGGGATCGCTCCTCAGAGCTCGGAGGAAGATGTCGCCTCAGTCTGATTATTATCCACAATTATGCAATGACAGATTACCTTTTGGCATGAATAACTGAGCCTCAGTCAGGCATCTGTCTTATAAATGCCTAGAAATAAGGTGGAATTGTTGAGGAGAGAGAGAGAGAGAGAGAATACCCTTTTGAACCTTACTGATCTTCCGCAACAAGTACATCTTGGCATTGCAGATTGTATTTTGCATAACGTGAATTTTATGATAAATATGGAGTAGATTCCATGTCGGAGCAAACAGCAGGTCCTGCTGTGAACTGTAAGAATTTTACCCTTTAATTCTGTTGTAGTATTAATTCTGAAATTAAATGTTAAATAATCACTACAACAGGAACGCAGAAGCAACGAGCTTTTATAGTGACACCGCTTGGAAAATGACGAATAGCAAGCGATTGCGTTTAAGTGTAGCACGACTGCAGCATGATGATGAAAGCGAAAAGCAATGCAACAAGGTAATCTTCACCCTTCTGATACCAGCTCAGCTGTTAATTCTTAAAAAAAAAAAAAACAAGAAAAAAAAAAAACGTTTTTTTTTTTTTTTTACTTTGGTATGAAATTATCACACCCACCTTTTCACTTTAATCATTTCACATGAGAATTTAATCATCCTGTTTTTGAAGTATTATTTTAATACCTGTAGTAATTAAATCCTTCAGAATATAAGCAATACTAATATTTAAATGGTTTGAATTTCTTGTATTCAGGGTGGCACGGTGGCTCAGGGGCTCACGGTGGCTCTCATCACTGTTCAGTTTTCAATTTCAGTGCAGAGTTTTACATGTTCCCCCCATTTCCATCTTGGTTTCTTCCCAAAAACATGCCAGTACTGGAGGTGGACTTAACAGGCATAACATTATGAGCACTGACAGGTGAAGTGAACTGAGTATCTCCTCATCATGGCATCTGTTAGTGGGTGGGATATATTAGGCAGCAAGTGAACATTTTGTCCTCAAAGTTGATGTGTTAGAAGCAGGAAAAATGGACAAGTGTAAGGATTTGAGCGAGTTTGACAAGGGCCAAATTGTGATGGCTAGACCACTGGATCAGAGCATCTCCAAAACTGCAGCTCTTTTGGGGTGTTCCCGGTCTGCAGTGGTCAGTATCTACCAAAAGTGGGCCAAGGAAGGAACAGTGGTGAACCAGCGACAGGGTCATAGGTGGTCAAGACTCATTGATGCAAGTGGGGAGTGAAGCCTGGCCCGTGTGATCCTTTCCAACAGATGAGCTACTTTTGGTCAAATTGCTAAAGTTAATGCTGGTTCTGATTGAAAGGTGTCAGAATACACAGTGCATGACGGGTCAGGGCTGTTTTGGCAGCAAAAGGGGGAACAGCACAATATTAGGCAGGTGGTCATAATGTTATGCCTACATGTCAATAAGTGCATGAATCAGATCCACCATGACCCTGGCCAGGATAAGATGGCATGTAAAAATGAATGAATGCTAGATATTTTCTATTTCGTTTGACAGTAAGTTTTAAAACAATCAGAATTCTATTCTTCTTTTCTACTCTTCTCCTTATTATTAAATGGAAAATCATGCACTGAATAACTGACACAGAGAGAGAGAGCAGACTTTTCCAAACTTGGAGGTCAGCATTTGGCCTGGCACAGATGCTACAGTTCTGTAGGTGAGTGTCGATCCAGCGCTCTGCTCCTGCGTGTCTGGAGTCTGAATAAAGAGGCACAGCTTGCAGATCGGCCATGCAGACAGACAGGAACAGCGTTCAAGGTCGAACAGAGGAGATGAGAGGAGATGAGAGGAGATGTTGGAGATGTTGGAGATGTGAGACACTGCACAGTAAGATCCGGGATAATACACAATATCTTAGAGAGAAGTGTTGAATTCAGACGAGGCGTTAGTGTCGAGATAGAATTGGATTATGGGCTGATGAATGTTTTGGATATTTTAGAGCCTGGGCTGAATGATGGATGTTTATGTGAGGAAATGCTGCTGACAGTAAAAAATGATTATTACTGCAAGCTGCTTGTGCTGTTCTGCATTCCAATTCACGTTTACACAGCACCAAGTGACACACCATGGCTATTCCAATGCAGGAAGCACAAAGACAGGCCAAAAAGGTAAAGACTGACAGATGAAAACACCCCCCCCCCACCCCCACCCCACCCCCCACCCCACACACACACACACACACACACAAACACAGGCTACTTGATTAGACTTCATGGACACATGTATAGAGGTAATATGATTAAGGATCAGGGACAGCAGACTGATGCATTTTTGTCAAGAACAGTGATACTTGGAGAAAAATGTGAAATAAATAAAAAACAACAGGAAAATTGGGCTGGAAAGTGAGGAGTTGTGCAAGACACAGAGACACTTTCTGTAACAAGATGTGCTTTCTAAAAAAATTAACTGTTTTTCATTGATGCAATCTGTTGCTGCAGATCATTGTGTGTGTGTGTGTGTGTCTGTCAACAATACATTGTTACACTGGAAGGAACATCAGTTGATAGCAAAAAAAAAAAAAAAAAAATCTACTACATATTCATAGAATGTAAAAATACCTGGGCTCATTTCAAGCAGATAAACCAAGCTCAAGTGAAGGTGATTAAAGACTGCCTCGAAGGCACTAGCCAATTAAAATAGGAAAAAATAATCAAGAGGAGCAGGTCGGTGTCAATCTCAGATCTCCAGGGGGGTGAAAAAGTGTGGAAATCAAGACCACAGTGCCCTCCTCAGGTGTCTGCTGGGAAAAAAGGCAACGTCCAAAAGGTCATAATTTATGAGCGGGATACTCACAGCTGTGGGGTCTTTCTGATGCATCTGGGCTGCTGTGAGCTGCTTGAAGCCACCTGGGTATCTAGAAGAGGAAACAAGAGACTTCAAGCTTTAATGAAGGCCAATATAACTACAAGACACAAACTTGGGAAATAACTTGGTGCTTTAATTACAGGCTTATACATATAAGTGCTACCCAGAAGAGCGCTTGATTAAAAAGGAGGCCTACAAAGAGCATGTTTGTCTTAGATGTGTGTGCATGGTTCGTTGTCCAGAGGTGTATTAGCAGAGAACGGTGATTTTTACCCTGTGTGTGAGGAGTAGACCTTCTGTTCCCATTTATTCCCGGAGAACGCTATGTGTCTGGTGTTCATGACCACCACGTGATCACCAATATCACCTGAAAAGAAGAAGGAATAAAAAAAAGCTTATTATTCAGTCAGAGTTCTCTCGTGAGCTGTTATTTATTCAAGCTGAAATCTGTACAAAAAGATCTGTTAGCTTGGTGTTTTTGCATATTTGTACATCATTAAGTCTAACATCAGGCCTCTCAGGTGGAAAAGGAAACCAGCAGGTTCATAGGTGTGTATCCTCTGAATCAAATATTTATTTCGTGTTAAAATTAGCGCTCTTTGTAACACCCACTAATTAAAGCACAACGGATAACTACACATATTGTATTATTTTAATTTTCATTAAAAGAGCATTAAAGAGTTTAAGATGATTATTATATTTGTAGCCCTGGAACCTTCAAACTTTTATTCATTTGTTAAACCTTCTATTCAAGTAACCAAAAATTGAACAAAAAACAAGAATTGTTATATGAATGTTCCAGAAAAAGTTATATGGTTTTATTCATGTTTTTTATTAATAACATATATGAACATGAAATGAACATATCTGAGATAACGCAGTGGTGTTAAAAAGTAAAATGTCTTTCCTCAAGAACTATTAAGAGATTTTGTGCTGAACAAGCCACATTCAGTCCCTGTGAGAGTGGAGATTAATCTCGGATAATTCTGTGAAGGACATTTCTCTTCTCGCTATGTCTATAATCATTTCAAAAATACACATCCAAAGTCACACCTACAGTGAGCCAAGAGTCACAGGCATACTGATTTAATACTGAGGCTTGATTTAATGATTTATGGGCAGCAACAACTGCAGGATGTGACGAACAGAAAGATTGTAAGGTTATAAGCCTGGGTCATTATAAAATATCAGTATCAATCAGAATAGAGAATTCAATAGCGTTGTGGTCCATCATATCTGTTAAAGTTTGGTTTACAGAAATTATGTAAATTAAAGGTAAGAATTTGCACCTGTACATTTTCCCCCCAAAACATACACACACACACACCTCGACATTACTGCTAAAATATATTTTAGTTTCTTTGTGTGTGTGCGCATCATTAGAATCCATCAGTGTCACAGCAAGGTCTGGAGGATCTCTCGATCTCTCTCTCTCTCTCTCTCTCTCTCTCTCTCTCTCTCTCTCTCTCTCACACACACACACACACACACAGACACACAGCAAACTGATGTATTACGTTTCTTACAGGAGTGGAGACTTTGCCCTATGGAACCAGTTGCCATGGCAATGAGCTGACCACTCTTGATCATTGTGTTTAGTAAGACACTACCCCTAGAGTTCAGAGTTCAGCCCAGGTTAGCGACCTCCCGACTTACACACACCTTATGACTCTCATCAGTCCATTCCTAGCTTTAACAGATGTGCTAGAGCAGAGAAACCGCTATCACCTCGATCTACTACTGCAACTGCATGAGTGATGTTAACACACAAGCAGTTATAAGTTAATGCACATCATGATTATGGATGGTATAATGTCAGACTGGTGTGCAGCAGTGCAGGAGCTGAAATGCAGCTTTCTGAATGGAAACACTGGATTCAGGGCCTTTACTCTATCGCCACCATGTGGACTCTGATGTGCTCTTCACTAACACTACTAAGATTACGATTTCATCCAGGGGCTGGCTTTTCTGCTTACTTACTGACTCAGTTAATTAAGGAATGTCAGCTGAATATATTTAAGATTAACCATTTGAGTGTCTATATTATATACTCTCACTGAGTACTTTATTAGGAACACTATACTAATATTAGGCAGGGCCTCCATTTGAGCTCAAAACACAAAATTCTTTGTGGCATGAATTCTACAAGAAATGTTGGAAACATTCCTTTAAGATTCTGCTCCATGTTGACATTATTGTATTGTAGGAACACTGGGAAGTCACTGAAGTCACACTGAACTCATAATCACAAAAATAGATGGAGAAGATTTTCGCTTTGTGTCATGGTGTATTATCATTTACATTTCTGGCGACTTACCACTTAAGACTTACTGGGCCTTGCTCAGGGCAAACCCCAGGTCCATCAGTGGACCTGGGGTTTGAACTCACAATGACTTACTCCGATCAGTAATCCAACACCTAAACCACTAAGCTATCACATCCCCATTATTATTTATACTACACATTAATATTATCCCAGCTGAGGATGCTGAGGCCAGAGTGCAGGCTATGAAACAGCAGCCATGGGGCAAAGAAGGTTAAATGGCTCAATTGCTCTACAGTGTCAGCTTGGCAGTGCTGGGGCTTGAACCCTGACCTTCTGACCAATAACCCAGAGCTTTAACCACTTGAGCCACTGCACCACCAGAGCTATTAGAAGAAGGTAAATCCAGCACCTAAAACATACTGCTATGTGGAATCGGTGTATGAATGTGTGTGCATGGTGTCCTGTTATGAACCATAATCCTTATCAGGGTGTTTTCCTGCCTTGAGTCCAGTTTTCCCTGGCCTTACTGTAGATGAACAAGTCAGGTTAATTTGTGTTTCCTATTCGAATGGTCCATCACTTCTTATTTCCCACTAGAGAGTGAGAAATGAGTGTAGAAGCTGCTTAGTAAACCTTGTCAAAGTAAAAGTAAAGAGTGTCATACAGTGTATGTATATATGGATGTATTACTCACTTAGTGCATGGTAGATCGGCTTGTGTTTCCCCTGAAGCCGCACTGAGCACATTGCAGCGATTTTTCCAGGAGGCTGCATTCGGGCATCTATCAAATACCAGGACCTCGCAAACGTCGCCCATTGCTGTGAAGAATATAAACAGATGCCATGTAACCAGTGGAGAGGAAATAAAAAGCATCAGAACAGTCGCTGTTAGTCAGTAAATCAAGAGTAACGTTATCAGATAATGCTCCACTTTTCAAGCTTTTTGGGGTTTTTTAGGATAGGATGTACTTTCAATAGCTGCAATTATAGGATGTACTTTCAATAGCTGCAATCATTATAGCTATGTTCTAGTAACACATAACCTCATATCCTTAAAAAAATAACATCATAGATGAGTACGACACGTTTAACTAAAACAATCAAAAAATAATCTGAATATAGTATAGTATAAACCAGTGCGATCACATCAAAACATAAAAAAAAGCGCTTTACCTGGGCAGATCTGGAAAAACTAGACATGTTAAGCTGTTACATTACATAGAACACATTTGACCCCAAGTGCGGTGTTAGTGGTGCTTCACTGTTTCTCTTCCTGAAACAACATTGAAAGAGAGAACGGTTCCTATTATTTAAATGCAGATTTTACATTTTTTGACAGCTTACTTGTTCTAGGTATATTCATTATATAATTTCTCGATTGTAAATATTTTACTTTATAATATATAATTAATGTTCAAACATGATAACCATACAGACAAGTATCTTTTCATTTTTTCCCGATTATATTTTGAGGTGACACACATGCGTCATCCCGGCGTTTACTAGGATTGTGTCCTAAATAACTACCAACATGCTGTGTGGTTTACTATAAAGTGTGCACGTTCACAAGGTTTTAGCCTCAATGTAGTGCACTTAATATAGGGAGCAGCGCGACAATTGGGATTGAGACTATAGCCAAGTTTTGGTAAAACGCGGGGAAATTTGGTTTGTGTTGTTTCGCATGATATTAACTAAGTGGATTTGTATGAGTTAATGAACCAGAACTATGGACAGATATGTTCTTATTGTGGTAATTAATCAGGAAGGGAAGAAAGAAAGCTCTTTCAGCGGTAAGAAATTATCACTAGTTAGCGTTCAGTAGTTAGCTCGAAGGCAAGTGATAGCAACTGGCTAAGTGTAGCTAATAATTAACTGCAAATCGCCTGACGCGCGGATGCGCTACAACATGGTGTTATTGATTTATTTATTTGTTTATTTGTTTCAGGGATTGAAGCTGCCAGAAAGTTGTATAACAAACTAAAAGATATTTGCAGGACTAACAGTACGTCACGGATTTCTCCCTTTCCAGGTAACTATTTTATATAGTTTACTTGTGCGCCTCCTGGCGTTATTTAGTTGTATCGCAATATTACAATAGGAAGGGAAAATATGATCTAATACAATAGGTCTTCTCAAATGGTTTAAAACAAGGGATCTTTCAGAGTGAAAAAACTAGGTTTTTTACAACAAACATTGGCTTGTAAAAGCTAGTCTAAAAGTTTGAAACTGTCTTAAGCTTGAAGTAGTATGAAAGAACGAAAGAATGGCAAACAGAAAGATGGACAGTTACTGAGATAATAGTGATACAAGTAGAAAGTCAGATGGATTAAGAGAGTGACAAGTAGAGAGTGTGTTATTGGTAAAAAGACAGAAAACATTGGAAAAAAGACTGATAGAAAGACAGATGGAGAGAATGTGTGGCATTCATGTGTATAATATAAATACACAGATTAGGCATAACATTGCACTGGCAGGTGAAGTGAAGAACACTGATTATCTCCTCATCATGGCACCTGTTAGTGGGTGGGATATATTAAGCAGCGAGTGAATATTTTGTCCTCAAAGTTGATGTGTTAGAAGCAGGAAAAATCGGCAAGTGTAAGGATTTGAGCGAGTTTGACAAGGGCCAAATTGTGATGGCTAGACGACTGGATCAGAGCATCTCCAAAACTGTAGCTCTTGTGGGGTGTTCCCGGTCTGCAGTGGTCAGTATCTTTCAGAAGTGGTCCAATGAATGAACAGTGGTGTACCAGCGACAGGGTCATGGATGGTCAAGGCTCACTGATGCACGTGGGGGGTGAAGGCTGGCCCGTGTGATCAGATCCAACAGATGAGCTACTGTTGCTCAAATTGTTGAAGAAGTTAATGCTGGTTCTGATACAAAGGTGTCGGAATACACAGTGCATGACGGGTCAGGGCTGTTTTGGCGGACAAAGACAATATCAGGCAGCTGGTCATAATGTTATGCTTGATTGGTGTGTGTAACAGTCCACCTGCTTGCATGCTTTTGGAAAGTGCGAGGAACCCACAATAGCACAGGTAGGTGATACAACAGGATCGAATCCACGACCCTGGTTTTGCAATGCCACCCAATGCATTTAAACCTTCTATTATAAGTGCCTTTTGAACTGTTTGTGTCTGTGCAAGTTGTGCTTGGTCATAAGTAGCATGTCCTCATGGCAATGGCATGTCAGTAATTTGCTTAAAATGCAAAAAGTGTTGCATCTCTGACAAGAGCGTTTAACAGTCTGTGTTCTTTGTAAATCCTCTTGGGTTTGGTGTGTTTTCATTGGTATTCAATAGGAAAGAGCAGAAGATAGAATGGAACATTGACCATAATGTCAGTTCTGACTGGGGTTTTGTACTAATCATTGCATAGAAAGTCCATAAAATGCCTTAAGTGACAGATACAGATGGGGCTGAAATCCTAGAGATACTCAAGTAGTACTTATATTAGGCCATCTTCCTATAAAACCGGTCCTGTGATCTGAATCCTGCTGTCGTTATAACTGAAAAAGGGGAATGGAACTGCATCAAATCAGTATCTTTGAAAAAGTAACTGTCCGATCATGAAACCATGACACTATAACAACCCTAATAGCTTTCTATTTCTGTACTTTCAATCACCACAGCACTTTCGGTTCCAGTTTACATTATTTATAGACGTACGTTTTTTAGGTTAAACCCATTAAAAATGAAGAGAAACCAATAAAAATGTTTGATTATTTACCTTTAAAAAAAATCACAGATCTCCTAGCTATACCTCACTTTAAGCACTACTGTAACCTGTCTGTCTGTCCATCCTCTCACCATTTTCAGCATGTTTATCCGTCTGTGATTCCTTCATCAGCTTGCTCTCTGAGTGGAACTCCTGCCTCGCCGAAATGGTTCTTTGCTATTCAAGCGACTCATGGCCTGACACAGGTTAGATTTTCACTATTTGTATAATTTTTTGAGTTTAGTTATATATGGACATCCCAACCATTTTTAATCTACGTAGAACCATATAATTCTAATTGTGTTTTGTATTTAATAGCACCTAATATTTATGGACACCAAGCAACATTTTAAAACAAAAAGGCGTATGAGAAAGCGTAGTCTTTTCAAGACACAGGGTCTTATAAGCTTACAGTCCATGGACTGGGGTGCTTTCTGCAATGCTCATGCATCCTTCCTCTTCCAGTTTGCTAATGGATGCCCAGAAGACCTTTTGAAGACAGAAAGAAATTACAGTATAACAGAAATGATTGTCATTTGGGTAGGGAAACTGCTGAAATAAGTTAAATGTTAAAGGTTTAGTCTAAATGCAAAAGATTTTTTTAACTAATCTATATATGAAGACCATTCTAAAAATAAATGTTTATGCAATGCCATCAGAAGTGTGCCTGAGATCATTTTGTTGAATCACCTTAATAGAAATGTGTGTGGTGCTTCGATAACTGCATCAAATTCCTGTGTAAATAACAAAGTTAGTAGTTTTTCAACTGAAAAGTTCATGAGAGCTCACACTGTAGATTCTCTGAGTGTGCTTTGTGTCCATGGTTAGGAGGTGAGTTCAGTGATGTGCTTGAGCACTAATGCACCTTTAATATGTAATGTAGTGGGTTTTTTTGTTTTTTTCTGTTAAATGTTTTCGATGTAACACTTAAAATTCTTAATTGTGGTGATACATACGTAGTAGTTTAAGTATAATTTAAATGTTCATATATTGGTGTACCCGCAGTGTTGGTTGACTGCAATGTTCACACAAGTTGACCATCTTTCACCTGTTTGTGTCCGGCAGTTCTGTAGTTCTGAGTGGGATGAGGTGTGTGTGCAGCACAGTGATGTTGAAGAGTCCGTGCTTTCTCCTGTGGACAGCTGTGCCAGTGCCCTGCAAGAGCAAGAGGAGCAGAGCCAGCTGTCTGAGATAATCTCACACACAGAGTGAGTCCATTGCAAACACTAGCCAAGAGTCTGGGTTAAATATATTTGTATGCCAGAAGTTTAAAATGGTATTAAAATTTGTGTTTTTTCTTCATAGGCTCTTTGAGGAAGCAGCTGAGTCTCTTCATCAGTTAGCAGACAAACTTCCTTCTCCAGGTAACAAATAATAAATATGCCAGGAACTCCAGAAGTGAATTGGGTAAGCGGTTGAATGCGCTGATTGATTAGTTCTCTGGAAATGATGCAGTTCCTTGGAGTAGGTGGTCAAACTCGTTCTTGCTGAACATGAAACCACATGTTTTGCAATTCACAGGAAGGTTCCTGCTGGATGCAATTCTGCTGTGTGAGGGCGACGTAGGAACGAAGGACTTGTTGCCAGTGATCGGCTCCCTGAAGCACATGCAAGCGTGGCACTCTGCACAGATGACGGTCATCACAGAGCACAGTGCAGGGTAACAGATCCACAATCCATGGTTACATTTGTCATTTACTTTCATGATAAATTATTTATCAGGCATTTTTGCTATGATGCATTTCTGCAATGGAAAAAATAACCCTTGCAGAAACTGGAATTTCTACACTTTACAGAGGAAACAAATATTTCCATTCAGAATATTTGTGATTAATTACCATTACACTTGAATATTCTTTAAATTTATTTATGAAAGCACAACTTTGAATAGAGATTTCTTTCCGAAAGGTTTAAAACCCTGCTAATAAAGTAACAGGTTTAGGTTATATTTTATGCGTAATTTAGAACACTGTTAACTATATTTGTATTTATAATTTTTGTTTTTTAATACAAACAGAATATGGGAGTAGAAGAGTCAGTAAAACTTGTCTTTATTGTTCAGATGGCGAACAGCAGCCTCGTATCTATCGAGCAGAATATGTTCTCCCTCTGATGTGGAGAGTTGTATCGATACCAGTGAGCTTTGGAGAGGTGGACTGCTGATCCGAGAGAAGAAGGTAACATGCTCCTCTGCATTTCTTTGCGATTTCACATTCTCTTTCTTAGCTCATTAAGGTTAATTAAAAAAAATAGCTTTGCTCTCTACTTTGAGTGTTTGACCACCAGAGGGCAGTCATGACGTAACAAAAACTGGCCTCTGTAACAGACTGAATTTCTATGACGTGTTTGTGTTTATTCAATTGAATTGAATTGAATTGAAATACTTTATTGATACTTTATGGTTTATTGTGTGTGCACAGTATTCCAACGATGATGCTAGTTCTGGTCTATCACTAATATTATAAACATCTCGTAAAGGGAAGCCATGTGCTGCTGTATGATGCTGAAATTTTTTTTTCTCAGCGCTCTAATAATTACCAATAATTTTGTAAAATAAAAAAATATAAAAAATTACTTTGAAAGGATAATTAAAAATTTAAATCAGTATTTTAAAAAATAAGCAATAAATTATATTTGTGAATTAAGGAAAGAAGTCAGAGGGTTCCAAAACCACAGTTCAGAGAGAAACAGAAGAACAGTTTAACGTAGGAAAACTTGAGAATTGAAGGAAGGGTCTGAAGGTCAGTGATTCAGGCGTTTGTAAACATTGGTCTACTAGTGTGCAAATACATTGACATTAACTAAAAGATAATGCCCAACTTGCAAAAGCCTGAAAGATTAAGTGGTTTAATGGAATGAACAGCGCTTAGTTACTGGTGAAGCATTTACTTTAGAGTGACGGTAATTGCTGTCATGCATGCAGGTTTAGCATAAATACATTATATGTTAAGGCAAACTCGATCTATCTGTGTAACATTAAAAACAAGAAATGATGAGTAATGCGAGTGCCATTTTACTAATGGATCTGTGATGCTGAGCTCAGGCAGAGTCCTACATTTGTGCTTCTGTTCACTGAGTGGCCAAAAGAGCACACGAAATAACTGAAGGAAAGAAAAAAACATACCATGGTCCATGTTTACTTTCTAAAAGCATCAGAGCATGCCCGATAAAAACATAAAGTATTTTGTATTGCATAGAAAAATCACTTTTTTACCCATGCATTTTGTGAATCTGTTTGTGTGTGTGTTTGTGTTTTCACCTGTGTGCTGCAGTTTGTCTCTGAGCTGCTGTTTGAGGGTTTCTGTTTGAAGTGGCAGGTTCGAGGTGGTTGGAGCCACGTGTTTTCCCCACTCTCCAACCCCTGCTGCTTTACTGACCACACGGTTCAGCCTGAGGTAAGTGGTCTTCCTTTCTCTTTTCAAATAGCCAACAAGGTTGAATAGAGGTGTAGTAGCAGATGGCTTTATACTAACAAATTGTAAACATTCTTCAGACCAAATCCTATTACAGGTGTATTCAACGACAGATCATAAAGGTCTTGTTGTATACAAAGGTCCGGATATTAATGTACTACCTAGCTACTAACATGAACCATAAGTGATTTAGATTATGGATTTAAATATATGAACATATATTTGAAGCAAGTTGAATAAACACATCTCTAACCATTCTGTTTTTGTCATTAATCAAACAATTTTAAACAGTGTTTTTCAGTTTGTCAGTCAAACAAGAGGGAGTAAATATAATATGAAAAGCAACAAAAGTCTGTGAAATATTCCGCCTAATGTCTCTAGCCCTGTAGTTGTTCCAGTGAGCTGCCTACAGCTAAATAATTCACTTGTGTCTGGATGAACTGCACCAGAAAGCTGTGATGGTACATTTTTGAAAACTAAACGCTGACAGTTTTTTGCTCTCTCTCTTCCATAGACATAACTATGCCCCTGCTTCAGTACTTTTCCTCTAAATTTGGTCCACTGAAATACTTTGCTGGGTTTACATCTGGACCACTGTCCACCAGTTCACAACCTATGACCTGAAATGCCTCTGAGAATAGAGGGCTGAAATGACACCATATCTATTAAATTATATGAAAGTTCACAAGTGTTGTATATTTTAAACAACAGCATTAAAAATGTGTTTGAAATGATCCTGCACATTTTGCAGCCTCATAAAAGTTGAAAGTCTTTTTGCAGCTCTCTCTTGCCCTCATGAATTTGTATCTTGCTCTTGTTTTTTATCTGATTATTTTTGACCCCTCATTCATGTGTATGTTTTCCCTCTTTCTGTCTTTCCTTCTCTGCTCCGTCTATCTTTGGTCTGCTCGCTGTCTCTATCACGCTAGTTTCTCTCTCCCCCGTCATAAAAGCGAGAGTGAGGAATGTAGCAGTAATGAGTTTTTCCGCTGTGGATGAATCAGCAGGGCCACGGACTCTGAGGGAGCAGATTGCGCCCCGTGGGCTGTTTACCTAGGGCTCGCCTTGTGCGTGCAAGATTTACTGCCCCCTCGCTGATTAGTGCCATTAACTTCCCCTGCTGCTCCCGCCATCTTTATGAGCATTATTAGTGCGACAGGCATTAAAATGTAATTCTTCCATGTATCTCTGTGTTTATGAGTTTGAGGCATTACCTTCCAGATGCTGCTGAGATCACAGTGTATGAGATGGTTTCATACAGAGCGAGGAGAGAGCAGGCGCGCTTGTGAATTTTGCTCGAGCAATTCCACAAATTACAGACAATGGCACTTCAGCCAGATGAAATCTGAAAGGAGAGCATGTTCGTCTATAATCTGGTTTTCTTTGTGAAATAAACCTTAATTTCAGTAGTATAATGGGATGAAATGTAGCTGTAGGTGGAACACAACAAGCTATTTGCTATAATTCAGTTATATTGTTATGGTCTCTGTTTCTGTGGTTTAATTTACACAGACTCTAGTCACTCAAGTGAATTTGAACTTTTAACTTTTACAGTTAATGGAATTTATTACCTGTGTTACAGTAACCCTTGTTTTGTTTTGTTTTAAATTCTGTTCTCCTAACATTTAATAGCTATTTAATAGGAACACCTGTAACCCTGCTCATTTGCACAATTATCAATTCATTTGGCAGCAGCGTAATGCTTAAAATCATACAGATGCAGGGCAAGAACTTCAGTTAATGTGCATCAGAATGGACATCAGAATAGGGAAGGAAACTGTGATCTTAGTGACTTTGACCATAGCTTGGTTGTTGGTTCCAGACAGGCTGGGGTCTGGAGTTTACATTGAATAGTGTAGGGGTTATGGTAGCTTGGCGGTTAAGGTGTTGGACTACTAAGGTGTTGCCACTGCTGGGCTCCTGAGCAAGGCCCTTAACCCTCAATTGTATAAAATGAGATTAAATGTAAGTCACTCTGGATAAGGACGTCTGCCAAATGCCAGTGTACAAAACAAAAAAACATCCAGTGAGCATTATTTCGGTAGGTGGAAACACCTTGTAAAAGAGAAAGATCTGAGGAGAATGTTAAACTGGTTTGGTGTAGTCTATAGTAACTCAAAGAATCACTCTTTACAGCCATGGTAGGCAGAAAAGCATCTCGGATGCATGCAAGATTTCGAACCATTTGTTTGATGCCCTTTTCCAGAGTGACTTACAGAATTGCTTCCGCAACCGGTTTCCTCTCCTGATCTCACCTGACCTTCATCTACTCTTCAAATGTGTTAGTGTTGATTGTGTGTGGCTAACAGGAGTGGGTTAGTTTATAGTTTTGTTCTGTTTTATTGTGTTAACTATTACTCAGTAATCCGTGTTTGTGTTTCCTCACAGAAATGCTGAATGATCTTTGTTTCTCACATTTTAAATCTGCTTATTCTCACTTTTCCCTGCCTGCAGCCAGCATCAATTTTACATTCTAAATGAGGGTTTACTGAGGGAGGAAGCCAATACTAGCTTATTAAACCCAGCAAAACTGCATGAATGTGTAGAGCTGAGCTGGGATAGAACTGACAGTTTTAGGGAATTCAGCAGTACAGACAGCATGCAGGAGGAGGAGGACCACCTCTGAGAGCCAGCTGAGGGACAGACACTGAAGCACATCAATCATTGTGTTTCTAGTTTCATAGCCTGCCACATTCAGTATCACTTTCTTTTGTCAACCGGTTTCATGTTGGTTATTTGAACCTGGTTTTCTCAGTCTTTGTCTTGCATATTATTCAGCCTGTTCTTTTCCTGCTATAATTTCTCCCTGTGTTTTCACTACAAAACAGCACTACACTTTACCCGTAACAGCACACACCCATGTATTAATAAGCAATCCAATACTTATTATTTTCTAAAGGTAAAATTATGCTCAAAATGATATCATAATAGTGCCATCTCACACACAGGTGTTGCACTATTATCAGCCAGTGCTGGAGCTGATCCAATTGGTTAGAGTTGCAGATCTCCCAGTGATTCTTCTTTCCTCCACTGAGTTTGAGCTGTATCCTTTCTCTGCCTCGCCGAGTCCTCTTCAAAAAGTATATAGTGCGTCTAGTTTCTGAAGGCCATGTTTTGTTTTTGCTAAATAGTATGAGGGGGTTAAACAAACATCTCTTTTTAAATGTCTTTATTAGAAATTGCTTAGAATGCACAATGTCACTCGTACATTTTTTCTTCAAAAAGCAAAAGTTGCATCTTTTGATCAGATCTTGATTAATTTTGGGGGAAAAATGTAAACATTCTGAGTAATCCTTAACACTTATTTTCCCACCTTCAATAACACCCATTCTCTATAAAAGGCAATTGTTATTTAGGTGCAGACGTTTTGTTCTTACTGTCGTAGCCTTGCAATATTCATCTCGGCATTTAACTTGACTTGTACATCCAGTGCATTGTCCAGCAATTCTGCCAAAGCCAAGCTCCTGTTAGACCAGCTCAAAGCTCTACGTGGAGAGGTAACTTGCACAAGCATGCACATGTTTTTTTGTTTTTTTTTTTGTCCATCTATCTTGTGGTTTGGTGTACATTATTAAATGTACCAATGTGTGTCTAAAGTCTGTAGTGACATGCTGGAGATTCAGTGTGTGTGCGCGCATGTATTGTGTGTTAGCAAGGTTTTTTTTCTGTGGCAGGTTGGGGCTCTGTTCTTGCTTTCCTGTGTGGTGAGCCTTGAAGCCTTTCCTCCAGCCTCCCAGCTCAGTGCTTCCAAATGGAGGGATTTTGTGGCCAAGTGCCCGAAAGCCTTCTCTGGTATGAACATCAGGCTTCCACTTTAAAATAAATGGCATGCTACTAAACAATACTTAATGCACATCTTAAACATATTGTTACCTTACATCTGCACCTTGCACATGTGGAATAGCTAAACATGTGTATATAATAGTATATAATAGTCCAGACTGAAAATATTCAACATGTGATGCGAGTTAGGATACAGCAAAGCTTTGGCTGATTTATCAGTTTTCTGCAGTCTAAAGTGCTGTTTTTTTTTAAAACAGAAAACCCATAGATCATCAGTCATACAGTGTATGCAACCATAAATTATATTACATTAACTCACACCCCCAACTGCCTAATCACAATGGTGCTTATTGTAGATCTCCTGCTGGTTGAGCAGTGTAATTGAATGCACAGTGGAGCCATGGCTGAACCTATGTATTATTTCACAATGCTGTCATTATATGCATTACTCAAACATAACATATATTCTAGCAATAATTGATATTGATCATGCAACATGGTGAATCTGGATGAATACTTCTGGATTCTGATAAACAATTCTCTCTCAGCTCCTGATGTCAAGATGAAAGGAGAGAAAGGCCACTATCTTCTCTTGGTTCAGGGGACAGAGACTGGTGGCTGCAGAGCACGACTGATGCACTCCGCTAATCAGATTAATGGTGCTGTTGCTATGGCGACGATCAACAGCCTTGTGCAGGAAAAAGTTTCATTGTCCTCAGGTAAGGTTGTCAGTTTTACGCATGCTTGAACATATTTACATTTAATCACATTACCCATAATTAAACCTGAGTGTTGATTATAGACAACCACGTCATCAACAGATACATGTGCAGTAATGTACAGTGCCATACATAAGAATTCACCCTCTTGATCTTCACTTCAAGTTTACTTTTGGCACTGGAAATGTTTACATATAAAGAGACATGCCTGTTTTTTAGGGTTGATTTTGTCATATTTTGACATTTCATTTTACATTTACAGCTTAGTAGTTAGTAAAGAAAATATTATCAGATGGGAATTGGTATCAGAAAAGAAAAGGTGTCATCATGTCTCTAGTTCATCTGCTTCAAGGTTTGACATTTCTTGGATGCTTTTCTGCTCACCACAGGAGTAAAGTTCCTGTGAACTCTCACCAGTCTAGCCATTTTCCTCTGACCTTTCTCATCAGCAAGGTGTTGTCTCACACAACTGTCACCTGCTGTATGCTTTTTTTTTTGCATCTAAAGGCTGTGTGTTTTATGTGTGAAAATCGCAGGAGATCAGCAGTTTCTAAAATATTTAAACCAGCTTGTTTTACACTAGCATCCGTCAAAGACACTGAGATCACATATTTCCCAGATTATGACATTTGATGTGAACATTAACTGAAGCTATAATTGCATAATTATATGCAGTGAGCTGCTGCCACATGAAAGGCTGATTTGGATTCTGGAAATTCTGTTGCTGAGAAACCCCTAAATTTGGCCTGGTGTAAACATTTGAGCAGAGGAGGCCATTCAACATCTGTTGGTGACCATGTAAGGGGGGATTCATCAGAGAATCAACAGAGAGTCCAATTATGCAGTCAATCTTTCTATGCTTTATTTGTAAATAATTGAGGAAAATTATAGATTTTTCCCTGTTTCAGGTTGTAGTAATACAAAATGTTCATGTAGGGTGAAATACATATAAATGGTATTGTTGTGAAGTGGTTAGATTCTTTTCATTCTTTATTGCTGTAGCACTCGCATCATTTCAGCATGTCTTCTCATTAGAGCAGGATTAAAAGCCCTCCACAGTCCTATCAAATCCCACAGCACCTGAGGCCAACTGAACACTAGCAAACACATGGGTGGGGGGTGCTCCTCACTCTATTGGTACTGTTTCCACACAGCACAAAAACCTATTTTCATGCTGTGTGCTCACCATTTACTTCTACTTGTAAAGTTTTTGGAGATGATGTATTGGTTACATGACTTGCACTTGTCTTTCTCCAACACTCAGACACAATGAAAGGGCTGTAGCCAAACAGAGCCTGTGTTGCACTGCTGACTTTATCAGTCCTTGTTAAGTTGTCTGCTAATGCAGCCTTAAAATGAAAAATGGATGAATAAATGAATAAAATCCAATATCTGATGTGGCCTTCAGTGAGCGCTTCTTAAGTGGAACTGTATCTAATGGTCAAAAAAAATAATGTCTATAGCACAAGGTTGAAGAGTGCACCATATTGAATTGTATGACTTAAAATAACATCAGACGTGTGAAAGTATGGATCATGTAATCCTTGTGCAGTATTTCTTCATTGATTAGCGTTTTATGTGGCTCAGAATGGCAGTGCAATGGTTTGGTGTTCACTACAGCGCTAAATAGCTCTTTGTGCTTTTGATTTGCGTGTGTTAAGATTGCTCTTGGAGACATTTGTCGAGGTAAATTACTGCTCTCTTCTTCAGGGGAGGCGTGGGTTTGCTTGTAGTTTTGTACTGTAATCAGGAGCTTGTGTCAAGCCACAAATACTACTGTAATCATTTAAATGTAATTATCGTGGATTTAATGTTTAAATTTCTGTATGATTACAGATTTATGTTTAAGTTAGTTTTTTTTCTTTTGTTTAGATGTGTGGAGCAAACAGGACGCCTGTCAGAAAGGTCTTCCATCTCTCTCTCTCTCTCTCTCTCTCTCTCTCTCTCTCTCTCTCTCTCTCTCTCTCTCTCTCTCTCTCTCTCTCTCTCTCTCTCTCTCTCTCTCTCTCTCTCTCTCAACCCTATCCCCTAAAACAAGCACGCATACATTCAGATTATTTGATATATCTTGGGATGATTCTTTAATATACAGTGTTGATAAATTCCGAAGCCCTGTTTTATACTTTGTTGTAAAGAAGTCTGCACTTTCTGGGAAAACCAGCATTATATTCATTTTAGATAAAATGTGCTTATTTATCTCTAAGACCTTTTAATGGTGAAGAACAAAGGAATATTTCCAATACGTTTTAAGCAATACTGTAATTCTAATATTGAGAATATAAGAGAAATGAGGCAGCAGTACTCCCTTTTCTAACCAAAAATCATACACAGGGTATACACACTGGCAGATCCACACTGATGCGCAAGAGAAACACTCTTATCGATTGGATTATATCAAGAGAGATGTAACTTTTTAGCCAGTTGTATACTATTTTTAAGCACCCACAGTTCATTCAGCTTTTGCAAAGATTTGGCCTCTAGCTTCCACAGATATTAAATTACATGTTGATGTTAACTGTGTGCTGAGAATATGTATTGGTTAAGAGTAATTGTAAAATAATTGTGTGTTTGCAACTGAGAACAAGCCTAGACTATGATGATCTCCAGTTTTTCTTTGCAGGTAACTTTCCTCTCTTCCTTTGCTGTATCTGAAATGACAGTTATGAACTCTCAGCCAGGAGTCTGGAGCTAGACTGGTTTATTAAATGTATGGAGGACAAACTGGCTGCTGCTCTGAATTTGTCTGCAAGAAGGTGATGGGGAAAGTTGTGAACTCTATTAACCTCTCACCCTCTCTACAGGAACTGAGATTGCTGATTGGCTGCACTCTCTGCCCCGTCTCTGTGGAGACGACCTCTTGCAGAGAGAGAGGAGGCTGGCCAGGGTCCAGCACCAGGTCGTCCAGGAATGCGCCCGTAAGTGGTTACCTGGGCAACCGCAGACCTCTCGCATGAACTCTTGCTTGTTCACATGGAATTTCCAGCAATACCATTGTGACACACACATACCTGAGTACTTTGTTTTCCTCATTAATTGCTGGTCTATTTGTATAGATATATGATCGGATTGATTTGATGCATTTATTGATATCTCTGCTATCATAAATAATTTTTAAAAAATTCAGCAAGGATGTAGCAACAGGCCTGGTTCTGGGTCATATTAGGACATGGTTGAGGAGGCAGAGAGTAGTATGTTGCATGGTGAAATGTGACTCACCTCTTTGTACGGACAGGAAGAAGAGAGGAGGCACAGAAGCCCGCCGGTGTGCCACTAAATGACCTGAGAGTACTGCTGCGTCTGGCCAGAGAGCAGTACCTAAAGATGCATAACGTCATGCAGCCCAAAGTATCAGGTGTGCCAGTGGAAAAGGAGAACCACATTTCTGTTACAGGAGGTAATCCTCAGCATACTGGCATTAAACCAACACTAAAGAATGAGCTGCTGATGTTTGTGTTCAGTAGAGATTTCAAACTGTCTGATTTTGACATCTATTGTGTTTTTCTGTAGCAGACACTAAGCACACCACCCACTCTGAATGGCCAGAGAGAAGTGTTCTGCGGAACTATGAAAACACACACAAGATCCGGCACAAAAACAGGTAAATCTTCATCATTCACTCATCATCGTTTCAAGGACATTTCAGTAATATCTTCCCCAGAAGCTATTGTGGTCCCATATAAACCTAATTTACTGAGAATGTTTCCAGTATTAAAACTAGGACATTTTGTTTGACAAGTTACTGAGTTATGGCTGTAGGAGACAAAAATGTGTCTTGTGCGTCAGTGGGTGGTTCATTTCAGTAGGGCTGTGATGCTGGTTATCTATGTACAGCAAATAAACATTACACACAATCATTCTGAATTTTTAGCAGAATCACAAAAGTTATTTGTTTCTTCATGTTTTTTTTTTTTTTAAAACCAATAATATGTCTCTCAAAACATGTAAGTGCCAAATTTATTGATGTCCCTAATATTTGAAAGATTTTTGTGGGAGAAAAAAAGCTCAAGAACTTTTAGTTGCATTTTTTTCTATTTGTGCTCAGTCCCCAGAAACCTGCTTTCTTAGAATTTAGATATGAGGTTGCACAGATGTAGTTACATTTTCAGTAATTACTGAACAGGATGAACCAAAGAATTTTCAAAACAGGGCCTGCTGGTTGATGACCTTTAGATTTGAAGCATACAGCATACCTGTGGTCTGATTTGAAGAGAGAGGTCCAAACCTAAGAATAGAAAGGATTTTTTTTTTTTTTTTTGCATGACGTTTCTCCAGCTAAACTAGTTGCTGCTATTCTCTTGATTAATTATTTCTTATACATCAAAACTCTATTGAAATCAAAGTTGTTTCAGATACATGTCCTCTAATTGATTTCAATGCATGTAGTACTGTTGACTCAATAGTATACGATTATATAAGAGAAATGATTTTATAATCATGCTATCAGGTGTCACCCAGATGAGGGTGGGTTCATTTTTGTTTCCTCTCAAAATCATTTCCTCTGGTCTGCTAATTATAGATATATTTATGTCTGTATCTGGGCCCCTTTAAAGCTGCTTCGTGACAATATTCATAAATGGCAGGATGGAGTTACAGGTGTTGTAGAAGGCCCTAGTAACTGCTTTTATTTCTAGAGGTCAAATGGAAAAGCATTATTTGCTTCTACTTTTATAATTTGTCTTAGAATATTCTAACTCTGCTTACTAATTTGTTGCTTATCAACTGACTAGCACTTACAGTGGTGTGAAAAAGTGTTGGCCCCCTTCCTGATTTCTTATTTTTTTGCATGTTTGTCAGACTTTAATGTTTCAGGTAATCAAAGACATTTAAATATTAGTCAAAGATAACACAAGTAAACACATCATGCAGTTTTTAAATGAAGGTTTTTATTATTAAGGGAAAACAAAATCCTAAACTACATGGCCCTGTGTGAAAAAGTGTTTGCCCCCTAAGCCTAATAACTGATTGGTCCACCCTTAGCAGCAACAACTGCAATCAAGCGTTTTCCATAACTTGCAATGAGTCTGTTACAGCGCTGTGGAGGAATTTTGGCCCACTCATCTTTGCAGAATTGTTGTAATTCAGCCACATTGGAGGGTTTTCAAGCATGAACCACCTTTTTAAGGTCATGCCACAGCATCTTAATCAGATTGAGGTCAGGACTTTGACTAGGCCACTCCAAAGTCTTCATTTTGTTTTTCTTCAGCCATTCAGAGGTGGACTTGCGGGTGTGTTTTGGATCATTGTCCTGCTACAGAACCCAAGTTCGCTTCAGCTTGAGGTCACAAACAGATGGCCGGACATTCTCCTTCAGGATTTTTTGGTAGACAGCAGAATTCATGGTTCCATTTATCACAGCAAGTCTTCCAGGTCCTGAAGCAGCAAAACAGCCCCAGACCATCACACTACCACCACCATATTTTACTGTTGGTATGATGTTCTTTTTCTGAAATGCGGTGTTACTTTTATGCTAGACGTAATGGGACACAGACCTTCCAAAAAGTTCAATTTTTGTCTCATCAGTCCACAGAGTATTTTCCCAAAAGTCTTGGGGATCATCAAGATGTTTTCTGGCAAAACTGAGACGAGCCTTTATGTTCTTTTTGCTCAGCAGCAGTTTTTGTCTTGGAACTCTGCCATGCAAACCATTTTTGCCCAGTCTCTTTCTTATGGTGGATTCATGAACACTCATCTTAACTGAGGCAAGTGAGGCCTGCAGTTCTTTGGATGTTGTTGTGAGGTCTTTTGTGACCTCCTGGATGAGTTGTCGCTGCGCTCTTGGGGTAATTTTGGTCGGCCGGCCACTCCTGGGAAGGTTCTCCACTGTTCCATGTTTTCGCCATTTATAGATAATGGCTCTCACTGTGGTTCGCGGCAGTCACAAAGCTTTGAAATGGCTTTATAACCTTTTCCAGACTGATAGATCGGTAGGTTTGTGACCTCAAGCTGAAGCGAACTTAGGTTCTGTAGCAGGACAATGATCCAAAACACACCAGCAAGTCCACCTCTGAATGGCTGAAGAAAAACAAAATGAAGACTTTGGAGTGGCCTAGTCAAAGTCCTGACCTCAATCCGATTGAGATGCTGTGGCATGACCTTAAAAAGGTGGTTCATGCTCGAAAACCCTCCAATGTGGCTGAATTACAACAATTCTGCAAAAATGAGTGGGCAAAAATTCCTCCAAAGTGCTGTAACAGACTCATTGCGAGTTATCGAAAACGCTTGATTGCAGTTGTTGCTGCTAAGGGTGGACCAACCAGTTATTAGGCTTAGGGGGCAAACACTTTTTCACACAGGGCCATGTAGTTTTGGATTTTGTTTTCCCTTAATAATAAAAACCTTCATTTAAAAACTGCATGATGTGTTTACTTGTGTTATCTTTGACTAATATTTAAATGTTTGATTATCTGAAATACTAAAGTGTGACAAACATGCAAAAAAATAAGAAATCAGGAAGGGGGCCAACACTTTTTCACACCACTGTAAAAAATAAATAAATATATATATACATATATACATGAGCTGTGTTTTTCTGTTTGTGCTTGTGTGCAGGTGAGTTTTGTGAGTTGGTTAACTTTGTGCTCTAAATAAGTAAAAAATTTTGAATAAAAAAAACAAGTGATGGGATATGTCCTTTCTATCTAGCTGTTTGGCATATAATAGACCCAAAAATTATCTCTGTATACTTTAAGTGCAGTACATTAAGTGTGGTTCGCTATAATTGGTACCGTTTGTTGTGGCCTGTACAGAGCAGATCTTCTTGCACCCTCTCTAGGTCTAGCCTCTTCAGTAGTGGCTCTTCAGACTGTCTCATGGGCCCTAAAGATGGCCAGAAGAGTGTTTCTGCTCCACTGGATGCACGAGAGCTGCTTAAGCACTTCACTGCTGATGGGTTACCAAGTGGAGAACTACAACCTCTCCCTGTCTTCAGAGGGTAAGTCCCAAATAGACAAAGGCTAAGACGTGCCAAATATCACACAGGAATGCAAGTGGCTATGTTTCTACTGAGGACGTGATAATTGGTGAATGAAGGTAGAGCACTACTTTGCAGATGGAGGTTCTCTGATTCTCTCAAGCACACATTAATACGCATCAACTTTTACATAACTGAAAACTTTCATAACCTTAGACTAGAGCCTAAATTTCACTTTGGCACCCAAACTGTAATGCTCCTGAAAATGTTTATGCATGATGTACAGGTGCATCTCAATAAATTAGAATGTTATGGAAAAGTTCATTTTATTTCAGTAATTCAACTCAAATTGTGAAACTTGTGTATTAAATAAACTCAGTGCACACAGACTGAAGTAGTTTAAGTCTTTGGTTCTTTTAATTGTGATGATTTTGGCTCACATTTAACAAAAACCTACCAATTCACAAATTAGAATATGGTGACATGCCAATCAGCTAATCAACTCAAAACACCTGCAAAGGTTTCCTGAGCCTTCAAAATGGTCTCAGTTTGGTTCACTAGGCTACACAATCATGGGGAAGGCTGCTGATCTGACAGTTGTCCAGAAGACAATCATTGACACCCTTCACAAGGAGGGTAAGCCACAAACATGCATTGCCAAAGAAGCTGGCTGTTCACAGAGTGCTGTATCCAAGCATGTTAACAGAAAGTTGAGTGGAACGAAAAAGTGTGGAAGAAAAAGATGCACAACCAACTGAGAGAACTGCAGCCTTATGAGGATTGTCAAGCAAAATCCATTCAAGAATTTGAGTGAACTTCACAAGGAATGGACTGAGGCTGGGTTCAAGGCATCAAGAGCCACCACACACAGACATTGTACAGTTGTTGTATTCCTCTTGTTAAGCCACTCCTGAACCACAGACAACATCAGAAGCATCTTACCTGGGCTAAGGTGAAGAAGAACTGGACTGTTGCCCAGTGGTCCAAAGTCCTCTATTCAGATGAGAGCAAGTTTTGTACTTCATTTGGAAACCAAGGTCCTAAAGTCTGGAGGAAGGGTGGAGAAGCTCATAGCCCAAGTTGCTTGAAGTCCAGTGTTAAGTTTCCATGATTTGGGGTGCAATGTCATCTGCTGGTGTTGGTCCATTGTGTTTTTTGAAAACCAAAGTCACTGCACCCGTTTACCAAGAAGTTTTGGAGCACTTCATGCTTCCTTCTGCTGACCAGCTTTTTGAAGATGCTGATTTCATTTTCCAGCAGGATTTGGCACCTGCCCACACTGCCAAAAGCACCAAAAGTAGGTTAAATGACCATGGTGTTGGTGTGCTGGACTGCGCAGCAAACTCACCAGACCTGAACCCCATAGAGAATCTACGGGGTATTGTCAAGAGGAAAATGAGAAATGAGATTAAAAAATGCAGATGAGCTGAAGACCATTGTCAAAGAAACCTGGGCTTCCATACCACCTCAGCAGTGTCACAAACTGATCACCTCCATGCCACGCCCAATTGAGGCAGTAATTAAAGCAAAAGGAGCCCCTACCAAGTACTGAGTACATGTACAGTAAATGAACATACTTTCCAGAAGGCCAACAATTCATTAGAAATGGGTTTTTTTTTTTTATTGGTCTTATGAAGTATTCTAATTTGTTGAGATGGTGGGTTTTTGTTAAATGTGAGCCAAAACATCACAATTAAAAGAACCAAAGACTTAAACTACTTCAGTCTGTGTGCATTGAATTTATTTTGAAATAAATTAACTTCTCCATGACATTCTAATTTATTGAGATGCACCTGTAGTCATTTAGCCCCAAGTAATCAAAAGAGCATGAAGATCAACATGAAACTAACTATATCATAAAAATAATTATCTGGTTATTATCCACTACCTATTATCCCTATTTAATGTATCCTGAGGTTACTTCTAAAGGGATATATCTAATGAGATCACAAATTTTCGAATGCATTTTGCATAACAATCTGTTTGTATATGCAGTTATTTAATTAGTGTATATATATGCACACTAAGCACTTTATTAGGAACACTATACTAATACTAGGTATAGCCTCAGTTCTTTTATTAGAAATATTAGAAAAATTCCTTTAATTGCATCACAAAATTCTTGCAGATTGTTCAGGTGTCGTTTCATGCTATGTATCTCCCGTTCGATCACATGCCAAAGGAGTTCTTCTGGATTCAGATCTGGTGACTGGGAATGTTGCTGAACAAAACTGAACTCATTGTCATTTTCAGGAAACCAGTTTGAGATGGCTCTTGCTTTGTGACATGGTGCATTATCATGCTGGAAGTAGCCATTAGAAGATGGTTAATTGTAAATGAAAGGATGCGCCTGATCAGCAACAATACTCAAATAGTCTGTTGACATTCAGGTGATGATTGATTGGTATTAACAGCCCAAAGTGTGCCAAGAAAACATTCACCACACCATTACACCACCTCCACCAGCCTGCACTGTTGACACAAGGCAGGTTGGATCCATGGTGTCATGCTGTTGGTGCCAAATTTTGACCCTACCATCTGTGTGCTTCAGCAGAAATAGAGATTCATTAGAACAGCTACATTTTTTTTAATATACAAATCTCTGCTTTTGGTGAACCTGTGTGACCCCACATGGTTTGCTGCTGTTGTAGCCCGTCTGTCTCCCGGTCCAACATGTGCATTCTGAGATGTTTTTGGCTCACTACAATCATACAATGGTCATCCGAGTTACTGTAGCCACATTTTGTATGCTTTTTTTTTTTTTTTTTTTTTGCAATGCTTTACTGCCACATGAATAGGTGTACAGGTGTTCCTAATAAAATGCTCAGTGAAAGTAAGTTTACCTGTTTTTCTTCAGCAAACAAGCTGTGGCATGTATGAACTACTGCAATGATTTCAATTTTATAATATTTGTAAAAAAAAATGAAGTGAAAATTGCTCACAAGCAGGTTAGGACTCTCAAAGGTTAAGACCTTAGATGAACCCATTGTAAAAATTCCTGTCTAACTAGCTTTCTAGATTGGTGCATCTCAGGCAGATGGCATGGCAGCACACAATGTACCACAACTAGACTAATCTGTTCTTGCTCTATAAGTCAAAAGGATTCAGCAGGCACCTTTAAAACATCCACTTAATGCCTCCATCTGGCTGCCTGCATACCCGCCTCTCTCATCACATTTTATGGCCCCTTTGTCGCTTTGCCTTTTGTTGTCGTTTCCTTAACAGACTGTTTATGTGCAATTACAATCAATTCCTTGTGATTTACTAAGGCTTGCTGTAAGTGACTCTTATATAAGTGTTTCATGTCTGTGTTTTTGTTAACTGTATGTAATGTAGCCTAAGTCTAAACGGGATAACATGTACTTTGTTGACGTTTTCTTACTATGCATGTAGGGACAATGCGTTCCAGCTGTCACCTGATCTCACTCCCAGAAAAGTGACCAAACTCCCATTCAGGCAAGCGGCCATTGCCCACTACCATGGCATAGAGTGAGTGTTTAACCCATGGTTATAGCATTATTGACCATTCCTTCACTGCATCCAGCAGTGTTTTTTTTCGTAATCTTCCTGACTTTGTGTGTTTGCAAAGGTTTTGCTTGGATGAGCGGAAGGCTCTGGAGAGAGACTGCAGATTTGCATGCCTGCAGTCGCGGCTAATCCGCTTTGAGACCCAGACTACGTGCTGTAAGGAGCCGTGCCCGGTGCCGCTGGCTTTGAGCCCTATGCCCGCACCTACTCCGTCACCCTCTGAACCTGGCAGCATACAGGATGGAGAAGCTGCACACAGCGAACCACCTCGTCTCAAACGCCGGTCTCGTGAAACAGATGCACACAGCCACCATCAAAAAAGGTCAGCATTTTCAGCATGGATCGCTCTCTTAGCTGATGAATTAATCACAGTGATGACATCATTAGCCACTCGTTGAGCCATTAACTATTTTGCTGGGGCAGTTCTTTTAAACCGTGCTCTTAAGGATTTACACATTTTATTTTTAGACTTTGTGGTGCTGAAAAACGATCAATGGAATGAATCTGTTAGGGGATGTTCCATAATGATAAATTCTTCTCATTTGTTTTCTGCTGAAAGCATTCTTTTTTGTACACATTCAAGTGTTGTCTTCATATCACCTTTGAGCTGTTTTGTAAGCAGTAGCTCCTCCAATGAGCTCCAAATGTTAAATATTTTTAACATTCATGCTAAAATCATACAGATATTCATTGAATGCATTTAGTTACATGAAAAGGAGATTAACCATCAGTGCTTAAGAAGTGTAGGGGTGTTGAATATCAAATAGCGTGTGTATTTCGGTGCTTAGAAATGTGCTTTTTTGTAAATTCCATACACATGGCTCATCACAGTCCATTTGTGTTTAGTCTGTGTTGATGTGCTCATTTTATTGATGCTCTTATAATAGCCTTTTATATTCCTCTTGTGTCCAGATTATATTTTCCATTGATCCCTTGAAATGCCATAGTAATTGCAAAAACAATTAAAACGAACAACAAAAAGGCAAGGCCAGTGACCTGTCCATGCTGACAAAGCATTGTATTTTAAGGCCAAATGAAATTGGTTTAATAACTACATTAGCTCATTTGATTGACGTTTTTATTCAAAGTGACTAGCACTGAGACAGAATACAACTGAGCATATAAAGATTTAAGAGGTTTTGCTCTAAGCAATATTAAAGAAAAATGTGTTGGTACAATATCCAACTAAGACCAACCAAGAATTTTTATTTTGTACTTGTTTCTCTATCAGGAGTGTGTTTTTATATGAATTTTTAACAGGATGTCCAAGTCAGAGAGCAGTGAGTCTCTGGGCTCTCAGTGCAGTGGAGGTAGTGGTACACACCCAGCCGTGAGAGCTCTGCAGCAGCAGTCAGGCCGTCCTCTCTCCTGCTCCAGCTCAACCAGACGCGTCACTGCTGGAGCTGAAAGTTCCAGTGAGCCTCCAACCAGCCAGAAGACTAGCCAGGGCCAAACCGAGTCACGCTCACAGAAACACAATCGGGTGAAAACACACTCACTACACACACAATATACTAAAGTATAATTTCACACTGAAGTCTAAAGTCACACTGAATATTCTGATTTAAAAGAAAACACCTGAACTGTAGTTTAGACATTATTCAGACACATGAATTGCCATTACATTGTCAGCACTTATGGAAAACTATGATCAGCTTTATATCTGTCTGAGTCAGTGATAAGTGGGTGTGTGAGACTGTGTGCAGACTTTTTTTCATGGTGTGTGTGCACTTGTCATTTACGTGTCTCTTGAATGTTTGAAATCTCCCCCAGATGCTGAAGGAGGTGGTTGCAAAGACACTGAAGCAGAATGGCATCACCAGTGAGCACAAGTGTTTCAAGGCCTGCAGTCAAAGGCTTTTTGATGTGTCAAAGCTCTATCTGAAGGTATATGATGGAAAAAAGCTGAGTATGTGCAAGAGTTTGTAGTGTGATTATTGTCAAAATATTCATCAGCGCTATGAGTCAGAGTTTATTTCCTATTCATTTATGGGGTTCCGTGATGTATAGAGTTTCCATTCTTTTTGAGAATTATGGGAAATTATGATTGAGTTATTTGCATAATTTACACTACCTACACAAGTGAAAGCACATCTTTTAACACCTCAATGTGTAATAAAGCTCTAATAAACTTCTACGGTCTTTTGAGATAGATCTAAATGGTTAACTAAGTGGCACTGGGACATTTCTATCTGATGAACCAGTTCTAGCCTGGTTATGAATGCTAATTCAAAGCACAGTCGCTAGACATGGGTCCCCACATGACACAGAAAACATATTTTCCTAACCAAGACATTAGCACCACCAACAAAACCTGTAATTTAGAAATTTGACTTCTTAATTGTGGTTTTGTTTGGGACAGGACCTGAAAACGTCTCGGGGTCTCCATGAGGAAATGAGAAAAGCAGCTGGTCGAAATGCTAAGCAGGTAAAGTGTTTATCTGCCTCACACTTGCATGTTTCTATTTAGCTAAGCAAGGGGTTTTTCAAAGCTCAACAGATTTCTTGTAAATGACTTTTTTTTTTTTTTTTTTTTTGGTCTGAGCTGAATGCTCTCAAAATGTTTCTTCTTACATGATCATTTCATTCCTGACGTCTGCAGGTGATCGATTGGGTTGTGGAGAAAGCCAAAAACGTGACGTGATCATCACAGGTGTATACACACCATGTGTGTCCTCATTTTGCCTTATTTAGTATCTGTATGATGTGTTTGTGTGGATTAAAGTGTTTTATTTTACAGACTTGCTTTTTTTCTCATATAGTCACTTGCTTATCTTGGGACTGGCAAACTTTTTTTTATGCTCATATTAGATGCTAGGCTTATTAGATGGAAGGTGGCCAAAATAATTCCAGCATTTGATTACACTTTGTTAGTTTCACTGACAATTCGCTATTCGGATATCAGGTGCATTAAGCACAGAGTACATGCATGTATTTATGTATAGTATCATATTGTCACTTGCAGTAGAATACTTCTTTGTTTTTGTTTTTTTGGACAGAGAAAGTGAATATTTCAATATAATGCACTCAAACCCTGAGAATTATTGTTACTCATCAATTTCCATTCACTCTATTAAAAAAAAAAACAGTTCCCATCCTACATTATTTCACTGTGAGCAACTGACCTTGAAAGGACTAGAATGGACTGAATGATCACATTTGAGAAATGTACAATATTTATAGTATGGAAATGTACTACGTTTTGTGCCAACCAAAAAAAGGGTGTAGGAGGAAAAAAACAATAAATCAGTCACCTATAGCTGGGTAGTTCTGTGATCAACGTCCAAATATCATAACCAGACACTTTTATAGGAATGTTTTCCATTGAATTGTAGAAAACTCAAATGGAAAGAAACGTTTGGCTTCCTTACCCCAACCTCATTCCTAGTAGCTAAGCATTCATTCAAAGCACCAGCCAACCTTGAAATTGGCAACACAGGAGCAATGTAATGAAAAGTAAAAACACTTCAGCAGTTGCACTTCCACTTGATCTCCCTGTTTGCTTAGCTCAGATGACCTCATCTCTGGTTTGGTGTTCATCCCTCAGTTCACAAGAAATTAAGGAAATTCTCTGTGCATATACATATGTTTGAGTGAACTACCAAAGTGTGACCGTTTCTCTTCCTTTTTAAATGGCAAGTCTGTCAAAAAATATGATTCCAAGACATTTTTGATACATTCTAGTTGCCTCGAGACTTTGGAGCTCACCAAGTTAAAACATGGTATAGCTTTCAGTGCTTTATGCTAGTCGTTGGGGTTTACACCTTTAGTTTGCTAATCTCTTAACATATGGTGTTAACGGTGTTTAAATGGAATACCTATAATAATATTGTGCATGTAATCAGGCCAAGTTTACCATTTTCAACTAATATACTGCGGTCCCAACTCCTCAAACCTAGACTCTACTGGCCTTTTCGAATTGCACATCAAAGGTAATGTGCATCCTCTTGAAGCAATGCCCTTTCATCAGCTGCCCCCTGGCATCGCTTGGCCAGTGTGGGCTGAAAGGGCTCTCACTTTTGGCAGTACTACGGCCTGCATTCCAGGCTCACAGAGGCCTATTGTTCACTCCCTGGGTGCCCAGAGGGCTGGTGGTAAATGGGGAGTTGTACAACATGCTGGCAATCTCATCAGCTCTCAAAAACAGATTGCAAGATGAGCTCACTGGCTGTGGGAGGAGAAACTGTTGGTCTAGTTCAAATGCTTTCCTTAGGATTATTTTTGAAAAACGGACACTAAGTTATGCAGCAATAGCCAAGGTGCATTTCTCACAACCTGATACATTTGTTTGTGAATGTAAGCAGGCACTGTTCATTTTTACACAAATACAATGGGAAATTAAGTAATCGTAAGGAAATTAAGATACTTCCTTAAGCAATGCAAAAGAGTACCACTTCCCCTTAGCCTCTTCTACTATCACACGGAAAAGTTTTTTCTGGTAATGACAGTATAAGTGAGACCAAAGTCATCCTGCTGGGGCCTCACTAATTGTTTAGATCAGAACCTGCTTAGGTTTTGTAATTTGCATGATGGTATCCATCACTGGCCTTTGTGCGAGCCTAGTTTGACTATAAAATTGCTTCAGGCAAAAGAGAAATATTTAACCTGCCTGAAATCGACAGAAAAATTTCACACACTTAATAGGATTGACGTTTTAGCTTTTCACTGTGTCCTTCACATTGAGTCACCTGTACGTGCAGAATGGTTAGCAAGTGAAATAATTGTTTATGCTACAGCAAACAATCCCACTTGCTTCTGACCACTCATGAACTTAGTGGTGTCTGTTAAATTTTGCTAATGATTAATGCTCAGAATGTCCTTTCATTGTAATCTCCAGAGGAACAAACCTTCCAAATAAAAGCACCAGAGACAGAAACAGGATGCAATTTTACACTGTGAAACTTTATATGTGAATTTACAATGTTTAAAACCAGTAATTCTCAGATCATAATTAGCTGCCAGAATAATAAGACTGATCTACTTGAAATGCTCCTAGATGAGTCTCATTATCAGTCATGTTAAGTGCTTAATACTGCTCAATCGGATGAACTCTAAAGCAACACGTAGTACTTTGTGTACGGCTGATCACAAGTTAGTGTTCATTCTGAGTTTGATCATTTTGTCTTAGCATAATCACTGTGTGGAATTGATTGTGTTTCAGTCTAAAATAGACAAATCAGATCACTATTTAATTAAAAAAAAAAACTGCTGTATATTAACCACTGCTATTTTTCTTACCTAGACATTGACATTTTAGTTCTGTTTGACCTGGTCATACATCTAGTAACCCTATTCCCCCTCCTTTGACCAGTCCTTGTTTGTGAGTTTCATTAAACAGTTCAGAAGTTCATTTCAGGCCAGTAATCCCAGCCTGGCGATCTTCGCTGAAAGGAAGGAGTGAAGAATGAAGACAATGGGCTTGGGACACGAGTGCAGGTCCAGTTGCTGTGAATAGAATAAACAACATACATGACCTGAAAAGTTACTGATGAGACAACCATATGATAAGTAACAGAAACAGGACAGTAAAGATTTCCTTAAAAGAAAGTAGTTAAAATTTCTAAACAAGGTTTTCAACTCACAATTTCACCCTCTTTGCCTCCGAAATCCAAATAGAGCATCCTTACACCATCATCTGATGACATTCTGAGTTTCTCAAAGGGGTAGCTGAATAGAGGACGACCATGAGGAAGCTCTCCTTCAGGCAGCACAGAGAAGCCCAGCTCATAGTGAATGACCAGCCTGCAATCCTGACCCCTATACATGCAGCCTGAAACAAGGAGAGAGGGTTTATCAAACATCAGAAACCGAAATACCACACAGAGGTGTGTTTTCCAAGTGCCTTATTATTATGTTAAAGCTCACCCAAGAGACTCTGATTCATGCTTTTTCTAGGAAAATACTGTGGGTTTTACATTTGTCTTAAAAAAAACCCAAAAAAACCTAAACTAAACAAAAATGTCAAACAGAAGTAAAGAGCTTAGCTGAGGTTATAACTTATAATTAAGAGAGGACTGAGGACAGTTTCTTTAGAAATGTGCAAGTGTTACTTTCTTAGGACAACTTTTGTGGAACTGCATTTAAAGTCAAATCAATAAAAAATCATTATAAAGCAAAAAATGAGATGTACACACCATTGCAAATACCTGAATACTGTTAAATTAATGGGGATTTCACCTTTATAATGATTAGATACATTCTAATTCTACAGATTTTTCTTCTTGTTCTCTTTATTTTATTTAAAACCAAGAAAGATGCAAACCTTGCCTCCAATTGTGCTTTAGTGATTAAAACCACCAAACTGTATTTGGGAATCTTTGTGTTTTAAAATCAAAGTTTGCTGAAGCTGCTAAAAGCAATCTCAAATTTGTTGTTACATACTGCAGGGCTAGATAAATTCTGCATAGATTGTGCAATAGTAACCAGAACTAAAAAGTTACTCTGTTTGCACTATCACCCAGTCCATTCAATAGTGTCTTGTAAATATCCCCTTACTTCAGCTGCCTCTTTCTATAATGTTTCTAGAATTATCAGCTTTACACACTGTGTATACACCCGAAAGCTTCCTGCTTTTTGCCACATCTAGGAAATCAGAATTCAATACACTACATATAAATGAGTGTGATCATTTGTGGGGAGGAAGGTCATGAACAGGTTTAGTTACCACAAAAGGGTCAACATGGCAAGCATGGAAACACACACATATATATGCAGCTAAGCCAGCAGTTTCACAGATCTCCACCTCAAATAAAGAGGAAGCAGTCAGATGAGTTGGATTCCCCATACAAAATGAGTGTAAGTGACATAAGGATCAAACCACATATAGGCAAAATGAAAGTAAGCGCTGACTAAATAGACATGGTGAAAACACAGGCCGATATTGAATAGTCAAGAAACATTAAGATGTAAAATGAATCAGATGTTCTTGCATTGATAAGATACAAAACTGAGATCACCAAAACTTAACAGCTGAAGACTGGAAAAACATAGCCTGGTTTGATGAATCTTGATTTCTGCATGATAATGCTCCATATCGCTAAGCAAGTCTCTCACACCGGTTTCCTGAACATGACAATGAGTTCAGTGTTTTTCTGGATCTGAATCAGGTAGAGCACATTTGGGATGCGGTAGCTTGGGAGATTCACAGCATGAAAGTGCAGCTGAAAAATCTGCAGGATCTGCGTGATGCAATCATGTCAACATGGAGCAGAATGCAAAAGGAATGTTTCCAACAGCTTGTGTAATCTGTGCCACAAAGAATTGAGGCTATTGTCAAAGCAAAGGGAGGCTCTACCCAGTATTAGTATAGTGTTCCTAATAAAGTTCTCAGTGCTACAAGTTATTAATACATTTATTAAACATCTTCAGAGACTTACTACAAATCATAAACAGCATGTTTAACAATCTGCTCCAAGACTAAAATAACAGGCATTATGTTTTCTAAATATTTTAAAAATAATTACTGAGCTAGCGTTCCTAATATGCTCACTATTACTATTCCAGATTTTAGGGGCGGTGCAGTAGAAATATCTTCCGCTGGCTGAGCTGCGACTAATCCTCAGGACCAACAGTAGAGTCCAAAGTTTGCTGAGTAAAGGCATGGAACAGCACTGACTCAGATTTACAGAATTTTGTGTGTATTAAACACACTATTCCAGTAAAAATGAGACAATTCATTTGTGATGCAAAGAAATGAATTCAATGTCTCAAACTTAATGAGTCACTACACAGCAAAAGTAGTTAATCAGAAGCCTGAGTTTAACTTTCTATAAAACGTTTACCCTGCCAAGTCCAGCTCACTATGCCTGTTGGTGAGATTTCCAGGCAACTTCCTTGTGTGGGTCGTCTTGCAGTATAGGGATTTAGATCAACTTAGACCTACCAATTATATGTTGCCCATCTTTATCAGCAAGGTGCCATGCACATATCAATGGCCCCGTTTAGAATGCAGTGTCCTAAGTTCTGGCCTATTTAAATGTAGCATCGAAAAGATAATTTCTTGCACAGTTGAGTCGTTAACTACATGGTACTATTGAAAATGTATTAAACTTGTGATGCAGTGTGCAACTCTAATAAAGACTGTACAGTTAAATACATAAAGAGATTTAATACCTAATAATCTCACAAACTACCTCCAGGTGTGCATAACTGTGATGATCCTACCTTATGAGGCTTAACATTCCTCCACTAGGAGGGTAGACTCCTGAGATTAGACCTAATGCCAATGGGAGGGCAGTGTATTGCATATCACTGTAATGCACTCTCCATCAGGAACTAATAGCAATCCTTATACAGTATTTCCAAACCATTCAGCTTTCTTGTGCATTATAATTGAGAAAGAAAGAGAAAATGCTCCTCTAAATATGCTATGATATTTTTACAGGGTAACCTACCGTTTATAAAATAACAGCTATTTTGTTTTAATAAACCAAGTGTCTTAGCATTCAGTAAAATGTAAAAAAAAAACAAAAAAAAAAAAACACATGCTGCTGGTTTCCTCCAGCTGAGTTATTTGCTACATACACTTGGCACTGCAATTTATCAAAAATGCCTCTCTGTTGGACTGTGCTGAAGATGGAAAAAGAAACTTTTGAAAAGACAAGGGGTTCATGTTCTTTCCTTCTCACTCACATTCATCTCTTTCTGCTTAACAATACTATAACCTTACTCCTGACCTAAAAGGCTGACGGAGGCTTTCCCACACAGTGGATTCACACACTGTTGCTTTCATCTACACACAAAGAGACTCCATTGAGTCACGGTCAGAGCAAAGGAATCTCCTTCGTCTAGTCAGAGTGGGTCTTTACAACACCAGGCTTTGCATTAATGCCAGGAATTTATGGCCCCAGACATTTGTTGTGTTCAAGCCTGAACGACTATTTGGTGTCAAGTTCATGTTGACAGAATGTTCATTTTTCCATGACACATATAATGGGGTAGTATGGAGGATTAGTGTCACATTAATATTTTTCTCAATACCTCCTCTCCACAACACACACACTCCCACATTATTTAGACTATAGTGTTAAGTTACACAATAAATCTAGTCAACTATATCATTTTGCAATTTGTTCAGTACGTTTCCTCCCTATGGAAATAAGGCAGAAAGAGCTGTATTTTTAAAAATGAAATATTGGTTGGTGATTACTTTGAATGGGTCAGGGCTTGTAACACAATAAGTAATATAATCAGATGAAGAGACAATTGGGTAAAAAATAGGCCATAAGATAGTTTAAAGGTGCCTCTCAGACCAATCAGAATCAAGTCATGCAAAAGTGTGTTTAAAACTGGTTACTGAGCTCGGAATATCAGCTTGGAGTATGGATAAAGAATCATTCAGAAGGAACAGAATGTCCCAAAATATGATAAACTTCATTTATAGCCAGGAAGGTTTGGGCTGATAACGTCTACAACACAAATAACCATTCTTTAAAAACATGGTAAGCAGAAAAGCATCTCAGAGCACAAAATAAGGCAGATGGTCTGCAACAGCAGATATTGGATTCCATTCCTTTCAGCCAAGAACAGGAATCCTGGGCTATAGTGGGCACAGAGCTCACTGAAACTGGACAGCTAAACACTGAGATTTATTAGACTAGGCAACATTTTCTGCCAATTTCAGGATGTGACATGAGCAGGATGAATCCATGGATCCAACCTCCCTTGTGCCAACAGTCCAGGCTGGTGGAGGTGGTGTAATGGTATGGGGAGTGCTTTCTTGTCAGCCTTGTTCCCCTCAATGCCAATCAGTCATCATTTGAATGTCACAGACTGTCCCAGTATTGTTGCTGACCATGTGCATCCCATCATGGCTGCAGTTTACTCATCTCAAACTAGTTCCGTGAGCATGACAATGACTTCAGTGTACTTCAGGGACCTCTCTCATATACCAGATCTGAATCCAATACAGCACCTTTGCAGTGGATGCAGTCCAAGACCTTACTGGAATGTTTCCTACAATTTGTGGAGTCCATGACATGAAGAGTTGAAGGTGTTCTTAAAGCATACTAGAATTATGTTACTACTAGTAGCTGCTGAGTATATGATACTGATTGTATTAATTTTTAATGAATCTGCTTGTTAAATAACTTTTAGATATTATTTCTATGTGTATGTTTTACAGGACAGCAGTCACTGCACCAGTATGCTAAAGTTACACCTGCACAAGTTTATTTTCCAACCTGGTCACTAGCTGATAGACTGATAAATCCTGATTAAAAGCACAGCCTAAAACTCTACTTTTGTAAGTAAAATAGGAAGAATGTTGTTGAATATTGTTTCAGAATTACTATTCCAAGTACAGCTGTATAAAGTTAAAAATGAAAATCCTCTTCAAAGAAAAACTTAAACAACAAAAAGAAAGAAGTGGGATGAAAAACAAGAATATAAAACCCTCATGTTATGGTGATCATCTGGGTCTCACATGCTTCTAATCACGCTGAGCTTATAGACCGCTCTAGCACTTTATTTCCCAGAATGCTTTGGCCTGTACCCCTTGCCAACCACATAGAGACCACACAGGAACTCAGCCACTCTAAAAATACATACTCTTTCATGTTTTTGATATGAATGACGCAGGATATCCAGCTACTAAATGACCCGTTGTGCTTTTGGGAATTCCAGTCCATCTCTGGTCTCACAAGAAAGACACCACCGTTTAACCAGTCACATGTGATTTTCTGTAAACTCCACAGCAATACAAATAGTTTATGCAGATATAAAGAAAAGTGAGGCTAAAGGATTAAGGATTAAGAGTTTTATGTCATTGCAATTATTTCCCTAAAACCTTTTTCACTAAATAATGTTTTAGAAAGATACAAATATCATGCAACAAAGCTAATGAACTGGACTTGGCCAAAAAAAATGTAAATATGTGGCAAATAATCTTAATTATGTGAACTGTTTTGTTAACAAGAAGAATTATGTAAATCCTCCAATGAATCTCACACATTATGTGGATTTGAATTAGGAACTGAGCAAAATCTGAGTAGTGCAGCTATTAAAAGGGCAATTTTAGCATTTTTGCCTCAAACAATAGAAGAACTGAAAAATTCCTCCTCCCTTCAGGGCTGTACTTACTGGTAGTCACTTCTTTGATCATCTCAGCAGCAGTGTGGCAGCCAGTGACGATGTGTCTCGTCCACAGTGACAGGTCTTTACAGGTCTCAGCTCGGAAAATGTGAGTCTCGATGCCCAGTCTTGTGCCTGTTCGTGTAGCGAAGGATAGTTCCCCGCCTGGCTGGGGCGACCCTCTATCTGGACCAGAGTGTACCAACCTGACGAGACACAAAGGCAGAAAACAGGTTTAGCAGCTCAACCTAAAACTGCCCCAAAAACATACACCCAGTACAGGTAATGGAGAATAGCAATTCCAGAAACAGTAATCAAGTAAATTGAGTAACAGTATACTATAATAAAAAAAACTGCCATTTTATTCTATACCAGCTCTCCAAAATGTGCTGAAACAGGAAAGCCTACTCTTTATCATACATATAACCTACACTGATTAAAAAATTGAAATCTAAAATCCAGAGTCATAAATCAAGTTTAAAAATATGCTTCTGGTTAGTGACTGACCCCTATGCATTACAACATAGCACTTTGTCACTAACTTTAAGAATGTTGTAAGCAGATAACGTGATGTACTGTAAACCACAATGTTAGCTTGTATAGTTCATACCATTCATACCAGGAAGGCATCTTAAAGTCCCTAAACTCTTCCTTGAAGCATATTATTCAGTAACTATTTAGAACTTTACCACTCAAGTGAAGCTAACAGGAAAGGCATTCAGTTATGAGAGTGAGGAATGTCAAGTCTGGACTCACTGATGAGGTCTACGTCCCTCGGAACGTATATTTAAGTATGGAAAGATAATTTAGTGACTACAGCCCCATGTCTAAATTCTTGCTATGACTTTTCAATGTTAATTAAATCAAAACTATTATTGTGTACAGGGAAACTTCCTCCGTCACACAACAGCTATTTTGAGATATGGGACACTTCAGCTAGCAAAACTCTAAAGTAGTGTAATTTACATTTACAGCTCAGCAAGGCCTATATTTCAAAACTTCTATGATTGAAATTCTGAGACTATTAGAAAGTTACATTTTTTTGACACCAGACGAAAGTCAAAAATAGTTGGGTTTCTAAGATTCTATCTGAATATTTCATATTAAACATTCAAAGTATCTCATGAAACAACTAATAAATAATGATGAATTTAGCAGTAAAAGACGCATTGAGATTATTAATTCCAAATAATGAACACACAATTTTTAATTTTTTTTTTGTAGTTTTCTGAATGTATTCAAGATCTTTCTATGAGATTGTTCACTTATTAATATCATTTTCAACCAAAATGGCAGACAGAATCTTCTAATACAGAGGTCATTAACAATGTCTAGAGACAACTGCTCTGGAATGTAGGCTGGCATACAGCTCAGCTTGCATCAGGGCTGTAAATTAATGGGTGAGTCTGTATTGCTGGATAAAGTGTGTGCAGGAGTCTGAGCGATGCCACGGGGCAAGCAGAATGTGTGCTTGTTGAGCTATCCAGTGGAGTCTGTTGTTTTTGGACAAGTTGGTGGGAGCATGTCAGTTTCTGCAGAAAAATGAATTATGACTATGCATGCTTCCATATGTTAGATCTTGCAGAAGGAGTGTGTGTGTGTGTGTGTGTGTGTGTGTGTGTGTGTGTGTGTGTGTGTGTGTGTGTGTGTTTGTGTGTGTGGTTAAATACCGAGTAGAAAGTAGAGGATACGTGTGTGCTGGGTTCAGCCAGTTCTCCTTCATACGTGTCATGCTGTCATACAGCATCAGGTCTTTGTCGGTCACAACGACCACCACCGGCTTCCAGCGTGGTCTCTCACTCTCTGTCTAAAACACAAACATAACCATATAGATGGAAATTACTCATTATTTACAAGATGTTTGAACTAAAAAAAGTATATTCAGCAGATGGCCACCAAAAGTCGCTGGATTTATATTAGCCTGATGCTCATATCTAATATTCGTGCATTCTTAATGATCTGTAACAGCTTTTCCAATTCAGGGATGCACTGGATCCCAAACAGCAGGAGTGAGACAGGCAGTAGTGCACAATGGATGGGTATTTTATGTGAAATATGAAGGTAATGTGATTGATTCGTTCATGTGAGAGATTCCTTTATGAGTTCCATCAAAGCAGCGATTCTCTGTGGGAACAGCTCAAGGCAAGGCACATCTGGCTACAGTACCCATTTACCAACAGAATATGCCTTAAACTGTGATCTTTCTTCTTCTTGGCAGCTATGATGAGTAAATTATTTCACTAAGTGTTTGTCTAATAGCACACTTGAAATATAGCATATGATACGAACAGTAAATATAGAGGGTAGCAAGAACAGCAAATGACTCACCCTATCAAAAACGATGGTTAACCACATTCCCCACTGCCCTGGGAAAGAAAATTAACCAACACCGCTGTAAATGCTTGGAGCACAGTATAAAACTTGGCCTTGTGCAAACAAACAAAAAAAATAATCGAGTGAAATTTAATAACCTGGCCTACTCAAACAACCACAAATCACCAGTGCGCGCCTCACAGGGCAAGCTAAAAAGAGACACTGGCAGGGCCGGCCAGAAAGACACACACAAGTTGCAAAGGGAACTAGGTTACAGTCTTTGGGTCCTTGATGAACTGGAGGCTTTTCTCTCCTTATAATTATTTATCAAGGGCCTGACATCTCAGTAATAAGAGACAGTAAGAGGGTGCTCATTAAAAAGCAGTGAGAGAAGAAGAGGTGGTTACTCAGTCCGCTTGTAGCACAGTGAGGGCCTTAGCACTATATTAGCTACCTCTGCCAGGCTATAGCCAAGAGTCTTCAAAAGAGGATTTAAAAATGGAGTAAAGTGTAGCCATGCTCAGGAAAATATCCCATCAGCTGCTAAGACTGCGGGTTGAGACCAGTAAGAATAAAGGAAATCTCTGTGTCTACAATGCTATAGTAAAGAGCTAAACCAGACTGTTTTTATCCCCCTCTCTGGATAATGGAACAGCTAATGATTTTAGTAACACAGTGTACTTTACCAATTTCCTCATCCATGCAGAGGCCCAGCAGTGCAACATCTGCATGACATTATCATGTGAATTTTGCAATTTTAATCAGCTTTGTAGAATAAAGCAAGGAAGTTTCAATCAGCGTTTTGAACTTTGCCCATACAGCGTTACTATTCTCACTAGAGCACTTCATTTCTGATTCATATAGATGAGTCAATCTCTGCACATAATCCTTTAAAGCCAGTGGGATAAGAGTTAAATAAGAGTTAGGAGACTTGACTTCTAAAAAGCAAATCAAAATGCAATACCGGTGCAATTCTATCTATTTATTTTTTTTATTTATCTATTTATTTATTTTATTTATTTAAAACTTCACTCATAGAGCTAACACACACTTGGCTCTCTATAGTAGACCTATTGTACTATTATACTATGATGAAGTTACCACAATTTCCTTCCTGTGTGCACCCAATTCTCCTCCTCGCCATGCTGCACAGTCACAGTAAAGGACACGTATCCTCTCAGAACCTTTTCTGCAATTAAACTCAAACTTTGTGCGCAGTATCGAATTGCATCATGTCACATTGCATCATATAAAAAACAGCTCTAAATCACATCAATATATTAAACTGTTGGCTGTCCCTGCCTGTCCCTGTCCCCCATGGCTGCTTTGCACACCAGAATATCAAAATTCTGGAATACAATGAATTCCCTCTGCTATGAATAGACAGCTATTCTCCTTCATATAGCTAACATCTCTTTGAACACACTACAGGAACCAACCTTCTCTGCCAGCCAGCCAAGGTGGCGTATCTCATGACTCGCCCCGAATCCGTTCCTGGCTGCTTCACAGAGCTCAGACATCACCTTGTTCCTGATGGTATTGGTAGTGGACTGCATAGACTCGAACCAGGCTTGAGCTGAGCCAGAGTCTGAACACCGCAACACCACTGTGTGCTTTGCGTCAGGTGAGTGTAGCTCCAAGAGCCTGCAGAACAAACGAAGACATGAAGCTCAGCACTGCAACCATCAGCTTTCTACAGGTTTCTTACATGTGCAATTATGAACTGCATTTTACTTTTGAACCTTTAATTCCTTAAACACAATTAGAAAAATACAGGGCATCTTCAAGGCTGCTTTAGATGGACACTTCTAACTTTCTAATACGGAATAAAGAAGGCTTATTTTCTTGTTTGAAGAAACAAGTTATATTGCATCTTTTCTACAAAACCATTTTATAATAAAAACAGAAAAAAACTGGATGGACACACTGTAGAGTCACAACAATCTGGATCCAAGTCCATTTTGAGCCTGGGGGAAGTCCGGAGATCCAATCCTTGGTCTACTGGAAATGGCGGTCTGGGTTCAACCAAACCATAGAGTGGTCCACACTGTGTGCTGAAACTACCTGCCTTCTGCACTACCTGCATTCTGTCAAGGAATGTGACTGATTCAACTTGTGAACCTGTATACACTACACAGCTAAAAGTATGTGGACACATACTTTCTGAAAACATCTCAGTCCAGTTCTATTCCCTTTGCTATTCTAAGAAACTTTTCAAAAGGCTTTCCAGTAGATCTTGGAGTTTGGCAAATGTCAAAGTTATGTTCTTTTCCCATTCAGCCACAAGAGCATTAGTGAGGTCAGGCAGTGATGTTAGGCGAGAAGGCCTGGGGTGCAGTCAGCGTGTCAGCTCATCCCAAATATGTTCAGTGAGGTTAAGGTCAGAGCTCTGTGCAGATCACTCAAGTTCTTCCACTCCAACTTTGGAAAACCTGGTCTTCATGGACCGCACATTCTGCACAGGGGCACTGTCATGCTGGAACAGGTTTGAGCCTCTTAGTTTAAGTGAAGGGTAAAGCTACATAAGGACGTGATGATTAGGTGTCCACATACTTTTGACTGTATGGTCTACAGGAAAAGGGTTGTACATAGACTTTCTTCAGACTGGAAAATTTCAACATGTTCAGCTTTGTGGTGTAAGTGCTTGAGCTGGGAGCATTCGGAAAAATGCAAGTCTTATGTTGGCCTGCATGGACAAAAACAATGTTACATAAGAAAGACTCTTCAATTGCACATATGCCATGCTTCACCACAAGTGCTGTAGCAAAGGGATGAACATAGCAAGTTCTCCACATGAGTCTTCTCTGAGCTCGCCGGTTTATTCCCACTGCTTAAAAACCATGGCAATATGTGGACTAACTATTTTAAACATTGCCCTAGGTGTGTATCTGGTGCTCTGCAATGGACTGGCATTCCATTTAGGATGTACTGCCCACTATTCCCAGAATAGGTTCCAGATCCTCTTTATCCACCAAGATGAAGTGGTTACTAAAGATTAATGAATGATTTGACAGCACTTGAATGAACTGGATTGTGAGCACAATTTCACAGGCATGGAATTCAAAGTCAAGTTGGGGTTTGTCTGTTTCCTATAAAAAAAAATATAAACATGCAAAGTGAACATATTTCTTGAAGACTACATAACATTTCCATCAACTTTGTATACAAGACATGGATTTTGCTTGAAAGAGCACCAAGGTATTAACTCCGGTTCATGATATGTAGGAAATCAGTCAAACATCTGTGTGTGTATAGTGATCCACAACTTACTCATACATCATATCTCATAGGAGCTTTAACCTAGCAAGCAAGCTACATCATCATTTCCAGCTGTTCTATGCTGGTAAAAATAGTTCTGCTTTATTAAGACCGAGAGTTGGGAGGCTGGATGGGAACAGAAGCCAAAAGGATCTGAATGGTGTATTTGCGTCCGTCTGCGGGAGAGCAGTTCTTGGACCAAGACCAAGGAGTTTTCTCCAATCCAGCCATGATGTGGGAAATCTCAAGGCTGTTGGGGGATGTGTGAGCCAAATATAGGAAGTGCAGCAATCAATGGTAATTTTCTTATGCCTTTTGTGGTTATAGAAGAGGTTCCATTTTTAGCATGGTAAAACTTGTTTAAAGAGTAAAAGCCACCTCAATTCCAACCTTTTGGAATAATGCTAATAACAGTTCATTAAGGATAAGATAGAGGCTTGTAAAAGCCAGCCATCATGGATAAAGAAGCACTGGAAAACCCTTGATAGATGGTGTAACTTATTTTAGGAGAGGGAGTCAAATTATCCATCATTATCTCAAACTCTGATGTCATATTCAATGGGTTTAAATATAAAAGAAGCTATTTTTAGTTCTATTTCCAACCATGACGTGTCCAAATCAAACAAGGGCCATGAAGAGGACGCCTGCGATAAATCTGTCAGCAAGAGCTCCTCCTTTCCCATCTACTGTCCAAATTCATCTTTCATACACAAAACAGCTGTGAAACATTTCCACATCAGCTACAAGACACATGTCAAGGAGTGAAAATCAGATGAAGTGTACAGTGACAGCAAGTAGGTCATGTTCAAGCTGTATTTATTCCAGATGGGTCTGGTGCCAAAAAGTTTTATAGCAATCCTTATGTAACCTGTAGCAGGAAGCTAGACTTGTCAACAGAGACGACGCTTCTAGGAATGTAGGAATGTTGATGGATGTCAGGCCTGAGATGAGGCTACGTAAATGTGCAAATTGAAGTAAAACAGGATGAGTGTGGATGCCCCTGCCGTCAGCTGCAAAAGGAAGAAGACTGATGGCATAGTGTGGTGGGGAAAAAGCCTTTTTTTTTCTGTTACCACAATGGAATTCACTCATACCACACATTTGGGACAGAATGATACACGGTATGGTTCATTTATTCATGTTCCTTAACCATGTTCATGGGAACACACATTGAATGAGCTCTCAGTCTATCAGAGGGCATCATGCACGCACATTTACACACCTAGACGCAATTTAGAGTACTGACATGTTTTGAGAGGAAACTGCAGAACCCCGATGAACATGAGAATATAATATGAGAATCTGTCAAAGCAGAAATTAACCGAGTTCAGGGGCAAAGCCAGGACTCAGGATCTGTAAGACAGCAACACATTCATCTGAATAATGTTTTATAAAAGCTGGATGCTTTCCGGTCCAATGTAACTAAATCTTTATAAAGTATCATTTTCATATTTTCTCTATGGCACAGCACTGAATGTTGTGTCATTCGTAATAAGAGATTAGAGATCAGCTGCTGAATGATTACACAAGTAGCTGACTATGAGAATGGAATCTTGCGGTGAGAAAGTTTCCAAAGAAAAGCCCACAATAGGTGAGAAATAGTGCTGTAGCAGAAAGCTCTTTTTAACCACCTCATCTGTGGAACATCACTTCCTCCCAGACTTCCTGTGCAGCTTCAGGTTAATCTGACAAACCACAATGCACATTTTCCTAACTTACACTTCACTGTAATCAAAACATGTTTTGGTGACTGTGGTTGAATAACTGGCCAGAAAGTAGTAGTTGTGATCTTTACTGACTTTAAACGCTGTTGAACTTTGATGTTGTGCTTATCACTTTCAGCATGATGATGGTTGACACTGACTTGATTCAATTTACATTTACGGGTGAAAAAGAGATAAGAGCGATGATAAGAGCTGCAAGTTGGCTTGCAGTCAGTAACCATACATTTCACCTTCTCAGTAATTACCACATACTGTTAATATTGACACAGCAGCACAAAGAAACTTAGGGAAGGATTATCTCATCAGTGGTGATCCACTTTGAAGACTCCAAAAATAGAAATATCAATCAATTCAATTCAAGGCGATGAAGCTCAAAACCAATTCCCCTTAAAAAACAGCTAAGCATACTTTGAATCAAACCTTGCATAACTTTCCACAGTTAGAACCATAGTTTCAACCTTATCTTGAAACCTTATTAGTCAGATACCTGTTTTCTAAATTGACGCCGTGGTCTTCCTGAATAGCACATGTACCTGTTTTCGGGGTCATGGGTGGTCATAGCCCGTGTGACGTAGCACATTTTTAGAGGGATGTATCTGCAGTCTCCCTGCAGTGATAGTGAAGGCGGGCTGGGGGGCACTTCACACGGAGGGCTGCCCAGCCGAGGGGATTCAGGTGGAGGCGTCTCCCATCCGATCTCGGCCACTGGAGAACCCTTTTTTACGTAGGGTGTAGCTTCTCTCATGTACTTTACTGTGACAGAATAAAGAGAAAATAGCTGTGGTTAGTTCACATCTTACTTCTCATGATAAAGCACTGGCATGACTATTAAGGAAATCAAAGCTTAAGCCTATCATGCTTAAAATGAAAAACAAGCTCCAAATAGAAAAACGTCATGAAAGGCATACATAGGTGCGAGTCAAAAACTGAATAATAAAATGTATTGAACAGGAATTAAAACTTTTAAAATGCTATATACTATGCCATATACTATAAATATATAGTCACTCAGTGCTCAGCTCTATGAGAGAATGCTGTGAAATAGATCTGCTTTTTGAAGATCATGATATTTTGGATTGCTTAGAAGATTTATTTTTTTTTAAATAAGCAAGGCAAAGACGGCAAAGATTAAGAAAGATGAATTTGAGCATCTGTACTACAAGCTAGAAGCCTGCATCTGACACAGCAGTGGCTCGCTGGTCAGTGACATGTAGTAGACATGCTTTTCCCCAGTAAGTCCGAGCAAATTCTGTACTCGAACTAACTATAGAACATTTACTGCCTCGATGCATCTGAGTCTGGTGCAGAAACCTACACAAACCAGGACCACAAAGCCCTCCAGAGAGCAGTGTGCCCAGCCAAGCACATCTCCATGTCTGCTCTCCTCACTCTGCACTAAATCTGCACCAGAGCTGCTAAAATCACCGAAAGACTTCAGCCTGTTGCAATCAGGCAAGCACTTCTGAAGTCTGATGGATAAAACTGAAATGCTCAGGAGATTCTTTCCTCAGGCCATCAGACTCCTCAGCACAGAGGAGTCCATCTCCATCTAAGAGGTCCTTTAGGACTCCATAAAGACTCGTTTACTCCACTGACATTCTGCACACTTCACTTTTACTGTTACTACTACTATGTAACTCACCTACATGTTTAGTACATCACTTCCTATTCTGTAATGTTTGCACATTCTGTACTATTACTACATAATGCACATCAAGTGCACATCACCATACATACATGCAACATGTAAAATATTGCACATCATTCTATTACTTCTTATTTCTATTCATCTCATTTTAACTTAGTTACTGAAGTAGACTTAGCAGAGGCTGGGGTTTCAATTCACTGCAATTTGTATACTGTATATAGAAGAAGTTGCTTTCGGCTGCTCCCTGTTCGGGGTCGCCACAGCGTACCAACTGGTCCGCACAACAACTTGGCACAGGTTTTACGCCGGATGCCCTTCCTGCCGCAACCCTCCCATTTTTCCGGGCTTGGGACCGGCACTGCATCCAGTGGCTGGGGTTGAGGCATTGGCTGGGAATCGAACCCGGGCCTTCCGCATGATAGGCGAGCAACCTACCACTGAGCCACCAATGACTATTCAATGCAATTTGTATACTGTATATAACTTTGTTAAAAATCTTGAATCACCGACACTGTTGATAGCTTTAGACTGTATTAACCAACCAAGTAAGACTGAAACCACAATGTCCATGCTAACAGCTGGATAGGTTTGGACACACCTCCTTATTATCATATGATAAGGAAAAAAGACACATACACTGACCATAACATTATGACCACCTGCCTAATATTGTGTTGGTCCCCCTTTTGCTGCCAAAACAGCCCTGACCCGTCATGCACTGTGTATTCCGACACCTTTCTATCAGAACCAGCATTAACTTCTTCAGCAATTTGAGCAACAGTAGCTTGTCTGTTGGATCAGATCACACGGGCCAGCCTTTGCTCCCCAAGTGGATCAGCGAGCCTTGGTCACCCATGACCCTGTCGCAGATTCACCTCTGTTCCTTCCTTGGACCACTTTTGACAGATACTGACCACTGCAGACCGGGAACACCCCACAAGAGCTGCAGTTTTGGAGATGCTCCGATCCAGTCGTCTAGCCATCACAATTTGGCCCTTGTCAAACTCGCTCAAATCCTTACGCTTGCCCATTTTCCTGCTTCTAACACATCAACTGTGAGGACAAAATGTTCACTTGCTGCCTAATATATCCCACCCACTAACAGGTGCCATGATGAGGAGATAATCAGGGTTATTCACTTCACCTGTCACTGCTCATAATGTTATGCCTGATCGGTGTAAATGCTGGGGACAAGAAAAAAGGGAAAAAAAATAGAGGAAACTGAAAAACTAAACAGCATCATTAAATGAAAATAAAAATAAACTAAAATTAAAAAAAGACGTTATTCTTACATTTAACTTTTTTTATTAAATAATTAAAAAAAAAAAAAATTTTATTGACAGACTTTAGGAAATAATTCAGCAATTTTCATTGTAATGATTTTTTTTATTCAAATATATATTAAATTAATAATGGGTTAGGAGTTCCACTGCACTCAAGAGCATTAGAGTGCTTTACAAACAACCGTTTGACTTTAGAGTCAATATGAAGGTTGTTGACAATACTGTTAAGCAAACACTAAGTGTTTCTCACTGCAACAGAAGGGACTTAGTGTCACAAGTTTACATATAGCAAGCTCATTCAGGGAAATTAACAAGAACTGACAGCTGGTAACAGCTGTGGAGAGCTGCTAATGTGCCCCCAAGAATGATTAAAGAGGGTTTTCAGCACATCCGAGGCAGTGGAACTTTTAAATGACATGGTCTGAGTGTTTCTCACATGGCCAAAGTGCATGACTGCAAAAGCTCAACACATTCTTCATTCAGAGCTGATCTGTGTAAATACCACTAAATAAACATCTTGTAATTATACAGTATAAAGTATCTTGGACACAGGGAATGCTAATAATAAATAAATATTAGCTGTATGTGTGGGAATCGAATGACTATTCTATCTCTAATCATATTAGTGAAGCATGCATAGTCTCTCGATATATTTCTATAACCCACATTATAATTTTATTTCCAGGAAAAGCACCACTTGCTGTGTTAAAAACCTGAAAGTTTCACTCATCAGGGAAAACAGATTTCATGTATTTTCCATTTCCATAAAAGCGTATAATAAGACATAACAGCAAGAATTATAATACATGGCCTAAGAATGGCAAATTAATAAATGCACTACATGTCTACTTGTCCCCAATAAATGAGGAACTAACTGTGAATAATTCCAGTTTCAGCAGCTGAACATGACTGTGAATAAAACAAACCTGAAACATTAAAGTTTCTTATAACCGCTAGTGGTAATATTTCTTTTCCCTGTGGCGGTGTAGAATTAGTCTGCTAAACCTTTTGAATCATTTCAAATGTAAATGCAATTCTTTTTTAACGAATCTGAACTTTTCTGTTCAGAAAGTAAACACTCGACTGTTTCCATTTAAAAAATCATGCTAAATGTCTTTTCTGCAGAATTATTCAATAATCACAGTGCATCGAATAATCAATTATTTATCCCATCTCTTATTAATTTGCCTTTAGTTAACAATAAATGCTCAAGCTGCACACTCAGTTCTCAGAATGAAACCTACTGAGACATGGAACTGTGTTACAAATGGAAGTACAGGCTACAATTGTGTGCTTTTAGCTTTTTTTTAAACCACAGGCCACAGCAGCACGTATTCCACTCCGAAGCCAGGACTACACAGTTCGTAAAGTAGGTGAAGGTCTTGTAAGGCTTTTTTTTTTTTTAAGTTAGAATAAATGTTTAAGGCTGAAGAACCTGCTGACCTGTACGTTTTAAAAGAAAAACTAAACGCACAGGGTGGGAGAGACACTGTATGCTTGACAGCATCAGCACACAATGAACAAAACTGGTTTTATCTGATAGTAGCTTTGCACGGTGGTAACACTGTTCACTTCCCTAAGTGCAGATATGTACGGGTGAAACTTTCAGACTTCCTCAGTGCTTCATCGGGGAAGTAAAATACAGTTGTCTTTAAGAAATCTAGACATCATCTCATTAGGATCTGGAGGTTTCTTAGTATGAGATTAATACCTGTGACTGTTGACTATAATGAGATCAGTTCAAGTTGTAATGTAAAGCATAATCGTAAAGGCTGCCTTTATGGAAATGAGCCAAAGACAAATTTTCTGACAAACGTCCTGCTGTGATGCCATGCCGTTCCATCCTTGTGCCCAGAGTCACTCCTGATCCTCCATGACCATCACTGTAACCAGCTGAAGAGGGTTTACAGAATAAAGAATTTCTCTGCCTGCATCAATCAGCGTCAGTGTGAGCACTGCAGAGGTATGAATTGAAAAGCCTCATTCATTCACAGTTTTGTCAGAGCCTGTCAGACTGTGACAATGAAATAAACAAAATAAGGAAATAAAATAAATGCCTAAGCAGTATAACACTCGGACATAAACCAATAAATTAATCCATTAAAACAGGTGTCCATTTTTCAACATCAACAAAAAGAAAGCAGTTATTGTGTCGTGCTTTTAAAAGGGTCACGGCACAGCTTATTATGCAATAATTTTTTTCTTAATCATTGTGTGTTAAGGGGACTGGAAAGTCCCACATTTAATTTCCCTTGAGGACAAGAACCCAGCTTAGATGCAGACACAGCAAAGCATTGCGGCAGATCAATCCGAGCTCTTGATATTTACTGAGACAGAGCCAATCGACGTTTACAAATAAGTGCTTTATAGTTCAGCGACTCATTTTTATATTTTTATTTTTTTAACACGAACCATTGTGGCTTCTCTAGTAGCCAGTCACAAGCACTATGTAAATCATTTACCTGAAAGCAGCTCATCAAGAATGTGAACTTTTCAGAATTTATTATAAATCTCCCTGATTCGTGAAGTACTGAAACAAAAGGATTTGCAAGCACAGATTGTTAAAGACGACTGGACAGAGAAGAATGCGTCTCTGCCTCAAGTTCAAAACAGATGTCTCATCTGTTCGAAGTTAATGATGCTAGTCTAAAGTGGTAACATAAAATCCTGCTATGAAACAAAACATAACCACATCATACTGGTTTATTTATACTCAGTAATGGTTAAGCATTAAAAGTTAGTTGCTTTCACCATACAGTCGTGTTAGACGCTTATCTGGGATTTTTCATGGAGACGGACCTACATTTTATTTGAATAGTCCTGAGATGGGGATGGACGGTGTGCATCGTTTTGTGCTTTAAAAGTCACAATCCAGAGTCTTCTCCTCATTCTCTTCGAACTCCAAGCCTTATCTCTGTAGTCCTGATCTTTCACTTTATACTTCACTGTCCAGTCACAGATGATTGAGACATATCATCTAACAGCTAAACAGCTCCGACACACACACACACGCAAAACATTTCACTGGAAATCACAGATGGAGTGAATTAAATCCAAGCCAGCATATCCCCCAACTTTATCAGACTGTACATGTTGCCAGTGCGTCACACCTTTAACACTACTATTATTACTGAACAAGTGCCAAGAGTTTCAGTGTGCAACCCTATTTCATTGTTTCCAAGCCTGTGGAATGTTTCTACTCCTCATCAAAAACCAATGTTTACTTAAACACCAATGGATTTGTGCCTAAAAACTATCAACATTCCCAAATTCTTCAATTTTCCTGAAAGAATTGCTAGACTATGGTCCTATTAACCTCAGTGTAATTATTTATTAGACAATAGAGAGCATTGTGGCTGAGCACAGACCGAACCCAATGGCCATCAGGTGTACTTATAACCAGAGCTTTGTGTTCTGTTCTTAACTGGTCCTAGTCATTACAGCCGATCTGATTTGGGGAGAATGACAGGCTTTGTCTACACAGGAAGAAAGCGTACTCATCAAGCGCCGAGTGGAAAACGCTAATTTGACATATAGTCTGTTTGGATGCAGAGTATCTCAGAGTAACAAAAGACTCCTTGTGCTAGCTCTAATTGAAAACTAAAGCTACTTCCTCCACTACAGAGACAAATCAGTAGTAGTGGGACTATGCATTTAGTACAAAAAATAACAGAGTGAGAGAAAGAGAGACAGATCGAGAGAAAGATAAACTTCTGGGTGTGGTAAACGCACTAAAATCAATGTGCAAACATTGCTGACAGAAAACAACTCCTTCATTTAAACAACCAGATCCTTTGGGTACAATTACCCTTCTACAGACCACATTATGGGGGAAAAATGTCAACAACTCTTGCTTCTGTAGTTTCTACTGCATCCGCAAGATTTCAGTTTGCTTGTAAATTATACAACATTTTGCCTTATAAATGACAATAAACCATTCTAATGTAATGAGGAACATTTCTTCATCAAAAAGAGCATATTCAAAGCCCTACTTCTAACATGAACACTTTAAATACATGATATACTCCATGAAATTCAGATAGTGTCTATTTTTTACTCTTACACTGTGAAAATATATTATTGACAGTCAATTGATCAATAATAAAATATACAAATCACTAAACACTCATTGAAAGAGTTAGGCTACTTTTAACAAAACAAACTCTTCTTGATTCAAACTCTAAAACATTGCGCTTCAAGAAAACTTCCAGTTTCGTTCCAGTATCTAAAATGTTCTTACCATAACATTCCTCCTTCCGTAAAAATACATCATACAATCAAATAAAAAAATAAAAATCATTATGCCAAAATGCACTTCGTTCTCGTTTCTAGCAGGTCGTTGTCATTTATGCATGGCATGGTGTTTTTAATCCATCAGCAAACAGTTTATCATCTTTAAGAAGAAGAAATTGTTTTTACAAACTGACATTATGGTAATCAAGTACTTTAACTCATGTGCACCTTGGTGTGCTTTAACCAAGAGTTCTTGTACAAGTCTCCTTCATAACCAAAGAGTTTACTTAATTCACAAGATTTAAAAAAAAAAAAAAAAAAATAGCTTGGATTAGATAAGAGAGTGAGTCCACGTGCCTTTAAGAAAGTGCAAAGCAAATTGTGTGGTAATTATACAAAAGCGGTTTGAATAGATTTGGTTGTGTAAATGATCTGCCTTTTTATTTCTAGTTAAACTCCTTAGCTTGTGTTTCAAGGTGGAACAAAGAGAATCAAATAAGGCTAAAATTTAAGAATTCAGCTTTATTTGGACAAAGAGAGAAATCAGAAATCTTCCTTTAAGTCAATAAACAAGCACATCTAGCCACGGGTGAAATTTAAATGATCTTATCTAGGCCTGACATGGCCAAACACTTACACAGTCATGCTTGCCTATCTTTACGTGCAGTGTTTTTGAACGCATACATCCAATCAGTCAAACGTGAAAGTAAATCTGTTCTGATCACCATGGCAACTAAGCAAATTCCAGAGGGGAAAAAAAGCAGAAAATGAAAGATTAGTCCTCAGGTCATGTGTGAACTCTCCCTGAAGTACGCTTTCTCAACAGCGCTCTCTCTCTCCCAGATGAATCACTCAGGACCAGACAGAAACACACAGCCAACGCATCTGGTCATCAGATTGTGACTAAACAATGAGCAGGACACATCTGTGTTCATTGAACCACAAGGGAAAGACCAGGTGCAGAACGACGCTGTTTTCTGCACGCTGTTACAGAGCTCAAGGCCAACAGCGGTCAACACGTAACAATATGGCAGAATGACTGACAGTGTGGAAATGATTAACACAGTTTCTGTGTGGCTGTCACTGTGAATGCTGAGATGTGGTAGTACAAAAGTAGAAAGCATTTCTGGAAGTTGCAAATCTTTAACACTGTTAGAATAGTCAAATAAGAAGATCTAACGGCACTGATTTACAGATACACCAAATACAATCCTCTCTATTCTCATCAGAGTGAGTAGCAAGAGATACACATCATCTCATGTTACTGTGAACAGAGAACCACCTCAAACACAGTACAACAATGCAAACAATGTAATCTAACTGAGTCTAATCTCATATAATCTAATTAAACCTTTTCATGTCAGATTCTTTTATCCAGCACAAGCTGTTGAGGCTAAAATAACCTGATTCGAAGCAGTTCAAAATCCTCTTTAGAGTGCCCCAGAGTTCAGTGACCCAATGCTCTCGATATGTGAACCATAATTCATCACACGCAACCGAGGAGTTAGTTCACCTACAACGTCACAACATGGATTGTTCCCAAATGATGGATAAACTGCATTATTAGAGCTCATACAATTCCCATGAGGCTCTCACACAGGCACCATGCTGTCTTACTTTAAAAACACATACAAGCCAAGGGCCAGAAAATGTAGCTGTACCTGGCTCAGCTTGCAAACTGGATCAACTGGGGATTCCTGTGGACACAACCGTGTACCTCTGTGCTAGGACACTTATTATACTATCAACTATCAAATTCATGCAAACAAAAACTATCATGGCCACTTGGGATAGAGCTGCACAAAAGCTCATTTATTATTCATTTACTGTGATATTGCAGAAGGTTGGTATATGAATCAGTGAGGTCTAAAATTATTCATTTGCCAATACAAACGATGAGAGCGATCGGATATAGCTTCCAGCAAAACAAACAAAAAAAAGTTTTAGGTGCAAATAATGTAAAGTAATCCTTAACCGGTCCCATCAATCTGTCAGCACTGTTCTGAATACATTACACACCAATATGTACTTAATCTAAAGCTAATTATTAAAGTCCATATTGCAACTTTAAAATAGCCCAAACAACTGAATTCATTAGAAATAAAAGTTCTTCTCTCACAACTTGATGAGTGTCCCTCCTACCTTCCAGCGTGACCACACGGCCGGCTCTCTTTAAGCCCTGCACTGCCTCATCGTGCGTGGCGTCGCGCAGGTTCACGCCGTTCACGGACAAGATCGCGTCCCCGACGTACAGTGCGTGCGTCTGGTCTGCGGCTAGACCCTTAAAGATCTTGCTGATGAGTATCGGCATCTTGTTCTCCTTCCCTCCTTTGATGCTGATGCCCAGGCCGCCCACGTCCTGCTTCACGACCCTCACACACCGCTTCCTGTTGGCGATGGCCTCGGGCACGCGCTCGAGCGAGTCTGCCCCGGCGGTCCTCGCCCCGGTGTCGGGGCTGTCAGGACTCGCACGCGACCCGTTAGTCACGCCGTTCACGTCGCCGCTTCCGGCCGCGTCCTCGCAGCTGAGCGACAGCGCCTCGTCACTCAGCTCGGCCAGCACTCGGTGCCATCGCTCCCGCACCAGCACTTCCAAAAATCCACTTTTCTGGACACGCATGCCGGAAACCGCCGACGCTACCGCCATCTTCGGGGCATTTCTGATGATAAAACGGCGTTGTGAGTTTTTACGCACGCACCAAACTCAGGGGCGCTTTCGGAAAGTTTCGGTGCGCCTCTGGTGCATACTTACTGGAGCGTTTCTCCACTCCGACACACACACCATATCCGTGTTGGGTGGAGCAGCTTTATGGGATGTGTCCTATCGGCCTGAGCGAGCTGTGGGAGCACGAAAGGCGCACACGGTCCATCTGCGGAAATGTAAAGAAATGAACGCTGTACCTTAAATGAAAACATTTGGAGTCGAGACGGATGATTCACAAAGGAGTCGGTTCTTCAGAGACGAGTGAATCGATTCGGAAACATGAGCGAAGCAAGTTTTAGCACTTGTGTGGTTTTCTTTTTCTTGTTATAGTTGTGTGGTCAGTATAAACATTTATTAGCATTTGAAGAGGATTGTGAATTAGAAATGTGAGATGACTTTATCACGCAGTTTTTCAACAAGTTAACAGGATGTGAAACTGAAACGTGCCAGGATTATGAGCAAAACTGGAAATGTAGTCTACACACTGTAGCTCTCAGATTGTAAAAAAAATCTAAAAAAAAAAAAAAAAAAACCACATGAAATCATTTCGCATCACTTACACATGAAAAACACCAAGCAGAAAAGTGAGTTGTAAAGCCCGTGGAGCTTGTCGTGGTGTATAAACCAAGCGCACCTGCGTTTCACCACTGACCTTCTGATTAATATGGTTTAAACCCTAGCCAGGGATTTCAGTATAACAGATGAAGCTCATCTACAACATCTACTTTGCTAAAACGCTGTGTAAAAGTAGGCCCATGTATGGTAAAGTAAGAGGAGTGGAGAAGAGTGGAGACCTACGAACTATTCCGTGTTTGGACTTTACTTGGTAACTGTTTTGAAGACTTTTGGACCTTTACCCCACAGTTTTGGATGATTCATGAACTTTGTGTTTGATTTAAATGCAAGAGAAGGCTTTTTCTAGTTTAAACTTGGGTAATATTTTTAGGCATAAAGTTGACTTTGGGTCTTCCGGTTCAGGTTTACTACTGCAGGTGAATTAGATCTAAACCTGAGTCAACAGTACATTTATTTATTTTATAAATTTATTTTATAAATTTATTTACATTTATTTATTTTATAAATAAATGAAAAAAATAAAAAAAATAAAATAAAAAGGGTGTGTATATATATATATATATATATATATATATATATATATATATATATATATATATAAATATAAATAATACACATTTAAAAAAATTATAAATGTACTGTTGACTCAAGTTTAGATCTAATTTGCTAATTTGATCTAATCCTTTGCTGTTGTTTTAAGTGCAGGGATAAAACACATACTGTCACTGGCTTTATATATTTCCCAGTGGGTGTAAGTTTCCTGCAAACATCATGGCTGGAAAATGTTAACCAAACAATGAGGAAACATATAAGTTATAGTCAGTACAATTACAGTATCTACTAATGTATCAACTATAGAACTGTGTAAGCAATTTACATCAACCTAACCTGCTGACCAAAATATATATTTATAAATTGCTTCCACATAAGATACGGGACAAAGTGAATTACAATAATACAGTTTTAGTGCCATCTAGTGTGTACTGTGAGCTCCTGCTAGGCCTGCCATGTCTAATGCCAAACAACTGGAATAAAACTGTAATGTAGTCACATACACTATGTTTTTATACTTTGCTACCTTTTCTCAACCATTTATAGATACAGTGGCACTAGATATTTCGTGAATCCTTTGCATATTTCCGTATACATTTTATCTGAAAGATCAAATATTATAGTTTTTAAATTTTTTATTGTTCATAGTTATACAGCATTAAATACCTTTGTCAGAAAAAGTATGTGACACTATAGGAGTTTGAGTTCATTTAAAGGGGTAATTAAAGTCTCGTTGTTCAATCAAGGCGATGGCGATCGGGCCTGAGTTCAGCCTTCCCATGTTTCAAGATGATACACTTGATCAATGTCTGTTCACTACCACACAGTCTTATGGAAGTGCGCTATGTCTCGGTCAAAGGAGATTCCTTAGATTTCTTGATGCTCAACAGGCTTAAAAGTGTTTACAAAACCTTGTCTAAAGTTTGGCCTCCACCTTATCCGCTGTGAGGCAGATGACATGACATACAAATGGAGGAAATCCAGCCCAACTGTTACTTTCCCAAGAAGTGATCTAACAGCAAGACTTACTTCAATGATGCAGCAAAATAAAAATTATGGGAAGTCACCCTAGGGTAAACATCTACAAGACCTATAGCTACTTTTGCATTTAGTAATGTCACTGTTCATGAATCCACCATCATGCAAAACAATAAAAAAGACAGGTGTGCGTGGCAGCATAGCAAAGAGGAAGCACCTATTTTCCGAAAAGAACACTGCTACCTGTTTAAGACCATGAGGATAAGCCAGTAGCCTAATGGAAGAATGTTCTGTAGACTGATGAATCCGAAATAGATCATTTTAGTTTAAATGAAAACTTTTATATTTGGAAAAAAATAAGCATTAGTATCATGGTTTGGGGCTGCCTTGCTGCTTCTCATCCAGGATGGCTTGCCATTAATGATGGACCTATATATTCTGTATTGTACCAGCAAATTCTACAAGAGAACGTAAGTGTATCTGTCTGGGAAGTGAAGCTCAGTGACAATCGTATCATGCAGCAAGACAGCAACCCTAAAAATGTAAGCAATCCAGACAAGTCCAGACCTTCACCCAATAGAGATGTTGTGGAAGACCAAAAATAGCGGTTTAAAAATCATCAGAAAGCACTTTTTCATTGTTTTTGGTTTTAAGATCTAATCATTTTCATAACAAAAATTTCAATTTCTTACTAAGGTATATTCTGCTGAGATTGAGCTGGAGATCTCATCCTGGAATTCTGGGAATGGTAATGCAACAAAAGTGATAAACACATTTTATTTTGCATGATATATTAAAAAGGCTAATATTAGAGTATAGCATTAAGAATCTGTTACTACTTTTGAGATGTGGGCATGTGAGCTAGGACATTTATTATATCTGGATGAAATAAGATTTGTAATAAAGGACAAATTAAGCAAATTTAGTGTTTGCTTGCTTTGGAAGGAAAGGTTTAAGGACTAATAGATCTGCAGGATATATCTGTTCTGTGGGAGTCTAAAACATGTAATGTGTGTGTGTGTGTGTGTTTCTTTAATCATTTTCAATGGCTTGAAACTGTGTGTAAACAGTGAATATTGCTATTTTTGTAACATTTCATTTATATCATATTCAATATAATATATTCTGCTTTCCATATAAGGTTGAGTAGTTTAGGGGATGTAACTGTTTCACAAGTTTTATCCAAGTAAGGAAAAATATATTATTTCTAATAAGTAAGGTTTGATTAATATCTGTGTATTTTGTGAGAAGTACCATTGGCTCAGTTAACTACATTACATTGCATGGTTTGTTCTATTAATGTTGATATGATATACAGTACAGAATGCTGGCAGCAGGTGTATTATACCATTCATGCAATGAAGCTCACCAACATCACTCATTTAAAGCAATTTTGTAAGAAGAAATGGGCCAGAATTCCTCCAACCCATTATGCAGGATTGATCACCAGTTTCCAGAAACATCTGGGTTGAAGCTATTGTTAGATCTCACCATTTACTGAAAGCTAAGACTAACAAACCTTTTCTTACAAAGACATTTAATTTTGGATAATTTGGCCCAAAAATGTAAAAACGATAATTTTTTCGTCATTTGTTTAATGGAGTACTTTCTTTATCTAGTTTTAGGATTTGATCTTTAAGATTTGTTTACATTTATGTCATTAGATTTATGCAAAAATTCAGAAAATTGTAAAGATACTAGTGGCACATGTTATCCTTCAACAAGACATTTATAAATGATGTTAGGGTTGCTATTATAACATATACAGTAATGGCAAAAATGAATGTCAGTTGTTGCACAAGGACAAATGCTCTGTATTATAATCCTTTCATATTACATTCATTTAATATGCAAATGATATCTCATGAACAATAATGACCTTTTCTAAGCTCTTCAAAGCTCATTATCAAAACTGTTTTAACTCATTTTACTGAAATATACTTACTGCATTAGTAAAAAAAACCTTTCACACATCGCTATTCTCAATGAGATATGAGTTCTCTGATATGTTCAATATGGTTAACATTGGAAACTATATTTATACATATATCTATATATACACACAATGTATGCCTGATCCTAATGGATCCTACACAGGTCAAAATAACTGACTGTTACCATGGAGAAAGTTCTGGTGATGATGACCTTTGGTAATGTGCGCTGGACTAGTCAGGCATGACAGTGACACTTTGCATGATATATTGCAGACAGCACATGGCATTCTGACCCTGTGTTAAGGCCCAGAACCTAGCAATAACATTAGATGTTAACCTTGGACACCGTGCTGTGTTTATGTAAATGACAGAAACCAGTGTTTTAGCATCAAAGAGCCCCTCAGTGAGAAATGAGAAATTAAACAAAGCTCCTTAATTCTCTATATATTCTCATATATAGAGAACCTTTATAATACCATGAAACAGAGGTTCCTTTTGGAAAGCTTGGTCTATTAACCTTTCACCAGTGGATCTAGCAACATTTATTTATTTTTTACTTTTGCCTGTCCTGCAGTTTTTGCTTTTAACCTGATATTCAATATAAAATCCTACTCCATGCTGCTCCATTGTTCTGGAAAGCATCCAAGAGTGAAAAGTGAGGAAATAATGCAGCATTGATGCCAGTGCATTTCATCTGATGTTAATCAATCATACAAACCTCTGCCCATATGTTAATTCATAACAGAAGTGCCGAAGTTTATAGATTTGATTAATGACTGTTATGTTCAGTTCTGATGTAAGAAAGATGCATGGCTGGCAGAACACTCTCTTTTCAGCAAATGTTTCTCATGTTGACTGAAATCTTAAATAGAAAAAGCATGTCTTTTTTAGACAATACACAGATCAGCCATAAAATTAAAGCCACCTGTCTAATATTGTGTAGATCCCCCTTGTGCCACCAAAACAGTTCTGACCTGTCAAGGCATGGACTCCACAAGGCCTCTGAAGGTGCGCTGTTGTATCTGGAACCAGGATATTAGCAACAGATCCTTTAGGTCTCATCGATCAGTCTTGTTTGTTCAGTATGTCTCACAGATGCATGGTTAGAGTGAGATTTGGGGAATTTGGAGGTCAAGTCAACACCTACCCTTTGTCATGTTCCTCAAACTATTCATGAATAATTTTTGCAGCATTATCCAGGCCACTGCCATTAGGGAATACTGTTGCCATGAAGGGGTGTACTTGGTCTGCAATAATGTTTAGGTAGGTGGCATGTGTCAAAGCAACACCCAGATGAAATCCAGGACCCAAGAAATCCCAGCAGAACATTGCCCAGAGCTTTACTCTACCTCCACTAGCTTGCCTTCTTCCCAAAGTGCATCTTGGCACCATCTCTTCAACAGACAAGCAAGGCACATGAACGTGGCTGTCACATGATGTAAATGAAACCCAGACCACCTTCTTCCATTGCTCCATGGTCCAGTTCTGGTGCTCATGTGGCAATCTGTGTTGCACTGTGTGTCCTGACACCTTTTTTTCATCATAACTAGCATTCACTTTTTCAACAACTTGTGCCACAGTATCTCTTCTATGGGACTGGACCAGACATTCAAGCCTTAGCTGCCTACTTGCATCAGTGAGCTTTGGGTTCCATGACCCTATCAGCAGTTCACAGGTCATCCTTCCTTGGACCGCTTTTAATAGGGTTAAGGTTAGGTTTAGGGTTAGCACTGCATACCAGGAACATTTGTGGAGATGCTCTGACTCCGTCATCTAGCCATCACATTTCATCCTTGTCAAAGTCACTCAGATCCTTACATTTGACCATTTCTTCCCTGCTTCTAAAACTTGACTTAACGTGTGAACTTTGAGAAGACTGTTTTAATGTTATAACTGATAAAAACTAGAGGTTTTTATAACAGCAGATTTTTATAAAATTTCCAAATTTCATATCGGATTTGTCTGGCTTAAACCTGTAATAGTTCATACATCATGACCAGTATTTTTTTTGGCAAACTCTTAATAATAAGCACAACATTAATGCAATACAGTATAATTCAGTCTGGCTGTTACTGATGAGCTTTTATTAAGAATTTGCATATTTTTAAATAGTAAGTTTGCACATGATGCAACCTACTGGTGAAAATTTTGGAGAAATTTATAGTTGATTAATTAGTTTTTAAATGAATAACAATAAATGGACAACACAGTGGTGCAAAAGGTATTCCCTCATGTCTGCGGTGGCTTCCTCTTGCCTCCCAAAAACATGCCAGTTACTTTTGTATGGTTACTTATACTTGCCCCAGGTGTAAATAAGCAATGTGAATGTTTGTACATGATTTTGTGGTCTATCATTTAATCTTTATCCTGATCAATGTTGCAGTTGATCCAGCGTTTATCATCTTACTGGGTATGAGGTGGAAATACAGCAGTTAAAGCAATCCCTGAAGATAAATGAATAAATAATACTACTAATTAATACGATTAAGATGCTTCTTAGATCCACTATTAGATTTATAGTTAAATTATTATGGTTTACATGGCACTATGGGACTGAGAATAGGCTTTGGGACATCTAAATTTTGAGAAGGCATTATGACTTCAGAAAAACTTCTAGTTTAAGTGATTTGAGAGTTTTTTGTATAATCTGTTGTGTAGTCTGCATTTCCAGTACCTGAGTCTACACACACACTGTGACTCAATCTAACAGCTTTTAACAAGAATTTATTTTGCTGTCAGGAATGAGAATATTTTGGCCCTGGACTGAACTGAACAAGAACAGACAGTTTGCCACTGCTTTTGATTTGCGTGTGCCTTTGTATGATTAAAAGAGCCGCTCCAAAGGAACCCATCCTTAATGATTCCCAGTACACTGAGTCATGGTGAGACCTGGGAGAGGTGCTCTACTTCCCTTTGTAGAGAAATGTTCAAACGTTTTAAAAAAAGTGCTCATTTAATGGCATTTTTCCAGAAAATGCTATTTGATAAAGTATGATAAGTCTTCCTTGTTAAATTTACTTTTTGTGCTCTGGGCAGCATAAGATTCACTTTCCCAAAGCATTTCCACATCACACAGTGGAGGCCTCTGAATCAGTCCAAAGATAACATCTGCTCAAAGTAAAGCAAACTTGTGGTTTCTATTTGTGAAAGCCACAAAAATGGTGTGATTTTCCAGAATTTTCAATGGACTGCGGGAGAACTGGATTGATTGCAAGTTGCAACCAAGATGATTTAGCAACTGCATGTGTGATCTGTTTGATCAAAATGCAAACAAATGAGACCAAGACAGCTCCCTATTAAACCTACAGTAATGTATTGTAATATAGAGGGTATAAATGTCATTCCTTAACTCCCTGTAGTGTGTACATAAAGGGGGTGGGGGATCAGTTAGCTGCTGGGGTTCAGCTAATACCATTTCCATGCTGTATAGTTGTGGCTGATTCTGCATTGCACTTGAAAATAGAAGTTAAAATATGGACGAAAGAATGAAGGACAGAAAGATTTTTTGAAAGAATAGAAAGTAATGTTCTTTTCCAGTTTAGCCAGACAAATTTCTGAAGTTTAGGAAATCCTAACAGATCCATGGATGGATGGATGGATGGATGGATGGATGGATAATAAATCTATCTACACATTTTCTTTCAAAAGTTTCATTTTCCTTTCATATCATTTCCCCTGTTGAAAAGTTTGCATATCTTTAGTTCTTAATATGGTGTATTGCCCCCTTTAGCATCACTGATGGCATGCAGTCTTTTGCAATAATTGTGCACGAGATGCTTAATTCTCTCAGGTGGTATAGCTGCCAATTCTTCTTGGCAAAATGTTCCCAGTTCCTGTAATTTTTTTGGTTGTCTTGCACAAACTACACGTTTGACATCTTCCCAGAGTGGCTCAATGATACTGAGATCAGGAGACTGTGATGGCCACTCCAGAACCTTCACTGTTTTTTGTTGTAGCCAATGGAGGGTCAACTTGGCTTCGTGCTTTGGATCATGTTGGAACATCCAAGAGCGTCCAATGCGCAGCTTTCGTGCTGTAGAATGCAAATTGTCTGCCAGTATTTTCTGATAACTTCCCTGTGCCACTGGAACTCACACAGGTCCAAAACATAAGAGATCCACCACCGTGCTTTACAGTGGGGATGGTGTACTTTTCAGCGAAGGCCTTGTTGACTCCTTTCCAAACATAGCATTTATGGTTGTGACAATAAAGTAAAATTTTGGTCTCATCACTCCAAATGACTCTGCTCCGGAAGCTGTGAGGCTTGTCTAGGTGCTGTCTGGTGTACTGGAAGCGGGCCTTTTTGTGGCACAGGTGCAGTAACGGCTTTCTCCATGCAGGTCATTTGTGCTCAAATACCTCCCTATTGTGCTTCTTGAGACAATGACACCTCTTTTTTCCAGAGCAGCCTGTATTTCTCTCGAAGATGTTTGTGGATTTTTCTTTGCGTGATGAACAATTCTTCTGGCAGTAGTGGGTGAAATCTTTCTTGGTCTACCTGACCGTGGCTTAGTATCAACAGAACCTCTTATTGTCCATCTCTTTATCAGAGTTTGAACAGTACTGACTGGCATTTTCAAGTACTGAGATATCTTTTTATATCCTTTTCCTGCTTTATAACTATCAACTACCTTATTACGCAGGTCTATTGGCAGTTCTTTTGTCTTCCCCATGGTGCAGTATCCAGCCAAGTCAGTGCATCACGTCATGAGCTGAGAAACTCACTGACTATTTCTGCACAGACACTAACTACAATTACAATGAGTCACAGGTATATACATATAATATAATATTATTTATATAATATTTACAATATTTATATACACATTCTACATGCATATACAGATAGATAATCTAGGTTAATGTAGGTTAACAATTATGTACAATAATTATAAATATGTTTTATTAGTTAGACTTATATGTAGAAATAACTGCTTTACAGTTCAGAAGTGGAGACACCTCACCTCCTATATTATATCGTGAAAGATTCATCATATTAATATGTGCCATCATCATTACCAAGCTGACATTTTTAAAAACAAAAACAAAAAAAATTGACTTGATCTATCTTTCCACAACTATTGTGAGGTTAAGTAACAGTAAATAATTTAAGAGGAAAAGTGACAGCATTTCTGAACAGAGTGTAAATCAGTGTGTGACGTCACGAAAATGGTGATGTGCTCTGGTGTCCCATCCAAACAGCAGAAAGTTTTCTTTCTACCTTCTTACAGGCTCAAGCCCTCCATAGAGATCATTTGAAAATGAAATTAGTAGTAATGAAACTGAAATTACATGTGGGATTTGTGGAACTTTTGGGCCTCTTAGTTCCAGTGAGTAGAAATCTTAATGCTACAGCATACAAAGACATTCTGTACAGTTGTGTGTTTCCAACTTTGTGGCAAAAGTTTGGGGATGAACTACATATGGGTGTGATGGCCAGGTGTCCACAAACTTTTGGCAATGCAGTGTTCCTCTGATCTAGAACATTCACTGAGATTTGATTTAGCACAATATAATATATATATATATATATATATATATATATATATATATATATATATATATATATATATATTATTATTATTATTATTATTATTATTATTATTATTATTATTATTATTATTATTATTATTATTATTATTATTATTATTATTTTTATATTTTTTTTTTTTTTTTTTTTTTTTTTTTTTTTTTTTTTTTTTTTTTTTAGCAAATTCGATCATTCTAACATCCATATTGTTCATTTTTATTTCGAACTTTAATGTAAAGATTTGGAAATAGGGCTATAGACATATTTAATTTGGCTGGAAATAGAAAACAAATGAAATTATATGCAAGAATTATAAAATTGTGTTAGAAGACTGTACTAACTGCCATGAGTTTGATGAAGAATGTTAAAAATAAGATCTTAAAGAATATTTTATTTTATTTATTTATTTTTTAGTGTATCTCTTTTCCAGTGTTTTTTCCCTCTCTATGATTTATATACTGTTCAAAGTTTAAGTTTATATACTGAACATACTTCTGGGTTTTGTATAGTCACAGAGGTGCAGATGTACGTGAATGTGTGTGAACAAGAACTATGGTCATTATATTTACAGCTAAATGCTGATGTGCATCCTCTTCACTCCAAGGCTCACTGGGTAATGTTCAGTAGCAGAAGTGATTCTTGGTCAAGCCTGAGGATGGCACTGTAAACTTGTGTAAGTGCACCTCTTAAGCCTTGTCTCAAAAGATCAAGACCACATACGGACTTGATTATTATTATGCTCATTTAACATTAGGATTTAACATGATTAGAAAGGAAGTGTTACTATTGTTTTTGTGTTCCCCATGTGCTTTTTGTGTTCCCCATGTGCTTTTTGTCTTCCCCATGTGCTTTTTGGCAGAAGCTTAATACCTATAACGTCCTAGTGCTTTGTATTTTACGCTAATAGCCTGTTTCTCAGTAGACATGGCTCCAGGAGTATTCAGTGCATGACAATATAGTGTGTGGAAACCAAAAAACACAACACATGCAACATAACAGAATGCAGCTGTGGAAAAGACACATGATGACGTCAGCAACTATGCCTACGGGACTTTGTTTAATTGAAAAAGGATTAAAACTACACTGCCTGTTCTCAGCCTCTGTCTATTGTAGTATTATTTTCTTCTGCTGATTTCTACTCTCACCAGGTGAACAAGAAACCTGTTGCTGTGGGTTTACCCACTTCGTGTGAACCCATTTTTGGAGTAATGCTTCGTTGCTCATCAACGCTCTTTTATTTCTATAAAGGATTATTCTTTCTAGATAAGAAAGAGATCCACTTCCTCTCTAGCCCATCTCTGTTTCTCACTCAGTGCCAAGTCTCAGCACAAAACAGATTTATATGTCTTTCTCAATCAATTCGCTGTAGCTCAGAAATCACAGGCATATTTACAGAACTCCCCAGGGTTGCCCTACACTCTCATCCTTTCCTCTGATATGTTTGAAAAGAGCTACTTTTGTCCTCATGCACCTCCGGAGAGGCTCCAGCTCTTAAGTGAAAGCAGGCCCTCAGTGTCCCACATGGTGCCCAGGCCCAAGCTTCCGTCAGCGACCAGCAGGGAACCATTAAAGCTGGGATTGTGAAATAAAAGGCTTCTTGGGTCTGTGCTCATCTGGAGCAAAGCCCCTTCCAGCCAGTTAGGATGGCTTTTGAGCTAACTCTCTCTCCATTAACGTCACTGATATTTGCACTGATCAGTTTTACAGAGAGTATCAACAGTGTCTGGTCACTTTAGATAACATTGTGTGTGTGTGTGTGTGTGTCTGTCTGTCTGTCTGTCTGTCTGTCTGTCTATGTTTGCAGCACATGTAATGGCTGATTTATACTTTTGTGCTGAAGTAGATTTGTTTCATGATGCACGGAGGTGTATTTAGGGTTATCTGTGTGCTCCTCTAAGGTATGTTCTGGTTATGAATGACATCATAGCAAATGAAGCTTGACACTGAACAAAGATCTTTTTAATGGTCCTGCTATGGTTGAAAGAGTCCCTAATTCAAAATGTAAAGTTGATTAATATGAGCTAGAATCATAAAGCGAGTGGAGAACGTTACAGTCATGTGCCTAGTGTCTCATTATTAGAGTGAGTTTAATGGCCAAAGATGTGTGCTGAAAATCCAGCCATATAAAGTTACTTTTGGCAACACGGCTCTTCTCAGGCAGCCAAAGTGAGAATACAGCAGGCTTGAAAGTCTGTTTCTGCCCATGGCTTTTCTCCAGATAAAACAGATATAAGCTTTCATATAATTAATAAGAATCTTCTTATAGCATCTTCACGATGATACACAATTTTAGCTAACCACACACTACTCTCTATTGTTAGTTTATTTTCATGGTTAGTTAAAGTACTTGGAACATAGCTGTGAAGCTTGGTAGAAAAACAACGTTTCAGAGTTACACCTCATTTATTGTGATGAAGAAACAATTCTTTCTGTTCAAAAATGGTGAGAGTGGAACTTTTCTGTGGTAAAAGGGAAGTCTGGTATCTGTTAATACTTGATCTCATGGGAAAATGCTCTTGGGACTGATGATTTATAATGTATGTGGTATCAATGAGTGACTAATATCATTTTCTCACAATTATTACTCACACCCTGAAACGAATCATTCAGGAACATCTGAGAATTCTGCCGCTTCGCACGTAGAATAAAGGCAGTTTCCAGGCTTCCAAACGCCCTTTCTGTCACCAAAAGAATAACGCCAAAACACACCAGAGCTGGCAGAGGATCAGCTCCAGATTTGGAGCCAAAATTTGACAATCAGCACCAGTAACAGTTCATAATATTAGATGGCAGAGATACAATTTAATATCTGTCAATTAATTGACTATTAGGGCTGAACAATGTGGTATTTCATGAGGTCTTCATTAATGCTATAATAAAAATGATGTGACGCAAACTGTTACACACACGTTTAGAAAAGTTTACACGTTTCTTGGCATGTTCCCATGATAAAACAGAAAGGCTTTCCTGTAAATGAAAAACACTGAATTCATGATCCCTTTGTGTCATTTATTTTTTCATTGGACAATGTGTGTGTTCAGACTGTCTATGTCTCTTCCAAAGACACTTCAGGGGGAAAAAAACAATGACGATATACTAAATGATGGTGACTGAATTTCAGATTCATCTTCTCAGTCACTACAGGTGATGTGTTACAGATGTGTCAGCATCATTTTCTGAAAAATATTAGCCATAACACATACAGAATCTGTGTAATCACCTGACATGATTGTGACTGTTAGCAGTATCAGTTCTTTCTTATGACCAGTGGTGCTGCTGTTGTGCTTGGTTCCACAAAAAATCCATCCAAAATATTCTGCACATTTCTTAACAACAAATAATCAAATACAAATGACAAAAATTCAACCTTACACTTATGTAATGATCTTTAAAGTCATGGGAGCTTGAGCGCTGCTATTCCTGTTATGTAACTCGTCTCTGAGGAGCATTTATGACCTTAAGGATCTTGTTAAAGTTCATAATCTTTCTGAATATAACTATTTTCCAAACAAATCAGTTTATTTTTATGGACATCATTTTACTGTCTGTAATGTGGAACAACACAACTTTTGCAGTGATTTTCTGCTAACATCAATTTCACCGCTAGATGGAGTAACACACATTCTATCAGGTCCTCAGAATTTTCATTACTGTGATACATTCTATGGCAACCATCAAGGGCACATTCTTATGCTTCTTCATAATTCATTTGTGATAATCGTGAAACTGAAATTCACGTGTTTATGAGAGTGAGCGGAAAAGAGAGGACACACAGACACAATGGGAAAAGAGAGCTAGAGAGAGAAACGTGTTTTGTTTGACGAGACCCACACAACAGAAGAGAGCAGAAAGGGATTTGGTCCTGCAAACTGTATTGGCACTCTATCCTTCATGCACATGCACTCACACTCCTGCACAGTGAACTGCATTGTGCAGTGCATTTTAGACAATTTTCCCCTCAGCTGAATTTTCCCCCCATATTTGGCCAGCTGTAAGTCACAGAGGTCAGTGCTGCCTCAAACACATTAAAATTGCTTCCGCATTAATGAACGAAGAGTCACTTAAAGCATGTATTTAAATGTGACTTAGTGTTAGAGGAGCAGCTTGTCTTCACTGCTGCTCAGGATGTATGAAGTCATGTGATGTACGTCTCCTCGTTCCAGTTGCTGCTGCGTTGTTTTTGCCATGAGCACAGATGTGTGACTCACACATTACACCAACCCAGCTGACGAAGAAACTTCATTTGGGGTTTGATTGGGGGAATAATGTCTCGTTTAAGGAAAGCATAACTCAGGTCAGGGTGTGAATTACTGAGGGTGTTTGGCCCCCAACCCCCCAAAACGTAATGAAGACAAATGGCTAAAGAGACTTTAAGAGAAATGTCACCTGCATAAGTTCAAAAGTGAACAAAAAAAGTTAAATAGGCATGTAAATTAAATGTCTAAACAACTTTTTACTGTTGCTCATTGCTTGTATCTCTCATTATGTATGTTTACTATGAGGACACAACATAATTATTTATGCAATACTTTTTGGGAATTAACTAAATAGTTTTGAATGGAAAACAATACTGTGTTAACTTGCATAGAAAAAAAACATGGATACAGGTAACTAATGAGATGATTTGAGAAGCATGGCACAAAGATTTGATCTTAGTTTTGTCTTGTTAGAAGATGTTTCAACTAGCTAGCCACGAGGTTGTTAGCTACCTATTTCTTGAGCACCATCCTATCTTTAGTTGTGACTATATTCCCTCTACAAGCTTCTTTGCATAATTTTAATTTAGTTCTGCTCAAATCAAAATCTGTCCATTTTGGCAGTTCACATTCATTATTCCTAGTGACCTAGACAGCGGATATAAAAGTCTACACACCCCTCTGAAAATTTCACAACTTTTTTCACCCTCAATGTGAAATCTCAACATATAAACAATCAGAATCATTTTAGTGAAAAATAGTTTCAAAAAGATGCAATAACCTGGTTGCATGCAATAAATGTGTGTGTGTTCAGAATGATCCAATTACATTCAATCTCATGTTCAAAAGTGATTTATTATCTGTATTATCTGATTAACTCCACATAAAGATCAGCTGCTTCTCTAAGATCACAACTTCTTGATTTCATCTGACTGCTCTTGGTCTGCAAAGAGCTTACAAATCATACATGGTATACCACTTGTTGAAAGTGACTGATCAAGCGAGGGCTATAAAAGATTTTTTTTTTTTTTAAGATGAACCATGGAACACTGTAAAGACCATCATCAACAAATAAAGCAAAAGGAACACCACAGTGACATCACCAAGTACAGGATGTTCCTCCAAAATTCATAAAAGGGCAAAACCAGAATCTTAGCCAGGGAGTCTGCCAAGAGATCTACGGCAACATTAAAGGAGCTGCAGGAATATCTGACAAGTACGGATTGCTCTCTGCATGTGGCAACACTCTCTCATATACTTCACATGTCTGGCCTATGGGGTCGGTTTAGACAGAATCCCTTTCTCACAAAACCATTCAAGCTCAACTAAATCACCCCAAACAATATGTTATGGTCTGATGAGAAAAATTCTAAAGGTGTAATTAATCTATAATTCCAAGGTATGTTTGGTGCATCATGGTGGTGGTAGTGTCATGCTTTATAAAGGTGGAGAGAATGAATAGGTGTAGATAAAAAGGTGTTTAGACTTTTTTATAGCCATTGTGTGTGTGTGTGTGTGTGTAAGCCTGACCATTGTCATTCATGTTTAAGGGTCACATTTTAGATATGTTTCCAATGTAGAAGCACAGATAATGCATAGAGAAATCACTCTCATCTGATTTTTTTTTTTAAAAATCACATTTTTTGCATCCATTCATTGTCACCTTACAGAAACAAGTGGCTCACATGTATATGAGCTCACATTCTGACCTAAGGGACATAGGGACTCAGACTGCACATCTGTAGGACATCAGCATGTAGAGGCAGCCGGGTACAAAATAAAACACACACCAGCACACATTCACATACATACTCTTACTTTTCCATTAGGTCACCAGCTCCTGCTTTGGCTAGAGCAGACTAAATGGAGAGGGAGGGGAAATTCATGAGGCGTGTGCCCTCCCTGCTCTCCACAAAGATGCCTATTGTAACTATTCACATTCTGTTTAACCTTTGCAAGGCTTGTGAAGTTAGAAAACGTAGTAATGGTCACACCAGCCTGAAGTAATTGGTGTCAACAAATGCAACCTATCCAAAAAAAAAGAACTATCCACAGTACTGCTTATACAGAAGGAAAATGGACAAACTGGGATGCAAACCTCAGAGAGAAGCTTTAGTTATGCACTTAAAGATTATCACCTAGTAACAACAGATGATATTGTGTATACAGTGAGGCTGTCTATGGCAGGATGTCAGACTTTGTCTGGGGAACTTTTGTTTGACCACCCAGTGTGTGTATGTGTGTTGTCTGAGTGCCTGCAGCACCTCCCAGGCTATGAGAAAGGACCCACTCTGTGCTAATAGACCACAAAGAAAAGTAAGTCAGATCGAGATCAGAGTGTGTGTAAGGATGGTGAGTGCTGGCTGAGATGTTCCAGCAGGGTGGTTTGGATGGCTGCTCTCTCATACTCCCCTACCCTTTCTCTGCTAATTCATAAGGCAGCATGAGCCAGGACTGGGCTACAACAGCTGTTTCTCTACAACAACCACCCCCTCCTCTCTGTCTGTCTGCCTCTCTCTGGCTTTCTCATTTACAACGCCCATTTTTTCCCTTTCCCTCCAATCTCTCCCACCCTCTCTCCCATTTGTTTCTCTCTCACTTCTGTCCACTTCTTCCTCTTTCCAAATTTACTGTTTTAATAATCACAGATAAATGCTTTAGATTGCTTGAGCTCGCAGACGGGATGGAAGCGTTTCTCTCCTCCCATGTCTATAATATGGTTGCACAGATCACATTTTGTTTTGATGCTCTTCTGACCCCATCACTGTGGGTGTCCGCTAATGACTCCTGAGCCCACAAGGAGCGGGGTCCTGTAGAGAACACACATGTGGTCTGTCACTAATAGTCCTGCAATACAGAAACTATGTCAGGAATTATCATCTTTCCTCTCGTTATCTTTCCTCTCAATGGATGAGCACAACAGCTGCAAAGGACAAGGTTTCTTGCTCTCTAGTCAAAATTCTCTGATGTCTTTCAATTGAATGGGTGGATACACCTTCCAGAAAAAAACAGTTCAACTTTGTTCTGATATCCTCAGCCATCTTTCACTATAAAAGGTGCATTTTGACTCAGCATTAGCCAAGGTTTTAGCTTCTTGGCTAGTAAGACACTTTTTACTGTTGTAGCTAAAATGCACTGCAGTCACACATTAGATTAGGCTTTTTTTTGGGGGAACAAATTTATTAAAAATCAAATAAATATGAAAGGCATAAGTTTTAATTTTGAACATGTAATTAAGTAAGAGTACAAGTATTCAATTTTCACCATATGTAAACTGTAGTATAAACATGCTAAAATAATGCTTAATATATAATGCTTACTCAACTATTTTTTATCCCTGATTATAAGAGTAAAATCTTATCAAAGTTTGTTTTATCCTAGATAGCATTGTGGTGGATCAGTGCTGCAGCCAATCCCTCAGTGTGAGAAACACTGTACGCAAATCAGTACGCAGCTGAACAGATTTTCCTGAAAACATGTTTTATCTTGTACTTTAAACAGAGAGGTGAGTCCTTTCTGAAACTAAAGTCTTTCTGTGTGATTTATAGTTGAACCAGACACCTTGACCTGTGAGAAGAAAAAATTTATTAGAGTGCACTTGGCTGCTGTTATTTCTCACTCTCTATTGTAATGAAACCATATGGAATTATGGACTCACACACATGTATAATCCACCTGCTATATATCTTACACCTGGAGTCATATAACTTTAATGCCAGTGCTACAGATTTCTGCAGCTGTACGAATCTTCCAGTAAGCCTGTCAAAGCGATCATGACGATGGCTCGGAAATGCTTAGTAATAATATTGATATTGTTAAATTTCACCCACTTTCTCGCGTCTTCATCTGGTTTATATGAGATGCATTTGCAGCATCTATGTCTAACAAGCAAGAACTGTGTCAGACTAGTCAGGTGTGTCCACACTTCTCTTTCTCCGTGCTTATTGGTGTGGTCAGAACAGAACAACTGCAATCTAGGGCTCTTTTTCATAGTTAAAAATATATAAAAATAAAATATATTACATAAATCACATCACCTGAGCATTGAGAATTTTGGTAGATTTCTAGAACATAATCTTCATTAACCTTCTAATATAAAATAAATAAACAAATAAAAAGATTTTAGATAATTTTTATGACAAAAACTAAATTTTGTTTGTTTAAAACTAGTTTTTTTTTTTTTGTTTTTTTTTTAATCTTCTTGTGTCATGCAACAATCTTAAACAGTGTAAATGTTTTACATTCAGAAATATTTTCATCTAATTTAATATTTTTGTCATCAACATTGCATAATTTAGAACCAGTTAATATAGTTTTAACCCTCATAGACAAGCCATTTACTTTTTACTATAAGTAATATTTAGAAAAATAAAGATATAGTTAAAAAAAAAAAATCTGGATATGTATAAGTAAATTATGCATGGAAAAGGTAAATAATTTTGCTTGATAGACTTTTCATAACCTCTGTGTAATGAATTTACCCTCTGCTCTTTCTCCTGTCCCTCATTCTGCTTGGAACTGATAGCACTGGATATTTCATTGTACAGATGTTTCTTTGACGGTCATATAAAGGTCCCAGGTCTCCATGGGAGACTTTACATCATGTTTTTGACGGATGTCTCTAGAATAAGCCATGAAAATATCCAGTTTCATGACATGTTCTATGAAATAACAGAGCAAAACGATTTTAGGGTAATAAAATAAGCAGAATCATTTCTGCCAGCTGAAACCAATGTGGCAGACCAAACTCAACAGCTGACGTCTGAACCTAAATACCTATGTAAGTAAAAGTTAATATGGCTTGTAGATGTGTGACATAACTCTGCCGGCCGTGATCTATGCACCAGAAGGATGGATATAACTATTGGTTGGTTTGTAAATTCTGACGTTTAACATCCATCAGAGGCAATATCCATCACATGCCCTTCCTTTGGTGTGCTCCAACAATGTGTCCTCTATTAGAAAATGTGCACAAGGGGGTGGGAGCTCAATGTGCCAGACTGTGTAGTGGCTCACAGGCAACTGGCTCCATCATTCCTGCTGTCCCACAAACATTTCCTCTGCAACAGAGAAGCAGTGTGCCGGCTACAACAACCTGCCTGTCCGCAGGCTCCATGCCGAACCACATCCAACCCCGCTCACCCTAATTTCCCACCAAGAGCCGGAGTAGCTCTTCTGTTTCCTTACGCCTCTCAAAATACTCCCCCTGCTCTAGTGACATCATTGCTGCACCACATCTTACTACATACTTGCTTTGCATTTTTAAAAGTGGCACATGCTACAGGACTACAGTGTATGAAAGGCGGTTTGTGTTCCGACTGTCCAGACCTTGAGGCCACTTTAGGTCATTTTTGGTTGTAAAGTCATGCACTGTGGGTGGAAAAGAGCTCTGAATCAGTATGGTGGGATTGTTTGAAGTGGAGAAGTCACTAACAAGTGTGTGGTGTGTACAAGGAGTCCCTGAGTGAACTGAAAGCTGATCTCTCAGCTGATGCTGCTCACCTCCACTTCCTGGCTTGAGGGCTGTGCAAAGCTGACACATCATGTCTCAGAGTGGTTGTGTGGGAGGAAGTGTGAAACGTAAGCAGTGTAGGGGCAGAAAAAACACTTCAAAAGTGTAGTTCTTAAGTATTCAAATTAGACCTACAGACTCTAGAATAGATGATGGAGGAAATGCAAATTCAGTACAGCTGTTAAACTGTGGCAGTTTTCACCATCATTTTCAGACATCTTGAAACCATTTAACTGTGAAGTGACAGATGATCAGATAGGTTTAATCGCAATGTTTAAATTAGATGTTAAATGTCACACAGGAACCAGTTGACATTATAAGGATTTTTTTTTAGTAGTGTAATTTCTCTCTTTAGAGAAATCTGGAAGGTTTTCTTAATTACTCCAAATAGAAATTGCACTATGTACACAATTACACCACTTTCCACAAAGCAGACTGTTACACACATCCTCTTTCTTTGATGCATTTTAGGTGTCTTAGTCTTTCTTGAGATTTTCCCTTCACAAAAATGAGCAAATTAGCCGTCCTTACCAAATTACCCTGGAGAGTCACGAAATGCACAGAAAAGATTAAAAGTGCCATCTCTGAGCCACCGCGTCTTTTTCTGTCACTAAGCTGATATGTTCAGGCTGAATGAGAATTTGTAGCATAGAAAGGAACACGTGCAAATGTATGCTGAATGCCATTCAAATTGAGGCAGTTCACACAAGCCCTGATATGAACCTCCTGCTTCTGATCCAAGTCCTATAATCACGATGCCAGTTTCTTTTAGCATATATACAGCTACAAAGTGCAAGTTTTTTCATACAGTAAAAGCTAAACATCTGTCAGCAGCTGAATACTAGCAGAGAATATTAAGCCTTGCCTGTGCAAAGACAACAGTCAAAAACACATAGTGACTCATCAAAATCTGGCGATGATTTTTTTTTAAAAAAACAGCAATCAAGACCATCTGGATTCATAGAAAGGAATCAGGCAATATTGTGAAACCTTCAACCCTTCCCCAAAGTTAGACTTTTTGTGTTTATTCGGTCTGTAATATAAATGTTTTTGGCCTGCTTTTTCAACCCCTCCTAATACTACCATGTTGGTCCAGATTGAGTGAAATAGATATTTTCTTACCCTAAACAGAATTGTCAATTTATCTTATCATGCATTTGCCCTAGAATTGTACTTAACCCTAAATATATTTGCAGAACATACATAAATTTTGTATAAAGCTTGAGCTGTAATCATTTTAGTTCAATATTAGTTGTCTTTCACATCCTCCATGGCTACCATGCCAAAAGACATATTTCAAGCTCCCTGTAAAGTGGTCTATAATGCCTCAGCAGTTTTCTAGGAAAGAGGCCCTCTCTCTTACGCACATGTTCAAGGTGGGGTTTACAACCCTTAAAGACTTTTTCATTCTTCACCAGCAGTACTGCAGTGCTAAAGCAATTGGAATGGGTGCGTAAGTGAAGAACCAAGGCGAGGCTGGAGAGTGCCGTACAGCTGCATATCCCCATACGCCCTTAAACCGATGAGGGAATGACCTGAATAACGACAGACGAGCCTCTGTGAAGCGCTGCTGAGCTCCGGTAGCCTTTACTGCACATCATCTGAAAAAGCTGTCTGTGATATCCCAACAGTTGTAGAGCAACATGCTTCTTAAATCAATGTTTAAACGAAGTAATCTGCTCTAGGTTCCAGGTGCAGTGTTATATAGGTGGGATCTTATTGCTGTTTTGATACTTTCAGGACAGATTTGTTTTGTCACTTTGTGTTTTACTAGCTCTGAAAGTGTGTTCTGTTTTGTATCTTGACGCTTTTTTGATTCCCATTTGGCCAAAATGACGCAAAACTCCAATGTCACACTAAAATGCCTGGGAGTGCCCATTAGATCATGTGTTTTGAATCAATTACACTAAGCCCCACACAAACATCTGTGAAAGAGGAGTGTAGCATGCATGTCGGATATAGGTACGAGGTCATGTGCTGCATGACGATGGGGATAGACGATGAGCGAATCTGGCAGAAACGCTGGTGAAACAGACGGCTGTTCTTCACGCTGCATGAAGGCTCGGCTGTGTCCTGAGCACCACGCAGGAAGTCCCTGTGCTTGTGCAGCATCCGGAGCAGAGAGAAGTCCCATGGGGTAATCTCAGCCCAGCTGTAAATCAGAAGCTTGTTGCATTTTCAGCCTTACGCGCTGAATGGAAGAAGGATCATTGAAGGAGTTGTATCCAAATCATTCTTTAAAAATAAAAAAAAGCTGGTGATAACAGTAACTGTCACATGAAAAGTTTCCAAATGTCCACCAGCACTTTGCACTTTGCAGACATTTGTTTTCTTTTGATTACAAGAACTCAAAATTTGGCAGGGATTTCTACTCACAAGCTAGCTGAGATGTGTGTTTTCCTCCTGTCAGCACTGTATCTGGCTCCAGGCCTCACATAGGTCCTTAGACAATGTTTGTAACATATGGCTCTGGGTTGTTAGGCAAATAAAAAAGAATTGAAAAGATGATGTAGGGTAAAAATTAAATTGCATTTGTGAATACACAATGCATCAGAAATGAAAGTACTAAAAAAATATACATTCGGTTTTAGATTTCAGCAAAGTTGTACTGCTATAACAATGACTCCTAACTCAGTTTTACATATGAATCAAGCAGAACTGTTCAAACAAATAGACTGCATTAAATTGCAGTATTCATACTTTTTGCACAAGCACATGCATGTGCAGAAACAGAGACAGAGAGAGAGAGACAGAGACAGAGAGAGAAAGAGAAAGTGTTTAACATATTGCATAATTATGAAACTTGTTATGTGAATGTAAGCTATAATATATGGAGAATCTATTTGTAATTGCAATTTTTGTAATTTTGCCACATACACTCCCACAAGGGATTTGAAAAGAAGCAATCAAGATGTGACTGAAGTATAAACTTTCAGCTCAAGTGTTTACTTGAAACTTTCATGTGTTTAACAAAAATCTTGCAATAACCTTTTAAGACATTTTTTACGTAGTTCCTCCATTTCCACAAGCTCAAAAGTAATTATATACATTAGCAAATAATAGCATAACATTTTCAGTAATTTTCCGTCAGCCAGTGTATACGTAACTACATTCATGCCTTCAGGATCACTGGGCGCTCTCAGGGTAATATGAATGGCCCTCTGGGGGTTATTTGCCCTATAGATCGTCTGTGGTTAGTCCTGAATGCTGACAGAGCAGGATATGCCTTTCTCTCTGAGAGACATATTGCAGTTTTCTCACATGCAGGAGCACAGCAGGAGTTTACTATCAAATTCATCTAGAAATTAGCTGATAAGTAGGAGGTGGAATACTTAAGTGGGCCTACAATCTCCCCGTCTCCTTTTACATCATCAGTAAAGTACAGTAAAGTCCCTTCACACAGCAGGCGCTTTTTCTAGAAACTTGCAGTATACTGCCTTTTGATATCTCATAAGCCAGCAAATAGTCTAAACTGCAGTTTGAGGTTCAAACAGAACATAACAATAGTGATGCAAAGAAATTAGGCTTAAGAGCTTGAGACTGTGATTGAGAGAGTGTTTGAATCAAACATTGATCCATGTGCAATTCAATGTAGTGGGAAAGCAAAATAAAATCACGCTCAGGAGCTGTGCATATCTTAGTCAAGACTGTCTTCTGGTATAAACGACATTATTAGAATATTTCCTCCAAATGACTTATGGGTTAAGCTGTGAGAGTGAACCTGAAGTCAGAACGGATAAGGCTTGCATCTTCAAGAGAAGTGATTTCCTTAACCAATTGCAAAGGTTTTATATTCCAATTTTTTAAAACTAGTTCAACAATAATAATGTTATCTTGTCACTGATATTTAGCTTTATTTAGGATTCTTTATCCAAAATCCACCATCTTCAAGTTGGACTGAATCCCAAATGGCTTCCTAGTTACTGGTTGCCCCTACATAGTGTACACTCTGAATAAAAATAGTACTAAATTGCCTTGTTGCTGGGATACAGTTTTGTACTTTCACCGATCATGTTTTATATTATGGGTAGCACAGTGGCACAGCAGGCAGTTTTCTTTCCCCACAGCTTCAGCTTCTACGATTCGATCTTGATCCCTGGTCACATTCTGTGTTTCTCTGCATGTTCTCCTCTTGTTCATATGGGTTTCCTCTGGGTTCTACAGTTTCCTTCCATCTTCCAAAAACATACCAGTAGGTGGATTGGTGATGGACTAGTGGTTCATCCAGGATAGGCTCCGGATACACCGAGACCGTGACCTGAACGTGAATGGGGGAATGAATGAGTGATAGAGTAAGGATGGCACAAGGGATTGATTGTGTGATCAATGATTTAAAAGCTACTTAAATATTAACATGCGCTTCATAAATCAATCAAATTGAATCGCGACCTACTCAAAATCTGTGAAACTAGATCTTTTGTGGATGTTTTTAGAGCCTCAGTGGACACTGAGCTTTGTAGTAATTGTCAGGCTGCAGAGACTCAGAAAAGAAAAACAATGGTGGGCACCACACTCTTCACAAAGACTCACCTCCTCCCTCTTTCCCTTCTAATCTTCTGCTTTGACAGGTCCAACATTTTCTGGCCAAGTCTGTGGATGGGGGAATAAAACACATCTCATGCTGCCAAAACAGAACTGAGTCACTCTGGAAAAGCAAAGCCAAAAATATTGATTTTGTTTTAGAGAACATTAGCATGCGATTTCAGTAGGAATTCCTTGTTAGCCAGTGAACTATTCAGATTTAAACAAGTGAATTAAAATCCATGATAATCAATTAACCATTATGTGTATCACGATGCCAAAATGTTACAAACCATATTCAGGGTCTGTTTTCTGTGGGTAGATGAGATTGTAGAACTATTTTCTAAATCTTATGACCTCACCATAGAGTACAACAGTTTAAATCTCTACAATTCACAGAGTCATTAACTTTAGATTTCAAACACTCTGAGAGACAGAGGCAGGATTCAGAGTCTTCATACAGGAGCAAACTAAGAACCATTAAGCGATCTTGTCATACTTAAGGAAAAATAAACAATGAGACATGCTTTTATAGGAAAAAAAATTAACAATGTTGTGGTGTGAAGCAGCCAGGCACAAAGTGACCTGAAGTAATTTATTAAGTGTTTTATCCACAACATTATACTAATGATCACAAATGGATTTTTTAATGAATGCCACATGATGCTTACATAACCATTTCTAGTTGCACTTAATGTTGTGGAACATCCTTGTAACCAATTAGTTCCTGCTATGAGTTATATCAGTCATCCCTTCACCAGCCTCTCTTTCCCAGCTTCTGTTTTTCTTCGGTCTTGAAATTAATAAGACAAAAAGCGCTTGTCATGTTACCAAGAAGTTGGAAACCACAAATTTCTTGAAGACTCTTCTATGGTAATAAACTTGCTGAGCTTTACAAAGTGCAGATACCCGGGATTTCTTCCATTAATGTTAAATTAATGTCGTCTTACAGGAATCTTTACCATATGAACGTTTGTATATTTTTCTTTCTTTAATGACATGTTTTTCAGATTATTATTAGGCTTAGATCATGTAAATCATCCACCAGTGAGCCCATAAGTCCTTATCATGAATGAATGAGTCTTATTGAGTGATTCCACTGTCCTACTGCTAAGCCCTACTAACTATAGAAAAAAGTCATTATTGTGTCATGTGTCTGTTATACAGTGTCAAGGGGCTTACAATATGACCTTCTGTGTCAGCATTGATATGCAGTGGAAGTACTACATTTTTATACAAATGTAATTAATGGGTTATGTGTCTGTCATAAATCTAGAGGGGGCACTATAGTCACTAATAAGTAAAAGCCAACTAAATAAATTATATCCAATGGCCATCAGGTCTGCACTCAGTGGAACACCTATGAGAGATTATTGACTGATGTGTTAGATAGCACTTTATATCGCCATCATAACACCAACTGAGGAAATCACGTTAACTTCCAGAGACTTCCAGAGATTGTAGAATCTATACTAAGGGCATCTGGTGGGCTAGGTTGGCCAAAGACACTTTTCCCCCATTTTAAAAAAAACTTACATTTTCCAATTTTTTTTCAATTCAATTGATTTGCATAGCACTTTTAACAATAGAGATAGTCTCAAAGCAGCTTTACAGAAGTATAAAAACATGGAATAAAAATGATAAAGTTAAAAGTTACTATTTATCCCTAACATTTATCCATTTTTCAGTCATTTTTAGTTCTTTATTCATGTGTGGACTTTACACGTGTGTGTTTCTGCATGCTTGTCTTTTCCTTTATAACCAATGACATCATGTCTGCATTATAAGCTTGATTATGCTCATAAATGATTGCTGGAAATACAACACATTCACAGTATAAACACATCTTGGCAAAAGAGAGAGCAATCTGATGGGACATTGCAAGAGGCTTGTTGTAATGAGTGATTTATTGCTGTGCATCAAAGCTGTCAGCATTGGAAGTACAGATACACTCTTGAAGTCTTGCAGTTCCGAGATTGCTGATTTGCATGTCTGACCTTGGCTGATTTATCTTGGCTAATTTAGACCCCCTCCTCATGTTACAGCTTCAGACACACTATATTTAACCCCTAATTACTAAACTTAACCTAATTGTGAAAACGTCCCCTTGTCTGGCAGCTTCAGGGAGAGATGTCTGCCTGATGGAGACTGAAAGAAATCCCCTCATCATCAGGCACATTTGTTCGGCCACTTAAGCCAAAGAGACCACCCTGACTTCGTAACACCTTTGGGTGTTAGAGTGCTTAATTTCACACACTGTATTTTGCTGTAACCTGCTTTGATGTACCATGTAGCTGAATAATGTGTTAAACCTCAAAAGGGGACTATGGGGCAGGGGTGTGTGTTTTGAGTGACCATGTGGAAGCTGTGACTCCCTACTCTTTCAAATGCAGATCCCAGCTGTTGCAGACTCATGACTGTCATTAGAAACCTGCTAGGTGGCTACTCAAGTGTGTGTGTTGTATTAATGGTCTAGGAAACCCCAATTTACATTTGCTACTTTATCAACCATATTAAAAAAGCTCTGATTCACAAGAAAGGGGCCAATGATGAAAGCAAATAATTGCTGTGAGCAGGAAAGCAAGATGGGCGTCTCTGTGTGAGTCTGCTCCTTTCAGGCTAAACAATGAAGCAATTAAAATTAAACACACACACATGTGTAATGATTAAAGGAGTACTCACTCCCTTATCCATGCCAACCGTGAATCATATAAAACCAGTGTCTAAGTCTGAGGGTGTGGTTTCATGCTGACATGTCTCCTGTTGATTAAAATGTATTCTTAACTCAGTTAATTAACACTATATTAATTAATGTTACATGACCACCAAAGTGGTCTCTGTCAACATAAAAAACTATTGACCTTAAAGCATTAACCAAGACCTTTTGAAACAAATGTTTTGCAGCTGCTGCAGGATGTAAGAGCTTTAACATTTATTGAAGGAGTCTTTGTAACAGTCAATAGGTTTTCCACTATGGATAATAGAAAGCTGTTTTGTGACTGTTCAACAACTTTAAGCATAACTTTATACAGTAAAAAAAGTTCTTGATTATTTGCAAATAGCTATGGTATAAGAGAATAAATCACTTCGGGATGTGCTGTTATAGGAAAACTTTGGGGTCATAACAGTAACTATACTACAGTATCAGATTTCCGGTTGATTGTTTCATACTCTGTCATGTTTAATTCCTTACTTATGTGATACTGAATATGTGAGAAATCTGACATTAGATATTACTTAAAAGTCTAGAAACATTTAGGTTAAAAGGCTGTATCTGCTATAACCCTATTGACATTTAAATGTTTATGAATGAATGTCCTAAAATTACATCATTTTTAGATAGAATGCCATCATTTCAAGGTGCCAAAGTATTTTATATCATCAGGGTTTTTTTAAGTAGATGCTACAGCGATAAAGTGGTTAGACTCTCTGTCTATCCAGGGTCAGCAGTTCAATCCTGAACTCAGGTTACTGTCTGTGAGGAGTTTCACATGGGTTTCCTCCAAGATGTCTGGTTTCCTCATACTGTTTAGAAATATAGTTAGACAGCTATATTAATTTATTGGCTACATTGAATTGCCTGCAGGTGTGAATGCCGTTCCCTCCAGGGTGTATTCTCCTGCCCTACACCCTGGATCCACAGTGACCTGAAAAGGCAGTTACTAAAGATGGTAAAATTACAGTGGAATATGGCATTAGTTTTGTTCTTACTCTAATTTTTCTATAGTGAAAGTGGACACTGAATCATACTCTAGATTTCAGAAGAGTTAAAACAGAAAATACCCATATTTAGTGAATTTCTCCCTTAAGACTAGACGGTTTGGCACCTAAGCTGATTTAGCACTTAGATCAAACCTTTATCTACGTAAGTAACTGTCAGACCGGCCTATGCATTATCTCACTCTCTTTTACACAGCTTCTCTTCGCATTCAGATATCAATGCAGTAAAGCAGACCTATGGCACTGCTAGAAGTTAATAATAGTGGCCAAATCTAAAATTGAAGCAAGCCTGCAGGCATTTCTCAAAAGGGAAATTGCTCCAAAAGGCATCAGTACTAGCGTCATAGAGGGAAAAAAAATCTTGCCATGCCTCTTTCCAACATTTGATTACACAATTTTGTCTCATTAAAACCATTCTGTATTTAAATTACTGAAGTTATCTTTATGGCATAAGGCTTTCTTTAAAAGAAAAGAAAAATCTACACTCCCTGCATGACATTTGTGTTCATAGATATACATGGCTAGGAAATAAGAAAAGAAAAATGCATAGATTTCTGTATGCCCAGTACCAAACCAAGTACTTAGCCTTACATGTACCTTTAACAGACTATGGCATCAGTCAAAACTCCTTACGGCAATGCATTAGCTGTATCAGTGTGTCTGTCCACAAGTTTGCCAATGGCACTGGGAACAATGAAGACCAAGACATGAGCCAAACTCATTTGCACTGACTGCAGCGTTACGTTTAGCAGTGCTTCAGACTACTGTTGTTTGACAGTCAGCAGGCATGCTTTCTCACAGAAGAAAACACAGATAATTCACAGGAAATTTGTTGTTAGTTTTGTCCCACATGCTCTTCCTCTAATGTTTAATAACGTTGCAACAAAAGGCTTGTCGAAAGGCTGTAAGTTATAAGTGCTAGACCCACCTGCTTCAGGCGTTATTAGCTAGTAGGCTGTATTTCGTTTTATTTGTTTAACAAGAAGCAATGGGTTATGCAAAAAATCTATTCGAAAAATCTCTATAGTAATACAATAGAAAAGTAAAACTTTTGCTTTGTGTACTCTGACCACTTTTACTCTGAATCCTGTTCTACCTGGAGCTGCTTGTAAAAGTCTTCGAGTGTAGACAGTGTGCTTGCTAGGACAATAAATGTTCTGGGAAAGGGATTCTGCTGCATACTGAATTAGATAGCTTCCTAAATTTAGCAGCTTCCTGTTACTTGTCCTCCTTGTGTCCTGCTTGTGAACACATTTTGGTAGTTTTGTTCTAACTTTTAAGATACTCTCACAAAAAATATGGGCTTATGCATGGACACTTAGACGGATGACAGCAGGCTAATGTAAACATTTCACATGTGGCTCCTGATATTTAAGCAGTAAAACATGTCAGGGTGTACTGTTAGGAAATAATCAATCAGCAGAGTGGTGTGATGAGGCCTGGCATAAAGTAAATCAAACCTGCAAGTTTTAATTTTCCTATAATAGCACATCATAAAGTGTTGTATTCTTCTTAAACCGCAGCAATTCACTAACATTATTTAAAAAACCTTTTTATTTATTAAAGAATGAACTGTTATACTTTTGTTATACTGTTCATTTATCGTTGTATTTAATGTTGATCATCTGTAAGTTTTTATTATCTTATTCCTCCACGTTTTTCTCTCTTAAAGTAAACAAAAGAAAGAAAGAAAGAAAGAAAGAAAGAAAGAAAGAAAGAAAGAAAGAAAGAAGCTTGAGGTGATACAGAGAAACCGCAGAGTGCAAATCCCTCTGTCCAGAAGATGTTTCTGTGTTGAAAAACTCTGACTGTTATAAAGTCCTGACAAGTTACACTCCTTCTAAAAATGCTATATAAACACCTCAGGAAAATGCTCCAGCAATTACACACATAGTTTAAATCTTGTTTTTATGTGGAGCATCTGCTGTACAGGTTCCTGCCTTAGCTGTTACTATAGAAACACACACACACACACACACACACACACACACACACACACACACACACACATATATATATATATATATATATATATATATATATATATATATAAACCATGCAAACAGGAGTACTGTCCGAGCTGTGCTATTATAGAAAATGGATCAACACTTTATAGTCAACAGCACTGTTTTATAAGACAGTTTCATTTATGAGAAATTGTTGATGTCTTGACCCAATTTTTTTAGTTTCTTCCACTCCACCCTCTTTGTATATTGTAAACACACTTCACCATGGAAATCATGATGTAGTGTAAGATAAAGCTTTTTGTTCTCCTTCTCATCACTGGTGAGATCACAAGGTCCCTGTGTGTAACGCTAAAGGAAATCCCCTTCATGCTGGCTAAACCGATTATAATACTTTCTTCAAAGATCATACTTTCTTCATCTACAAATGAAAAAAAAAAAAAACACCATTTACCATCAAGTCGTCAATGTATTTTATTTAAAAACATGTTTACAAAGGAAACAAACAAAAACACATTGTGTATGCATAGTAAGAAAGTTTTCAATTTGGCACAAACACAAAAAGTGCTTTATAATAATACTGCCTACATAACATTTGGCATAATTAGATTGCAAGAAAATAATTTCAGTCAATTTTTAATTCCAGCCCTCAGTTGATCCATTTCTTGAGCTTAGAAATTGTTTAAAAACATGCCTGTAACTGAGTTTACAGGTCAGTTCATTTGACATCACATCTAGTATTTCATATGTCTCATAACAGCATCAGCGTCATTAGATACTTGTCAATAGGCTCATTTAAATCATAAATAATAAACACATCACATTTGAAGAAAGAGTCATGGTGCTAGCCCAATGAAGAGTCATGCCACTCGATTGTGGACATTTAGAAATCCGTGTTTGTGTATATCCGTGTGCAAATACTTTGTCTGAAATGTGTTGGATTGTTGATCAGTCTTCATAACAGCTGACAGGCCAAATATGTGTACAAAAATACAATAACTCAGGTACAAAAACAATGAACCACAGATTGTTTTTATAAATATGCTGGTTTTCTTGTCAGGTAATACTTTTTTTCAATAACACAGGTTACTCTTCTTCCTTATAAATCGCTTGTTATTAGAATTGCATTTTATTGCCATCAATGCAAACACAAAACCCAGCTTCACATTTTTTGGTCGGATGCACAATTCATTGTAATAACAGTTAAATGCACAATGCATTTTCTCATATATTTATGACTGAAAATAAAGAATCTTTCATGGCTAAGTAAAAATAAACTTGTCTATATAAAAGGAAAAGAAATACAATATGCAAATACAAAATACAGCATGGCCAACACATTCTGTTTGGCCTTCATTAAAAAAAAAGTTTACATTTATATTTATATATAAAACAAGGTTTAAAAAAAAAAAAAACACAATAAATTATTTTAAAAGAATGAGCCTTGACTGCATCCCAGTCAATCACACAATGCAAACATAACCACTGAGGTATTTGTTCACTGAGTTCTTTGTCAAGCATTATGTCTGATGAAAGAGAGAATGATATAAAAAGTGCATAAAAAATAAACATCAGTTTCATGGGTAAAAAAGAAAAGAAATTTTAGTTGGTGGTTTTTGGAAAAAGTATCAAATTAACAGTCCAAAATTAACAGTTTAAACCTCGTTTCGGGTTTTTGGTGTTTCCTTATTATTTTCAAAGAAATGTCCTTGGTATCAAGTCACAGCAGCAAGAGTAGCTCTCTTTGATGGAGTCTTTTTCTGTCACCTATGGAGAACCAATAGCAGAGCAGTCTGTTCACAATGTAAACTTTGATAAGGGAGGAACAACACAGTGAGGCACCTCAGACATCGAGCACCATGTCATACTGCTGATCTTTCTTCCTTTTGCCACACTTGGCTATAAGAACCATGTACAAAGTCAAAAACACGGTCCAATAGCTGGCATATACTATTGCACCGATTATTAAGACTATCTTTTCAGAACCTGAAAAAGGATTTCGCGTCTCTTGGGCAACGGTATACAGAATGCCGATAAACAGAATTGTGAACCAGATTGAGATAGGAATGAGGCCAATGAAGTTTGTGACTATAGTCTTCCTCCCAGAAGTACCCCAACCAGACTTGTTTATCGTGGCTATCGCAAACATCTTTGCTGGTAGAAGACTGGACATGTATAACACTGAGTAGAAAGACATAAAGACCATGACAATGTTGCCTCGCAAAAAACTAGCAAATGAGGACTTGATGAGCGCCACAGCCTGTACAATCAGTAGGAAGAGAAGAATGTTCCAGATGCGACCATGGTAGAAGAGCTGGATGGCCGTGGCGATAAGAAAGAAAGGGAAGAAGCCAGTTATAACGGCTTCGTAGGTCATCCACAGATGGTGCTTGTGGAACCACATGGAATTGTAGAGCCACTCTCGGAAGTATGACTTGCTCCAGCGCGTTTGCTGGTTGAGCCAGCGCAGGTACGTGATAGGAGTCTCAGTCAGGCACTTGGAGCGTGCTGTGTATTTAGTAGCATAGCCAAGGCTTAGCACACGATTTGTGAGATGTCGGTCATCACCGAAGCTGCAGTGGCTTCCCATGAAAGTTTGATTGTACCAGTCCTCCAGAAACTCATGTAGCAGAGAGTTCCTGTACATTCCCAAAGGGCCGCTGATACACTGCACGCAGCCAAAATAGGACTGGCAGGCTCGCTCTATGTTAAAGGCCATCCAATAGCGCACGCTGCTCAGGAAAGACACCCATGATTCATATTTGTTCAGAATCTACAGAGATAGATAAAAAGAGACATATGTGAGAAAAGATATTGGTAACTAGGTATGATTTAGTAGAATTGCTATTTGAGCATCCTGATTAAACTTCACATATACAATACATAGAAATCAAACAGGGAAAGTTAACACAGGAAACCTGCAGGACTGTGAGGATTGTCATAAGACTGTGTATGGGATGCTCATCAATATACATATCAGATATCAGAGAAAAAGTTACAGAATCCTTGGTGTGTGGATACAGATATGTTTTTTTTTTGAGACCAAGAAAAGTAACTAAATTTACAATCTAACCTTTTAAACTCTAAGATCCAACAATCATCAGCCAAAACAAATCATAAGCATTAGAAAGCAACTGAATTAAGCCAGAGCTGCTAAATTGTAATATGTGATTAGTTATTTTCTAAACACTTCTTGTTCTATATTATAAGTAATATAATATACTTTCTATATTTATAACGTGTAATAAATATAGAAGTTTGAACAATGCTGGTCCTGGAGTACCTCATGTCCTGCATATTTTAGTGTTTTCCCTGCTCTCACACTCCTGATTTAACTAATTGACATGCTCTCATGCTCTGGAGGCATCCTTACAACAAAGTTTCTTTAAAAGATGTCATTCTAAGTGAAACCATTTTCTAAAACTAAAAACCAAATGAACAGTTAAAAAGCCCCGGGAAAACCCTATTTTATAAACATGAAATTGGCTGAGAAACACCTATATTCAGTACTTATGTGTCCAATGATGCAAAGTCAAAGCATATTAACCTAAATGGGTGGGTAATACTCATACTTTAGAAGTAATGTCTAGACTTTTGAAAGCCAAGGTACCTGTACATCTCCACCAACTCCCCCCACCATGGGGTCTTCCTCTAGAACCTTCACCATCTCCACTGAACAGGCAGGGTCCAGCATAGTGTCCGAGTCACACACCTGCAAACACAGAGCAAGCCATACACACCGTTTAGAAATCACACAAACCATGAACATTCTTTTTTTTTTTTAATAATCATCTTTTTTTTAAGCATAAACCATTTTTCTCATCAGTATTTTCTATCATACAGCCACCACCTGTAGGATATATTGCAACCTGTAATGTAAGATTTTGCATAATATTGAGCTACATAGTTATTGTATTTTAATTATATTGAATAGCTAGCTAGCTAGCTAGCTAGATAGATAGATAGATAGATAGATAGATAGATAGATAGACAGACAGACAGACAGACAGACAGACAGACAGACAGAGAGAGAGATAGACAGACAGACAGACAGACAGATAGATAGATAGATAGATAGATAGACAGACAGACAGACAGACAGAGAGAGAGAGAGATAGACAGACAGACAGACAGACAGATAGATAGATAGATAGATAGATAGATAGATAGATAGATAGATAGATAGATAGATAGATAGATAGATTTACTTTAGTGAGTAATCTTGGAATACTGAGTTGATCGTCTATACTACACTATATGTTTTGTTCCTTACTTTCCTTATAAGGACATTGTTTCCAGTCCTTGTGGATGGCTGCTAATTAGTTTCACCTGTTGTTTGTTAACTCTGCCAGCTTTGTGTAATTAAAGTGTGCTTTAGTGCACATGGTGAATCTCAGCTGTTCTTCCTTGTTACCTTCTGATATTCTCTGGTTTTGCTCTTAGCCTGGTCGGCTGCTCCATGATTAAGGATATGCCTTAGAGTGCAATGTCTCTTTGTTTTTGTCCCCTGCCTGGGTTACTGACTATTATTATTGCTAACAAACACACTTTGGGATGCTACATCTTTCAAACAGCTCATTTCCACACACACAACAATTCTTCTGTGCAGAAATCTCATGCAAGTTTACAAATTTCACTGATGGCTGCAGATATGAAGGGTTTTTGGCATCTTTAGCCTGCGGATTTTCTGAAATTCATATATAGACAAATGCCTTTTGTGATGGTGCTAAAAGCCTTTCTTTCATGACTTTATTGGGCATGATTATGCTTTTAGCCCACTGGAAAAAGACTAAACATGAATAGGCATGCAGGGATGTTGGTGGAGTGAAGATGACTTGCATGTAAGTATATAAAAAAATGTTCTTTGTTCTTTAAAAAACTGACCATGGTTTACTTATTGTCCTAATAAATAGCAAAATGTAGAAATACAGCCCATACAAAGGCATTAGTTACCAGGCCATTAGTTACTTTGATAATTGACGTTTTTAAAAGCAGATTATATGATCTAACTTTTGTACATGAAATATCTAGCATTCAGGATTGGAAAGCATGTACAGTAATTGATTAAAAGCATTTACAGTCAACATAGGTCTATCCAAAGATAATTACACAAATTTCCACCATCTTATAATATAGCATACGCAGTATGCTGTTAGAAAAATACTCTTTTAACATCAATCATTCAGTATTTAAGATCAGTTCAAAATCCTTTAACTATGAATTGATCAAGGATTATGTGACTGTCCTGGATCATGCTGATTTTCTGCACATTTATTATTAAAGTAATTGGAAATCATGTAGTGCATTATGTTTCATCACTCGTTAGCGATGTCATTTATTCTCTCTATGGTTCATAACAATGAGGCATTTTTTCCATTACCCTTTCATTACTCTTTCAGTTCATGTGCAGTCAAAGATTAAAATTGATATAACCCAGTGGTTGGAATGCCCCATTCAACAAGCAAGCCATTACGCAGAGACCATGAACTGGTTATCCTGCTGAAACTCAAAGTCAGATCATCTATCTAGACCTCACAGTTAGGGAAAAGCCCACTTTGGTAGTCAGCTCTGACAGATTGGTGATACGCTAAATGCAATTATGCCTGTCCACATGGAGCAGAGGTCAGGCATTTCATTAGAACCAGGTGGCAAGTAGACAAAATCACACCATTTGTAAAAGTTTCCCAAGAGTCCCTATAATAATGACCTGTGTAGGAAACAACAGACAAGGAAATATGTTCTTTCACCAGTCTAATTTCCCTGCTTAGCGACATGGTTTTCAGGAAGGCATACAGCCAGAATCAGAATTTTGCTTCACTACACTGGGTTTCCTTGAACATAGATGCCTTTGTTTTGTATTATCACAGGGATAAACTTATGGCCTATTTTTGTAATCCCATAGAATTTCTTGGCTTGATATGAAGAAGTTCTTAAACAGACAAACAAAAAAAAAAGCACTGAATGTTTCATTAAAAAATGAATAATGTGCTTAGTAAATCCTTAGCTAGGAACTTAATAATGGTGACATTCTAAGCCAAAGCAACAAAAAAATCCTTCATAAATAAGGAGGTCATGTGTACTTCAGTTGTAAATAATTCTGGAAAGACCCAAGGTGTGCAAATGGCAGCCCATGCAGATCCCTAATGAAGAGCATCACTGTTAAATACACAGTCACTTCCCTTAACCCCCATACTACAAACATTAAACTGGCACGTTTTTAAATGTGCACAAAAGTGCCATTGTTCCACAACTGCCATATTAACTTGGCAAGACCAAGTTACTTCAGAGACTCACCTGCACATAGTCGACACTCTTCCCCAGGGCTTTGAAGGCTGTGTACATGACTTCCCTCTTTCCTCCCCATTTCTGCATAATGCACACACACTTATTGGTGAGTACCAGCTGAGAGACATGCTGCAGGCTCTCGGTGTATGACTCCTCGGTCTCGTCTGGCCCTAGTTGGTGGTAGTTATTTTTCCAGATATAGGTGGCTGCCATTTCCCGGCCCATTATGTCCCTAAAGATGTCCATCATGTAGGTGTCATCTTCACTATTCCCGTCAATCACCATAATGACCTTGATGTTTGGATAAGTGAGCCTTTTAACTGATATCAAGCACTTTCTCAAGTAATTGGGGTCTTCCTGGTAGGCAGCGATGCAAAGTGCCAGTGATTTGTTGAGTTTGATTGGTGTCCCCATGGACCGACGCATGTTTCTGTGTTCTAACAGAGCAAACAAACTCTGGATGATGAGGTGAATGACCAAAATGGCTCCGTAAAGACCAAAAGACAGGTAATTGCCTGTAGTCGTGAAGAACTGGTAGCCCATGATGTAGGCAGTAGAGATTCCCACTAGCAGCGAGACGCCAAACAGCGTTGTCCCAGTAATCCTAAGGTAGGTGATCAGGTTATCACATTTCATCTGAAAATGATAAAGGGTTTGTGGTTAGGTAATTTTACTATGAACTCAGACAGGATTACTGAGAAACAGGTTGGAAGCATTTGTATGCATCATTTTGCTTTGCCCATCATATATTTTTAAAATCACACAAGCCTTTCCATGTACAACGAAAGCAGTCGAATATTTCAGACAGTCGGACATCCCCCCTCCTTTCACTATTTCAAAATTTGAATGTGTTCCATAGGCATTTGTTCCAAGTTTCCAAACTGATGCAGCTTCCCATCTGCTTGGCAGACACTGTTGCAGGGCACCACCCTCCTGACATCATCTGTTTATATCTCTGTGGGAAGACACGAGCAGTGAATATCAGATCATTTGAATGCTAAAGACCCTTTGTATTATTATTTCAGGGGAAGACCTATTTGAATAATCCACTCTTAACACACAGATCTGGATATTCCTTTCCCTTGTAGTTTGAGTGACACAGCTAGCTTTGCAGAAGTGGAGCGGGTAAGTTGCATGGAGTTCACTTAACTGGCACATGCTATGGTCTTTTAGGTCATCATGTTTACAAGACCCTGGGTGTTGACGCTCTAGACCTTCCAGACTCCACCTTAGACGGCGACACATGCAGCGTTAATGTCTGAAAAGCCAGAGCTGCTATGTGGGTTTCACAGCCCTTTCTTTCCATCATAAACTCTAGGTGAACCCCAGTGCTCATTTAAAAGTGCTACAACTGCCTGCATGTCCCATGTCTAGATGCTTACAGGGATTCATTAAGGGAGTAAGTGATACCGAAAGTAACACAGTCCTCTATGGATGAAATCACTGCTGATGTTGATTAACTCTGAGTGATTGACATGTCCTCTTGACCTGGATGGTGCAGCACCCTACTCGCTGAGATTTTAAACTATTAAGTGACCAGAAGGCAATGCTTTAAGTAGATGGATAAGTAGATAGTTCATTTGAAAAGAGTTTGAGTTCCACCCCCTAGTGCATCAAAAGCAAATACGTTAACGCAAAAATTCTCAAATCGCTAGATGTAACACTGTCACATTTATTGTCATAGCCTGTACGTACACACATGTAGCACTGCTTTCCCTGAGCTGGCGGTGTTCCAGCAGAGCCAAAGAGCCTTAAGGGAGGGGTCGCAAAGCAAGAGAGCTGGAAAGTTAAACCATTCTCAGTGGGGAAAACTTAAACACCGGCTTCAAACGTAGATGAAACACTACACTGCAGCTACAGTAAAGCTGCACTGCACAACTCAAACTCTGTGTCGCTTTTTGCCTCGAGCTGTAGAAAAAAATGTGCACTGTTCTTATCAATCAGTGCACGATCAGAAAGTGTTCATCAGACTGCTAAAGTATGCTTCATTTTTGTGCACGTTTACAGATATGGTGGATCCATAGAAAATGTGATGTGGAATTTCCTTCAGACTTACAATAGCCTCTTTGGGATAAAGTTATATTTAAGAAGCATTAACCCACAGTTAATTTATGGCAGGAAGTGTGTGGGAAAGTATAGGGGAATCCCAGTGCCAGAAGATAATTATTCAGCGGAGGATCACTAAAACTACAGCCTAAGTGCAGCACGGTTTTCCATGTACAGTTTTACCTGAGCAGTGCGTTATTTCCATGAAATATCATCACATACAGTATCAATAAAATAAACAGAAGTAGAGATATATATTATTTAAGCTTCTTTTGTCCTTTAATTTGTATTTGCTATCCTTTACAAAGAACAACAAAACTGGTTTCTATGGTAATATCTGGGTGATATCTTCTAAACCCAATGAACTCTTCTCTAAGACTGATTTTCCCATGCAGTGCAATGCTGAGATCTGCTGTGGCCAATTTAATATCATAAACATCCCATCTAACTTCCACTCCAAGTAGGTTTTAATCATGTTTGCAATGCATTTGAGTGGTTGTAATCATGCTGACAGGAAAGCTTTACCATACAGTCGTTTATCTTTCTCATCATTCATCTTTTCATGGCTTTTGACCAGATTCCCAAGTTGGAAAACAAGTGCGAGTAAAGCTACAAACAACCATCGTTGTGCTTCTTAGCAGGTCTGTTTCTGATATCCAGGAAGATTTGTGAAAAACAACAGAAAAATTTATTTGAACTCATCATTCCAGAAGACATTGTGGCTGTGGCAGGCAAATCATTTATACTTTGCCTTTTATCAACAAATGATTTCTTATCTACAATAAGCCCAAGCAAGGACATTTTTTTTCTTATATCATTTTGTCCAAGTGCAGACAGTGTTTTAGTCTGTCCTATGATGTGCTGTACACAGCATACCAAGTTTTCTTGGTGACAGTTTGAATAACAAATCTGCCAAGTCCAGATGTTACCGCTGACTGACAATATTTTTTTTGATACAGAACTATAATTACAGTTCTGACAATGTGTTCAAATTAGTTTAGCCATTGTTTAATTATTGCATCAAATCAAATTAAATCAAATGAGCTGTAATTGATCAAACAACCACTTCAGTGGCAATAGTAGGCATATTGCCACAGACATGTTTTAAATGAACGCTCAGACTACTAGCACATGCATCATTTGCCTAGCTCTGTAACTTTGCCCAGCTGTTGACTTCTCCTGTCTGGCTTACTACTACTCTCATCTATGCTCCCCCAAACTCTTTCCATTGTACTAATAAGGAACAGGCATGGTGTGCTTTCAGAAGCACTTTTAACTCACACACCTTTAAGGAAATCTGATGCATGAGAAGACAATGAATTGTAATGGGGCTATTGCTCCCTTCCAACTCAAGAGATCATGGTTGAATGATGATTGATGTTATGACCTAATCACAATTAAAGGGCCATAGTTATTGTAATATAATTATCTATGTGTTAATTGTGATGGTTCAAGGAATTCTACAGTTCGCCGCCCAAATTACTTTGATAAGGTAACTGTTGGGGTCAATAAGCTCACAACCTAATAACCATAGCTGCTCTTCAGGATTCCTGTCACACACCATGGTTACAGATGCATGACATGCATCACTTTAGTATCTATGGGGTTTGGGATTTTAACATCACCGCACTAATGATTATAATGAACATGTAATTGAGAAATTCTGGAAATTGCTGTGTTTAGGGGTTTTGACCTTTCTCTCTAAAAATGTTGACCCCCTCCCAACAAAGTTAATTAATTAGCTTTTATCTCATTTTAAATCAATAATCCAACAGTGGATCATTAGTGCCTACTAAGACCCTCATGGCTTGCAACAGCATGAATCAAAGAGTGATATAAAATGAGAAATCGTTTCAGCTGCAATTCAGTATATCCTTGAGGACTAAAGACAAAACAATTCACTAGTACTGAGATGAATGAAGCATAAAAGCTTTCCCGTATGAAGCCATTACTGTGAGTCATTTCATCTCGTTGCTATGCAAACCTCCTACTTCAGAAAGAAAAAAAAGGAAGCAAATCCACGACGTCACGTTTTGAGTTTAAAAAAAAAAATCAAATTACGCATGCGCAGCATGCTTCTTTCTTTTGCTCTTTTGTGGGTTTAACAGTTACTTTAAAATGTAGTAAACAATAACCCTAACCTTACAATTACTCCTCGCACTGCACCTCGCTCCCTCAGGTCCGCTAGCACTGCTCGACTGGTCCCACCATCTCTCAGGGTAAAAGGTAGGTATACATCTCTGCTCTGGCACCGAGGAGGTGGAATGAACTTCCACTAGATGTCCGTACAGCCGGGTCACTGACCGTCTTCAAACGGCGACTGAAGACCTACCTCTTCCTGAAGCACTTAAACTAGCTCTTATTTTTCCCTGTTTTTATGTATTGTTATGTTGTATGTACAAAAAAAAAAAAAAAAAAATCCCCAACTCAATTTTTAGGCTAATGGTATCCTAAGTCTGTGTCCTATTGATCCAGTGTTAATGTATTCATTGATAGAGACTTTAGAGCACTTTTGTACGTCTGCCAAATGCCAGAAATGTAAACGTGAAATTAAAAACCTAAGCATGGGCACTGTGCTCGTTTATCCCCAGTCCAAATAAATATTCTCCTCTGAGCTAAACGTCACCGAGAAACAGTGTTGCCAGATTTTTTTTTCTAAAATATTTCTATATTTTAAGAATGTTAAACTTGGGACAAAACTTTGCCTTTTAACAATGATATATTTTCGTCAGTATTCGACTGCTTGAAAGATGGCTTCGTGTTCCAACAAATCTTAAGGTGTTGAATCAGGATAAACTCCATCGTGTTAAGTTTATTTACAATTTATTGAACTCTTGAGCTAAACATGAAGTCAGAACTATGTTGATTCACATATGATGTAGTTGGTTTTTAAATTACACAACACCACTTTTTAACAGAACCTACAGGCTAAACGTGTTGAAGTCTTCGAAATCTGGCAACCCGTGGATACAGTTAAACGGGAGCGCGCGTAACATTGTGAATCTGTGCTCTGTAAGGCGGGGTAATAGTGCAGTTATGGACTGTTACTGCTACGGGATACAAGGACACACTGTAATGTAATGTGAGGTGTAGGTTTTTAAAAAGAAATCAGTGAAATCAGTCGCTGCATGGTTCAGTGTGATCACTGCATGAAGTCGACTCCATTCATTCTCCAGCTCAACGCAGACTTTACTACAGTAAGGAACAGTGCTGGTTTCTGTGTAAGGACAGATGTGGATCAAAATGAGGAGTCCTACCTTGAAGCAACTACTTGAAGATGACATCTCTGTGGTCCTTTAGGATGGATGCAGATCAGAGCAGACTCCGTTGGCAGGGCAGCAACTGCAGTAAACTTTCTGAGCACGAATGTCTTGGGGGAACTTGAGACAAAACGTGCATGAAGTCTCCGACGTTAACAGGTGATGGTTTGCAAATCTGTAGTCTTCCTCCTCAGTAAACGCACTTATATAGGATATTACATGGTCGACAGAACTTGTAGCATAGTCCTGACTGACATTTTTGAAAGAAGATAATAAGGGAGGGTTTAAAATGTATCCACACGTAGGAAAAAGTTGGTGGCAAATTGTGCTGCTGGTTCAAGTTTCTTCAGGCATCACCGGTGTAATACTGTGAGATGATGCGTTAAAATTGTAATTTGTTGTAGGCGGCCACTCTGTGCTGCTTCCTGTAGTGTGTCCATTTGGAAGAGGCTTTTAAAACCGGCAGGGTTTTTTTGGGAGTTGTTTTAATAAGGGGGAAGGTTCAGGGGGCGAGGAGGAGCAAATTTGTTGGAGGAGGCAAAAAAAAAAGTGCTACTCATTGAAACTTCCGAACTGGTAGCCCTAGAACCCTTAACCTGAGAGCATTCCATTCAAAGGTAAAGAGGCTTAAAACTCTATGTTTAACTGCATCAATATTTCACAGGTTTAACTATTAATGGATAAAATGTAAAACATCCGAATTGATAAAGATATATTTTCGGGATGCTTTGCTAAGGTGTATTTAATGTATGTGTGACTATATTAATATATATTTAATACAGAAAATACATCTTTATTATGATTTTGTTGCTTTTTGTGTGCCTTATTTCTCAGCCAATAGCCTTCCTCCATCAATTAGTTCATTCAATACGAAGTGAATTGAATGCGGTGCTCATATGCACCAGCAGGGTGCGCCATAGACGTGTTTCCAAATCTGCTGAAAATGGCGTGCGGGAAAGAAACTTTTTGGGACTAGGACTGGTTTAGACGCGTGCTTCTGCCATGTTAATGCATAAATGTGTGTATTAATGTGTATTAATACATTTATTTTCAAATAAACTAAACAGAAATATCATGTCTACATTTGAGCAATTGTTGTTGAAACCTACATGGAGCGTCCACAATCACCAAAACACACAGAAACTTTTGTGACATGGTTGGATTTTGGCCAATTTCATTACAATCACAAAAGAAATATTTTTTAAAAAGTGTTACGCATGCTAGCTGCATCCCTAACTCTGTGTTTAAATGAACTTTTGTATCCAAATATCCAAAAACAGTCATTGTAAGCATAAGACAATTTTCTCCAAAATAGATTAAGAATACCAAATCCCACAAGATTATGTTTGCTGATCTTGTCCACTTATTTTAAACAGATCCCAGCTAATCACCAAAGAGATTTTCGGCTCCCTGGGGATAGCGCTGAAGCCCATTCTGGCAGTGGTCCATTCATAGGAAGACCCAGTTCCTCATGTGTTAATTTGGCTTGCTGTTTATTTGAGAAAGGATACACAATGACAGCCAGAGAAAATAGCCAGGGCTGCAGGGTCGACTGAGGGGAAGGGCAGCCCCGTGTTATGCAGCTACGTAGGAGAAACTCCCAGGGAAGCGTGCAGAACATGAATGCTCTGTCTTCTGCTAGTAGTCTGAAGTGGCGCCGAGGGCTAGAGGCTGATGAGTTTAATGCCTTGAGGCTGGTCTCTACCCCTAGCTGACTATGATGAACAGCAACCATATGTTTTGCCGACTCACTTAAAGCTTTTGGATCACATCACCCAAAGCTAGCTTGCACAGAACATCATTGTGCTCTGTGCGTATGGATCCCATCCCTCATTTCCAAACCACCCTAAATACCACTTAGGGGTCCATGTTGTGTATTCTGGCCAAGGCACCAGAGAGAGTTTACTTTAGTTCTGTGGACTTGTAAGGCTCTTTTTTTGACTTCACTCTGAACAATGGCATCATTGAGAGTCTATGTGTTGCCTATTTTACATTTTGTTTTTAATCAAAGACACTAATGTAGGCATTGTTTTAACTCCCAGGAACTCCCATGGAGTTTCCAAAAATTATAACAAGAGACATTAGGAAGTGAGGTTCTACTTTGTGCAGTGGTTTGTTGAGATTAAACTACTCAAGTGTGCTTAAGACCTCCAAGTACCATCTCCTTTCTTTGTTGCAGCTAATTTATAAAGCAAACCCTGTTTATGCCCTGCCTAAACAACAGTCAATGTAGAAGTGCTTTGATACATGACACACTGATACATGACTCACAATGTAAGATTTTTACTAAGATTGTTTGATTGAATTAAATAAAGATTAAATTATTCTCAACAGACAGTATTTAAGAAAAAATTTGTCACTACATACTGACTGCATCTACGGACTACAAATTTGGCCATGATTGTGCAATGTGAAGCGAAGAGAAATATTACAAATTTGTTCATATATGCTGTTCAAACCCACTAATAATAAGAAAGTATTTTCCCAATGCTGTCAAATACATTTTTTTATTTGCCTGAACACACCTGATGGAAATGTAGTCTAGTTCACATGCCTTTGTGTGTTTGTTCTTTCTTTCATTCATTTATTTTCAGTAATTGCTTTATCCTGGTCAGGGTCATTGTAGATTTGGACTCAGAAACAGTAGGTGTGAGAAAGGCATACACCCTGTATGAGACACCATACCATTACAGGGAACCATGCCAACACACACACACACACACACACACTTATTTTTGGAGGTATATCTCAGGAACACCCATGGATAACATGGAAAACTCCACATAACTTGCTACATGCTGTACCACTGTGCCACCCAAATAGCTTTATGTGACAGTTTATTTTATCATTTCTAATACTTATGAAGGCACCCTTCGAAAACATGAGCAAGAATTAATTCATTCTTTCATAGATCTTCAATAAGCACTTTATCCTTGTCAGTGTTTTGCGGTGGATCCAGAGTCTGTGTCTGGTGTATTCCCACCCAGTTCTCCCGGAATAGGCTCCAGATCCACCACAATCCTGATCAGGATAAAGCACTTACGAAAAGATGAATGATGACAATATGTCTGGGTTATGAGTAATGGGGGATCATCCTGTTATACTCCCAAGGAAAGCACCTTACTGAATGATATTCATGGCTCTCATGGATTTTCCACAATTGCATCCGGTGGCTAGCCCTCAATAAGAACTGGTCCTTTCAGTGAGTAATGATTATCTGCAGACAAACAGGCGGTGAATGAGAGTGCTGCACATGGAGTGTGAGAGCACTGAGTGTGGAGTGTGCCTGTTTCCATAGGAACTCTGGCATGTGTTTCTTCAGCTTGTGTGTGAGAGCACAAGAGAGAGAGAGAGAGAGAGAGAGAGAGAGAGAGAGAATCATGCTCATGCTCCACCCTTTTGTTTTCACTATTGCCATAGAGAGTGCTTTGAATACAGGAGTGTACAGAATTGAAACAACTCTTTTTCTCTCCTTTTTTGTGTCTTCCTTTTGGTGTTATACAGACGTTGTAGCAGGTCACACCTTGTGCCTATAAAGTAAAATTCTGAAAAATTACGCACACAGAACTATCATTTTGGATATTTTCTCAAATAGATCTTTGTAACATTACTGAAAAATTCATCACCTTTATTACACCTTCATTACCTTTATATATTGCTATGCTTTATAGTACTTAGTTTGATATTTATTAAATTAAGCTCCAAATGTTTGTTCTCCAAAAGCTTCAAAAGCTCCATTTGTTCTGTTAGTAAACCCAGAAATACCTCCTGAGGTTCTGCTTAGTCTTACACAGAGGATTTAATTTATGACGTAATATGAAACAGTTAATCAATTAAAGATGCTGAAGTCATTGACTTCCATTGCATCGATCGAAAAAGAAGCCATAAGGTGCTGGTACTATGTGCTCATTATAGAGGTAATAGAGCTAGGGAGGTCACAATGTTAAGCAGTCAAGCTTGGGCTGCTCTTTATGGTCTTACTTCCACAGCAAAACACTTCGATCGGCTTCAAAGCAGCTTTACGGTTTCAACAGGGTTCTGTATCCTGTCTGTGGGCTAAAATTCTCATGGCCTGGGTTTCTGCCAGCAGGCGCAATTAGATTCTCCTCTAAAAGCGAGGGAAACGACTCTGTACTGAGTATAAACTGACTCAGGCACCACAATCGTTCTTGGGATAAGAGTCATTACTAAAGTGTGTGGCGGAAATTCATCCAGAACACTTTGGGATTCTGATGCATCAGTCTGTGTTCAGCTATGAGACTAAATTATAATCAACCTGTTTCAATTGTTGATTCCATCTTGTATTATGCCTTTATCTTCTTTGGAAAAGGCAGGACTTTAAAAGTGCTTTGTTTCCTGTCAAATTATAGCATTTGTTCTTTTTTCTGCTCATCAGGACTTGGGTATTTTGAGCATGGATCATTAATCTATGTTAAACAGAGACTCTGTGTGGTTAGCTTTCTATGATACACTAGAGGTAGTTGCCAGTCCATAATTCTCAAATGTACTCTCTATTTCACATTGGTTTTATTATTCGAGGAAAGGCTCAGTGTTCTTCCTACCACTCCTTCGACATTACCTTCTTCTAGACCGCTTTGACCTGTAGACCACCTTGAGCTGCAATGCATTTAGACACATGCTCTTAGAACTTACAATTGTTAAGGCATGCAGAACAAACACCTCTTAATGAACCTGGACAAAACAGCAATATTTAATGTTTTAGCTGTTAATTAACATCTATTAAAGGAATTAAATATCACTAATGGCTCTTGCTGTGCAGTACTGACGTTTAGAGCTGACCCTAAATCTCAGTCACATGCAGTCGATAATGAATTCAGCAACGTGGAACAGTACATCATTTGACCCTGTCCCCAAAGTGAGCCATGGGGCCTGTTGCATCAATGGTGGGTGAGAGGTCATGTGTGGAGCAGCAGGGAGTTCCTCCAAGCCTTCCCTCCATCCCCAGTGATCTGAAGTCAGACTTATTGTCCCTCGACATTTACTTAGATCGTGCTGCCAGATACATGCTGATTTGGCCTGCAATCAAAAATGAACACGCAATAGAAGATTAGCATTTTAAAGAATTATTGTCTAAGAACATTAATGTTGGCTCTGTTTGTGAATGAGTTTGAAAGCTAAACTACTGGTGCAAAGGAAAGTAAAAGTCTACATTTTTACACACAGTAATATCATTTGGACTCCATTTAGATGATTTTTTTAGCATTAAAATGACATCGATGACATGGATCTCTTAGTGCACTGTTTGCTTTTTCTCCCATCTATGACAAATCATCACTGTGACAAAAACAACTCCACCTTAAAAAGCACAAGGGAATCTCTGACGGCAATAACTAAAAGAACACCCACTGTATTTCCTCTCACCTCCATAATCTTTGGCCCTCCTAAGGTCCCCTCCTTCCCCAGAGCTGGTGTTTGTAATGTAACCTTAGAACATGTAAACCTCTGGGTGCAAAATGACATCAAAACATTAACCACTTTGAAGCAAAAAAGTTTCTGAGGGATTCAGGTCTGCTAGTCTCCCACACCAATATGTGGTGGACACTCCAGGAAAGATTTTCACTTTCATGCTCTCTAGCTAAAGGATCATTATTCTTTTCATGAATGTCACATGTATTGTATTAAACAAATGCATTTCTATTGAGGAGTCAGAAGAGACACACACTCTATTTTAATGAAAAACGGGCATGTCTGCTGTTCCAAAGGCTTTTTTTAATGACTTGCTCATTTGGACCACATTATAAGATGCCATATTATTTACCTAAATGAACACAAAGTTGGATGCATCAGCTACTAGTCACTTCGTCAAGACAACTGAAAGGATAGATCACGGCTGCTGGACCCAACAACCTAAGTATGACCATATGATACTTCCTTATCCATTAAAATGTTTGTTCTTGAGAAGGACTGCTCTTTCAGACACCAGGGCAAGGCAAACCAGTTTGGCAGAACAAAAATAAACATTTGCCTAATTAGAATTTATTCATGCTGGAAAAACAGCAATTACACAGTCTGCACAGGGAAATCAAACGTTTACCTATTTAACTGCAGTGTCAAGTGAGCTGAAGTTTACTGATGCTGCACTGTGCACTGGGCTTGTATTATTCTACCCAGTCTACCTACTGGGTAGAATAATAACAATAGAAGTTGCTTTCAGCTGCTCGGGTCGCCACAGCAGACCAACTGGTCCGCACAACAACTTGGTACAGGTTTTACACCGGATGCTCTTCATGACACACCTAGGCTTAGGCCTTTCGCATGGTAGGTGAGAAACCTACCACTGAGCCACCAATGCCCGGGTAGAATAATAACAATACTGATTAATATCATTTTAATCAATTACTTTCTTTGTTGTTCCAAATCAGTTGTCTTCCAAAGATACTTGGTGGATTCCGGTAGAACATCTTAGAAGAAAAAAAAGTTAGTTTCTGGGGTCTACATAAGTATAATAAGCTTATTGTCTGTATAATGAACTGTTTTCTGTGTTAGTCTGCTGTTGGTCTTGAAGATAATGTGAATCAAAACTGAGACAAAAGAGGTCAAGCTCAAGAATAGGATTAAAACAGATCTGGGGGATCTGCACAGGGTCAAGTCATTTAATCATTTCGGTCTTGTCTCTAGAGTTTACTGTGGTACTGAAACTGGTTTCAGAGAAAGCCATATAAAATATTTGAAGGAGTAGAGATTGAATAAACTTTCTTAACTCTTTAAATATTAAAACAGTTCTCTGGGAAACTTGGTCTTAGCTGCCCACAGAGATTTTTTAGATTCAGATTGTGTGCTACTGTAATTGTTAAATCCATTTTTAAAACTGGCACATCCCTACAGAAATTACAGCTCAGGTTAGAAAAAATTGTTCCTCTGAGGACCATTTTTTGTCATGTGTGTGTGTGTGTGTGTGTGTGTGTGTGTGTGTGTGTGTGTGTGTGTGTGTAATATAGGCATCATATCCAAGGGCATGCCACCCCAGGCCAGCTGGAAACATTTATGCTCTGATATACAGGCATGTCTTAAGTGCAGATTCAAACTGTGAAAAGAAAGCTCCTTCTGTTTTCCTGTCACTGACAATCACTTCCTGACTGCAAGCTGAACCCCTGTAAATTCGTAGATTTTTTTTCAGTATGATTGATCTAATGGTTTTGGGGACAAAGGAGCAATAGGAAAAGTGAGAATTGTGAATAACACTGAAACAATAGTGTGTAATGTAGACAATGGGAATAAGAAGGATAAATTGCTTATCACTCAATGTATATGCCCTTCAGGTTAGTCATAGCATGTGGTGGTAACACAAGGATTTGCCTACAGATGGGGTTTTGCTCATCAAAGGACCCATTCGACTTGATGGTCTTCAGTGGGGGCAAGTAGGATTAGCTCTTATACCCAGTGGCGTCTGCATTGTGTCATTTTCCAAACCTGTGGAAATGGGGAACACATTAGAAAACCAAAGTGATTCTCATACATCCTGGGAACATCTGGGTGCATTGCTTATTATGCCATAACACAAAGAATGGAGCCATTGTTTTAGCCAATTACACAACCATATACTGCCAAGCATATCCTGCAGCAGAGGGAATAGTCTGTAGATAGTGTTGTGGTAGTAATTTGCATGGTTTCTTTATGAAAAGGCTCTTATGTTGCTTTTGAAAGCACAACACGTCTCATGTAGTCTGCTCCTAATCACCTCATAAATACACTTCTGGAGGGGATCCACTGACATGGAAAGCCATACTGAAGCTGATATTGTAGAAAGCATAACCATTTCCTTACGATCTTCAAGGAAAAGAAGCAGATCAAATGATAAATGTGCAGATTTCATGATTTCAATTTTTTTTTGTGTGTGTGTGTATATATAAACACACACACCACAGCACATCAAATTCTCAGCCTTCTCACTCTTCTCAGCCAACAACGGAAATCATGGGCACAGACCACCTTACCCAAACTGTACAGTTAAAGAATGGAAACAGATATATATTGTTTTAAATTTTCAACTGTCCAGCATGTATCGGTCATTTGACCTCCCATCTCATCGCCTTGACATATCAACCACCAACAGCACTGTCACTCACACAATGTTTTTTGTTTTTTTGCACTATTCTGTGTAAACTCCTGAGACTGTAATGTGTGAAAATCCCAGATCATTAGTTTCTGAAATACTTAAAACATCCCAACATCTAAGTCATAAAGAACAAAATTTTTTCGTCATTATGACATTTACAGGTAGCTGAACATTACCTGACGCTCTTGACCTGTATCTGAATGATTTTTTGTATTGCACTGCTGCCTGATTGCCTGAATGTAGAACTACATGTATGTGTGTTCCTAATAAAGTGGATAGCGAGTATATATTTAAGAATGTTTGTACTATCATTGGGAGATCATGAGACCATTAATCTTTTCCCTGTCAATCACAGCAACACAAGCCAGTATTGTGCATCTGTAAGCTCATGCATGCAGGAAACACTTTTCTTTGAATATGTTAAAGAATGAGCAACATTTCAAAAATACGCAGTTGGCTAATGTCACAGGGGGTTGGAATTGGCTGGTGATCAAAATGGGGAGAAAATGGGGAGAAATTGAACCATGATTGTACTACAAACCCTGGAGCTGTTGATGTCAGAGTTCAGACAAAGAGAGTTTCTGTTTTTGACTATTACAGCATTGCTGACACATGGAGGTGAGAACATTAGAACTACACGGTGAGCACAGTTTTTCAGGGGTTCTTACACACTTGCCTCTGAACTGTTTGGGATTACCTGTTTGCTGACACATTTCCCGTAATCATGACATCAGTATGTGAGTGCTTGGAACACCCTGTTAGCAGCTGTGGCACTGTGGCCATGCCTCACTGGCTTATTCTACAATAAACTAATACTGTAATTAGGCACACCGCGTCCGGGTTGTCCCCCTCCTCTTGCCTGGAATAGGCTTCAGACTTCTCATGACCCTGTGTAGGATTAAGTACAGAAAATGAATGGATGAAATCAGTAATAGTTAGTCCAAAGCATATATACTTTATAGGTTATGGTAGCATTTGTGATTATTCACAACACAATTTGTACTATAAAAGTACTGATAGTTGATACAATTTTTTTGGGGGGAGAAATACCAGGCATAATTGCTCTTGCAACTAATTATCTGCAACATGTCAGATAGTTCTGTAAAAGTGAATGATTCCTTTGACCTCTTAAAACAATACAGCGTGCAGCCGAACCTAGGTTGTCATTAATCATTCTGATCTACACGGTTAACATATGGATATCACTTTAACTCAGTCTGTTTAGAAAGAGCCAGAGAAAACACAAGGGTGTGTCTCTGTAGTAGAATGATGTTTAGGGCGTGCTGGGTATGGAGTTCTGCAATCCAATACTGAAACATGCAGTATGCTGCCATCATATTCCATTATCCAATGATAATTATTGTTAACAGTCCACATGAGATCACTGAGTGGCCGCCTTTCTTAGTGGGACTTTCATGACGTTGGCATAGAGCACACAACATGCCATTGGTCTACGTGTGAACAATTTACCAACTGCAACCAGTGTGAAACGTCTGGCTGACTGTTGAATTTCCAGTAAGTGACTGAGCCACAAAGTGGTTTTGTTGGTGGTGTAATATGTGCTTGGGTGGGCCTCGGCTTTTATGCACCTGTGTTATCCGTGGCGGTCAGAGAGTCATGCCTGCGAATGAGTCATCATCAGTGTTGGTTCCATGAAAACCAACAGTCTGGGCAGAGAACATACCTAAATTAATAGCATTATAGAATGAAAAAGCATTTTGCTCTTTCTTCTGATTAGTGTGATTGTTTTGATTTTACTGAAAGCCATTTTTTATATAAAACTGTGACTGCCTAAATCATTACACATTTAGCTGTCTTGCATTATAAATTATACAATGTCTAATGAAATCATCATTGAGGGGCAACGATGCCAAGATGCCAGGTTATACATTTCAGGCATAAAACATGGGAATTTTTTAATATGCACAAACTGTTGTCAATGATATCCCCATTAAGTCAGCATGACAAGACAAACCATATGATTTGATCTATCATGTCAAGTCATTCACATTATTTAATGTGTTTTTGTATGATTGTCTTTATAATAAAGAAATAAGCCAACTAATAAACTAAGACTAATAAAACCCATACTTCTATTTAGTATGTTTTTTCTTTTTTTCCATTATACTTTTAAATATGAATTCACTTTCAATAAATGCACTGTTTAGCAGTTGTTTTACTGATATCACTATTTCATGCGCATATTCTGGGAGGTATATCCGAACTACCTTTTCTTCTGAAGAGAGTTGTTAGACTGTATAGGATGCTCTAGTACAGTCCTTTGTATTATGTAGAGGAACACATAAATACTCATTGAAAATTGTACGCAGAATCATTTGTGCTCCCGGTTTTTCCAAATATTGAAGCAAACATAAGCAAAAAAGCAAACTCATTGACAGCTCTAAAACAAACACACAAAATGTTTTGTCATTGGTCATACTAAAGGCATTCAAAATGATTGAGAATGTAATCCACCTTATTTGTGTTTATTTCTCATGCACCTTCTCATTCACTACTGAATACATGTTATCGTGTTTCTGCAAAATTGGCAAAATTTTACTTGTGTAATAGATGGACACAACTGCTAGCAATAGGCTGCATGAATCTGTAGTCTGACTAGATAGGAACTGTGTTTGTTTTTTGTTTTTTGTTGTTGGTTCAGTACTTCCTGGTTCCCCAAAACAAAAAGAAAACTAAAAAAATGTCATGCCCATTTATACTAGGCAGTCGTACTATTGTGGAAAGCCAACATAGATAACATTTCAGCTCAGCTAATCTTCAGAACACCAATAGAGACTTGATTAAAAACATTCATCAGAAATCTAGAAGCATTGCATTTACTGGATGTATAATGCAAGCAAAAACTCCACAAATTACATTTACGAATGAATCAGGCTTAGGTTACAGCTTTCCCTATAGTCAACCATACATCTTTTTTCCCCCAACTGTGAGAGCACACCCACTACAGCACCAGTGTCTACTCGTAAGGTTTTTTTCCAGGATTTTTAGAATGACAAATGACCATTGATTTATCAAACAACTTAAAAATGTGCACCATGCTACAAATGGTACCATTGGTGCAATTTAGTGCACTAACCTTCCTCTAACTGTAAAACATTCTACAGCATACTCCAAGGAGCCTTCAGTGAAACTAATTGGCATGAAGATTTGGTCACGTTTCACAGGTAAAAAAAAAACCCTCCAACAAGCCATGAAAGCACTTTCGTGAGCAGATTAGTGGTAACAGATTTATTTAGAACTTTGACTTTTATCCCAGATGTGTGAGTTTTTGCTCAGCATTATGACTGTGCAAACTAAATTCTGTGAACTCTGAAGGGGGTGGGGTGGTTACCCCCCACAAGGACATCTGCCTCCACTCTTTAACCTTAAATTCTCTGCAATAGGACATGTATGTCATTAGGAGAAAATGAGGTTGGAAGGAGGCTGGGGGGCATGTAGTGCTGCTCGATGGTGTTTCACTTTTCCCCTACAGTTAGCTCTTACTTTGATATTATTGAAGACCAACCTGGCAGGGATTTGAAGCAGGGTGTGATTTCAGCCAAGAACATTGACTTCCAGGCCTTTAAACAGACTCATGTGATGAAATAAGAAAACCCCATAAAAAACATTGACCTGTGAGCTTTAATTTTTGGTGAGTTAAATCTGTGAAATTTGTAAGTTTGTCCACTGTACGCACACAGTGAAAATATATATATATATATATATATATATATATATATATATATATATATATATTTGTACACACACAGTGAAAATATATATATATATATATATATATATATATATATATATATTTTTTTTTTTTTTTTTTTTTTTTTTTTTTTTTTTTTTTACTGTGTGTGTACAGTGGACAGTTTATAATATACATATATATACATATTATATTTTATATATATAAATATTGTGTATTTATCTAATAAGTCAATAAGCAGAAGTGCAATGTATAATAACATGCAAATTCAGATCAGAAACTTCAGTTAAAGTTTACATCAAGGGGAAAAATGTGATCTCATGACCCTGGCATGGTTGTTGGTGCCAGATGGGCTGGCTTGATGGGGTTTCAGAAACTGCTGATCTCCTGGGATTTTCACACACAACTATCTCTAGAGTTTACTTAGAGTTGTGCAGAAAACAAAAAACATCCACTGAGCGGCGGTTCTACAGGCAAAAAAGCCCTGCTGATTAGAGAGGTCAGAGGACAATGACCAGACTGGCTCCAGCTGACAGGAAGGCAACAGTAATTCAAAAAAACTCTCTTTACAATGTTGGTGAGCAGAAAAGCATCACAGACACACAACTCGTCAAACCTTGAGGTGGGTGGGCTACAACAGCAGATGACCACATCAGGTTGTACTATTGTCAGTCCTGAACAGAAATCTGGGGCTACAATGCTGCCTTCATTGTCATTCTACAATTATTGGCATGCAGGATGCAAAAAGGCAATATTTGATCTCTCTTTGCCACCATTGCTGACTCAATTTCCCCCAACACCAATGAGGGAAACCTTCTTACTGTCCCCTAAAATTGTACAGTTTCACTATGTGATAATAAAGCCATGTGTAATGTGGAATATTTGAAATGATTATTAGGGTGTGTAGACTGTAATTACACAAATTGCTCATAATTGTTTGACTTATCTTAAAGTAATTTACAGTTAAAACAAAAGACACACAAAAAACAACAGGATTATAAATTAATTTAAATTTGAGTAAACAATAGTGGTCACTTATGTAAGTAACTTAATATGTAAGTGAAAATGTTATTTTGTTTATTAGCTAAAGTTCAATTTTATTACAAAATTATGCCTTATTATCTAAGGATTACTTACTAAGGATTACTTTGTTTTAATTACTGTGAAAATAAACTTTAAATATAGTTTAAATGTATGTTTTGAGTCTAGTTTGGAGTAGATAATGTGTTTTCCTAAACATCCTAATAAGATGATGACCTCTCTGATTTTGTGGTTGTGAAACCTCAGTGTGGAGGAGCATAATATATAGAGTATGTATATTTAACCCTTTTTCCCTGTGGTAGGTCATGTGATTGTCTGCAAGCTCGACTCTAGTCGTCACACTGTGGTGTCTCCTGTGGTTTAACCTGCAGACCTTTTCTAGCAGGGTTTGTTATCACAGAGAGTGGTTAATTTCCTCTCACTGAGGCTATCCCCCAGGACTATCCTTTATGCAAAGGCTGTGTTATTGGCAGTGCTGTTTTATGTTATTTTGTGCTAAATATGACAACAAAATGCCCATACCTATAACAAATGTACCATTTTAATTTGTGTATTAATTTGGTTGAAACCAGGTTAACTACAGTGCAATATCAACCACATCTATTTGACTCTGAAAATAGATTTAATAAACAGAGTGTGACTGCCAAGTCCAGTCATAATCAGGTTTTTAATAAAATGTACACTTATCAGATGATGTGTTATTTGTAGCTTGATGGATATCTTATGAGTGAATTAGTCATGTGTTTCCTGTAGCGACTCCCACAACTCAGAAATGTCATGCCGCATTTCAAGTGTGATTATCTGTTGATTAAACCTCTTGCTGTTACTGAACTAACAAGACATATTGTTTCTTGCTTCTTCTTATTTGTGCTGGAAAACCTTCTGGGTAGTTGTTTTTCTTGAGCGTTGTACTATGATCAGATTATTTTGCTGATGTAGAGGCTGAAGCTTTCACTTCTTGGCAAAGAACAGCCATGATTCCACAAAATCATCTGCCAGGCCACAAAGAACTCAGTCTTCAATTACTAACCTTTGACGCTGCAGTTTTCAAGTGACTTGAGCAATATAAATACAGTTCTTCTAAAGAGCATAGAAGAAATTACAAACAAAGACATTCAGAGTGTCAGAGTGAAAAATGATTATGCAAGCTGTGCAATAAATAGTTACTATTATTTTTGTTACATTTGATTGATGTCATTATTACATAGACTTAGAGGTATAATAACATTATTATTACTTGGAGAAGGTTCAGTTATTCTATAAGTAATGAGCAATCTATTAAAAAATCACTGCTATAGAACTTTGTCCATCTTACTCTTATACTAATAGTTCATAGTTAAAAAATGATACTTCAGGGCGGTGAAAAATAAGCTCATAGTTTATATCTGGTAATGAATCTAGGTTACTGTTCTCTTTAAAGGGACAATATGTCTTTCCTCCTGTTAAAGGGTCTATACTGACTACATTTCAAGGGTAATTTACTATTGATTAAACCAGATGCTGTTGCTAAAGTATCAATATATAATATAGATTTATCCCGAATGTTCCACTCTGGTCATATCACATTTCTCGATGTAGAGGCTGAAGCTTTAGTTCTTGCCAAAGCTCAACTGTGATTCCACAAACTTATCTGCCAGACCACAAAGAACTTCAATTGCATTAAGTCTTCAATTATATTCCCTTCGACACAGCAGTTTTTCAGTGGCTTTGTAAAAATTACTTGTAATCCTAATTAGGATTTTATGCCTGGGCTATAACGTGTGAGGAACTAAAATATTTGTGTGGCATGCTGACATTAGCTCTGGATGGTCTCATATTCTTTTTGCTAAATGGAATTTCGGTATCAAGAGACCGTTGCTTTGCAAGTCAGTTCATCTGTGCAAATGTGCATGGGGAGCTTCCACACAGATTGCGTCCATGGGACCACTGTTAGAGAATGAGTTTTTTTTGGACTTCGGCCCAGTTGTCTCCCCGTTTCCCTCTTGCATATATGGATTCCCTCTGTTGTACAACATTCACCAGTCTTTAAGGATGAAGGTAAGCATGTGCTCCCTTCAAGACATATGAGGACATTTAGTTGAGCCACTCAGGAGCCCCAGGTGGATCTCTGATTTGGGCATTGACTTGTTGCCATGGTCACACTTCATTTTGATTCATGAAATGAATGTAATGTAAGACACCACAGGATTTAATGTTGAAATATTTAATGTTGGCCAAAACTATTAACTCCCCACCAGCCCATTCCCACCACAAGAAAAAAACATTTCAACATAGACCCACAGGAGTGTTCTGCTCGGTGCGTAAATTCTGTATGCATAGTTTTCACATCATACTCTTTCCCTTTAGGTAAATCTGATTACAGGCTAGGACAAGGTACCTGGTCCACTAGCAGTGACAGAGGGCTTAATGAGCGGACTTAGTACATATTCCTTTTGGGCATTTGTTAGTCAGCTATACCCCTAACCAGTGTATGACTTATGGTAGAACCAAATGCTACGTTTCTGTCAGTGGGAAGAACATGGTATGGTCTGACAAACATGCCTGAATGTACTCTACATAATTCCCTGAACGGGAACCCTGCATACTGGAAAGTTGCTCTAAAATGAAAGCTAAGCTTCGCATCAAATTTCCTGTTTTAGATTTGGCATAGGGGTGTGACAGTCAATTTCATACTTAACATATTCCTACTGTGACATGGCCAGGACCTACAACATTACATTTCCAAAAGCATGTTTTCTAAGAAAATATCTTATTAATATCTTCTGAATCTAATACTTTTTTGGAGGTATCCTGGCTTGAACCACTAAACTGTTAATGTATTCATTTTAGCACGTCTGTGCCCAATTTTGATGTGTGAAAAGGTGATTTTTTACCTGATTTCACATATTATTATTTATCCATTGGTGTCATATCAACCACAGGAATCTACATGCACAGTGAAATTCATATCCTGCTTATCTTTAACACTCCATAAAATGTAAAATCTGCCGTGTGAAATAAAATGGAAAGAAAGTTTTATAGTTTGTAATTTGAGCAATATTTTGCCTTTAGGGCTCTTAAAAGTGGCCAAGAAAAATTTGATATGACTTTAAATATTTGCATTTTACATGCAATCAGATGAAACGAATCCCTTGCGAAGAAGCTATGTAGTGTTCAGAAACCGCCTATATGTAACTTTCAGCTGTTTCAGGGCCGGTATTATGACTTAAGCTGTCATTATATGATTAAAGATACACTGCAGTTGAGTTTAAATTATTTCGATTTTCCTGGAGGACATTATACAATCTGTTATTCTTCATAACAGTGCCATGGAAGCATGTTTCAAAGAAGTCATCTACACTAGTGACAAATTATAATTTAAATAACTTGCTAAATATAGTGCATTGTGCCAAAATGTTACTGTTGGTAAATAAGATTAAATGCGTTATTTTATTTTCTTGTTTACTTTGCTGTTGAATACATTAAATGATGAATTATACACTCATTTGTTGTTGTTAAACGGTTCACAGAGTGTTTCTATGTTCTGCTGAGCTCTTCTCAGACTTCCTCTCGCTCACGATTCTTTCTAATGAAAGACAGCTGGTGTTACATACAGTGTAGGTGAGAAGATCGTTCAGACGCTGAGACAATTCATTTCCATGCACCCTGGGAATCCTAGTGGGTGATCAATTTGTTTCAGTCTCCAAACTCTGCCCTATCTCAGCAAACAATCAGACCACCTACACGCCTTTTGGCTTCCCCTGCCTGCTGGGAGTAAATACCATCAGCCACCTTCCCTCTGTCACACCAGCGCCTGTACTAACACACAGCCCATTTGGTCAGGCAGGTCACATGACTGTCTCACTCACTCACTTACTGACATTTTTGCAGTCTTATGTGCTCTACGTCACATACCATGGCTGGCCCGTGGCTGTCAATCACTTTCCTTCAGCTGGTGGGGGAAAGTAACTGTCACACATGCTGCTTCTGTTCGGGCCTGGTTCATTTTATAGACTGTCTTCATATCTCCAGTAAGAGCTTTTAATGGTGTCTTTACACATTAAAAGCAGGTGTAGCCAGAAGCTAATCTCTATAGAAAACCACTGTTCAGCAAATGGTTAATTTCTTATTAAAATTGTAAATGCCATTGCCAGCAGTCTAGACAGAGGACATGTGGTCCCCTGTCTCACAACCTGAGCATTCCATCAAGGAAGTTCTGATATTGTGTTTCTTTAGAGTACTAAGCACAAAGACAAGGGAGTGAAAGTAAGAGCCAAACATATGGCACTAATAATATTAACAGTCCAACAGTATAGCAGAAAAAGGAATGAAATAGGGGAAGCTGTGGCAGAAGTTGCCACACAACCTTATATTTTATATTCAGGCAGATACTTGAGGTGCCACATATGGTGACTATTAAACAGCAAAAGAGCTGGGATACAGAGCCAGGTAAATGATCTCATTCTGTATGAAATCAGCCTGTGGAAATTCTGTACCTTTAAAACACACCAAAGTTTCTACTTTGCAGTACTTATCATTGCTGTCATTACATTTCAATTTTAAAACGTCAAAATATGTTTGGGTTATGTGAAGCAGAGCAGAGTTCCTACACTGTAAGTAGATGGAAATATAAATGCAATACAATCTTCATATTCTAAGTGATAAACCAGACAATCCCTAGACAGCTCCAGGCCTATTAATGCCTCCAAGCCTATCCCTTCTAATGTTCCATGATCTTACGAGTACCTGACTATGCTTGACGCTGCATGTTTAAAGCTATGATATTACAGCTATAGCTTTCATGCTGCTGATTTTCACAATCATGCAAGTCTTCAATCTTGCCTAGTTTCGTAATATTTCAACATTTCAGCTGCATAAATATATGATGTCTTAGCTTGTAAGTAGCCTCGTTTTCTTCAGTTGTGTGTGTATTTTTCCCACTGCTATCATGGTATCAGACATAATTCCACATCTATCTAGCTCAATTTCCATAGACAGATGAAATAGTCACTTCTATTTTAAAAATAGACAAGGCACATGATCGTTTTGAGAAAAGAGTGTTATCTGACTCCAGAAAAGAGTTGGATAACATTTTGTTAACATTTGACAAGAAAAACAACAACCCAAGCATACTGAAAACTTAAAGCCAGGGCAGTCCAATTTTCCTAAAATTAAATAAAAAGTCTGAGAACAGACACAGATATAACAAAACCTTGTTGTAATTATTTTTGCATGATATCACTGTTGAGCTCTGCATGTAAAGATAACACTTGGGTCAAGAAATGCTGTTCCCACATTGTTGGAAGTAGTTGAAATCCTTGGTCTTTGGTTGTGTATAAAACTGCCAGACAATCAATATATTTTCATTGTTTCATAACTATATTGTACTACAGGTGTTCATAAAAAGTCTGATTTGGCTTCCCTAAAGTTAAACTAATGTCAGTATTGCTTTTAATGATAACATTTATTAAATCAATGGCCCATGCAAATCCCTGTAGATCCCTGATGCTTTTTTGTGTGTTTTCAGCAGTAAGTCACCCTATACATATGGTATGATGATGCATTCGGTTAAAGAGACATAAAATATATCTCAGTGCTACATTTACTGACTAGCCAGATTGCAGAAATCAAACGTGAACATGATTATTGTAAGTAAGCTATTTGCAATCATCATGTGACTTTTACTGGTCTTTTTCTCCCATTTTTGACATTTAGGTTGCAAATGGAGCATCTACTTTTTGCTTCCAAAATAAAAATGATGCACTAATCATATAGACAATAGTATATTTACCAGAAACGTGTGTATTGTGAAAAATCAGCACAGCAGTATCCACCCCAGAACATGAGGAAAAAGTTTGTCTCCAGTTTCAACTATCGCCTGCTGTGATTTTTCCTTTCAGATCTTGTTTGAGAGGTCCTACCAAACACCCAACTGGGTGAATGCAGAGCACTCTTACAAATCCACAATAAGTAAATTTGGTGCTTTATGTTCATAAGAGTAAACTTTTTCCTCATCATCTCTGTGATATTGCAGTACATAGTGTGTCAGAACAGTGGAGGTTCCAGCACAGGCTGCAACACTGGGCATGGCAACTTTACAAATGATTTACACTTAAGTGAAAGTGAGGATGAAGTCACAGATGTGTGTTTGGATTGACAGGTCCCAGCCGAGTGAGCCCCACACGGGCTTGCCCTTAGGCCACAATTGGCCTCTGCACCAACACTTCTGATCACAGGTCACTCCCAAACAAGTTCCCCTGGGTAACATGATCTCATCCTGTGCTTGGCTTTGAAGGGCTTTTCAGCAGACTTTCTCTCTTTGCCTTTGCTTCCTACAGCCTATGAAAACGATGAACTTTGTTGAACCCGTGGATCTCATTTAACAGCATGTGCCTAAAAACAAGCTCTAATTCTGTATGAACCACCAGTACACACATTGATAACTTCCACAGCTTCTGAATTGCTCTGCCTTTGCATGTCTGTGCTCATTTACTTAAAGAAACACCCCATATATGGTAATATCCATATACGTTAAGCAACTTACCTTTAAAAAGCCCACTAAGCCTACTTGGCACTGCTTGCTGTGAACAACTTATTATTTAAGTTACTTATTACTTAGATTTAAAGTAGGTGTGCACCAACAGTGAAGTCACTTTTACAAATCGTTAGTCTAAAACATAAATAAGACATTCATTTCCAATGCCACCATGCTGACATCAAAGTCCCTATTTGTTCTGAAAAATGAAGCAATCCTGTATTCCACCTTGCCACATGGTGACAACACTGAAGTGCGTCAGAAATTATCAGTACATTAACTGAATAGCCTTTTCTGTTAACATTCATGAATTGTTCAACCCCGAGAGATTTCATGTGTGTGCAATCTATTACCCCAGTTACCTTTGGAAAACCCATGCTTGCATGAAAATTATTATTGTCTTTTCCACCACCAGATTTGGAAAGGTAATATGTTGTGGTGCTGATGATATGGATGTAGGTGATCTGTTGGCCTTGAGTTGCTGGCAAAGAACAACCACAATTGCTCTGAGTTACTGCTCAATTAAATTGACTGATGAGCCACTCATCACTCTCAACAAAGAGGTTCCTGCAGTCCATGCTCTTTGTGCAAAACTGCCAAATCTTCAAATCATCATGCAGGGCATGAAACATGATCATACTTGGTTTATACACAAAAACTATACCATGATAGTTTAATTTGTTTTAATCCATTGCAAAAGGTGATGTCACTCTGTACAATTTGATGTTTCTCTGGCTTGTTTCATGCATTAGGCGTGCTTATTAATAGGTTTTGTATTACTAAAGATTTTAACTGTTGTGGTCCATTCATGGAAACTGGAGTCTCTGCAACAGCTCACCTTCTTACTGAGACAAATCAGGTGTCTTTGAGCAGAGGGATCATTAAAAACACATCAGCAATGCAGGATTACAGTCCTTCTGGACATTCAGACCTTGGTGTAGGTAAACTGTGAAGGATGAATGAAGAATTAAGCATGCAGTGCTAAGTGTTAATGATGGCTCTTGAGGGGGAAGTATACTTGAGAGGGTGACTAAAGCTCATTAAAGCATGCAATGACTGAACATGCCCTTGTGGTAGGTCAGAGAGAAACCACAGTTACTCAAGTGGTTCTCCACCTTGTTGCTCATATTCTCCATTTCTCTGTCATTTAATCTTGTCCACCCTCTTTCAGTGTCACTTCATCCGTCTTATTTCTGAGCCTCCCTCCTCAGAGCAGTCAACCAAGGCTGTGGAAACACATGCATCTAGCACACCAGAGGTGTAACGCCTGTTTCTGTGGGAAGAGAAAATATCAATATGTGTGGCTATAATAATTGAAGAGAATGTTTTCGTTTTCTCTGTCTCTACATACTAGATCATCATCTAGGTCATGCAAATTATAGCTATCTATAGCTTCTGTATATCCACAGGGAAATGTTCATAGCATGCTTTTTGTTTGAACTATTCCCTCTTATTGCCCACTGTGAGGAATGTATTAGCATGTCTCTGAAATCCATGTCTAGTTAATGAATCAAAACAAAACCTGCAGGGTGTATCCTGGACTTGGTTGGGCTCCAGTAATTGGCATATTAACCATCACTTACTAATTCTAACCAAAAAGATAGCAATATGTTTCAACCTGTTCATACCTGGTAATAACATTCTTCTTGGTGAAAGGGTCAAGCAGGCATTTCAGAGGTGGTTAGAGATGTAACAGGCCACATAACATTTTTAGTGGGAACACTAGTAGGTCCCAGTTAGTCCCCTGTAAATTTGAAGGTCAATAAGTCTCTGCAAATGTATTTGAGACACACAGAAAGTCAAGGTGTGATCAGCTATTTGCACACTTTAATTAGATCGCCCATGTTAATACCAGGCATGAATGAAGTCTAGAAGATCTTTAGGATTCCTGTAGCAGTTTGGTGATCAATTAAGGAATTACCTAAAAATTTCCACAGTTTCTCAGACTTTCTCTTCCTTTCAAATTAAAGCAGTTCAGCAGCATATAAGGCCACAGGAGCAACATAAGGCATAAAACAAAGCCACTTTTTCATGGCAAAATGACTAACAGCCCTTGAGCCAATTAACTGGCACCTGGTTACCATTAACACTACCACATGTAATTGAAGAGTGTAACACTGCCCAATGTCAGTGCACACATTGTAAACACATATGAACATCTATAATGATGTGAAAACAGCATGTTTATGAATTTTGTTTGCGGTTGTGTTTGTGAATGAAATGTAAACAAGTCATAACCACTATTCATATAGGATGATGTACATGGCTCATACTTTAATTACTTGTTATGAGCATTAATGGTAATTTGAGCTAGTTGTCTCACTAATTAGAAAGAGCTACTTATGTGTGTTCCTCTCTCAGTCTTTTGTTAACTGCAGACTGGTGTAGTAATTCCTTTAGTTTCATGTTCTTTCAAAGTACTCTGAAGCTAGGGGGATAGTTGTTATGCTTTTGATATCCAGGACATAAATAAAGAGCTGGTCAAATAAAGAACAGCTGCAAAGGAAGAGATCATGCTTGGTGTACTGTGTGTGTGTGTGTGTGTGTGTGTGTGTGTGTGTGTGTGTGTGTGTGTGTGTGTGTGTGTGAGAAATAGAGAGAGATGCAGATGTTAAACCCAATAGTGTGTGAATTGATGCTTTTTTTTTTGGAAATTGTTCCTTCCAGAAGGTGTCATCTCAAATAAATGAGTGTGTATATGTCAATGTTCATAAATATTAGGATTTTTAAAAACTATTTAAATATGCTTAAGAAATCTTCATATAAACACAGAGCTCAGGATTGAGAGAAGCGACAACTCTACATGCTGCTTCATATGTTGTTGTTGTCCTTCGGGTTCAGCCTGTTCAGGGTCGCCACACCGGATCATCCGATCCACACATTTTGATTTTGGCACAGTTTTTACGTGTTGATGCCCTTCCTGATGCAACGCTCCCAGTTTATCTGGGCTTGGGACTGGCACTGCAACTTCACTCTCCGGTGGCTGGAATCAGATGGCAGTAAGAACTGCTTTATATAACCTAGAAATATATAAATATGTTCTTATTTTTTGTGACAGTGTTATGCATATCAATGTCATGCTATTTTTGATAGATAGATAGATAGATAGATAGATAGATAGATAGATAGATAGATAGATAGATAGATAGATAGATAGATAGATAGATAGATAGATAAAAAATTCTAGCATTTGTCCCACACAATGGCAGGGTCCACTATTTTTAGCAGATCAATTGGTCGACATAATTTGGCACAGGTTTTACACCGAATGCCCTTCCTGTTGCAACCGTCCCATTTTTATCCAGGGGTTGGGACCAGCACTGAGAGTTAACTCTTCAGTGGCTGGGTTGGCACCCTCCCCGGGAATCAAACATGGGTCGCGGCAATGAGTGCGCGGGATCCTGCCTCTGGACCACCAGGAGGCTGTTAACATACATATTTATTGAAGATTATTGAACATTACTAGCCCCTGGGGTTGGGGGGTTCTATTCTCGGTTCAATCCAATGTGCACTGACTTTTTGGGCCCCTTTTTGGGGGGTTTCCTCCAGATACTCCAGTCCCCTCCCAGTCCAAAGACGTGCCTAGTTGTGTGTGTGTGTGTGTGTGTGTGTGTGTGTGTGTGTGCGTGGTGTGTATGTGAGGTTGTGCACTATAATGGTTTGGCACCTTGTCCTGGATGCCCATTGCCATGCCCCAAGTCCCCTGAGATAGAGTCCAGGCTCCCTGCGACCCTGTGTTGGAGAAGCTGTACAGAAAATGGATGGAAAGATGGATTTTCATATGAATCTTATTTATACCACAGTGCTGTTAAAGTCGTAGTTCTGATTGTTCAGTTGTTGATTCATTTTCAGCTCTAACAATAGTTCAGACGCTATTGCTTGTGTTGTCAATTTTACAGGGACTTGACAACACCATAAAATTATAATTGTTGGTGTAATCGTTGCTATGGTATGTGTGATGACTGTTCAGTGTCAGTGCTTTATAAGAGCCATCTCTCTCTCTTTTTCTCTTTCTCTCTCTCTCTCTCTCTCTCTCTCTCTCTCTCTCTCTCTCCATATGTGCATATATATATATATATAGTATATTAGTCATTGGAAAATCAAGTTGTACACGTGTAGTATTTAACTGAGCATTTTCTTTTGTGTATGTGTGCATTGCTGAATAAATGTTCTGTAGATTCCCTGTTGCTTTGAATCCCTTTACAGTAGGGGGTAAGGCAAACAGAAATCCATTCCCCTCTCTCTGGTTTGAGTTGGAGGTATCAACCACCCACAGTGCCACAAACTCACACCCCTCTCTGCTTATTGGTTGAGTTTTTCTTGCAGGCTGTGGAGGCTGACACTGTAATGCATTTCAGGGCTCCTGGGGAAAAGTCTGTGCAGTCTAAGAACAGAAATACTGTAATACTGCTGAGACTTGGCAAATGGAAAGTTACATCTGACTCCAGACACTTGAGTTAGTGTCAGTCAGCACCAGAGAAAGTCTGGATCATGGATCATAGAGATGTTCCTTGATATTACAATAGTAGAAATGAGATTTGAAATGGTTTATGTATTGTGTGTGTGTGTGTGTGTGTGTGTCTGTGTGTGTGTGTGTGTGTGTGTGTGTGTGTGTGTGTGTGTGTGAGAGAGAGAGAGAGAGAGAGAGAGAGAGAGAGAGAGTTGCAAGGGATGTTGATAAAATACAAATTAACATGCGATTTAATGGAGGAGAAAATAAATCTAATTACAGTTTACAATCTTTAAAACATTTGTGGAGATCATGAAATCATTCCACTCTATTATTTTGCTGTAACGATAAGTCAAACAAGTCATAATGAAAAACATTCATATTATTTGTGTTGATGCCTGCAATCAAGCAGTTACACACATCATTGGGATCTCTAGGAAGAGTTGGAGAATTCTGAGAATCTTGCCATCTGCCTCTCGGCAGTGTTACCTCGAGGCCGCTTTTCCATGAACACCGAGCAGAAATCCTGCCACTGTGAGCTGACAACAGAGAGCAGAGAGCCAAAATCAACAGACTGGGTGATTGTGTGTGTGTGTGTGTGTGTGTGTGTGTGTGTGTGTGTGTGTGTGTGTGTGTGTGTGTGTGTGTGTGTGTGTATGCGTGCGTTTGTGTGTGTTTATAGTTTGCAGGAATAGTAGCTGTCCAAATGTTATGGATTTTTAAAATTCCTTTTTTTTTTTTTTTTTACATTCACCCTTATCATATATATACTGAATATATAAATGAAATACCTCAGTGTAAAAAGTAAACTATAATGCAATGACAATAAAGTTCTATCTATCTATCTATCTATCTATCTATCTATCTATCTATCTATCTATCTATCTATCTATCTATCTATCTATCTATCTATCTATCTATCTATCTATCTATCTATCTATCTATCTATCTATCTATCTATCTATAGGCTTAAACCATTTTACCATCTCCTAAAAATGGACAGCTTAAGAAGTACCAATGATATGTTAGGAATATAAGCTCAACGCCTGTGCAGTGGTGTAAGTTCTACATTCTGTACTGCTACTGCATGCCCCTGATCAACATGACCATCACCAGGGAAATGACCCAATGTGCATTTCTGTCTGGTGTAGTGTTTTCATTCCAAACAAACAGCCTCCATTCTAAACTTTCTGTGAGGGATTTGGAAAAGCAATAAAGTATTATAGTTGTGTGCAAAATTTTAGGCACCCCTGGCCAAATCATATATTTTGTTTATTATTAATTCTGGCAAAGGTTTGGGCCACCTTCCAGTTGTAAAGACGCAGAACCTATTTAACTTTTTAGGACTTATTTGGACTCATTTCTCATGGGGAAGATTGTCATTAAGGATCAGCACCCAACAGCCAAGAGCTCCTCTATGCAGCTTTTGCTAAAAAATCTATTCAATGCTATACTGTGTTTCCAACTAAGGGACTTACTTTGAAAATGACACTAGTGACAATGAAGGTCTTTTTGAGCAGACAGCGGTGTCTTGCACTTGATCTAGTTCCCAGCGTGCATCACAGCTGTTCTATATAAAGCCTAACTGTGTTGTGCCTTCATGATTGTTCCCATCATCCCATCACTAATCACCACTGTTCATTGATCAGTATCCTTAGTCCCATCCACACACTTCTTTCGTCTTCATTTTAAACTCTCATTTTAAATGTCAAATGTTTGCAATAAGCATTAAAAGTAAAAGAGAGTTATTTCATATGTACCTATTTCTATGTAAATATTTAGTTTGTGCTTTACCTTAGTAACAATAACTTAAAGTACATGTTTTCTGTAGTTTTCTGTGTTTTCTTTGCAACATTATTTCAGTTCATTGATGTTTGAGGGCAATTTTTTTCTGCACAGTTCTCTTAGGATCGTGCCTCAGCAACACCTTGCACATTATGTGTTCTGACCTTGGACTGAATTTGCTGGGATGCCCACTTCTGGGAAGGTTGGCTGTCTTCAGGGCTGTGCACAGACCTTTTGAGGGGCATGTGTTGAAACTGAAAAAGGGCATGTGCTCTGCACAGGTCGAGCCCTACCTGTGCACGTGCCTGGCTGTCTTGAAGGCATTCCATTTGTAAAAAGTTGTTTTCACTGTAGAACTGTGAATTTCAAATTGTTTGGAGATAGCCTTATAACCCTTCCTAGAGTGTTAAGCAACAATTGCTTCTCTGTAGTCATGGCTGATGTTCTTTCTTGTTGGCATGATGTAGACACTCACCTTTCTGGAGTTCTCCAGAGCACCAAACTGGCAAAAAGTTCTGCTTTTACAGAGGCACCCACACTTCTTGAACTAATCTTGTGCATTATATTAGTAACATCTGGCTGCTAATTATTCTCCTAATGATTGTGGATGTAGGAAGGATGTACTTATGTCTTCTTGCCTGATTTCTGAATGTTGGGTTTGTTGTGGTATTTTTTATTCTTACTTGAAATTATTTTTGTTTAAATTATTTAGGCCCTGATAAAGAAAAACATAGAATTGATATAGGGTGTGCTTTCTTTGTCCCATGACTGTATGCATGTATGAATTATATATGGAAATGTTTATAAGCAATTAATAAATGTGCAAATTAGTATATGAAATCATCTGTGACTCCTCAAAAAGAGTTGGTAAGACTGGTGTTAATGAATTAATGGAAAAAATATTGCAGAGAGATACACAGCTAGTCACAGCTAGTAGGTCTGATTTGGTCAGATGTTTTAGACATACTCACCATCTACTTTATTACAAACACCAGTACAACTACATATCTGTGTATTTATCCAATCAGCCAATCGTGTGGTAGCAGCACAAGCCATAAAATCGTGCAAATGCAACTCAAAAGCTTCAGTTTCTGTTGGTGTAATCGCCATGTTGGTAAGAGAGGTCAGAGGTAAATATAAAAAAAATAGACAGATTGGTTCAAACTGCCAGGAAGGATATAGTAACTCAAATAATCACCCTTTATAACTGTGGTGAGCCGAAAAGCATTTCAGCATGCACAAAACATTACACATTGAGGTAGATGGGCTACAACAGCAGAAGACCACATTAGGTTCCACTCCTGTCAGATGAGAACAGAAATCAGAGGCTATCATGGGCACAGGCTCACCCAAATTGGACAATGAGTTATTAAGAATCTCCTGGTCTTTTTTCCAGTCTTTAACTGTCTAGTTCCTGTCTGCTCAGACTAGTCTCGCCATTCTTCTCTGAACTCTCTCATCAACAAAGTGTTTCATCCTGCAGACCCTCCGCTCACAGGATGTTTTTTTGTTTTCCGACCCAATCTGTGTAAACTCTGGAGATTGTTGTGTGTCTGAAACTCCCGAGATCACCAGTTTCTGAAATACTTAAACCAGCCCATCTGGCACCAACAGCAATGGCACAAAGTCCGAGAGATGACATTTTCCCCATTCTGGTGTTTGATTTGAACATCAACTGAAGCCCGTGACCTGTATCTGATTTTTTCCATTGTGCTCATTGGCTGATTAAATAACTGCATGCATGTGCAGGTGTACATGTGTTCCTAATAAAGTGGACGACATGTGCATGTATGTCATACATTATCATGGATACTTCAAAAGTCTTAGGCAGGAGTGATAACAGGCTTGTGTTGAGCTGAAGACTTTATCATAGGAGGTTGGGCATGAACGTTTCTAGTAGTATAAGTTTATCCTTTGTGCTGTCACAATAAATAAAACCTTGAACTTTAGAGCAAGGGCAAATATAAGTGCAAGGGATATTTTCAGTGGCCCAGCAGTGACTCTGAATGCTATTATGCTCGTAAGAGTGTATCAGATGCATTCCAAATTAATTAGTTTGCTTGTTTGCATGATTGTTTGTTTGTTTGTTTGTTTGTTTGTTTGCATCCATGACTACCATTGCTGAGTGGTGAACTAAATTCGATACATTCTGTAGCCTCATATTATTAATTACTAGAGCACAAATATTCTGTATCGTCATGAGTCATCATCAAAGTCTATAGCAGCAGACAGAGAACAGAGAGGCAAAAACAAACAAGCATAATAAACAGATAAGCATGCTGATAAACAAACATCATCATAAACAGGCAAACATGACCAACAGACACGATCATACCCAGAGACATGGGCACTGGTTTAAACACAGAAAACTAGGAACAAGTCTTAAAACATAACAAAGTAAAACACACAATAAGACTTTGCAACTAGACAAAGACACAGCAGGAGATAACTAGATAAACTAATCAAGGGTTGAACAGAGAACAAAAGAGAACAATGGAGAAATATTCCAATCACAGGATAAAAGACTAGAATCAAAACAAAGACACATGTCAAAACAAAACCACATTACAAACTCGAAACCAAACAAGAACAGAACATGTAGCACTTTGGGCCACATCCAAGTGAGAGGAGGTTTCTGTCAAAATTGCGTAGGATTTTCCAATTTATTGCTATTGTGTAAGAGGTACTCAGATTTTCATGTCATAAAAAAGCATAGAATTCACAACATTGTAAATACCTACAGTAAATAATCCATCAGATGAATGTAGCCATGACATCACAACTCAAAAAGTTGCATCTTTCTATACATATTTTTACTACAGTGGTCTCTAAATCTTTAAAAGTTACATACTACACCTTTAAATATAAAGTACAAGTATTTAAGGTAAATTCACGCTGATGACAGTAACTGTAATAATTCAGAACATTTACAGTGTAATCTGTATACTATAAAACAAGTAGTTTAACTGTATGTACAATATCTTAAGAAGCTGATTTAAAACAGAGCACTATTTTTCATTTACTTGTGGCTGATTATATTATTGGTTTATACATAATATATATCTTTATACAAGGATTTTATATATATCATTCATTCATTCATTGTCTACCGCTTATCCGAACTACACTCGGGTCACGGGGAGCCTGTGCCTATCTCAGGCGTCATTGGGCATCAAGGCAGGATACACCCTGGACAGAGTGCCAACCCATCACAGGGCACACACACACTCTCATTCACACACTACGGACAATTTAGAGATGCCAATCAACCTATCACGCATGTTTTTGGACCGGGGAAGGAAACCGGAGTACCCGGAGGAAACCCCCGAGCCACGGGGAGAACATGCAAACTCCACACACACGGCGGAGGCGGGAATCGAACCCCCCAACCCTGGAGGTGTGAGGCAAACGTGCTAACCACTAAGCCACCGTGCCCCCTCTATAAATATATATATATATATATATAGGGGGCACGGTGGCTTAGTGGTTAGCTATATATCTATATATCTATATATATATATCTATATATCTATATATATATCTATATATCTATATATCTATATCTATATATCTATTTTATATTTTATATATATATATATATATATATATATATATATATATATATATATATATATATATATATATATATATATATATATATATATATATATATATATATATATATATATATATATATATATATATATATATATATATATATATATATATATATATATATATATATATCTCCCTTGGGATTCAGCAGATAAACATACAAACAAATTGATTAAACCTTGCAAGGGAATCATTTGCTAGTTTGCCAACCAATCCCTGTCTATTATTGACCTACACCTGTTCTCTTCACCTAATCCACATTTTTGGTGGATCCCATTTTCCCACGTTACAAAATATAATAAAATAATTTCCTCTCAGACTAGTTTAGGCTTTCCCTTGAGCCTGAGTCTGTATCCATTTTGATAGATTCCCCTCTGTAATATTGACCATTGCCCTGCACTATTATTGTTCTGCACTCTGCTTTTGTTTTTTACACCATTCTGTGTAAGCTCTAATGCTATAGAGACTGTTGTGTGTGTGTGAAACACACATGGAGATCTCTCAGGAGATCACACAATCACACAATCTCTCAGGAGATCAGCAGTTTATACAATAAACAAACTAGCTCATCTGGCACCAACAACCAAGTCACTGTAAAAGTCATAGAGATCTCACTTGTTTCTAATAAAGTGGATGGTGAGTATATCTTCAGAGGCTGTTAAATTTTTCGTGTTATCACCTTTTCACCTTTACACGTTACTTTCAGTAGAGTGAGTGTATGTTGTGGAGCATGACGTAGGTACCAAGTATGATTACACCTACACCAAACCTATACTTAGATCTTGTCACACTGTTGATATTGGCGCTGTAAGACCAGATGTTTCAAAAACTTCTAACCAGTCATCTGTTTTTGCTATTTTGTGTGTTTAGAAGGTCAAACTGGCTTAAACAGAGCTTAGAAAAATTGCAAAGGAAGGCCAAAGGCTGTCTAACCAAGCGTAACCAGTAAAACAATGCATTTTTATTATTCTATATATATTATCCTTGTAGAAACATATATATTTTGTACAAACCAATAATGTAATCAGCCACATGTACATGAAAAATTGTGATAGTTTTAAAGCAGCTTCTTAAAATGTTGTATATAATAAAAAGGTTACTGTGAAGTATATATAATATATTTAAAGGCAATTACTGATTTTTTTTATAGTATACAGATTATACTGTAAATGTTCTGGATTATTACACAGTAATTTACTGGCAGCAGCGTGCATTTACCTTAAATACATGTAAATATAATTACAGTACAAAATAAAACATGATGCATTACATCGGCTCATTTTTATCCAAAACAACGTACTATTGAGGCAGGACACAACTAAGCAGTTGAAGGGTCTGTTTCCCGAATCATAGTAGCTTAAAAATGCTGGGATTTAAACTCACAACCTACTGATGGTTAATTCAAAGCATTAACTACCTTCTACTGATTCAACTACTTCTATCATCAAATTAACCCCCACTAAATTTCAGCACTAATAAACTAATGTTTTTCAAGCATATCAACTTGCATCAGAGGTTCAAAATTCAAGAGTTTATTGTCATATATACAGTAAAACAGGAAGTTACACTTTTCAATGAAATTCTTACTCTGCGTTCTTTCATAAAAATCAATGATGCTGTACAGATGTTAGAATGTGTTTGGAATTTATGCTGTGGGGTGAGGTGTACAACTGGAGAGTAATATATTACAAGTAATTACTGTATTTACAATAGAAATATAGTGTAAATATAGACCAGTGGTGCAAGATACTTAGTACTTACATCATTATGCCTAGCCCTTATGGCTGCAATAAATAAATGCTTTATGCAAAAGTAGCTGTATGGTTTTGTTTGTTGTGTGTGTGTGTGTGTGTGTGTGTGTGTGTGTGTGTGTGTGTGTGTACAGAACCTCATGTACAGAGTCAGTTGTTTGGTGGTATGAGTACTAGTGGTTGACAGTTATTGACAAGCCTGACTGCCTGAGAAAAATCTTCCTTAGACAAGAAGTTTGGCTTTAGCCTCCTCAGGAACTACAGAAACTGCTGGGACCTTGTTATTAGACGTGTTATGTTGTGTGACCAAGCGATATCTTCACTGATGTGAACACCAAGGAATTTGAAGGTCTAGCACTATTCCACCAGATCAGCCACCTCCCTTCTATACTCTGTTTCGTCACCCCAGTCATCGGTTTCATGACTGTAGTGTCATTTTTTATCAGTTTAATGATGCTGGTGTTGTTCTGGGAAGCAGCACAATCATATGTGAACAATGAAAGGAGTTGTTTTATTTTGGCTATAAAATAAATACAGCTATTAGAAACACAAACCGTGGAAACACACTTCCTCTGGGAAAAGTACTTTATCTCATGGAGAAACGTATGATGACCAAATCCTGTGTTGTGGCATGACTGTAATAAGATGTCACAGAAGCAACTCTTTAGAAGGACCACAACCATGAGAACAGAATAATGAAATTTAACCTAAACAATTCAACCAGTGGTTTTGGTAAGGTCTTTCCAGATGATTATTGAAGGGGAACTTCAATTACTGAGTAATGTGTTTACTGAAAACTCAAAAGTGGTTACTATAGGAAATGATCAGTCATTTCCTCTTGGATATTTCACTTATTCCACTATTTCTAAAATTATCTTTTTAATCACTTTTGAGACTCTTGACTTTAAGTCAGAGCTGAAAATAAAGATTATAAGAGGACACAAAAATAAAGGAATCCAAATTCAAAAATTCACATACACACTTTTTTACTACTGTCCGTGAATAAAAGTCAAGTAGAGATAAGACAAGGTTCAAAATATAACATTATTTAAGAATATAATAAAAAGGATTGAAATCTAAAATAAAGTAACAATACAAAAATAGAATAATAAAAAATAAAAAGCAATCTACTGTACAATAAATTGGGAGGCTGTACAAGGTAAAATAAATAGACAAGATATAGGTGAAAAACATGGCATGTAAATATAGTACAATAATTGATATGTTGATACAATGACTGATATGTTGATATGAATGCAAAAAGTCTCAAAGTGAGCCGTGCCCTCAGGAATGTGATAACGGATTTGTTTTGATTGGCTTCTTGGAATATATTCCTGTGGAAAATAACTGACTTCTGTTACAGAGGCATTTCCACTCTCCCAGATGCTTGTCATGTGGACAGGGGCAGATATGAATCCTTTGTCCAAAATAGCAAAACTGAGCAAAAAGCCTTTATTTTAGACTCACCCTGGCTTTGACAGCTCTCCTGAGAGTAATAATGAGGTAGCACGTTTTACTCGTGAGCCACAGTATAAACAGTCTCTCTGGGAGGTATGTTAAAAAAAAACCTTGACCTCAAAGGAAAGTGTGATATTTCTTTAACAACCAGATCTCTCCACAACTACCACATTAGACCCACATCAATGCCTGTTGGTACAGCTTAACATTCTGATAATATATGGCTTATTATGATTATGTAATTACAGAGAATGGATTTATAATGTATATTGCATATTATGATTACATTATCGTTTCATAATCTGGATATGGAGTAATATTCTTTACTGTGTTCATTTGTGGAAAACCAATTGGGTCTTATGTAAATCAGAAATAGCATCTGCAGAGAGGACAATGTTCTCTTCTCAGACCTTGACAAAGATCCCATGGTTCTAATAGCCATATCTCCTGTGAAGCCACCACAGCACACACATTGTGTCCTTGGTTTGAAACTGTGAACTTTAGATAAGACACTAAAACAGTCCCATGACTAGAGTCAGAAAGTCCTGACAGATAGTGTAATACTCCAAGCCAGCTGATTCCTCCTTTGACAGTCCTTAAGACTTATCACAGCCCCCAGCAAACCAGCACGGCTTCACTGCTAATCATTGTTTCCTGCTGGTTTACTGCTGGACTACTAGAACTATCTGAGCATCTCATGCATCTCTGTGTGAGCACTGATGCTGTAATGGAGGGCATGAGAATTACAATGCTTATTCACATAGTGCATATGTTTATTTTGTAACACATTTTAAGAAAATATACCTATAAACTAAACATATGGATCCGAGCGCTACTCCAGAGACAAGCAAATAATACATGTTTAAATGATAACAGTGAATGAAAGCCAGAACTGGTACTGGTAGGAGTACAGTAACGTGAGCCAGTGATCATATTCTAGCTGAACTCTCTCAATCTCCCTCCCTCATCTCTTATGGCTAAGAGAATAGCATGGCCCAAAGACAGATGTTTTTAATTGTCCTACGCGGCTCTAGAAAACTGAAAACTGGCAACAATTTTGTTGGGGAAAATTTATACTGTGCTTATCTCTAATAAAACATCACTCCAAACAAAGCAGCAGGACTTTAAAAGTAGCCCTTACATCTGCACACAAGAAGGAAGTGACCTGAAACAAATAATGTACTGAAATGTAATGTTCATTAATTTTACCTGCTTTGATTATGGCAGTTGGCTTATATTAATTCCCTTTTGGCTGACTAGCACAAGGTCATCTCTCTATTATGACTGCAAAACTGGCCAGATGTGTGTGTTTTAGGGCAGCCTAGAAACACAGAGACATGATGGATCTTCTCATGGTCACCTCTTTCATACTCTTTGTATTGTTTCTACGATTTTGCAGCGTTATATAGTTCACACAAAGTTAAGACTGCAACAGACTGATTTTTTTTTTTTTTGGTCACGAGAGACACTAGAGAAGGACACTTTTTTCCCAGACATATGTGTACTGTTTTACTCTTCAGGCTCATTCTCTTTCTGGAGTTTGCACTACTGGCAGCCATAACATTATTATTTGCCAGAATAACACTCTGGGAAGATCAGTTTCTCTTATCTGTGTGATTCACACACAAATCTCTCAGTGACTAAAAGTTTTGATGTCAAGATTCCAATTTATTTTACATATCGAGATGACCAAACTTCCGCTTTTTGCTGGAATAGCCTAATTTTTACAAACACTGGTGTGACCAGTCATCTTTTGCTGGAATTCTCCTTTTTAGGTCTAAAATATCTGTCTGGCAAGGTTTGCTAAGACTCCTAAAATAATCTTTTGAAACTGCAGACAGTGTAACTTGGTAGTTTGTGTACTGTAACAGAATATTTATGGCATTACAAACACCAAAAGGCTATTGAAATTGAAAACGTTTTAAAAAAATAAGAACCCTGATTTTGACCTGGACAACACAACAGAAGACAAATTGTGCTGTTGATATAAAAATGTTAGCAACTTTTTTAAAAGGGAAGAAAAATAATTTTACAAACGTATTTGTTTTTTTTTTTCTTTTTCATTTAGTGAAACATTTCTGAAATTTACAGGCATTTCCGAACTGAAATATTTTTCTCTTTTGCAAGCACACCAAATTTCCTTGTTAAACATCCCATTTCAAATTTTCCTGGAGTACAGTCAGCTTTCAGGTTCCTCCTAAAGTTGTTCAATGGAATTGAGGTCAGGGTTTTCTGCAGGTTACTCAAGTTCCCCCACACCAACCTTGGCAAACCATGTCTTCATGGACGGTGCTTTATGCACAGCTGCACAGCCATGATGCAACAGGTTTGGACCCCTTATTTCCAGTAAAGGGCAGTGAACAAATCCCTTCTAGACAACTGTGTGCTTTCAAACTTGTGACATTTGTGACTTTTTATCGTTCGTATACTACTGTTGACAAGCTTGAAGAAAATCCTGTTTAGAAAAATACAGAAGATTTGATATTGCAGTGTCTCACAGTACCTTAATATCATTAAGTGCAAACTTAAACACAATGCTGCTGGGGACTTTCTGTATCTTTTGTACACTTGGCTGGTGATGCTAGGGCTCGTTATTTTGAGAGTACAGTTGTATGACCCTTGGCAACTCCTGCCACTGAGGGCTAAGCACATCTGGCACTGTTTATCTGAGTCAGCAATAAACAACATAAACCTGGGTCACCAGGAAGAGAGGTGAAAAGCTTGGTGTTCTAGCTAATGGTAACCCAACCAAGGCAATAAATATCTGCTCTGTGCAAGCTCTCTGCTCTATACACCTCTTAATAAGCCAAAGAGCACAGTGACCAGACACACAGTGACCACTGCAGCTCAAAGTGACTGGAAGCCGCAACATACTCACTGTTTAGCTCAGTGATTGAAGGATGAAAAGATCATTTTGATAGCCAGCCCTTCACTAATATGTTGTGTTCTCAAATACAGCAAGACCACATGCAGTACTGAAAATGACAAAGAACCTAAAAAGTTGGACGTCACTAACTGCAGTAGGTTATGTGTTATATTTAATCTGATCCATACCAACATGTTGTGAGAGTGCATCAAACTTTCCTCTTTGCAACTTTTGAGAAATTGCACTGATGTATGCCACATTTACAGTAGTAAAAGTGTATTGTCTTCCATTGCATTACCAGGAACTCCTATTCTCAGAGGCTAAACTGATCCCTCCTCTGGGGCTACCTGCGTCAGACCCCACCAGTGTATTTGCGCAGCAAACACATTTCCCTGATTCATGACTAATACTCTTCGCTTCATTATTTACCATCACTGAGTCAGTCAATCTGATTTATGTTTTGTAAGCAGCAAGCTTTCCCTTTCAAGCGCAATTGCCTGAGCTTTGCTATGGGAATACAATGAAGCCAGTGCATTCTGAACCAATTAACAGCAGGGTGGGGGTTAGTGAAACAATACAGTATAGCACATCTGCTGTCAATACAACCACAACTGTAGTAAATGAATGCAAGCTTTTTCTTGTTCTGCAGTCATTTAGTTGTTTAGGAAGATCTTTTCAGCTCCCTGCCAAGCATCAGTGAGGGACTACAGTAACTGTAGCTGGACAGTACACATGTTAATTACAGGGGGTGATAAATTATATATTTATTTCAAGAACTTAAATGAGGACCACTCAGCTGAGGATTCACTGTCACCAAATCTGTAGGCTACTGTAGGAAACTGAAATTCTCTGAACTACATAAAGGTTTCACTACAGACTGTAGGTTCAACATGATCCATTATTTGGCCTATGGAGCCAGGAGAAATAGAGGTCAGCTCCATAATGCACCTCTGATGTGTTGTATTTGTCTAATAAATGGCCTTGTATAGGGATTGAATCTCAGAGGTCCACTTTACTTTGGTCCATGGTTATTAACATGGAGAAATTATGTTTAGGCATCGAGCACAGGACACAACTTCAGGACAAGGTGACTTTTAAGGAGCATTAAAACTTAATCGAAAGTTAATTGAAACTACATATTTAAAAAATATTAAGTATATTAGTAAAAAGTGCTATCTAGTGAGCCCAATATTTTTAAATGCCAAATTATGTTTAGTCCAAGACTTTCAGTTCAACTCACTGCTAATGTATTCCTTATGAGTAAAGGTCAGCATGAGCCCTCTTACGGAGAAAGCCTTCATTAAATGAATTGCAATCAAAATAATTGCATGACCAGGTTGTTACATGGAGCAACAGTGTGGTAAAACAATGCATAGGTGCATCTGTACTTGCCCTTTCAGGAAATACACCCCTCTAAGAGGCATTAAATATAACCTAACCTAGGCCCTGAGAAAGAGTTGCCATTTTCCTAATGGTAGAGCCTCATGCCTGAATTTCCACTAGGCAATTACTCTGCTTTCATCCAATCTCCCAAAAACATTACTGGTAGGTCAAACTGGCTACACTAAATTGTCCTAGCTGTTAATGTGTGAATGTATGCAGATTGGGCCATGTGACTGCCTTCTCATCCAGGGTATGGTAGTGGCCCAGTGTTCCTAGAGCCACCATGTCGCTGACCAGGATAAATGCTAAGTGAAGATAAAAGAATGATGATGATGATGATGATGATGATGATGATGATGATGATGATGATGATGGTATATGTTTATTTCAGGTCACATAATTGCATTCTAACAGTGGGATAAAAGTTAATACACTTTTGAATCATTAATTTAATATACTATATGATGTCCTATACTGTATAGCACACTATTACACATTTTGTTGTTTATATAGATTTCATATCATGTGCTATATGTTATTCTAAACCATTAAAAGATCAAGTGAATAACATTGTTCATAAGTTCATGGAAAGAAGGAAGAAGGAAGGAAGAAGGAAAAATGGGCAAGTGTAAGGATCTAAGTGACTTAGTGCCAAAAGGTAATATTTTGATGGCTAGACAACTCGGTCAAAGTTTCTCCAAAATGGCAGGTCTTGTGGCATGCTCCTAGTATACAGCGGTTAGTGCCAACCAAAAGTGGTCCAAGGAAAGACAACTGGTGAACAAGCAAAAGTGAGCGCAAAGCTTCTTGATCATCTAGGGCGTGAAGGCTAGCCTGTCTGGTCAAATCCCACAGAAGAGCTACTTTAGCAATAAATGCTGAAAACATTAATGCTGGCTATGATATAAGGGTGTCAGAGCATGCAGTGCATCACAGCTTGTGGCATATGAGGCTAACATAGCCGCAGACTGGTCAGAGTACCCATGCTGACTCCTGTACACTGCCAAAAGAAACTACAATGGGCATGTGAGCATCAGAACTGGACCATGGAGCAATGGAAGAAGGTGGCCTGGTTTCATGAATCACGTGTATGGCCACAGGTGTGTCCGTCGCTTACCTGGGAAGAGTGATAGTCATCCATAAGGACTTGGAAACTGGCCAGGATTGAGGGCAAGATGAATGAAGCAAAGCACAGCGCAATCCTAGAAGAAAACATGTTCCAGTCTCTAAGACTGCATGTTCCTGAAACTGGAGTAGTTCAAAACCAAGAAGCTGAATGTGTTAAAATGGTCCAATCAAAGCCCAGAGAATCTGTGTCAAAAAGTGAAAATTCATCTCCAACAATGTTCCCCATTCAAAAAGAAAAATGTTCAAACATATCAGGATCCAGATGTGTGAAGCTGGTGTGTGAATATCCCAGAACACTTGCAGCTGTCATTTCAGCATTAGCCAACTGCCTTTTTTTTTTTTTTTAAATTAACATTTGTATCACCATAAAAGATATTTGCACCTTCAAATGTTAGACGTGTTAATAAAATGGTAAAAATAACAATGTATTTTTCACCAAGGTACATTTCAGTTCCAGGTTTTAACACCAAGGTTCATTTCAGTTCCAGGTTTTAACACCAAGGTTCATTTCAGTTCCAGGTTTTAACACCAAGGTACATTTCAGTTCCAGGTTTTAACACCTGAATACTTTGCAAGACACTGTCGACTTTCTATGTTTGGCAGGTATGTTGACAGTACTACCCCAGTAGTAAAACTGTGAATACTGCACCTCATACCATTTCAGTCTGAGCTGAATGCTCAGCCGCTGTCAGCCATATCACAAAAGCATGTGTCAGTATTGGCAAGAAGAACATGCATATACACCATGGGTTTTTGGGGGTGTCTCGGGGGTGTCTCCCTGATGGAAATAATAACAATAAATACAATCTAGCATGGCTGAGGGTTTGTGGGAAAATCTGAAAGTATAATGAAAATGTAAAAACCAGGCACCGCCAGTGTATCTACATTCTTAAAAATGAAAACAGATTAGCAGTGCAACAGAAATCCCTAAAAGGATCACATGTGTCAACCACTGGGGAGCCCAAAGAGGGGTGTTAAGGCCAATAATGTGCCCAATGATCAGTAGAACAAACCTACTGTCCCAGAAGAATGGGTCACTGTGGACTTTTCTAAAAGATATAGAGTGTTTCAGGTCCTCCCACAAAACAGTGGTTTCACAAATGCTCAAGGACAGGCAGTGGGCTGGCTGGTCATTCTTACTCTCAAAAATATTACAATACCTTAAGTAATTTGAACTCTAGGTAGAGAGAGTACTTTCAGAATGTAGAGTGACTAAAAAAAAAACAGGAGCAGCAATTGATTGCTTTTCATACACAATAGCAATTGATTGCTTTTCAACTCAGTTATTACTCTGACTGATTCTCATCCTCAATAATAAGCAGTATTACTACTATAAATCATTAACATTTCTATGCTAATGCACTATTAACATTTCAGTGGTATTGACACTTGAGTTATTAACTAAGTAACAAAGGTAAAGATCGTTAATAAATGCTCAAGCTCAATAAAGTCTGATATTAAATAAAATATTTGAGTGTTGTTATTAACTGACAAAATACAGTAAATACATGGTCTCCACCAGTTTAGAAGGAAACTTCCTGTAGAACAGAAGGTTACATATGCAAATGTGATTCTACAATTGTGTGGTGTACTGCCAGGGCCAACTGGGTCACTTGGATTGACAATGGGCAGAGGATACATGGAAGAATGGGCTGTACATTTGAAGCCATGGTCATGAGGTGATGGTGTTGACATGTGACAGGTTTTTGTTTCCTTTTTCAGATTTGTTGGATGAGAGAAAGGAATGTTGCAGGTGGGCATTATGGGCCGTATACAGAGGTCATATTAAGCATGTGTTGTGATCAGATAATATTAAAATTACACACATCGGTATAAAGACCTAGGGATTAAAGTCTGTTCAAAGCTATTTAAAAATTACATGCACAGGAGTTTGCATAAAACACAGGCCTGTCTCAATAATGCGTTATTCCGTGCTCAGACCGAAGACCATTTTTAATGAAGAGCAGTGAAGAGCAATATTAATTCCATAGACAGTCTCTGACAGTTTGATGCAATCACAATATATAACTCAGAAATGCATGTTATGGGCTGTAAATACACTCAAAATCCATGCAATGCCATTAAACACGTTATTAAACACAGTACATATGACACTATTAATCTAGCCATGGGGGTCACAGTCCAGTGACTTCTGTGCCGGTCCCAAGCCCGGATAAATAGAGAGGGTTGCGTCAGGAAGGGCATCCGGCGTAAAACATTGCCAAATTTAACCATGCGAATCGTCAGTACGAATTTCATACCGGATTGGTCGAGGCCCGGGTTAACAACGACCGCCATGGGCGCCGTTGACCTACAGGGCGCCGGTGGAAATTGGGCTACTGTTGGTCGAAGAAGTAGAGGAGGGAGGAGAGTGCGCAGACAGAGAGAGAAGAGGAAAGGTAAGAGTGTAGGACTGAGAATAGGAACTCTGAATGTTGGTACTATGACAGGGAAAGGTAGAGAGCTGGCTGATGTGATGGAGAGAAGGAAGGTGGATATACTGTGTGTACAGGAGACCAGGTGGAAGGGTAGCAAGGCTCGTAGTATAGGAGCAGGATTCAAGCTGTTTTATTATGGTGTGGATAGTAAGAGAAATGGGGTAGGTGTGGTCCTGAAGGAGGAGTTTGTGAGGAATGTTCTGGAGGTGAAGAGAGTGTCAGACAGGGTGATGAGTCTGAAGTTAGAGATTGAAGGGGTGATGTTGAATGTTGTTAGTGGTTATGCCCCACAGGTAGGTTGTGAGTTAGAGGAGAAAGAGAGATTCTGGAGTGAATTAGATGAGGTGATGGAGAGTATTCCCACGGGTGAGAGAGTGGTGATAGGAGCGGATTTTAATGGACATGTTGGCGAGGGGAACACAGGTGATTAGGAGGTGATGGGCAAGTTTGGAGTTAAGGAAAGGAACCTGGAAGGACAGATGGTAGTGGACTTTGCTAAGAGGATGGACATGGGTGTGGTTAACACTTATTTTCAGAAGAGGGAGGAGCATAGAGTGACTTACAAGAGTGGAGGTAGGAGAACACAGGTAGACTACATTCTATGTAGAAGAGGCAATCTGAAAGAGATTAGTGACTGTAAAGTGGTAGTGGGAGAGAGTGTAGCCAGACAGCATAGGATGGTGGTGTGTAGGATGACTTTGATGGTCTGTAAGATGAAGAGGTCAAAGATAGAGAAGAAAACCAAGTGGTGGAAGCTGAAAAAGGAGGAATGTTGTGAGGAATTTAGACAGAAGTTGAGGCAGGCTCTGGGTGGTCAGGTAGTGCTGCCAGATGACTGGGAAACTACAGCAGAAGTGATCAGGGAGACAGGGAGAAAGGTGCTGGGTGTGTCATCTGGAAGGAGGAAAGAAGATAAGGAGACTTGGTGGTGGAATGAGGAAGTTCAGGATAGTGTCCAGAGGAAGAGGTTAGCCAAGAAGAAGTGGGACATGGACAGGAATGAAGAGAATAGACAGTAATACAAGGAGTTACAGCACAGAGTGAAGAGGGAGGTGTCTAAGGCCAAGCAGAAGGCATATGAAGAGTTGTACACTAGGTTAGACACTAGAGAAGGAGAGAAGGACTTGTACAGGTTAGCTAGGCAGAGGGATCGAGATGGGAAGGATGTGCAGCAAGTTAGAGTTATTAAGGATAGAGATGGAAGGGTGCTCACAAGTGAGGAGAGTGTACAGAGGAGATGGAAGGAATACTTTGAGGAGCTGATGAATGAGGAAAATGAGAGGGAAAAAAGAGTAGAAGGGGTGAACTCTGTGGAACAGAAAGTAGATAAGATTAGAAAGGATGAAGTCAGGAAGGCTTTGAAGAGGATGAAAAGTGGGAAGGCAGTTGGTCCTGATGACATTCCGGTGGAGGTCTGGAAGTGTCTGGGAGAGGCAGCAGTGGAATTTTTAGCTAATTTGTTCAACAGGGTTTTAGAGAGTGAGAGGATGCCTGAGGAATGGAGAAGAAGTGTGTTAGTGCCGATCTTTAAGAATAAGGGTGACGTGCAGAGTTGCAGTAACTATAGGAGGATAAAGTTGATGAGCCATACTGGCTCATCATACTGGCTTGCAGGGCAAGTATGTGTTTAGACACAAGGTGGTCTATTGTAAACCCCATCTCAGACACCAAACGAAAACCTAGCAACTTCAGAGGATATATGAAGTATATGAACTATATGAAGTTTGCTGCAGCTGAATGGGGATTCCAGTAGATGCATTATTTGACTCTGAATACGTGTAGCATTCCCCCTGTAAATACTGAAGTAATTTTACCAAGTCTAAATATGGCCTTTTATTGGCAACTTATCTGGCATCCAAATATGGACCTATTAAAAATCATCCAAATGTGCAATTTTCTTGTCGTGGGCTGCTGTGTGAATGAATAAACTGTTAACTCAGTGAATGCATGAGTATTTGCTGTCTCTGGAAAACAGATGTGATTAGTGATTCTCTTATGACATGTGACAATCTAGACACATGAGAGGTAAGAGTCTTAATATGATCCAGAGCAGGATCATAGAGCAGTGTGTTGCGTCTAATATATGAATAATGTAGGCTATTAGCCTTAAAGCCCTTACATGTCATGCGGTCACCAGGACTAGGTATGAACTAGTAGCCAGCTCACAACTGAGCTGTGCAACATTCAGACTCTGACGTCAAAGCATGTTAGTCAAGCATGTGAAAATCTAGACACATGAGAGGTAAGAGTCTTAATATGATCCCGAGCAGGATGTGTGTTGTGTCTAATATATGAATAATGTAGGCTATTAGCCTTAAAGCCCTTACATGTCATGCAGTCACCAGGACTAGGTATGAACTAGCAAGCCAGCTCACAACTGAGCTGTGCAACATTCAGACTCTGACGTCAAAGCATGTTAGTCACAGCCCTGGAAATCTTGTGGGCGGACCACTGTAGCACATCATTTGGTTCGTCACAAATGATTTAGTTCAGCAGACATAGTGTAATGCATGCCTCCCTTCTTTATTCTAACTGGGTATTTCCTACTATTTAACAAAACTCTTTATCTTTTTATGATGCTTTATCCAGTTTTATATATTTAACCCCTTAAACTCCCAGACAGTTACATTCGTCGCTATGGCAACTAGATACTTTGCTATTAGTTACACTGTAGTTACTGAATAATAGTTTATGCATAACTGAATACTGAGAAAAACTGAAAGTTCTAATTCCTCTCCCATCTTCCTCTGAGTTCTAAAGGATGATTGAAATCAGTCTTCCTATCTTTATCTTATTGCACCCTCTTACCTTTTTACGCTTTTGAAACACTTATTCAGAACATTTTACTGTACAATAAAGGTAAAGATTGTTCTTAATTTTCTATTATGATGCACATCATTTCGGAATATATTTAAGTTATGAGCTTAAAAAAAAATGAGCAGGAGGCGGAGCAGGACCCAGACGATGTGAGCATGTCCACGTTTCTCTCACATCCTGTGTTTACTCCCATGTGGACTGTATAAACCAGGCTTGCCCTGACCCTGAACACTCACAGCAGTTTCTCAGGAGGGCTTCCATTACTCACAATCACTCACTGGTGGCGTGTGCCCCCTTTCCATGCTGCTGCCACGCCTGCAGTCTTAGAGGAGCCATTCTATAGACTTCCTTCTTCCTTCCTTCCTTTCTTTTTTTCTTCTTTCTTTCTTTCTTTCTTTCTTTCTTTCTTTCTTTCTTTCTTTTTTTTCTTTCTTTCTTTCGTTCTTTCATTCATTCATTCATTCATTCATTCATTCATTCATTCATTCATTCAGCCAGAGTCTACACATAAATTTTGCTGTTAATTCTACTGCTATCAGAATGACCAGAATATTTTATATGGACAGTGCTTTTGCTTAAATACAACAAAGTGCTAATAAAGCTGAAGCACATTCCTGTTGAAGCCACATATGAGATGCAGTTCAGTTGTAATAATGCCAGTGGGCTAGAATTTTTCAGTTATAACACATCATTCATGAATCATTCAGTGCAGAAGCCATTCTCCATGTGCACTTTTGTTTAATTTGGCGTGGAATACCTCTCCACCACTCTCAAATAAATTTGTTTAAGAGATACTGGCTGTAGTCAAAATAGTTCTGCTCCCACAGCTACTCACTGTTTGTCTAGCACTCATTCAGTGTTTGGTTGCATAACTGCTCATAGGAACAGATTGGATCCCACTTTATTTAGTGTTGCTATAGAAGGTGTAGTTAGACATAAGTTATACGTGTTAATGCTGTATAATGTAACTGCTCTGGATATACAGTGGGGTCTAAGAAAAATTCTTCTGTTTTGCATTCTTTTATAACTTCTTACTGGAATTTTCATTACAAATTATATTTTTGACAGCAACTTGAGTCAAAAGTTGATAAATGAATTTTTTTATTAATGACAGTGTGCACTCAAGCTGTCAGCTCCACAAGTTTGTGCGAAACCTTATGAGCTATTTTAGATCAAATCCATCGGAGTGTCATTTAAGCACAAGCTTCAGTAAAGGAAAATCTGACTTTCTGTATAAAGCAGGTAACATGGTCCTCATCACATATATTTACTTACATTTAAATAGGGACCTAAAAATTGTGCAGAATCTAGTTTATTAATCTTTGTTTATTTACAATTAAATTGCATTTAATAGGCGTTTGTTTTTTTATTTAAATTGAAAAAAATACCAGCTTTTCAAAGTGGTCTCAGACTTTTCGATCCTACTGTATGTTGCATGTGGATTAGATCTTATACCAATACACATGTAAATCAACTTTTTTTTGTTATGTAATGTATAAATGATTAAATATATAATTTTACTCAGCTATTCATTTTGGGACACATTTAGAGTTCCCATCCGCATTTATACTGGGTTTGTTACACATATGCTTAAATCAATTGTGGCACCATGTTTAGATTATGCAAATTATATGTGTGTAACTCTTGATTTGAAGTTTCAGGGATGATGTTTCTCAGTACCATCTAGACCAACCTGATGTTGAACACAAACCTTTAAGCTAAAAAACGGGATAGAAAATGCTGACTGACATTCAGGTAGTAGTTGTTACAGAGCATACTGTAAATGCTGCTAAGGCGTATTGAGGTGATAACATATCTTGGTGGCCAGTGCACGGATAAATAGCCAAAGCTATTTATCATCATTAGACCAACTGAAGTAAATATTGTGCACTTTTACTCTCAATAGAACAAATGAATTTACAAATCATGTCAAATCTAAGCATATTTAGCAATGAGAAACTGTTACAGTGTGTGTAATATGATTCCCCCTCTACTGTCAATTTATTATTGCATGACACATATGTTCTCCAGCATGCAGAACACCACAGCCCTATTTTCTAGTGGTCTGCTTGATAATTAAGGACACATTTTCTCACGCTCCTCTGGAGCCAGTAAGAGATGCTCCTGGCACTGATGCTCAGATACAGTAATGACATTCGCTTCTGATCAGCCAAAACAAACATTTGACCACATTGTGTGGCTGCATGCTGTACAATGTTTTTTTGGGGGTTTTTTTTACCCCTGCTCACTTCTGCTGCATATATCCTTCTCCACAGGATCAGTTATTTAGCCTGGCTATCATGTTTATTTCTCACAAATGAGTAAATGAGTGTGGGCGTGGTTGTATAAACATTGCTCATGCTTGCACATGCCTAACTAGTGTATTACTAGAAAAAATGCAATTCTTCTCTCTTTTATAAGCATCTGTGGCTGTAGAGTCACCCAGAAGCTATCATGCTCTGAATTTGACAGCATCAGTATTTTTGTGGTGTGTAATGGTAATGACCTGAAATAAAGGAATGATGTTGGACAGGTAAAAATGTCCAACATCTGGAAAATTCAAATGGGTGCAGTATTGGCTGCATTACTTGGCCCCTGGGGAGGCGGGGGAAATACGACTTGTCTTTAAAAGTCTCAGGCTTGTCTTTGATAAATCAAAGCAGCTTCCTCTGTTCATCCTAGTACTCAGTGGTGCAGAACTGATGAGAATAATTTCCAAGCCTCTAGCCGTAGACTCTATATAGATTTTCTCTATGAATGGTCTGTTTCATTTAGGAAATGTGCTCTTGTTGGTCTAACAATATTTACCTATTCTCTAGGTATTGAACAACACCACTACCTCTCAGATGCTAATGGTGTGTGCCGACTCTAGTGTGCATTTCCTATTGTAAAGTTTACTTGGAAATCCACAGAGGTCTGTGGTTCATGAGTTCACAGATTTCAAATATGAGACTAATGTGGGTATTGTACCATAATGATGATATAAGGCTGTTCTTGTGTTAATATATCTGTCTACTTCTGTGATTTCTGTGTTTTGTGTAACTTACGTTCGGAGGGTTTTTATGAGGGTCTTTCTAGGAATTTATGATTTGTTCTACACTCTCTACAGAATTACTGTGGTTCAGAAAATTGTTAGATTTAACAGAAAATCCTAGACATGTGTGCTACTCTACTGTTTCACAATATATAGCTTTCAACATGTCCATCAGTATTTCATTCCCTTTATCATACCACAATGAAATTATGGCAAAAAAATTGGTCGCATAAAAAGAGGGCTCTACTGCAGATTGCTGGAAAGAACATGTCTGTAATATCCTTGTTCCCTTTTAAATATGCAAATGCAATTCCATAACCTTTTGAACAAAACAGGGAAAATTACAAATACTAATATAACAACACATTAAAGAGCAGTACTTTCCATCTTCTCTGAATGCCTTGCTTCTGAATGAAATGATCAATTCATTCAATTCATCCACTGCAATCAATACTCTTATTTGTTATATTCCCTTCTGGTGGTTTTGTCTACTGACCCAATGGCATTCATCTATTCCTCTGCATAGTTTATTCGTGTAGATGATGAAGACCTCTGACTGTGTCTGTGTGTGTGTGTGTGTGTGTGTGTGTGTGTGTGTGTGTGTGTGTGTGTGTGTGTGTGTGTGTGTGTAAAGGGACAAAATGAGTGTAACCAGAGAGAAGCCCAGCTGGTGCGCTGTGTCCCCAGCTGCATCTCTGACACACACACACACACACACACACACACACACACACACACACACACACACACACACACACAGCTGGTAATGGCTACGTCACTAATCCAGTCAGGCTTGGGAGTGGAGCAGGGCCCCCATTTTCTCGCAATTCCAACTCCACATATATCCGGCCATGTTTGACTTCTGTTATGGGTGGTCATCCACATAGCTTCCAGTGACACATGTTTAGTAATTAACTTCTCCACAGTGGCTAAATCAGTTTAATTCAAAACATGGAGTCTAATGAGTAATCGTTTGCTCTTTGCTTAAAGCGTTGCCTTTTAATTATATTTTAGTATTCATTTAAGATCTTCTGAGCAATATTTTAGTCATTCTCAGTGTAGTGTGTGTTTTGTATGTATATATTTGCCATAGCCTTGATGCCCGATGATGCCTGAGATAGGCACAGGCTCCCCGTGACCCGAGGATAGATCGGATAAGCGGTACAGACAATGGAATGGAATGGAATATTTGCCATACTTTCTTGTAGATGGTTAATAATTGGTGCAGTGAGGCATCTGTTTAATTAAACTAGAGAAAGTGGTAGTTTAAGACTGATGTTCTAAACACATGGTATCAGCATGTGATGCTTTAGCATAAAGATCTCTTTCTCTCCAATAAGTAATTTCCTCACAAATCAAGCATCTGTTTCCAACTCAGCCATTGAGAACCATTTTGTTCTTTGAACCGTCTAAATGTACTTGGTAAAAATAAATAGAACAGGCCCTCTTGTACTATAACTTCCTCCAAGCATGCTTGGTTTCTTTTTTGAGTCACTTACCTAATGTTCCCTAACTACTCTAGTGAAAGTCTTGCAGGAGATATTTTAAAACCTTAACCATTTCGGACACAAAGGTTTGTGAGGGCTTTTTGACCTCTTTGTAGAAACATCATGTCCTAGGAGGAGTAGTATTTAGTTCACTTGGCATTGTTGTCACAGAACAGGCTATTTTGTCCACATCCATATCGGTTGATGATTACAGCAGTGGGCCAACTTCCTATTCTCCATAAGATAAAGGGGGCATTCCATATGTTGTCAAGAAGATTAGTGTAGTGGGTGGAAATATTAGACACTTACACCCTTTATTTTTTATTGTTTTTATTTCATAATAATCTTTTTTATTCCTTAATTATAAGAATTCAAAGTTAAAAGCTCTTTTTTTTTTTTTTACTTGGATTCATCTATTATTAGCGCCACCTATAGTTGGTGCTAATTATTGAAGAACTTCAGGATTTGGTAACTGATAGATTTCAGTGTTCCAGTCATGGTTACCCTCGCAGAGCTATGTTCTAAATGTTAGCGAGGAGGTTGAAAGACAAAAATGAATAGGTCAAATGCCTAAGCCTAAGGTTAGCATTGCTAGTGTGACACAGCAGGATGATGTTAAGTGGCAATGTACTTCACAGCAGATAAAGCCTATTGTGAAACCATATATGGACTCCCTACACAACTGTCTGCTTTGACTAAATATTTAGACAACATTTATTATCCATTCAAGGTGGTGGTCATCTTCAGTTCAGTACAATGGTAGTTCAGTAAGGTCAGTCAGTATAATGATGTTCAGTACACATCACTTTTTCTATTGTGGTTAAACAAGACACAGAGCAGTGGGCACCTAAAAGTGGTCATGTGTTAAAAGGCATGAGGCCACTGGGGTAGGACCACCGGTGACCATGGAGCATCCCAACTTCACTGGAATGGCACCAAAGGCGAGACACCACAAAGATGAACCAACACAATAGGGAGAAATACATTGCACACAATTGAAGGCCATTGCCCTTAAGGTTTGAAGTTGTTTCCTGCTATTGTGAATGTGCCTCATGGTGCCTCTAAAATAATGAGGATCCTTTTCAGAGCTTCATAAGGGGCATTGGTGGCTCAGTGGTAGGTTTCTTGCCTATCATGTGGAAGGCCTGGGTTCGATTCCCAGCCACTGGATGCAGTGCCAGTCCCAAGCCTGGAAAAATGGGAGGGTTGTGTCAGGAAGGGCATCTGGTGTAAAACGTTTGCCAAGTTGTTGTGCAGACCAGTTGGTCCACTGTGGTGACCCCGAACAGGGAGCAGCCAAAAGCAACTCTTTTCAGAGCTTCATAAATCACAACATCTACTGGCCTCAGAGACTGGTGTTAGGTAAAATTGAACCATCACAGGAACCTATTTGGGAAATAGAGAGGCATATAACTGGTGAATTCTTGTTTTCATTCCAACATGGCACTGTTGGATTAGGGTTAGAACATCGTTAGTTTAGAGCTGATAAAAACAGCACCCACCTGTATTTTGGGTATCTCAGTGAACCTGATCGGACGGTGGTGACAAATGTTGTTTGGGGAGGCTGATGTGGATGCTCTTGATGTGGGGGACATTGTGTAACTGTTCTTGAACTGAAAATCAATATTTTAGATCACTCTACTAGAAGTGCTACAACTCTAGCACAAAGCCCCTTTATAAGGAAGTTAAGGATTATGTGCTGAACCTTTCAAATAGGGTCATGAAATTTCAACTGTGTATTCCACATTAGTGGTATGTGTGTGAAAGAAAGACAACATTTTGTGCTTGTGTACTGATTTCAGAGATCTGAAGCATAAGACCATACCTGATCGACATCCCCTGCCCAGGATCCAAGATCTGCTGAATAACCTAGGTGGTAATTCTTGGATAAATATATTTGGGTTAGGGTAGTGTGTTCCACCAGGGGTTTGTGAGTGAAGAATTTAGAGATGTCACTGCTTTCAGACCTCCATGTAGGTTATCTAGATGGGTACATATCCTATTTGGTTAACCAGTGCCCCTGCAGCACTTCAGAGACACATGAAAGGAGCATTGAGAGAATCTGATATGAATGCTGCCTTTTAAGGACCTTTAGTGACCATGTTGAAGAAATATACTACTACATGCAAAAGCATGGAATCAAGTTTGTCCAAAGAAACATGAGCTCTTTTAAAGTCAGATATAATACATGTGCTATCAGGGGAATGAATTCAGATAGGCCCTTTAGACCTGGAAGCTGTGAGAGCACTAAAGAATAAGGAACTTTGCAGAGTTGGAAAAGTTCAGAGTCATTGCTTGGATTCTTTAGCTATTACATCCTCTATCCAAAATTTCTCTCAATTGGCAAAGACTCCCTTTGAACTTGGCAAATGGAGGTACCACAAGAAAAAAGGCAAGCAGTAAGAGACCTAAAGTGAAGAAATAGGAAAAGAAGCAGCTTTCCTCCAGAACCCCTGCAACAGACTGTGGACCAGTTGATTTGTCTAACTGGACACCTACATCCAACTTTCCTCTCATAGCAAAACTATTAGAAATGGTTGCCAGTCAGTTATTAGTCACTCTATTTTCCAATAATCTCTTCAACCCCTTTCAATCAGGTTTCTGTCTTTTCACAACACTGAAACGGCTCTAAATGATCTACTCCACTCTGCCGACTCTGGGGCCCTAAGTATTCTCATTTATTTGGATCTCAGCTCTGCCTTCGACACCAATTCCCACTCTTCAACCTCCTGTCCCAGCTCTCAGCCATTGGTATTACTTGCACTATGGGCTCTGTCCTTGGCCCATAATTCTTTATTGTCTACTTGCAGCCCCTAGATCATGATTTCTGATGTCACTGCTATGCCAGTGACACACAGATCAACTTTACCACTCACACATAAATATGACTTTCATGTGGACATTGATAGTATTCCTCTCATAGGAGCCTAGGTGTTAATTTGATCCCTCCCTCACATTTGAATCACAATCAGCTCCATTGTGAAAACTGCCTTTTATCACCTCCACATTTATCACATCCCATCTTGACTATTACAATGCCATTTTTATTGGGCTACCATCCAAGGCCATAACCAAACTACTATACACTCACAACTCCGCAGCTAAAGTCTGCACCTGCTGCTGTAAGTCCACTCACATTACACACATCTTAGATGATTTATACGGCTACCAGTTGCATCTAGGATTCAGTACAAAAATCATCTTTCTGACCTTCGAAGCTCTTCATAGCCTCACTCACCCTTATCTATCTCAGCTCCTTTGTCCTTACATCCCAACACAGGCTCTCAGGTCCTGTGACACACACCACAACACATTTCTGCTTTTCTACCATGGGTTGTGGATCTTTTGCATCAAAACTTTGGAATGCACTCCCCCAAAACCTCTATCTCAACTGTTAAATAACAACTAAAAACACATTTATTTTTTCAGTTGAACAGTGGAAATAATTAGATCATTCCTCTTTTGTTTGTCTTGGTCTCCATTTCTAATTTTTTTTGTCCTTGTCTGCTTGTACTGATCTTGTACTGGTTTTTGTTTCTGTTTAGCACTTTTGGTTGTTGTCTGATGTTTGTTTAATTTTGTTTATTAGTGTCCGCCCATGTCTATTAGCTAGGAATGTGATGTGTCCTTGAGTTGTGGAAAGTGCTATATGAATAAAAATGTATAATAATAATTATAAAATGAATAATAACTATTATTATTATTATTATTATTCATTCATTCATTCATTGTCTACCGCTTATCCGATCTATTCTCGGGTCATGGGGAACCTGTGCCTATCTCAGGTGTCATTGGGCATCAAGGCAGGATACACCCTGGACGGAGTGCCAACCCATCGCAGGGCACACACATTCTCATTCACTCACGCAATTACAGACTACGGACAATTTAGAGATGCCAATCAACCTACAATGCATGTCTTTGGAGCGGGGGAGGAAACCGGAGTACCCGGAGGAAACCCCCGAGGCATGGGGAGAACATGCAAACTCCACACACACATGGCGGAGGCAGGAATCGAACCCCCAACCCTGGAGGTGTGAGGCGAACGTGCTAACCACCAAGCCACCGTGCCCCCCTATTATTATTATTATTATTATTATTATTATTATTATTATTATTATTATTATTATTATTATTATTATTATTATTATTATTATTAATTATTATTATTATTATTATATAAGCAAACTGATGAAAAATGGGGGGGAGTCTTTTGAGGTGAAAGCTGGTCTGTGATTATCCTCATTACATTTTTGTATTTTTTTTAATTTATCTTTATATGCATATATGAATGTGCATGTGACAACTAAACCTTGAATCTATTTCAGTTACTTAGCTATCAAATTTTGTTATTTACACTTAGGCTGACTAATAGTATTTGCAAGTACTAGAACACTCTAACCCTTCTGTGCATTTAAGGCTCTCTCTGTTCTTGCTTCAACTACTCCCTTATACTTAGTTCTGGCCAGTTAAGAAAACACAGTGTATTGATACAATACTATTGTATTACTGATTTCTACATGGATTATGGATTGTACATGGATTGTTCTCCTTTGCGTGTCATGTAAAAATCATGGGGAAATTAAATTATGTAAAATGTAAATGTAGTATTCATGGTATTGATTATTGGTTCTTGCATTCAAAGAATTATCCTGGCAAAACTCAACACTTTCCTTTAGTATTACCCTGAAATTATAGAAAATATAGTATGGTAGAGTCTTGTCTCCAAGGATCTTTTATTCAAAATGAGCAGATGTGTGTGTGCCATTTACAGTATACATAGCTTGATGAGGAAACCATGCTAGTCTTCCCCTCACATCAGAGTCCAAACAGTCCTAGTGACATCATGTGTGTCAAAGGCACATTGATAGCAATTGGGACATATGGCCACCAAAGTGGAAAACACAGATATTCAACTGATAAAGAATTAGTGTGGAGGCTGGTAGGGTCTAGGGGCCTGGTGGCCTCTGCTATGTGAGACTTCCTTTGCTGGATATGACTGCTGGAAGTTCAGTGATATAACAAGCCATGGAAACAATGGCACAATAGCAATATTATGTAGCTCTTTTTAGTCAGGCATGATATTTCTGAAATATGAGGCTAAGCAATACTCAGGTCACCTTTTGCCTAGTTCTCATTCTTTTTCTTAGCATCTGCACACAATTTCATTCACTTTAGCACACCAGCCAGGCTCAAGAGCAGAATAACAGAGTGTGCTGTTTGGTTTTGATGCAAAACACTACACATGTCTATTTATCCTTTGCCAGATACTGTTGTTAGGGCATGTGCTATGCTGATGATATCTGATATGCAATTTTACATAAGATCTCTTTATTAATCTTATGGACAAGTATAGTGGCTAAAATACAGACCAAGGTTGTAATTTATGAGTTAGTGTAGATGTACATTCTGATAATGGACAAAACTACATCATTGATGGACATATTTAATTATAGACAAGCAGCCAAATGCTTAGTTTTTATTGTTAAATAGACAATTACTACATATTTGTTTAGGTATTTTCAAATGAAATTGCTACCTTATTATGGCATCTCATTTGTCATTTTTATATGCATTTAATATAGTATTAATAAATGCAGACTTTCTAACTTGGAATATTGATGCAGATATTTATAGTGTCATGCCTTGGAACATAAGTAAAAGGTACAATAAAGTACCAAAAGTTTTAAATCTTCAGAAAGAGAAGACTGACAGACTAATAATAATAATAATAATAATAATAATAATAATAATAATAATAATAATAATAACAATAATAATAATAATAATAATAATAATAATAATAATAATAATAATAATAATAATAACAACAACAACAACAACAACAACAATAATAATAATAATATTAATAATAATAATAATAATATATTATTAATATTGTTGTTAATTATATTTTGTTTATTTAATTATATTTTAGTCATCAGAAATTTTGTAATGCATGAAAGAAACATTTTTCTTAAGCAATTAACAAATGTGTCTAGAGTAATTAACTTTTGCTTTTGGAGATTTATTGAAGTAAACATTAATGCTGGCACAAATCTTTGTACAGCTTACATACCTAACTGCAGTAAGGTGGTACTCCTACTTAAGCACTCCCAGTTTTCAGTAGGATCAATCAGACCAATCAGACATCTGGGTGAAAATATAAGCACCAAAAAGAACAATGCATTGGTTCTCAGCCCTAGTTTTTGGCACTGCCTTCGATCTGAAGATTTTTTTGTATCCCTGTTCTGGTTTAACTCAGCACTTTTTTTTTGCAATTATCCTGTACTGGCACACAAATGCAACAAACTATGTTGCAATCGATTATGCAGGATTGACAGAGCAATCGCTAGAGACATTCAGATTAAAGGAACTAAACTGATGTCTATTTTTTCAGTGATAGCAGTTCTGCCTAGAAAGAATTGGTGTACAGTAAATCCAGATGTATAGTGGAGCCAAGAAAGTCTACTAATACACCCTTCTCTGCTTTCCAGAGTCTTCTCACTCATACAAGGGTGAAACCAGGACAATTACAAGATACACCCAGCAAATTGTTTCCATCTTGAGTGAGAGGAAACAATCAAGAGTAAATTCTGACACAGGTGAAGGGAAGCTTTATGGATACCCATTATTGTCAACATATTAAAATAGTGCTATTATTATAAAACATATACTTCAGGGCGTGTTCTAGTTTTATGAGAAGATTTTATTGGCCTTGATGGCGCTTTCTGATTTACTGAGCATCTGTCCGATTTTCAGATTTCAGTGTCTGTTTAAAATGAACAAAACCTGCATTTTAAAGGGTATATAACTTATGTAGCATGATAAATTGTAGTTGAAGTTGAATTTGAATAAGTAAGGAATAACACACACTGGATCAGGATATTATATCAAAATAATACATGCTGGGGTGATGTGATACAGCACAGTCCAAAGTGTATTATTCTGTACATACCTCAGTATTTTGCCAGTGATTTTTTTTATTTATTAATGAATGACAAATTGTGTTTTTTTAACTGTTTGTAGTTGCATTTAATCGCAGCACAGCTTGAAAATGACTGAACAAGTGCAAACTTCTCTGTCCTGAAGACTCTGTCCATGTTAAGAAACCTAAAAGAGCAGATACAAAAAACTCTATAAAATAAATATACTCTTGTATAAATGTACATAAACATCTATTACCAAACATAATCAAAAATAATCATATCTTCTTCTTCTTCTTTCGGCTTTTCCCTTCAGGGGTCGCCACAGCGAATCATCTCTCTCCACCTATCCCTATCTTCTGCATCCTCAACACTTGCACCCACTAGCTTGGGTGCAATTTTTGGGAGCTCATTTATTCCATCCATATACCTCATCTTTGGCCTTCCTCTTTGCCTCCTGCCTGGCAGCTCCATGTCCAACATTCTCCTACCAATATACCCAATATTTTGACCTTTGGGTGCTTTTATTTAAAAATAAAAATAAAGTTTTCCTTTTGGTTACTGAGAAGTTATGATTGGATTTAGATGTATGTATAAGATTAATAAGATGAATTAATAATTAAGTCATTTGTAGATCTCATTAGGAAAGTGAGACAAATGTGTGTGTGTGTGTGTGTGTGTGTGTGTGTGTGTGTGTGTGTGTGTGTGTGTGTGTGTGTGTGTGTGTGTGTGTGGTCACAAAAGTGCAAACAGTGGGAGACACAGGCAGGAGGCTGACACACTCCACTGGAGGTGTCAGAGTCGCAATGAAGAGGCAAGGGTCAGAGAGGGCCACATGCTGACAGCAACATCACTGTCTCACAGAGCTGTTATAGTCAGAATTTTAAAAAAAAAAACAACAGATGTAAAAAACAAAACAAACAAAAAACTAGGAAATATATGTCATCACCACCTTTAAGAATTAAGTGTCTGATATAGAGTTTTTAAAATTTTGAAATGCATTAAAAGAAAGAAAATAAAAATAAAACAACTAGCAGTCACAAGCCTGACTTGTTAACCACTACACAAGTCTTGTCTCTTTTTAAAATAGAAAATAGACACTATCAACTTGTTATCTAAAACTGCCATTAAAGTCAATTAGGGCAGCTCTAGACTTGGATTTAGACCATAGATATTTCCCTTCCTTAAGTTGCTCCTTGCCCTTAAAAGGAAGTTCTTTAAAATGTTTACCATCCCATCTCAGAACATTGCTCATAACTTTTTTGTTATTTTCATTTACATATTTGAGTATTTATAAGCAATGAACCTCATGCACTAGATGCTCACAATGCTCTTTCTTTTCCAGCATCATTACAGGGAAGTCATGTTTAGTCACAAGAGGACCCAGGCACAGCGGGCTTATCTTGTTCCTGTGCTGGCTACTGTACAAAGCATTTGTTATCAGAGGTTGTAAGCTGTGGGTGACTTGGGTTCTAATTCCCATGGTGGTTATCAGGTAAAGTAGGTGACAGGAATGGCTGCTATAGCAGATAGCACAACACAAGCAGATAGAGACACAAGTTGAGATACAGCTTGTATCCTTTTGTCTCATCTGATGACGCCCAATTAGCCATCAGAGATTGGATGAGACAGTCACACATCAAGGAGAAAGTGTGTTATTTTTGTATGTGTAATGCAGACGCTGGAACAACTCAACAAAGAAGGAAAACACAGACTTTCTACTTATCAGATGAAGCAGTTTGGTTTCTTTATACAAATACAATAACAGGAAGTAGAAATACAAAGTAAAAACAAATGTGTAATGAATGTGAAACTCTGAGATTGTATTTGATTTTGTCCTGAGCACTGGTACATGTAAGCACTATATGCACCATATTAATCCAAAAGGTAGATTATCCAAAATTGTATTATTCACAAACAGCTTTTGTCATGAGAGACAATCTTTTATACTGGGGATTGTGGGAAAACAAGACTTTTCTTGAAGACTTAATGTTCTTTTCTTTGAAAATGCCTGGAAATAAAGTGCAATCTCTAGTGAGCAATAAAAATAAAATTGAGAGTGGTCTAAATGTAGACAATAATCTTTTCTGGCATTTATTTACTAGGTTTCCAGTGATATTTTTTTTCCTTTTTACTCCATATCCATGTTGAAATGTTAAATAGATACTTTAAGGGAAAAATAAAATACTGCACGCTGAAAATAACCCAAAATCTTGTCATATCCCTTCATCCCCTCTCCTGCGACTACAATTGTGCAACAGCTCACCAAGCCACAGACCACAAATTTTATTTAATTTCTCAAGTTAAATATTTTTTTTCCATTAATGCAAAGCTGAAATTTGTCAAACCCTGCAGAACAACCAAAAAAGACTCGCTGGAAATGATTTCAATGGGACCTCTAGGAATTAAAGAAACTCTTTTCTGAGGGCCCATACCTGCATTACCAAGACTTTACTATTTCTGCTAAATATACATGTATATATATATACATATATATATATATATATATATATATATATATATATATATATATATATATATATATATATATATATATATATATATATATATATATACATATATATATATATATATATATTTTTTTTTTTTTTTTTTTTTTTTTTTTTGCATTTCTAAAGACTAATCACTGACAAATTAACTTACCCATTATCCATTCAGGGCTCTGTACAGTAAGTGAAACTAAATCCAGGGATAAGAATCGTGGAGCCGTTGTTTAAATAAATGAAAAGGAATCAGAGAAGCAGCAGTATAAATGTGCTCTCTAACCATGTTTTAACCCAAGATGAATTTTAGCTGCCATGTGTCCACAGAAGCCCTGTTTGCAATTATCTGGCAAGAAGTGGCTTCTTTGTTTATTGGAGAGATTTACTGTACTACATCCTGCAGTGTTCTTTCTAGTGAGGAACCAATTTTACCCTGTCCAAATCCATCACTGTCCAAACCTGATCCCTCTGAAGTTTTAAAGTCTTGTCTGTGTCACTCACAGCATCACGTAGATCCCAGTATATCCTAAACAGCTTTAATCTAACTGTTACCATATTTTCCATTATACTCAGTGGCAAAGAAAGACATCTTATAAGGCAATATAAAGGATTAGTGTAATGAGAATGCCCTTTGCTGCGTTAAAGTGTTGAAAGTTATTGACACATAGCAATGAACTTCACAGTGTAAGTGTGAGTGTAAAAGTTTATTCAGTCTTCAATTTATGAAGCGGTTACAGGATCTCCAGTCGTCCTCAGTGGTTAATTTAGCACTGGCAAAATCGTTGAGCCTTTCCTGATTTAGCTATGACTTAAACTGACTCAGAGAGTGAGTCCAGGTTGTCTAGTTTTAAATTTACAGCAGCTGTAACAGCATGGTAGCTTGCCTAGAGTGGAAGTACTTTCTCATTCAATAGATGGGTGTGGAAGTGCCAGACACAAAGCTCATTTAACCCTGTTCTTTACATTGTAAAAGAAAACAAATTACAGTGTTCTCCAAGCATAAATCATATAAAGTAATCTGTAATTGAAAAACAATTAGCCTCAATGCAATGTGGAAAAAATTGCTCGACGGGAAATGTGAATGGATTTGAACCCATTTAGACCTTGTACGCTTTGGAGACGCTTCACTTTTTAAGGGTTCTTGTATTTTTGCCTGTTGCAGATGATTATGGAGTTAAAACTATAATAATTAGTAAATAAATCAGATCCAGAGTCTTTTTTATATCTTTTTTAAAAATGTACAAAATGAATAACATTTTGCTACGCTTATTATAAAAGTTATAGAAAATAGAATTCTTTTTACAATGATGAAATGTAGTTATGATAATACCTGACAAGTTGAAATATAATGTAATATTTACTGTCTGTACCTCAGTGCTGTTCTGATTAGTCAGAAGGTGTTTTCTATAACAGCAGCTCTGACAGTAATACTGGATATAATTTAAATCATATGTTGTATAATGCATTTGTTCTGAACTACTATCATCTCTGTAGAAACAGCTCATTCACAAGGACTTGTATAGGACATATAATCAAATCTAAGAGAGAACAGGTTGACATTTATGGAAACAGTCTCTAGTGTCAATGTAAAGTCAAAGCCAAATGTGTGCCTTTAAATTCTTCAGGATGTCAGGATAGAGGAGGTTGTGTTTTGATGTTTCTCACATTTGTTCCCCTTATAAATTTCAGGAAGAAATGAAGTGAGGGTATGGCTTGCTGCTGTAACATACACTCTGTGGTCAAATGTATGTGGACACACGACCACAAACCCCATATGTAACCTCAATCCAACACCTTTGAGATGAATTGGAACACAGACTACACACCAGACCTCTTGACCAGACATCGGTTCCTGATCTCACTAATGTTCTTGAGGCTGAATGAGCACAAATTCTCACAGCCAAGCTCCAAAATCTATTGGAAAGTCTTCCCAGAAAAGTGGAGGTTATTATAACAGTATATGTTGGGGCCAAAATTTGGAATGAGGCATTCAGGAAGCACATGGTCAGGTCTGTGTCATGGTCTGGTGTCCACATACATTTGGCCATATAATTTACATAATTTGAATTAACTGTTTCACGGATGTTCCCTTTATATTAACTATATTGTAACTGTATGTTAATTGTGCAACTATAAATTGATCAAAGGTATGATATGTCCTTCTTCTATAACGTTTTTTTTTTAAATAGACATTGGTGGAAAACTGTTGTACAGAGGAATAAAATACTTTCATTCTGTGAACACTAGATACAAGCATAATTGTCAATGAGAAAAATATGATGTTCTGTCCAGACTTGTTCTATTCTTTGTCGAATGCCATTCCCATGTGGCTATCTATTAATCAAAAGGTCACTTTTAAGGTGTGGCATTTCAGGTGAATTTGTTTCCTCACCAACTTCCTGCATGAAACCTAGTCAGCACTTGTAGTGGGTAACATGACCTATAATGTAAACTAACGGAACGGATGTGATACATAAAAAAAATACTCAGCATGAAAGAATCTTTAAGGGTGTTTTTAACAGACTGTAAAATACAATTCAGGCATAAAACCTTAAGTAAGAGCAAGGTAGGAGAGAGCAGAAAGAGCAGTAACATCATGATTGGATAAAAAGAGCGGACACAACGGTAACATTTTTGGCTTGAGTTACATTACTCAACAATGATTTAAACAACAGACTTCATACTACCCGAAAATCATGATGAATATTATTATAATTTTAACTGTACATTTAAACAATTTACTGTCTACATTCTCTCTCTCTCTCTCTCTCTCTCTCTCTCTCTCTCTCTCTCTCTCTCTCTCTCTCTCTCTCGCTCTCTCTCTCTCTCTCTCTCGCTCTCTGTGATATAAGGTAGTAATTACAAAATATCATTAGAACAATTATTTAAAATATGCATTATAATTGAGTGATGATGCAGCGCACATAAAGACATTTTTCTTATATCATAGTACCCACGATTATTATAGTATGGTAAACGGTTACTATGTTTAAAATATGTGCAAGTCTATGATTAAGCAAACAAACAAACAAACATGTTTATATGAGCACTGCATTAATTGTAATTTTTTACATGGACAGGAATGTGTCCATGCATAGAAAGATGTCTATGTGTGAGTGTGTGGGCACTCTTCTGTCTCTGTGCTGTTACCTTTAGCTATTCTTAAAACCTCTAGAGATTTTAAGATTCTGTACATAATATCAGCTGGTCTTTTTTTTACAGTCTTCACCAATACATGTTTTTATATTAAAGTTGAGATGCTGAGTGTAAGACACTGCTACTATCACAAACAGAGTGTCTGTAATCAACAAGCCGCTTTTTCAGTGTTTTTGTTTTTCATACCATTGTGTGTGAACTGTCTTTGTGTAAATCTGGCAGCAAACAACATCGCCACCATCAAAATTCACCGATATCACATCTTCCTCATTCAGATCTTAATCTGTATTCTGCATGATTTTATGTATTGCACTGCTGCCTCATGGTTGGCTGACTGGATAAGTGCATGAATGAGCAAGTACAAGTATTCATTATAAAGTGGCCAGCAAGTTCTTATTTATATGGTATTGTTTTAACTTCTGCACTTTTGTAGGTGTGTATATTTATGCATTTTGCTTATTTGTATGTTTTATGTTCTTGTGCTGACCTGCCAGATGAAATTCCTCTGTACTTTGAGCACTGTGATTCTGTTTCTGATAACATTAAAGGGAAATATATGATTGTCCAAGATGTAATACAGATACAATATAAAACAGTGAAATGAATAAAGTATAACTTTACAAGTTTACGTACAGGTAAAAGAAAAAAAAAGAAAAAAACTTAGATGAAAGGCACCCATGCTACAAACATCATAAGCAATGGCTTTGATGCATGTGCTACAACAGTACAATTACTAACACTTGTGGTGCGGTTCAACTGTGCAAACAGCTTTGCAAGCTCTCTCATTTCGTGCAGTTTTCCTAAGAGACAAGTTTATACATCCAAAAATGTCATGCTTAAGTAAGTCTTTAGAGAACTGTATAAACTCTCTTTTCATTCATCATACGGGATTTTTTTTTTTTTTACAAGCACAGCAAATTACTTGTCTCTCCATACCATCTTCAAATGGAGGATTTGCTAATTGGCTACAATATCAGATATAGTAAACTCTGTCTCAATAAACTGTATAGAGTTCAGATAAATACAGCTGGCCTTAAGAGAGTAATTATCCCCCTCAGGGTTTCCTTTTCCTGTTTTTCATAGTATCATCACACTGGATCACTTTTAGGTGGTTGTGAGTGATTTAAAGCAATGTGTTTTAAGAAATGTTGTATGTATGTTTGTTGCACAGATGCTACAAGAATAAAAGTCTATATTGCTGTAATTTTAGAGTTATTTAGCTAAACCTGGATATTTAGCTGTTATATATCTCTGCGGAAGATTGCAATGTGTACGTATCACATCTGGGCTTGGTTTCATTTTGGAGTAATGTTTCTTTAGGGCTTTTTCTTAAATCATTTAAAATTATGGCTTAGAGAAGATGGTTCATTCTATTGCTTTGCTTAAAAAGCAAATCTGTTCCTATTTTCCAAGTGCATTTCTCATTTACAAGCTTTGTTTCTGCTGAGAACATAATTTGACATGAAACAGTTTGCTGACACCTCCACAAGTGTATATGGCTTATTACTTTGAAGACCCTAACTCTCTAAAATGAAAAAAGCAAGCAAACACATAAAACATGTTACAGTAAGCAGTGAAGTTGCTTCAAACTTGCTAATTAAAAGAGTGACTGACTTCGTGCCATCAAGCATTAATTATTATGGAGCCCCTAGCTGTGAGGTTTGTTCAGCAGTAAAAAATTCATTCTGATCAGTGGCATTATTGGCATGAATTCCCTCTGTTATTTGACATTGACTAAATTGGACCTTGCTTCACCCTCATTATACTCACTGACTCTCCAGGCCATCAGAGCTAAGGGCAGAGAAGTGAGGACCTGATTCATATAATTACTCTTGTTCTGCTGTCCCAGACAGGGTGCCTGAAATCTGCAGCACGTGCCTTCTTTAATTATGAGAATAGCATCATTACCAGTGGCATCAAGCTGTTCAGGGTATGAAGCTGTATAATAGTACTGAAATTGAAAAAAAAAATAATAATAATATTTTTTGATCTGGCTGCTTTGCAAAGTGGTATGTTGACCTTGAGACCAAAACTAGTACTTACAAAGGAGTTTTTGTGTACTAAATTCACATTTTACATGTCACTAGATGGATAGATGGAATGGCCAGTCTGATGACAGATTGTCATGCAGTTAGTGGGAGGTATATTCCACTCTGTAACTGCTCTATTTCCAGCTCAAAAGGATGTTTTGCAGAAGTCATTGTTTCCTCAAGTATCACATTCTACCTCCTGAATATATTTCCACTTTGTTAAAGAAAACATTCAAATGTTTTTCTACCTCCTGATCACCATTACTGAATATTTTGCATTGCAGAGATCATCTCTGGGGATCTTTGTGTGGGTCTCAGTTTGTCAATTTCCAGGTTAATAGAAAACCTTTCCAAGAATATGAAATGGCTGGTGATACTAATCTCAGCTACCATGATATTCCTGTTTATTTTTCACCAGACAAAATTTCACAGAATTCTGAGGTAAAAACATTAGAGCAAATAAGCCACAATCCAAAAAAAAACAGTTTGGATGAATGTTAAGTGCTGGTAAGTATCAGGTCATGTCCTTCTGTAAACACTCTAACTCACAGAATCCTTTAGTAAATAAGACATATCCTCCTCACTCTCATTCACTGGATGTCTAGTCATCAGGGGTGGAAAAACTACTGAGATTACGATATCCGGCCAGAGAAAGCACTGAATAAGATGGCTCCTTAAATGTAAACAAGAATTAACAAGTTAGAAGTAAATGTTTAAACTGATGCAATTAAGTAAATACCATGGATTCATGTGAAAACTAATCTTTACTAATCTAAAACTGCTTGATGGTGGGCTGCCATAACACCCACTACCTCAGCCGGACTTCGGCACAATTACACTACATGCACATGTGTGTATATGCATGTATATTTATTTGTCTTTTGTAATTTTCCATTATATTTTCCCTATATAATGTTTTTTCCATTACATTTTCCCTATATGCCCTATATGTTATTTTCTACTTTATTGTATCTTATTTGTTGTATTTTTGCCTAAAAACATCATTCATTCTCTTTAAGTTTGCATAACACATGCATGATTAACACTACATAGTTTGCTCACAAAGTAAGAAGAAGCATAAAATTAAGAATCCGGTAAATAGCTGATATTTACTATTAGCTAGAATTTGAAATGCTGCCCAGTTTTATATACTGGAATTGATGCTAACCCTGCATTAGCAAAGAAAATTGTAACTTTGTTGAATATAAGCGGGGAGTGTTAGCAAATTAATATACCTCAAAATGTTATTCATAAAATGAGATGGAGTTCATGCTTTGTAAGGATGCAAAGGAGCTCTATAATTTTATACAAGTCTTTGTTTACTCCACTCTGCAGTCTGGAGCCTTTTCCATATTCAGATAAACACAATTCATACACAGACCATGACAACAGTCTCTAGAGATTACTCAGAATGGTGCAAGAAAGAAAGTGAGCAACAGTTCTGCAGACAGAAAGCCTTATTGATGAGAAATATCAGCAGAGAATATCCAGACTGCTCTGAGCTGAAAGAAAGGCTTACAGTACATGGTGAGAAGAAAAGCATCTCAGAATGCACAATACGTTGAACCTTGAGGTGGATGAGCTACAACAGCATAAGACTACATTAGTTTCCACTTATGACAGCGAAGAACAGAAAACTGACGCTGCTGTGGACACAGTCTCACCAAAACTGGACAGTTGAAGACTGTAAAAACATAGCCTGGTCTGATGAATCTGGATTTCTGCTGAGACACACAGATGGTAGGTCAGAATTTGGCACCAACAATATGAATCCATGGGCCAACCTGCCTTGGTGCAGGCTGGTGGAGTGCAGGCTGGTGGAGGTGGTGTGATGGTGTGGAGAAGGTTTTCTTGGCACACTTTGGGCTGTTAATATCAATCAATCAGCACTTGAATATCACAGACTATTTGAGTATTGTTGCTGATCATCAGCATCACTTCATGACCACAATTTACCATCTTCTAATGATTACGTCCATCATGATAATGCAGCATGTCACAAAGCAAAAGTCTCTTAAACTGGTTTCATGAACATGACAATGAGTTCAGTGATCTTCAATCACCGGTAAGACCAGAGACTTGGAGCATGAAAGTGCACAAAATGAAAAATCCTGTAAAGTATGGAGGAATTGCATAATGCAATCATGTCAACATGGACCTTATTGAAATGTTTCCAACATCTTTTGGAGTACATGCCATGAAGAATTGAGGCTATTTTGAGAGCAAATGGAGACCCTACTCAGTATTTCTGTGTTCCTAATAAAGTGCTTAGTGAATGTTCATAAGATATCGATCACAACCTGTTCACTGTTGACTCTAATAAGTGCTTAATGTTTTGTTAATGCTTAACATTTGTTAATGTTTTGTTAATGTTTTGTTAATGCTCTGGAATGCATCTGAGTTGTATAGAACATTTGCACCATGATGGTTGAGTGATTCAACGTGCAATAAGAGCTCTTGCCTTAGAAGCAGCTAGTCAGACCTGTAGTCATTACAGAAAGAAAGCAAAGGCCAGATCTTCACCTTTTTTCTGTATGGTTTTTTCTGTGTGCAAGCAGCAGGCCCCTTGCAGAGACCAAATCTGGCTGATGTTCCCCAGGAGAGCGTTCAGTGGCTAAGTGTCATTAACTGTGTTTCAAACATCTACGTTTCTTTTCCAGGAAGCAGAGCTGAATTTATGGTTAGAGTGAGCTGTTTTGAACTGATGTTACTGCTGGTGTTGAATCAATTTTGAGTATGATTTGGACATGATGCTTAACAGATTACAAGTAAACAGGTTAATATTTCAACATGCAGAGAAGAATCTTTAGTTCATAATGCTTGGTTTCCATTGGTTCAATGTTGGTTTGGTTACCAACTCTCATTATTTGACATAAAAATAATTATTTCATCTGTAACATACAACATAATTTGACAAAACTGTGTTACAATAAAAGCATTCTGGCATGGAAGCTGTGAAGAAAATTTGCTCTAAAGTGACATTTTGATATTTCTATATAATATCTCATTATTTCAGCTTCATAAATCATTATTATGTTATAATATTTAACACTCCAATATCTATTAATAAGATTTGCATATTTATTGAATTAACATAACACTTAAACATCCTTTCTCAATTGCAGTTACATCTGTTCTGTTAATGAGTTTGCACATAAACAGTCTGATGACTTACAAATTTCCGCTGAAGAAGAATTTTCTCATGGAAGACATAAGGCATAATCAGTGCATGTTGCAACCAGTTACAGTTAAATATCACAACCCTACAATGAACGTAATCTAAAGAAATGCTTAACTCAACTGTTTGGTGTGATAAATAGAAATCTGTTTGTTGATACATGAATCATAAATCCACTGCTATTTTGCAAAGCTTAGATAGAAGCTGTTGGAACAGGGCTATGATGATGCATAATGTAGGGTGGTGGCCTGCAATGCAATAAAATGGGTGCTCCGCCTGTTCGCCTCCGCAACACTGACAAATCACATTGCGTCTGCCATAAATAACAAAGACTTAAACACTGAGAGTTGAGAAAAGAGCATGACTGAACCCAAATAAGACAGCTGTGCAACAATACAGTATCAAAACCATCTCCAAAGCACAAAATCAAAGTAGTACCTTTTTTAAACCATTGAATATTTGGTTATAATTTTCCAGGCAAATGAACTGCTGTTTTGACATGTTGCATATTCCACTGATCAAATGAGGCATGCATACTCAGTATAAACAATCAGTCTCTCAGAGTGCACATGGGCAATCAGAAGCATATGATATTCACATGTTCCTTTATTTTTGACTGCTCGAATATTGGGTGAGTTCAAATGAGTTGCATCTAGATCAGGAAATGAAAGCTAAAATTCTGATCTATCGTCTTATATTCAGCTATTAATCTAAAAACTAAATGTCTTCAGTGTATAGCAAAACAAATGAATTGGCCTTTATTTACTTTATTTAAGGATTTGTGCAACTGAAATGATTTGGTTTCAGTTAGAGTGGCACATTGGCTAGCATTGCTGCCCCACAGTTTCAGGGTCCCTGGTTTGATCCAGGGCTCAGGTTACTCTTCATGTGGAGTTTGATACGTTCTCCCTGGTGGTTTCATCCAGGTTCTCCAGTTTCCTCCTACCTTCCAAAAACATACCAGTAAGGTGCCTCTAAATTGCCCCTAGGTGTAATTGAGTGTGTGAAAGTGTGTTTGCATGGTGTTCTGTGAATGACTTAACCTTCCCATCCAAAACATGTCATTCCCAGTGGTCCTGGGATAAAACCTGACTCTGACCAGCGAAAGCATTACTGAAGATAAATGAAATTAAAACAAACTTTCACTGGTCCAGCAGACAATGAGTTTCATTCTACATCTCATACAGTCACATCCATAGTCAAGTAGAAACCTTAGGGACTTCTTTTTTATTACTTAGGGATTTTTGTTTAATACTTCATTTTCATCAAAGCTTTATAATTCAATAAGCAATAAGCAAGTGACAAATTTAAAAATAAAAAAAAGCATAGCATTTTCACGAAAATTAATACAACAACATTAAATATGATTTGATGTAACACCAATTCCTAGCAACTGGCTAACATAAGACCAGCATGAACCTAAACTGTTGGTCAACTTGGCCCATTAAATTGTTCCATAAAGAGTCTTTGCTGGTGCCATATTAAATCTAATATATTTTACTGTTTTTTTATACCTTATATCTACCTGTTAGCAAAATACCAATCTGAGACATGACAAACCACCTACTGAATCTTGTAACATTATGTAACATCATCTGCACAGAGGAGAGAGCTGGCCTTCCAGTTTTGCTTTGTTTGTTTTTTTCTGTGGCTTGGTTGGTACGAACAACTTATAGCTGTGATCTCCCAAATATAATGTGATCACTATGACACTTACACCAGTTTGGAGCCAGGGTCTCACTCTGGAAAAACAGGTTTGGCTTCTGGATTGGATATGTTAATGGACACTGCTCTAATTGGAGATGTTATAATATGACAGAATGAGAATGGGATAGGGCATAGAGAAAAGAAAAAAAATGGGAAGTGAATGTAAACATGACTAATGATAATTGATGGCTCATTTATATCTGTTTGCATTGGACATGACATCATGGCATGAAGGCAATGTGTTTATAGAGGGGAAGCTTGAAACTCTTTTAACAGAATTTACAGAATGGTACTCTGTAGTTAAAGTTACAATAAAGTTTAAAGTTTTTAATGTTTATGTTACTGTTTCAATTATTTCTGATATCTGAGTTTCAGTAATTAAGTAGTTCTTTGGATTCAAGTTTTTCCTGATAACCTATCGGAAGAATTTTTTTTACTGTATTTACTAATCATTATTTTGAGAAAGAGACAGAGAGAGAGAGAGAGAGAGAGAGAGAGAGAGAGAGAGAGAGAGAGAGAGAGAGAGAGAGAGAGAGAGAGAGAGAGAGAGAGACTCATTCAGACATTGGAGCAGATAGAGCAGTTAAGACTAGTCAATCCACACTACCGTCAGTAGAGGTAGGAACTTGCTGAATGCATGTAAAGGAAACCCAAATAAGGTCAGTGAAAAGATTCAAAGCAGAGTTCAGAGCTGAGCATCCATAACAGAGCTGTTTGCAGCTCTGCACCTATTGATAATTGACTTAATTAACCACAACACTCTTATTTATCACAGAATTTATTAGCTAAAATGTGAGTTGCAGTTTGTTCAAAATCTGACCAATAATCTCCCCAAAACTGATGAATGAACATCAAATTGAGCTCAAACAATATGATTTTTTTCTTTTTTAAATACCCTGATTTATATTTTTGTTAAAGCAAAAGCATTCCTGTCATTATAGAGTTCTCCAGAGAAGACATTTGAAACAAATATTCTGAACTCAAAGTAATGTAACATGAAAGATGCTTAGAGCAGTAAATAAACAGCCAATTTGCAACATTTCTGTCATTGCAAGGACCGGTGTCATGTATATTTAATGTTTTCAAGTGGTCAACTTAATTTGTGTTCAGAAAAGAAGGACTACATGATCATAAGAATTATCTTTATGAAAAACATCTGGCCTGGATAACACACTCTTACAAAGTGTATACATACAGCCAGACTAACAAAGACAGCACTCATGGAGTGATATATCGAATACAATAAACACACTAGAGTAAATTAAAGGATGTTAGCTAGCTATTGCACAAAATCCATTTTGTTCTTTAGTGAACAAAATCCTACCACTTTCAAAACATTGCCCTATTTTAGGAGGCAGATAGGTTAACTAGTATGAAATATCATCATGATATTAAAGGCAATAAAAACTAAGAAACTAAGCCAACCATTGTATAATAAAGACAGAATACAGTATGATGCATGGACAGAATAAGATACATGAGAAATTAGCATTTGTGCTGAAATGAGAGCTTTAATATAACAGGAAAAACCAGTGCTGGCATCATGTATGCTTTGGACCCTAACTTATAAATGCTTTTATTGGACATGACCCTTGGCATATTTAATGCTGACTCTGGAGTTTTCAGTACATAATTGTGCATTTAGAATAAATCCTTGGTCTTAATGTTCTGTATATTTTCAGACACTAGTTCAACCCTAGAATCCCTTCAGACGGTGCTTTTACGTCCTGTCCTCACAAGCCGTTAATCAAATTCCAGAGAATGGGCCAAAAGTAATGTTGCACACTAGTGATTTAAGCCCCCACCCCCTTCCGCAAACATTGACTCAGTTCTGAGTGTGCATTTTCTGGGAAATATACACAGCTGAGTCACATACAATCTTGACAGTAAGATAGCTTTATGATAAACCTATGCAAGCAGGACATGGATTAGAGAAGGGAAGACTAGGACAATTTTAGGCTTGCATATACCATCTGATTCACATTTTCACATTGCATTTTTTCCTCCTTTTTTACAACAATCTAAGCATCACTTTACTGCAAGGGGATAGAATGCAAACCTTTTAGTGGGTGAGAAAAATTGGCAAAATCTCCACAGCAATTTTTTCCAGCACATGTTTTCCCAAACTGTTCAGGTTCATGATATTTGAAAAGCACCTCAGCGGTTTCTCTGTCTGGTTACCCAGTTTGCTTATCAGAGCTTGCTCAGTGTACAAGCCTTTAACATCATCACCAATAAACAAGGCCCGGTCCATCTACATTCATCACTCAGGATGAAACCTAAATCTGGTGGTCTTACTCTGGCCTTAATCATCCACATCCAACATCCTAGAGAGACCCAAATATGGACATGTGCCAAATTAGCCTCTGAGGATGCGCACTAAGTTAGTGGTTGGTGCAAAACCATCTTCAAAATCACATCACAGACAGTGAAGTAATTGTTGCTTTACTCCTGCAAAAGGGGACGTGTATAAGGTTCGGATGTTGACTGGGTGTTTGTGCTCTTATACAGCTGGTTTAAATCCCCCACTGTTCTTCTTAGAGCATCAGAGCTGCAGTTCTCTACAGTCTGTAAGTTTGTTTAATGGATGTGTATAGTCAATAAGGGGACTCCTTTGTTGAAATTAGTGTAGAAATGAGCGGGGCTGGCTCATATAAAAAAAGAAACAGGTTAAGACATCCATCTTTAGCATAGAAAAAAATACATTAAATAATAAGGGTCAATGGTCATAAATAAAATACAGATGTTATAAAGCAGATGTTGGGATTGATTCCTTTCTAGCCTAGAATACAGATTCACACAGCCTATAATTAGCTGTTGTGCTAATAGCATGCATTTTACACTTATTAAAACACAATGTGATTCATATTTTAAGCCCTGCTTTGCTGACACATCCATGACACATAATAAGATTGCAAGTGTAATAAACACAAGCAAGGCAGGTTACGTTCTTGATGTTTTTGTCCTTACATTGTGCAGTAAAAGTAAAAAGCACACAAATGGACAAATGATAGAACTTTAAGTTTTGCTTGGTTTTCTGGGTATTCTGGAGACACTGCATGGAAGTTGAAACAATTGAAAATATAATCACAAATGCAGCAAGTAGGAATGCAGACTCACAGAAACTCACAGTTATCATCTGTAGTTTCTCCAAGTTCTCAGGTTCTCTGTTGGACTTTCTGTAACCCATGCAAGAATGCTGTTCATAGACTTCAGATCATCATCATTCAACACATTTTTCACACAATAACTGATAGGCAGGCTGAGCCTTTTGGGTTTGAACACCTTCCTCTACAACTGGATCCAGGACTTTTTGATTTTTTTATTAAGATCTTTCATTTTTATTAATATCTTCATTAAGATCAGTAACGCCACCTCCAGCACCACCACACTGAACCACACACTCCCCGGAGCTGCATTCTCAGTCTGCTGTTGTTTACCCTGATTTACTCATGATTGTTTTTTCCAGTTTATTAATGACATTACAGTTTTGTGCTTTATCAACAATAATGAGTCAGTGTACAGAGAAGAAGTGAACCAGCTGTCAGAATGGTGTACAGACAATCTTTCAATGTTGATAAGGAAAAAGAGATAATTGTTAACTTCAGCACTTCAGATGCATTGCACTTAATGCAGAAATTGCCCCCATATATATACCTGTTGTGGCATGCTTGTCTTTTGCTGCATCTTTGTTTTCTGTTTTCTGCTCCTGTTTTGTGTTTTCTGTTTTTCATGCTGTTTGTGCATCTGGTTTTATTCCTAGCATTTTCCTATATCTGTTGTTTTTCTTTTTTACTTTGTTAATGAAATCCCTTGTAACGTTTATGCTGCATTCGGGTCTGAACTGTTCCAGTCCTGTGAAAGAGAATTCATTCTATTCACCGAGAAAAGTTTTTTGGACCACTGCTAGCATTTAAAAAGGACTTAACAGAAAAAAGTGAGTGGAAGGACACTGTTCTTAGTAGGTTCAGTACCTGCACTCACTGCCTACAACACTTTTAAGTGTGGTTAATTAATTTTTAATGCCAGTTTGCCAGAGATTGGAGCTGCATTGGTGTTGCATGTTGGTTGTTTAAGGCGAACTCATATTATCAAGCATAGATTGAATCCTCAAATGGCAGTTTGGTGAACGCCCTCCTATTAAATTTGTTCTGATGCTGACTCTGCAAAAGATTCAAATTTCTTGGTGTGCACATGACAGGGGACCTTTCCTGGACTCTGAACACCACCTGCCTTGCCAAGAACAACAACTGCTGCATGTTTAAAGCCACCAGCATTGTGGATGACCCATCTTACCCATCTCATGGACTCTTCACTCTCCTGCCATCTGGCAGAAGGTACAGGAGCATCCGTGCCACAACCAGATTCCGTAACAGTTTCTTTCCTGCAGCAGTTACACAACTCAACATCTTGCTGTTTCCCAACACTTAAGTGGGCTATTCAAACACCTAACCCAGTATGGCTCAATACCTCTGCAAACTGCACTTTACAATACTGCATTAGATACTTTCTACTTATGAGATGCTAACATTTCTGCTATGTTTTTTAGTCAGATTGTAAATCAGATCATTAACAGACTATTTATTAAAGTATTCAACAGGTTCTATAAAGGTTAGACTGTAATGTTGCATAATAATGGTTTATATAGGACCCAGTGTGTGGAGAGAGAGAGGACTCTGGATGCCATTTCCCCCAAGCAAAAGAGGAAATCTGCCACCATGTGTTGTAAAATTCTGCTGCCAATCTTTACTATAAATGATTATATTGTTTAGATAAGCAATGGCACACTGCAGGAGGAGCATTTTATTCATGAGACATTGAAATAACACCAGGGCTCCAAACAAACTAAAAGGAAGCATGACAATTTCGTGTAAGTTAAACAGATCGCAGTAGACCGCATTTTTTTTTGTTGGTACATCGGAGTCAAAAAAGTCTGCCAAAAGCCCTTGGTTAAATCTGGTGTCCATTCAAGCCCTAATCATTTTTATAGCTCATGTAATGTCCGTGACATGAACATGGTCAGTCGGAATCTCTTTTGGGATTTTAACTCGGAAGACTACTCTGAAGAGTGCCTCTACAAGGTTGACTGCTTCCAGATATTGTATTGCATAATCCAACACAACTAATACAAAGTGATATAATTCACTCCTCTGTGAAAGCTCTGTAAAGGTGGCCTACTACACACTTTGGCACCAACAATTGCTTTTTCTTTTTTTTCTTTTGTGTAACTGTCCTGCATCACTTGGTATATTTGAGTCATAATGACTGAAAAGTAACTGTTAGTTACTTAATTAATGAAAAGCAACTGGAATAATATGTGACTAATTATGTGATGTAATTACTGAAAAGAAACACCGTTAGTCTGTTTTCTGGGTAGATTATTTGACATTTCAGTGAAGACTTTCAGTGACCAGCTGCCACAGTTTCATTCACACAACATGTGACATTCATTCATTCATTGTCTACCGCTTATCTGATCTATTCTCGGGTCACGGGGAGCCTGTGCCTATCTCAGGCATCATTGGGCATCAAGGCAGGATACACCCTGGACGGAGTGCCAACCCATCGCAGGGCACACACACACTCTCATAATCACACACTACAGACAATTTAGAGATGCCAATCAACCTACCACGCATGTCTTTGGACTGGGGTAGGAAACCGGAGTACCCAGAGGCACGGGGAGAACATAGAAACCACACACACACACACACACACACACACACACACACACACACACACACACACACACAGTGGAGACAGGAATCGAACCCTCAACCCTGGAGGTGTGAGGCAAACGTGCTAACCACTAAGCCACCGTGCCATTCACACAAACATTTTTAGTGAAATTAAAACTATTTTTAAATGTTTGGGGGGCGGGGATAAGGCACAGTGGCTTGGTGGCTTGGTGGTTAGCACGTTTGCCTCACACCTCCAGGGTTGGGGGTCCGATTCCCGCCTCCGCCGTGTGTGTGGAGTTTCCATGTTCTCCCCGTGCCTCGGGGTTTCCTCCCCCAGTCCAAAGACATGCATTGTAGGTTGATATATATATCTATACCCATGACCCGAGTATAGATCGGATAAGCGGTAGACAATGAATGAATGAAAACTAACATTGTGGAAATGTTTCGTGTTAACAGTTGTGCAACTACTAATGTTTATGTTTAGAAAAGATCTAAAACCTGTCAAATTGGGAAAAGCTGACATTGTTACCAGGAATGTAACAGGCATGGAGAAGTGTTAGCATGAAAGAGGTAAAGGGGGAATGAAAGCCAAATAAAAGGGTGAGCTTAAAGAGATAGTTCTCCTGGTTATAAGATGACAGAAAAGTGCAACAGAATTGAGAGAGTGGGCTAAAACAGAAGGAAATGCAGTTTTATGTTGGTGGAGCTGGTTAAAAAGCAAAACAAAATAAGCAGCACTGCAGACTGGATTGAGTTCACAGAGTTGAAAGACTTGCCAGCCGAGCTGAGCTCATAAGTGTAGATTGACTGGATGCAGATTCACAGGTCTCACAAAATCAGTGTGCACAGAGACACTGGTTCTAACAGCAAGCAACAGACATTTTGACAAACTGTTTGACAATTAAAACCTTGATTTAAAAAGCTCCAGCATCTTGTGTGGTATATATGAATTGTCTACCCAGATTTGTCATATTGCACACCAATGTGACCTTCCAAAAAACTCCCCGCCTCAACAGCAGTCTGAATGAAGTAGCTATTGTGCACACATCTGTCTTGCCACTCAGAGCTGTCCCTAAAGATGCAACGTCAGGGTAGGAAACTGGTGGTCAAGCTGCAAAGTCTGGGATAAGACTGAGAGAAAAGATACCGTCAGAGCCAGATGGCAGAAGACAACACAAGCTTGACTTACTGTTCTTAAAGAGAAAGCAATTCTTTACTGGCAGTTTTGACATTTCAGCTGCCAAACCTGTATGTGTTTCCTGAACTACTCTATAATTTAATGTTTTGTTATATGAAGCAAGAGAAATCTGAATCGAGCCATTATCACTCAACATTGAACACCGATGACAAGTCATGTCTGTCTTTTCTCTTTCAAATATTCACAGTAACCTAATAAATATGCTTTAAAAGTTGCTGACATACTTTGAGTCTGATTTTGCCTGACTACTATGTTTTATAGCAACAACATATGTCAGCAAATTACAAAGCAAATTTATTAGGTTACTGTGAACATTTTTCAGTTGAAAACACAAACATGCCTGTCATCTGAACTAAGCCGTGATCACATACTGGAACATATTGTATATACATAATAGTAATATTTGTCTTTTCTCTTTCAAATATTCACAGTAACAATGCTAGTAACTTTGAATAAAAATCTAATATGCTTTGTAATTTGTTGGCCAAATATGCTGCTGTTAAAACAAAGGCAATCAAAATCAGAAACTCATCAGAAGTCACTTCAGCAAACAGATCCATGGTGTTGATTTGCCTCCCAGCCAGATCAGATCTAATCCAAGAATCATGCTGATGCTTCAAGTCCAGACAGGCCAAGAAATATTATTAAAGACAAAATCCTAACTGTCTTCTCATACAACATGCTAGTACACTGCCAAAAAAATGAATTCTTTTTTATTTTGGCATCCTTGTTCTACAGAATGCACTTTCTTCGAAAAGGTGGCACACATGTTAACATTCTCAAAACAAAAATTTGATACCAGAATGCAAATTCTCCACACTGGGGCAATCAGACCCTAGGAATGATCAGATCATGTATATCCTTTTGGGATTATGTATAAAATACTCAGTCTAAGAAGCCCCAAGGGTATGGAATTGCTGTTGTGAGTGCACTGTGTATTCATTGTTCTAAGTATGTTTGGGAAAAGTTAATTAGTCCCAATGCAATCCTTAATTTAATGCAATCCTCCAAACTCTATGTTTATTTACCAAGTTTTGCCTTTCCTGGCCACTGCTTTAAAGAGAAGATGTCATTGATTAAACTCTATGACGCTGTTGTGGGTATAATTTTGTGGGTAAGATTTTGTGAAACTTTTGATTTGAAAAAAAAAAAAAAAAAAGTGATGGCCATTTTGATGTGACTAATGACAAAGCCTGAGGATTGGGAGGTGACTTATAACGTCAGTGCATTTGTGATTTGGAATAATTCCACACTGATTTTAATATATGATGTTTAAACTGAACTGAATCCAAGGTAGAATTTGTTTAATTTGAAACAAAATGACATGTTTATTTGCCTTGAATAAATCGTTTATAAATAAGTATTAGATTTTTAAATGGACTCAGGTTATTATGTAGCATGATATTGTCCTTAAGCCTTGCTTTATTAAAGGTTTATGCTTTCAAATATAATATTACATCTTGATAAATTTGAGATGAATCAGCGTTACCTAATATAGCAGGTTCAGCTTTTCTTACATTCAAGTGAATTTCCCTCTCAATTTTGTTCATAAGCAAAGTTTTTCACTTACACAACCATTTTCTTACTTTTGTTCCAGAATGTTCAGCCAATTCAGCCACAATCGCATAATATCAACCTCTTGATAGTAATCCCCTAAGCGTTTGCTTTTTTCTTAATTTGATCATTCGTAAATCTGATCTATGCAGTGAAAGTGGATAGTCAGAGAGCTTGGCATGAGCTGAAGTTGCTCTGTTTACAGCCTCTAGCTGTGGCGTGTCCTCCCCAGGCTTTCCTCTTTGCCTGTTATTTCTCCACTCCTATCGCCCTAAAGCACGTCAACTGTAACATGGAAACAGCAACATTTTCTGGTTGGTTTTGCAACATATTTAAACATATCATTAAATTACTAGGAGGGAGCGCCTGCTGCTCTGATTTCAATACGGACAGTTTGAAGAACAGAGCAGTTGGCAGTTAACACAATTCTCTGTTGGGGATAATCATAGAGTGTGTGAGGTGAAGATCTGCATCCTCAGTGTACTGTCAGTTGTTGTTATTGTTGTTTTTGTTGTTGTCCTTCATCTGCTCTCTTTTCAGGGCTGACACAGTGGATTATCAGATCCACATATTTGATTTTGGCACAGGTTTAATGCTGGATGCCCTTCCACCTCAGTGTACTGTCAGTATGCAGCTAAATGGCAAACAATAGTTTCTGGTGCATATATACCCATATACTGTATACATAGAGCTCATTCTGAGTATTAGTGGTTACATGTGTTATAATACTCATATATCAGCTTGTCTTGCAACAGTAAAATAGGTCTAGGTGGCCCCAATGTTTAGAAACACTTCTTCCGTTGTGAAACTGGTTCATGGTATGACATCAATGTTGTGAGGAAAGCCTGGGCCGAGAATCCTTAAATGAGGGACGTGATGATGTCTCACATCTAAACCAAACAACTGTTTTATGACGGACCAGTCATGCTGTGTGTTGATAGCGCAAGAATTAAAACTAAATATTGCAACAGGCAGTGATTTTATGAACTAATAATGTATTGTTTTCTTTGTTTTCTGAAGCTCTGTTCATTGTGTTTATAGAAAGGTTATAGAGGTTTATAGAGACCCAACAGAGTTAAGGGCCCAACAGAGCATGCTTGAGCTGGGGCTTGAACCTCCCAACATCATGATCACTGTATCATTTATATTTGCCAAAAAATGTTTAGAAGATATTTTGATATCAAGAGAACAAGTAAATCTGACAACTCAAGGCCTAGATATTAAAATTACTATTAAAGTTGTACTTTAATAGCAAGAGAGCAACACACGCATTTTATTCATGATATCAGTGCAGTATCAGCACATCCAGTTCTTACAGTTATACACTTCACACAAATTTTAAAAAAAAAAAAAAAAAAAAAAAAAAAACATGGAAAAACTATGGATTAGTGGATCATTCCGTGGATTAACCTGCTTTGGTGGAGGTGGTGTAATGGTGTGGGGAATGTTTTCTTGGCACACTTTGGGCTGTTAATACCAATCAATCATCACTTGAATGCCACAGACTATTTAATTATTGTTGCTGATCATGTGCATCACTTCACGGCCACAATTTACCATCTCCTAATGTTTACTTCCAACATGATAATGCACCATGTCACAAAGCAAACGTTCATCGCTTTTTACCAGCTTCATTATGCATTAGACATGGGCATATAATGTGTTTTAAACAGATATAAATACAAAAAAAATAATATAATGAATTAATCAGATTACAGATACTGATATTGATATCTTAAATAAATATCATAAAATAAATTCAGACATGAACAAATACTGATAAAGATAAAGACACTGTATTACACCCATACTTCTGAAATGCTGGAGTAAATAAAATTGGACTCCGAATTTACGATTTTCTGTCTAAATCAGTTTCATAACTGGAAGTTCATTGTGATAATTGAATTAAATGAAAATCAAAAGCCAGTTCTCTATGAGAGCTACTTTGAACAGAGGGTGGCCCTTATTTCCAGTAATTTCCCCAGACTTCTCTGTGGGTTAATTAGCTGGAAGGTGCGTAAGATGGAGACAGGCACCTCACTGTTATTCAGGCAGAAATAGCATTTTAGGATTAGAAAGTTCCTGTGAACAGGCAGGAAGTTGTGCGTTTGTCCACATGGCTTGGAGACTACGAATCATGGCCAAGAGCTATTACGCTCACAGTACAATTGTACAAATGATGTTTGATCCACATCCAAGAAAGAAATACGATACAGATCCTCTGTCTGTGCAGCCCTTATCCTAGATATTATTCTGAAATGTTTCACAGTGTAAAATAAATAGCTTTAGAATGACTTAATGCCAATGAGTAGAGAGTAATTGGGATTTGGGGTTTATTGTTTTGTAATGAGTGGGATGATTGTTGTGGCTTTGTGAATACAGGGTTATTTTTTTCCTGAGTAAATAAAGTGCATGTGTTGTTTCACCCTTTATTTCTTCGGGTTCAGGAAAACAAAAGCCAGTGAGAGTCACTTTCTAAAATAGTTTAGCACGAGCTGCGTGTTTGCAGGCATGAAAAACAGGAAATGTTTCTTTTAGAAAAAGGATAACGTTAACATGATCACATACTAGTCAATTGGTCAGTCCCTGATAAAGGCATGTGGTTCTCTCAGTTCCAGTATAATAGCAAATGAAAATCATATTATCTCATATTACGGAATGGATCCAGCACTGGGGAACACCAACAACACTAGGCCAAAACCTTCAGCATTTGAGTTCAGGTGTGTTCTGCTTTCCATCTGTAGCAGGGATGGAACTTGCATCCACAGAGTGATGATGGAAAGTGATGTATATATCTTTTTTTTAAACAGAGGTCTTGATGGGCAGTTCACCTATTGAGCTGGAATTCAGCCCAAACACCATTAAATGTATAGAAGCAAAGGAGTGAGAGAAGATTTAGGATTTTTACAGTGTCCATATCCCACACAGATGTGAAATAAATGAATCCTGTTCATATGAAATAGAAGTGTACCTAAAAGACCAGTGTATCAAGGGAAGAGGTTGACAGCCAAGGTCCAGCTTTCATAAGAATGGGTCTTACACTACAGGGATCCTAGCTCCCAAGGATTGTAGAATAACCTGAAGATAAATTACTACTGGGGTTATGGGAAGTACCTCAGTGTCTCCTCTGAGATATTTTACTAAGTTTAAGAACTATGTATAAAGACCTCCTTATCCAGAACACTTATATTAGCTCTATATAAACATAAACTAGTACTTGGACCATTGGTTCCAGTCATATAACATGTGTTATGTGGCATTAATGTTCAATTTAAACATAAATAATTTTGCATTTATATTATTTAATGTATATCACTTTAGCAATCAAACATACATATATAAGAGTGAACAACTGGTTGCCATAGTATAAGATTTAATAAGTTTAATAAAAAGGCCATAAAAATTGCTTTATACTGTATGTATTTACTGTACAAAAAGAAAAATAAGGATATATAGAAGGAATAATTCATTGCATTTTTCTCAACATATGTAAGATCCAAGAGCAACACATATGCAGTGAATCACATACTCGCTTTTCCTACTATTAGAAAATAATCGTTTAAAAACAATAGACTGGACTCCTGCCAAATGTGGTTTTAAAAGTAAGCTATGAGAGGATGAAGTACATGTAACGTCTTCCACATGGTTACTTCTATGAGAAAAAAAAAGACATTCTTTAAAACTGGAAGAGGATTTCAACACTATCTTTTTGTGGAGTCTTCAGGTGATGTTTTTCAGTCTCCATTTATCTTGTCTCAAAAAAGAGCACCCCATAATCCCAAGTGTACCATGATATTATTTTCATACGTGATTCTGTCTCTGCCTCTGTCTCGCTCTTGTTGAATTGCAGCCTGACAGCTTATCCTTGGACAACATGAAAAAAAGCCTTGTGAAGATTGCAGAAACGTCAGTTCTCTGCTATTCTCTTCTATTTCAGTCTATTTTTGAACACCAAAATAACAATATATCATCTCATCTTGGATTTTGGATTTAACTGTAGTTAATTAGATGTAATTTGGAGCCTAGAACGTATTCCACTGTCCAATCTGCACCCCTTCCAAGTTAAATGCACTGTTGTCTACTGTGCAACCAAAAAGCATATATTTTTAGGTCTAGTGTCTGATTAATTTAAATGTGTATTATTTGCTGACTTTGTACTTTTATAGCCGAGCCACAGTACAGTTCCATTCAATATTTCAAACCAAACAACCCCCAAGAATGCTACAAGGGATTTACTTTTGGCGCTCTCTTGTAGTAGGTGTCTTTGTGACCAACAACAACACAACACTGAAATATTATACAATGTTCTGTATTGAGAGAGGGTTTATGGTGGTCTTTGTTTGCATGCCCAGTCTGTCATTTGATCGGTAAAGCTGGACTCTTAGGGAACCAGACAGTGTAATGGGTCCGGCTAAACTCAGCCCTTTTTGTAAGCAGTTGGATTTCTCTGCAGTGGAAGGGGCTCTGATGGGAGCACTGAAGGCCCTTTTCCAACTCTTTGACACTGATGAGGCTTAAAGGACTGTAAGATTCAAAGCCTTTAGAATGGAGAAAAGCAGGATATTGACACAAAACCTTTATTATATTAGAAGTACTTTCAAATGAATTCTGACAGTTTTGTTTTTCTGTGTCTGTGTTCATTAGATCATTCCTTGCAGGATAAAATAATTTCTAATTATCACAGTACAGATTTAATGTTAAGAACAATGAAGTTAATATGTACAAATGCATTTGATTTATTTGATCCATTAAAGCTTTCTTCACTGAACTTTCCACTTATCTTGATGTAGATTAAAAAACACTTTTCATTTGTTTCATTTATCCCAAGCCTGAAGGTTTCCTTGAGTTCAATGATCAGTTCAATGATCAATGAAAGTTCAGTGATCTCAAAAGGTCTTGCATTTATATTAATATTAATGGCTAACTATATGTGAATCATAAATTAATTGCAGTTAAGAACTGCATGACAATAAAGTGCACATTAAATAAATTGCATTTCACCTCCTCATGTCTCTTCAAATGACAACAGCGGAGAAATAATTACACCGACGATTTTTGTTAGCCACAAAATTGGTTAGAAACAAAACATCATTCAAAACAAGAGAAAACACTTGGGTTTTGGAACACGTAAGATGAAAAATAAAAAATGGTACAAACCCATGTTGAGCAACTAGGAAACACCCATGAGTACACCCACTCTTCTACACAAAAAATGCACAAAATTGCACTTGTACACACACCCTCATGAGTGCTGCAGTGTTTCCAAAACAACTGTTGCATTCCACTTTAACAAACATTGAAGAGCATCAGAGGAATAGGAGTACTTTGTTCCTAAAATCGATCAGCCCGTGAGACAAACTCCTGCCAGGAGAATTGAATCAAAAACGTCAATATCGCAACCGTAACATTAAACAAATATCATATTTCTGACCACCTACAAAGGATTTATTTCCCACAAGATGGGTTGCAGTTGCGATTATTGGGGGCATTTTTTATTCAGGTTTCCTGGAAAATCATCCCTTTTTCATTCCCAAGAACAACACAGTTGGCGGCCATTGCTTTACCTTACTTTGTTTTGGACTTTTGAAAGAGATTAATATAATTCTGAAGACTATAAAATAAAATAAAGTGGGGAATATGTTTGCCTCACACCTTGGGTGTTGGGGGTGTGAGTCACGCCTCTGCCACGTTCCTGTTCTCTCCTTGCCTCAGAGGTTATCTCCCCCAGTCCAAAGACATGCATTGTTGGCTGATTAGCATCTCTAAATTGTCCGTAGTGTTTAAATGAGTGTGTGAGTGTGTGTGCGATACCACCCTGGTGATAGATTGGCATCCTGTCCATGCTGTACCCTGCCTTGTGCCTTGAGGCTCCTGGGATAGGCTCCAGGTTCCCCGTAACCCAGTAGGAAAAGCGGTGCAGAGAATGGATGTATGGATGAATAAAATAAATAGCTAGTTTTATGCAGGCTGTCATTTTGGCTTCACTAACAATAAGATGTTGGACCTCTTTCTCCAAGTTCCAGAGTGCCTGAGTGATATACTGTATGATCTTATAACTACATAATAATAATGCACAAATAAATAGCAGGATTTTTGCAAAGTTATTCATATTCAAAATACCAGTAGCATAGTATTTTGTCGTTCCGGTGGTATGCCGTTTTAGACAAAGGCTTAGCATGCTGGCTTTGTTAATTCTGGATCCTATTAGCAGCTCAATTAATGAGTGCTCGGCAACCCTACTGGTTAGCCACACAGCTTTAATTTAATGTCTGCTGACATGTTAGGCCGTTCAAATTAGATCAAGAACGCTCTGGACATTTTTGTAATGTCACAATGTTCATTAGCTGAGGAGCCTGAGCTTACCCACAATGGAGAACGGCCAGCTTGTGGTTGTGGTCAGTGGAGACAGCTGTAATTTTAGATATTACACAAGCAAGGGCTTATTGCAAATGAAAAGCACTGGTATGATCTGTGTTCACAGGGGTGACCAAAGCAAAGAACCCTCTCAAACATTTGAATACTTTCTTCATTTCCAAGGCTATTTGCCAAAAATAATTTTTTTTTACTGTATGTATTTCACATTTGTAACTGACCCATATTTAGTTTTTAATCTTTTTTTATTAACTTTTTAGTCCTAAGTCGTTGTCTTATGTAAAGCATGCATGTCCTGAAACAAAATATTTTTTTATGAACCTTCCATGCATGGTAGAAATGCTAGCACTGTCATCATGGTCTGTGTATTCCTTATCTGTGTTTTTACATGCCTGAGATATTTTCTAATGAATTTAGTTGGTTCTATTTCTAAAAATATAACCAGGCATTTATTACATAAATGCATATGATAGCTTGTGTCCATATGCCATGTGTACTCTATTCATTTCTGTATTTAATCTGTTTGAAACGCATTACCTGTTGAATTGGTCTTATCCTAATTTTTTTTTATATTATATACCCAAAAGTATGTGGACACCTTAGCATCACATGCATATGTAGGCCTCCCCTAAATTGGCATGGTTTGGCAAGGTTGGTGTGGAAGAACTGGAAGTCTGCACAGAACCCTGACCTCAACCCCTCTGAACACCTTTGGGATGAATTGGGATACCGACTGAGCCCCAGGCTTCCTGATCCAATATCACTTCCTGACCTCAGTAATGCTCTTGTGGCTGAATGAGTACAAATCCCCACAACCCGCTCCAAAATCTGTTGAAAAGCTTTCCCTAAAGAGTGGAGGTTATTACATCAAAAGAGGAACTAAATCTGGAATGGGATGTTCAACAAGCACATATAGGTTCGATGGTGAGATGTCCACATACTCTAAACTACAGTATGTATTGTTTCTTAAACTGAAATTTAGGAAATCATAATTTTCTACAGTTGAATATTAAAGGGGTACCGTTACCTTTATTATTACTACTACCTATATTGGCAGGTCAATTCCTGTTTTATGAGAGAGCATTGTCTTCAGTGTAATATAAAAGCTCCAGCATCCTCAAGTCACAAGACTACTCCATTCTCACTCTTATACCATGTGCTACTTTTATGAGAAACATAACTTTTATGGACTACCTGTGTGAAAGGCTGAAATAAGGAGTTATATTTCAGCTTACCATAAATGCTGCCACAGTACAACTGAGTGTCATAAGATACAGTGGTTTAAATCACAACCAAAAATAATTTACAGTAAAAATATCATCTAAACTATTATGGGAACTTAATTAAAATATCACTCAAACAATAATATATCAATTATATGATTATAATATAGCAACTCCATCTTTTCGTGTGATGTTTAATTTCTCTGAATAGTCTCATGTCAAAGATTAAGCATTGTCTACTCCACTTAAAAGGTGAAAATCTTGGTTTTTAGCACCCTGGGTCGTATCTGCTGTTCAGTGAGAGGTCAGACAGAGGACAGTAGGATCCATTACTCTCACCTTGTCTCTTTAGCTCTGCCTAAGCAGCGTGTTTATGAGCTTTGGAATCCCGTTCACATCCACCGTCTCAACCCATAATGGATCATGTCTCACACAGTATATCGAGGCTCAGAGAAAACCACAGTTTGGATAACTGGAATCCCCCGGGCCTGACTCTTGGAGATGAAACAGTCTACTCTGTACAGTGGCTCAATTATTTCAACTGTCTGAAATTATTAACCACAGAGTTTACATCACTCTTGTCTTGGAATTGTACTAGGTCGTTGGAGTGAAAGTGAATGACAATTTTTTATTTATTTTTTTTATTATTATTATTATTTTTACAGAGGCAGCATGAAAGAGTGATTCAGCTACTGTACAGCGTGTGAGCCTGCACAGAATCTGCTGATGAATGGGGATGAATGAAACTAAAGGAAGCTATGCGTGAGAGATCAAAGCACTTAAAGTTCAGGCAGCACCCGTGCCCAGAAGTCAAATTAGTCATAATTTATGCAGAAGTTGTTAACTTTCACCTTAAAACACACTTCTGCTGATGACAAAGAATGGGAGAAGGGAAGAGATGCAGTGAAAGCGCCTAAAGTAAATTTGTGATATTTCTTAATCCTTTGTACAAAAGATCCAGTGAAGAACATGTTCAGACAATATTCCCACGGTTTTGCTGCAACATGAGACATTAGTTAAAGCAAAAGAAGGCATAGCATGCACAAAGAATTTTTTTAATTCAAGTCAATATTATATAAAATTGTACTCTTCACTCAAGTTAGGGCTGATATCATTTATGAGGAAACATTTTTTATTCAATTTGTAAAGCACGCAAAAGCATTTTCTTTAGAGGTCTCAGACTTTTGGACTTATGCTGAGATTCTGAAGAGGAAATAGTGCATGGGTGAAATCTTCAATTTTTATAAAGGAAAGGAATACATGCCACAACAGAGCCACAAATCCAGTACTCTGAAGCCTTGTATTAGTTCATAAAGAATCCCCTCAGCTGTCAGGTATAATTAAGTGATGATTTACAACCCATTTATTCTCTGACAAAGCACCACCTACAACTCCTGGCTCAGACATACATGGGAAAATTGCACTGATTGCTGTAATATTAAATACTGAATTCATCAGGCTGGTCAGTATTAGGAAATACTTAATGTCCATGCAAATTAGGATATTATTAAAAGGTAAAATTGCCATATGGTAAATGTTGAGAGGACTGGCCACTATTGCATGAGGTGCCCTACATCCCAATGCATATCTGCTTTGCCTCTCTTTTGTGCCGAGTCACTGATTACATAGTAGTAGAGATTCTGTATATTAATCAATATACTTAAAAATACTATACATACACTCACCGACTTGTAGATCTGCTCATTCATGTTATTATTCAATCAGCGATACATGTAGCAGGAGCACACAAATAATCAAACAGAATACAGGTCAAGAGCTTCAGTTAAGAGCTCTTGGGGCTACAGTGGGCACAGGTTTACAGAAACTGGATAGTTTTTCAAGTGAAGGTTGTAAAAACCGCAGTAGATTTTTTTTTTTTTTTTTTTTTTTTTTCAATCTTCAGCTGTCTGGTTTTGGTGAGTCTGTGCCCACTGTAGCCTCAGATTCCTGGCCTTGGCTGACAGGAGTGCAACCAGTCAGGGAAGTGCTCTTGTAGCCCATCCACACAAGGTTGGGCATGTTGTTTGTTCTGAGATTTTGCTTTTTTATATATTATGGTTGTAAAGAGTAAAGAGAAACTTTTGTAAAATGTGGTTATTTGAGTTAGCATTACCTTTTAGCTTGAGCAGTCTGGCCGATCTCATATACAATGAAGCTATGGGAAAGAGTAGTGGAAGCTAGGTTAAGGAAGGTAGTGGAAATTTGTGAGCAGCAGTATGGCTTCATGCCCAGAAAGAGCACAACAGATGCAATTTTTGCTCTGAGAATTTTGATGGAGAAGTATAGGGATGGTCAGAAGGAGTTGCACTGTGTGTTTGTAGACTTGGAGAAAGCGTATGACAGGGTGCCAAGAGAAGAGCTGTGGTACTGTATGAGGAAGTCAGGAGTAGCAGAGAAGTATGTCAGAGTGGTGCAGGACATGTATGAGAGGAGCAGGACAGTAGTGAGGTGTGCTGTAGGTCAGACAGAGGAGTTCAATGTGGAGGTGGGACTGCATCAGGGATCGGCTCTGAGCCCCTTCCTGTTTGCTATAGTGATGGACCAGTTGTCAGAGGAGGTCAGACAGGAGTCTCCTTGGACAATGATGTTTGCAGATGACATTGTGATCTGTAGTGAGAGCAGGGAGCAGGTGGAGGAAAACCTGGAGAGGTGGAGGTTTGCGCTGGAGAGAAGAGGAATGAAAGTCAGTTGTAGTAAGACTGAGTACATGTGTGTGAATGAAAGGGAGGGAAGTGGAACAGTAAGGTTACAGGGTGAAGAGGTGAAGAAGGTACAGGAGTTTAAGTACTTGGGGTCAACAGTCCAGAGTAATGGAGAGTGTGGGAAAGAGGTAAAGAAGCGAGTGCAGGCAGGTTGGAATGGGTGGAGAAAGGTGTGGGGAGTTCTGTGTGATCAGAAAATATCAGCGAGAATTAAGGGGAAGGTGTACAGGACAGTGGTGAGACCGGCCATGCTGTATGGTTTAGAGACAGTGTCACTGAGGAAGAGACAGGAGTCAGAGCTAGAGGTAGCAGAGCTGAAGATGTTGAGGTTCTCTTTGGGAGTGACAAGATTGGACAGGATTAGGAACAAGTACATCAGAGGGACAGCTCATGTTGGACGTTTGGGGGACAAAGTTAGGGAGGCCAGATTAAGATGGTTTGGACATGTTCAGAGGAGGGAGAGTGAGTATATTGGTAGGAGAATGTTGGACATGGAGCTGCCAGGCAGGAGGCAAAGAGGAAGGCCAAAGAGGAGGTATATGGATGGAATTAATGAGGATATGAAGCTAGTGGGTGCAAGTGTTGAGGATGCAGAAGATAGGGATAGGTGGAGAGAGATGATTCGCTGTGGCGACCCCTGAAGGGAAAAGCCGAAAGAAGAAGTCTGGCCGATCTCATCTGACCACTCTCATATACAGATAAATTCAGTGGACATTTTTTGTATTACAAAAAGTTCAGAGAGGAAGTTATTCTAATTTATTTTGAAAGATTTTGGTAAGATATTCAGCCTTGCTCTTACAGAGTTCCCAGACCAATCCTGACCTTGGGTTACTGTCTATGTCCTAGAATGGTCTCCCCATATCTCTTCCAAAACATGCTTTTAGGTGGATTTAGGACTCTAAACTGCCACTAGTTATAAACGTGCAAATATGCAGTTCCAAGGATTGGGTCAGAATCCATAATCTTAACCAGGATAAAACACTTACTGACCATAAACAAATGAATGATATAGCAAACAAATATACAGCGTGCAAAACCTTTTGATCTCAGCTGATAGGGATGTTGATCCAGGAACGATATATACATCATCCTGTCTTGCTGTATATGTGATTTCAAGGCCAGTAAGAATGGACAGTAAGATATGATGGATAACTATATGAAAGTCTTTGATGAGATCAAAAAGGATCAGGATCAAGATCAACCTGATCTAGCATACATAGTTTCTATAGAGTAAGCAAGGTTATTTGGCATCCTGGAGCTACTCTGCAGTGCAGATAGAGGCTGTTGACGTCAGAATGGTCTAGTGTAGAATATCAGTTGGAGAGAGGACTTGTGAAGAAAGGAGAGGCACTGTGAAAAAAAACTGGCTGGTCAGGCCAACTTTCTCTTCAAAGAAACTAACAGGGATAGCAGAGGTTAGACTTGTGCGTTGAATGTGTGTGTCCTAAATTGTCTTTAATATATTTTAGCCCAAAATAATATTACATGCTAGGAATTTATTATTTGACCAAAGACTCAATCTTAAATTTCTATAATAAAATTTGATCTCAGAGTTTACACTGTAACTCCCTGTGATGCACTCCACCCCATCAGAGCCTTTATTAAACTCATGTACTATACTATTAAATCAACATCGAAAGTAAAGTGATTTCAGAAACAAATACAGATTGAGTCTTGTAACTCTCTCAGCACAGAGTGTGTTACAATAGAGCACACAAGTGGCTGATTAGCTGCTTTACAGTTGTTTGTCCAGCTGTTAGTATCACGTGTCAAAACTTCCCAAGACAAAGTCTTCATCTCAGGCACAGATAACCAGTCCAATTTGACCAACAACTTTTGTTGATCATTGCTCACACTGGGTTTATTCATGGGTTATGTACAGTTCTGATATATTCATCTTGTAATTCACCTGACAATGTACAACTTTTCTGATGTCAATCCACAGAAATATGGATTCACGTCCAAATTACCTAGACAACAGACATCATACTCTGTCTAACACTGTGTTGCCCAGATGGATGGCTTCAGTACTCCTGTTCTGCTCTGAGCAGACATGATGCTCCTTGCTGGCTAAAAGCCCCAGATGGAGAACGGCTCACAGAGTCCTTATTGTCCACATTGTGTGTCAGAGCCATGCCTCTGAGAACTCTCTGACGGAAGCTGGAAGCAGAGTACACTCAGTAAGCGACACTGAACAGATAATCACGTCCCCCAGCTGTTTGGAAACCCACAGTCAAACAGCACACCCAGGGAGTCATCTTTCTTTGAAAGGCCTCAGCAAACTAAAGTGAATTTCAGTTCTGCGAATACATGCCTGACTCATTCGTTGACGTACAGATGTTTGCAAATGTTGCGGTGATTTGTTCCGAAGATTTGTTCCAACATGCAAATGAACATGTTGGGGAGAGAAAGAATAGATGCACATGCAGAATGAAGAAGATGTGCTGCATGGACATTTCTGCTACATTTCTGCCATATGAAACAATTTAGATTGAAGAGGAACAGACCAAAAAGCAAGAAGATTAAAGGATATTACAGAGTAGTCTAGAAACCATATAGAGACCATATAGAGTATTGAGATTGGAGAAAAGCCTGGGAAAAGCATGAGAATGAAATGATCATTGCATTCAGTATCACTGTGTATCATGAGGTGCACTGTATCTAATCAGACATGGCATGTCAATGAAATTGAATGAGATGTAAAGCCTATTCCAAACAGAGCAGCTCACTATGTACAACTAGCAAACACGGATTACCTCACACATGTCCTATATATACACTTAAATCATTTAATAACACCACACTGTACACCAGGGCCAGAATAATGGTGAGATTTGCCAGCTTACGCAATCTAACAGTATTTCTTTTTTAAAGAAAAAGAGGTCATTAATTTATGTTCATGCACAAGCTGGAAGATTTGTCTTCAGATTAAATCTGACGTTAGTCCAGCGCTGTATGACGCTAAAAATCGCAGTACAATGGGGGGAAAAAAGATTTTATCTGCCATGACCAAAATCTCAGGAACTCTTATAAAGCATACAATCTTAATCTAATACACCAGGTTCTCCTGCATGTTGCTGAAAACCTGTGCGCAGATTTCTTTTTGTTTCTCATCACTGCATGTGGTCGTCAGGAAGACTGCCCTACTTTTTGCCAACCAACAGTGCGTCTCTGTAGTAAGCGCTGTGAGAAAGCGTGGAGAGAAGCTATCACTGTGCCTTTATCACAACCACATGGGCTTATAGCTGCCCCATATGGCCAGAGTTAAGGAGCAAAAGGGGAAGACTCCCACCTAGTTTACATACACTAGGTTAGATTCTCCCTGCTAAGAATGATCTACTGGTAGCAGAAGGAGGGATCCCAAGGGGATTTCATCCAGTGATATGGCATTGTCCTTTGAAACAAAATCCTTCCTGTAAAAAAGGAATCCTTCCATTTTTGTTTAAACCTATAGCATAGAATCACTTAACACCTAAATTTTGGTGAGACAGGACTAAGTTATGCAGTGGAAGAAGACGGGTGCAGTCTGTTCTTCTCCACAGCCAGGTATCATGTTGTAACTGTGCCCGGTGTTCATTACATACAAGGCGTTTGAGCTCCTGTGCCCAAGCACGTTCATTGTGTGGTAATCGTGTTGTCACTGTGCAACAGTAATCCAACACTTGCCCTCATCCAGGCCGGCATCTGAGGCTACCTCTCCAGGGGTTCAGTATTACCTGCGGGCCTCTCAGTTTGTGTCTGAGAGGAGCGCGCTGTTTGTTCCCACAAACTCTATTACTTATTACTTCTATTACTTTTTTGTACCCAGGGAAATTTAAGAGCCAGGGAACCAAAGTGGCATTTAAGCACCAGGGAAGGGGACGGGTGGGGGTTGAGGGGTTTCGCTCACTGAAGTCCTCATACACCAATCACTTCAGTTAAGACAAGGTGAACCTACAGGTGGCTGTAATGAATTGCAGACAGAAGGCCTACCTGATGAGGATTAGGAAAATATGACTGAATCCAATCTACTGATTTTAAGAAAACGTTAACAACCGTTCTTCACTTGTAACGCATGCAAACAGGTTTAACTGTGTGTTAGTCACACTATCCAGTGTCACCCAGATGAGGATGGCTTCACTTTTGCATCTGGTAGCTTCCGCATGTTGTCTCAGGGAGTTTTTCCTTTCCACGGTCATCTCTGGCTTGCTCATTAGGCATACATTTATAAATATAATACCTTGAATTTATATATTCCTATAAAGTTGCTTTATGTAAACACAAAGCATTGGCATTGGTGGCTCAGTGGTAGGTTTCTCGCCTATCCTGCAGAAAGCCCGGGTTCGATTCCCAGCCACTGGATGCAGTGCCGATCCCAAGCCCGGAAAAATGGGAGGGTTCCGTCAGGAAGGGCATCTGGCGTAAAACATTTGCCAAGTTGATGTGCGGACCAGTTGGTCCGCTGTGGCGACCCCAAACAGGGAGCAGCCGAAAGCATTAACTATGTAAACACAAAGCATTGTTAAAAGCACTATACGTATAAACCAGATTGAACATCACCACTTCAGCGGCTCAGCATTTGCCTGTTCTGCTATTCTTTGTATAGTTAAAAACATTCAGATCTCTTTTATAGGAGAACATAGACCACAGAGCATGTAAGACTTTTCCCAAAGAGACAAAAATCAAAGAACGCTTTAGTAGGGATTTTACCATTCACCAGATCATTTTCTCCTCATGTGTATATTAGTTTTTCTTAACTGTTTATGAGAATGAATGGTTGACGTAATCTGCCAAACTATCTATTTCGGTAAAACCACAGAGTCACAACACTGCCTTAAAAAACAACAACCCATAAACATCTATTAGAATAGTAGCAAACTGTGTTTAACAAAAATGTATGACTAGACTAAAATTAAATCTTACTTTCAAAAGGACATTTGCAGTATTTCTTACGAAGCATGTTAGGACTTTGATTTAAAAAAAATCTGAAATTAGTGCTAAATCTATTGAAAACAAAGAGTGCTTTTGCTCATTTCCAAATTCTGACATTAAAACTCTTTAGTGGATAACTTACAATCAGAACATGTACTAAATAATGAATCTGGAATGACTAGCATCTGTTGAGTTGCTGTTGAGTCCAAATTTACAGGAAGCCAAATGAGGTCCTGTGTCCTACAAAGAAAAGTATCTAATTATGAGTGTGCAGTAAAACCACACAGGCCAATTTATAGTAATAAAGAAAATAAACTAATGACCAAAGCCCTGGTATTGGGATAAAAACCACCCCTGTGTGTGGTAACAAATGAATTCCAGACATTTCCAACATGAAGTTTTTCCATCATTGTCAAATACAGCGAGAATATCTCCTGCAAACTAAAACAGGTACATCGTAAGGAATTGATCACTAGCAGTCTGTCTGCAATCAGATGTATAACAAGCCCATGTTACAAGGAGGTTCTTTGTAGATAAAGCTGCAGCAGACCCAAAGGGCAACTTGAGGGCCTTGTTCACACAGGAGGCAGTCTTGGCAAATGTATGCTGTATGTGTGGTTTGTAAAGCCAGTTGCAAATGCACACAATTCAGCAAATTGGGAATGTAATTATAGTATGTGTGCCCAAGTTTACTGCTCAGATGTCAGAGTAAATTCAACCGGCCTAGACTGAGACCAGGTAAGACAAGTAGATTTTTACATTCATCCCCCATCAAGATATACAGGTACAGTGAGATGAAATGTGTCTCAATGATCAAGGTGCAACATAAAAGATGACAGTGATTGTGGTACATATGACCAGGTGATATAAAATGAGAAAAATAAATAAATAAATAAGGGTTTAAAATGATTTGGAAACATCGCAATTTAATTGAAGCATTTTACACAGTTGGTAAATCTCTTATTAGTGAAATTCATTCTTAAAAAAAAACTTACTAAACAAACTTCCTCTTGTGTCACTAAAGGAAGGTATTTCACAATCGAATTTCACTTTCTATGCAGTCTCTTAACATCTTAACATACAGAAAATAAATGCTCATTGTTTTGTCAATATCAAATCAATAATCTGTCTGTAGGTCAATATTTTGTCCTACAACATAACATTAAAACCACTTTGTCTAATGTTGGTAAAACCAAGTCCTAATTTTTTTATACTACATTTTCTTTTACTATAAATGTCTTAGACGTTTAACTTTGTGACATCCAGGTTATTGAATCAGTTTAAGAAAAAATGTGTTAGATTTTGGAAGTTTTTTAGTTTTTATGTCTATAAAGGAAGTAACATATTACATAATTTCATACAAGAAACATAATGCAGAGGGTGAGGATTTACCTACAGAAACAGACGAGAGTCAGCGATTTCAAAGGCATCTTGGCTTTAACAAAAATACAATTATTTCCCTCTGGAATAAATAAAGATTTCTATAGTCCATGTACAGTATCTCCTTTAAGCAGCTTTTGATAGATAGACTGTGGGAATATCAAGTCAGATGTCGACATACTTTAATAGTCACCAGAGGAACCTTTTGGTTCTTCCTCTCCAAATCATATGGGTTGGAGCATGCCAGAACCATCTGCCAGCAAAATGCTCACAGACACACAGACACACAGACAGACAGACAGACAGACAGACAGACAGACAGATAGATAGATAGATAGATAGATAGATAGATAGACAGACAGACAGACAGAGAGACAGAGAGGGAGAGACAGAGAGAGAAAGACAGAGAGACAGGCATGCACACACACAGCTGCCAGAATGAGTAGCAGAATATACAACCTCTGATTCTGTGGGAGTTTACTACACTCTACTGGAGTCTTAGAGTATAACAGCGAAATCAGCCTGGTTCCATACACACTTAAGATACTAATCTGTAAATGGACTCCATTATCAGAGCCTGTTATCTGATTTTGTACACAAAAACATACACATACTTTCTCAGAAATCAACCCAATTTCTTTTTGTTACCCGAGTTGCCCAAGTTTCAGATTTTGATTAGTTTTTCAGAGCAAGAAATCTTTGACAAGCCTGATTAGAATCTTTACTGCTTCTAATAAGTGAATAATGGTTTCCATCCCTGGTGCTGCAGGACCTCTGCTCCAACACCCCCACGTCATCTCTTGGTAATCAACTGATTAGTTGGGTCAGGCGTGCTGGAGAACAAAATTCATAGGCGTCCTTTTGCACCAGAGTTCAGAACCACCGTATCACACTGTAGGGTCATTTAATCTGACATTAAACCTTAATGAAGCTCCCCTCCCTAATCCCTAGAGTTTAAAAGATATTATACTTGTGTTTTGACCCAGGTCTCTGTGGGACTGTCAAGACTGCATTTTAAAATCACATTGACCAATGTCCGACGTGTTTAATATCCTAATTCAACTCCATTGCTTAATGTTAAGTCCCTGGCTTACAACATATGAGAAGGATTTAGTCCAAGCTCATAAATTTCCCAGCTAACGATGCAAATGAAACATGTAAGAGCTCTGGCAGTGAAACACCTGGAAAGCATCACAGTTACACTCATCTATGGTGCTGCCTGAAGATTGGGTAGCATTTCATTTGTTTTGGATGTGTTCAACTGAACTTCCTGTTAGCATTACAATGGTTTCAGACTGACTGAAAATTTATATATGTTTTACTGTTAAGTTAATGCTTGCTTTGTTACTAGTGGGCGATTTGGTTAGATCGATAGACCTATTTATTAATAGGAATTTATCTATTAATCTAAGCAAGAATCATAAATTGATTATCCATTATAACCAACTAAAAACAAAATTATTTAATATTTCAGATAATTAGACTGATGTGCAAATAATGTTATATGTTAGCAAGCTGATTTGACCATAACTCTGATCCCTACAATAGTCCTTCTCTACATCATCATTTGCGAATTAACAAATTAGCCCCGATTCTGAAGTATGCTAGTCACATCGCAGTCAAAAGCTACAACATACGATCACATCACGTCAAAGCAGGTACAGTTGTATTGTCAAATATTGCATTGTTGCCTTCAGAACTGAAAATGCGTCATATCCCATGGAAGCCTGAGGTTTACACCCCTGCAAGAGAGCTTCTCTACTCCACACCATGTTCCATTACACCTCAGAAAGTCACTGCTAAGCTGATAAGAGGAATAAGCCAAAAGCCTAAAGCACCCAGCACTTGGACTGATAACTACAGTTGTGCATGGTCTAGTAATTTCAAGAAAATCCAGCTTATGGGGGGGCTTAATAACTTTATTGAGTTTCATACTCCGTTCAGTCAAATGTATTGGCCAAACATCAACCATTTATATATTTTTTTTCCATATAAACTGGGAATGTATCAAGTATAGACTATGAAAGTGCAAATAACATTTCAAGGATTAGTCACTTAACAATATAAATTTTTTAAATGGGTTACAAAATGTGCTTTCCTTTTTTTCTCCAATTGCCTGCATTGACACCCAAATTGCATTTTTTTTTCCCTCCGAGAAAATAGAACTTGTGTATTTTGATTTAATGCACAGCATACTGTCACATAAAGGACGCGTCACTTCACATCTAAACAGATGGAAAGAACCTACCGAGTGCTTCACTATGTTAGCTCCATCACTTTGGCAACATACATTACTGCTTACTGAAGAAATACTGCAGGTTACTTAGTCGTTTCTACCTAGGTATGAAAAGAAAATTAAAAACCCTTTAAAGCATTTTGTACTACATGAGAATATAAACTACATGTCACATGTAAAAGTACAGTATTTCAGTAATTCTATCATCACTACTAGGACAAGTTTTTTTTTTTTACTATGGAGTTGGATTTTGATTGACATTACAGCAATACAGCAATTTTTTCTTCAGCAATGCAAACCTGCATTAATATATAACTTTACAATTTGGGGATTATTTTTTCGAATAAGTGTGAATTTACCACTTCCAGGATGTTACCAATAAATGCCGCCATTCACGATTAATAAAATGGCAGTTTAGATTGAGCTTTTGGCCGGGGAAGGGGGTTGGGGGGTTATCGAAATATATGACCATACCAAAAAGCTTGCTGTTTGTTTTGTTTAAAAGGCTATTAACAAAAGAAAAATCACCTCAGTAGTAACAATTAATTAGTTTAAAGCGCTTTTTTTTTTTTAAGTGGCACTGTAAAAGGACTGTTTTTTGACACATGGACAAAAACATTGGCTTTCATTCATTTTTTGTACATTATCCATTATTTCATTTTTTTTTTTATGAAAGACATTCAAATTCAATTCAAATAAATAGAAAATCAATTTCACAATATATTAGGTCTGGCGCTTTACATTATGGATGAAGCACAATGGCATCACGTACTGTACACACATCATCTTGAACACTCAAGTCATTTTTATCACCACTAAAACTGGTTTGGATAAAAGATAAGAGGGAAAAAAATATATATAAATCAGCAGTGATCCCACACAAGCCTGTGTTAATAACCGTTTTTATAAAAAGCTCTGGAGATGGAGCCCAGAGACTAACTAAAGGGTGGTCGAGAATATAGAAAAATGTTAATACAAATGCTAAATCTGAAGACTGTTACTTCCATTGCCAGTAAAAACTACAGCGCAGCGTAGTTTAAGGTAGCACGCGTCATTCATTGAGCACTCGAAGGATGTGGCAATAAATAAGAGGGAAGGTTCAGGGACAAGGCACTGTAATAAGTTGCGTAGTGTAACCATTGCAGTGTTCCTACACAGGACGAATTCGACGTTACTTTCCATTTTTAAATACCAGTAGCATATTACAGTGATCAGGTTTGACCAAAGAAATGAAGAGTTTTGCGACTGGAACAATCGTGCTTTTTCTTCGTCATATTCAACACCCTCAGAATAGCCCAGCTCTCCAAAGAAAGCTGATAGAGTTAATTTCTCCAATACTATGCACTGGTTTTAAAGGAAGGCTTGTGTTTATAAGAAGGATCTTTAGCCCTCAGCGGCAGGCACAGTCAACACACTGTCCACTGTGTGCATGATCTCTGCATGTGCTGACCAGTGTTTATGGCACCTACAGTAACACCTATCACTAAGATGGCAGGTCTTACAACAACAAAAATTTCAAATTAAAAAAAACCTGCTCGAGTTGCACGGGACAATTCACACGAACCAGTCTGTCAAACCCAACAGTCCTGTTCCACACAGTAGACCTTTTTTCTGTGAAAGAGATCTGACAGTTCTATAATGAAGCTCACTACCCTAATTATTCCCTGCCACAGTCTACAGACAGGCATATTTTGTTTTGTTGGCGGTTTCTGGTTCAACTGCTTTCATTTTCATAATCGTTCACTCCTTCAAGATTGTGAAACAGTGTCTGCTTCTAATTAGAAAATTACACATCATGTCCTCAAAGCACAAGAAACACAGGCCTGCAGCAAGAGACACCAGACAAGTTTCAAGACAATTTCAGTGTTCTTAAAATAGGGTTTCAGCCGATTTCTTATCATATCAGTATACGAATGAATCCCTTCTCACGATTGATGCTTTCGTCAGGTTATTCACATCAAAAGTGGTTACGGAGGTGGAAAGGTGGAGGAGGAGGCTTGATTTCATACAAGGTGCACTTGACCCTCCCACTCAGAAGAGCTGCTGCTTGGCTGTTCAGGTTCCGATTCGCATTTCAGGGCATCGCCGTGGTGGCTTGGCTGAGGGACGCCAAGGGTTTCGCTCAGCTGGGGCACAAGAGCGGTTGCAGATGGCACATCTACACTCACCAGGTCCAGCTGAGTGGGTCTGATGGGTTCCCTTTCTTGCGTGCTGCTGTAATCACATTCCTCTTGCTTGCCCTCTGCTGTCCACTGCTGGAAAGGCTTTTCCAGCGTCTGCTCGGAGCTGATCTGAGCGCCAAACTCTGGATCTGAAGAAGTGGCTGAAGGAACCAGACTGATGTTCTGAGGGTTCATGTCATGGAACCAGGCCATGATGTTGCCCAGGAGATTAGCATTGTCAGCAGAGTCTACTTCGGCAGAATCCACATGTCCAGACGTAGGTGGAAAAGGACTTCCGGTGTGCTCGCGGCTGGGATTGCCCACAATGTTAAAGCGTTGTGGGACGTTCTGACCACTCATGTTACCCAGCTTCTTTAGACTATCTCCGAGCTCCAGAAGCTCGGAACTGCTCAGTGCAGCACGAGGAACATCCACACCATGGAGCAACGGGTCCAGTCTGGAGGGCAGAGAAGTGCCGATGGCTCCCAGAGATGCCTCATGAGCCAGCAGCTCCTGGTTGTCTACAGCACCTCCATCACCCATGGCCATTCCAGTCTCCTGCAGAGAGAGCTGGATGGCTAGCAGGATGTTAGGATCATCTTCATCCAAGGAGCTGTGGGGCTGCAGGACAGAGGAATAAGTAGGAATTACTCACATTGTAATTTCTCAGCATGGAATTCACACAAAAAATAGTCACAAAACTTACCATAGGTAACCCATGCCTCTGACTACAACCAACTTGATCTGAATCTGGAAAGAAAAAAAGAGATGGAAATCTTTTCACAAGAAACTCGTATAAAATGTTTTCCTCAAAGAATAACTCCTAATAATCTTCAGCTCTTATCCACAATTCCAGAAAGAGTTACACAAGTCGTAATAAAGCGCTTTATCATAGTAAAGGATTTTCCGAAATGTTTTCTATAAGCGAGGCATTAAACGCACACTGCAGATTTCACAATTCTGGAAATTACCTAAATTGTTAGGGTTGGGATCGTCAGAGTCAGGGGTGTTGCTGCGCAGACTAGTCATGTCTCCACGCCTGCGCTGTCTGTGTCTGCGTCTGTACTGGAACTCTGCATACTCCTACAGCGTAACACAAAACAGAACGCACTCAACCACTTCAGAGAAGCTGTTGAACTCATGCACAGAAGACTCCCCCCAACCCTGCTGAAGAAGAGCCTGTTAAAAACACATTCAGGGGAAATCTCAAAACAACTTCCACAAAACTGTGACACAAATCCAGACCTGTATGACCACAGCACATCTGGCAGGCTAACCCAAAAATTTTTTTAAAAAATGGCCACCCAGGACTGGACTTGTGGACTGTATACAGTATGTGGTAATTACTTGTTTTGTGAAACCATCATGAACAATGGTACTGACTTTAAGCAAACAGAAAAAGGCAGCTGTTTCAATTATATCAGTATGCCAGGCAACTTATTTTCAGAAAAATTATCTTTTTTTTTCTTTTTTTTTTTAAATAAAATAACAGAAAATACAAGCCGAAAAAGTAGACAAACTGCAAAAATAAAATTTTAGCAAATATTTGTTCTAAATATTTACTATATGAAACTAGATTTCACTCAAAGCTGCATGCAAAAGAGGCTCAGAATTATTATAAAGCGAAACATATTACCCTGCTTCAATAATCAGAGTAAATCTTGATTAAGAAGTCCTTTCTTCTTTCATTTCATTTGCTTTTTAATTTAGAATTAATAAAGTTTTAGGACCTCAAAACATGAATAAAAAGGCAAGACACCTAAACCAGTACACCTTAGTTTAAATCACAGCATGTCATATTGAGGGAGCTACAATATTCTGAAAAACGATATGTACATGGCTGCTTCATGTACATGCTTGCAAAGGAATGGTGCAGATTTCCAACAATACCAAACAAAAGGCTTTTGTTTTTTTGTTTTTTAAAGGGGCTCATTAAGAGATGCAACTCCACAACAAAAAACCAAAGGTAATATTCTCTCTCAGGCATGAGATCTTTTTTTTTTTTTTTTTTTTTTAAAATCAACTGCAGACCAAAAAAAGAAGCATGCTGCTAAATAAAAGAGCGAACAATGAAAAGAGTGATGGAGTGCAGATGACAGGTGCCATTCCGTTGCTGATGCTGCCCATCCCTAAAATGGAAGAATATTTGGGGGAGGAGAGAGGGGAGTTTCAGTAATACCTGCCGCTGGCCTCCGGCATTTTGAATGTGGACTCTCGGATCAATTCCTCCGAGAATTGCCTGACTCCCCTGGATCTTTAGATTAGAACAGAATAGCAGTGGAATACCATTCAGCTACACATGAACATACTCAGACATCCGATAGTGTTGCACCTCAAATCTCAGCATGCGTGTTTTGATCTATAGACCGTTATGTACCAGTTAAGATTTATCCAAATAAACACAAGTAAACAATAAGTCAGAGAATTTATTCTGACATAGCTGTTATTTCATTTCCTAGATGGTGCCTAAATGGTAGAATGTGGCTTAAGTCAATTATCCACAATCAAAAGCAGGTTATACACAAATAATACACAAAGGGATGCGTTAATCTAAATACTTTGGGTACAATACATGTTTAACACTCCCTCCCACATTCTGGCAAAATAAAAAGATGTTTCTCATTAGAGAATATCTTGCAAAGCTTATAGTTTTATTGAATTTACTAAAACAATGCGTCAAAATAGATAATCAAATAAAGGATTCCAATAAAAATACCGAGAGAAACAAAGAAAGGAAAATATTACAAAATGGACGAGACGAAATACTACACAAGTGCATAAAATAGATCTTAGTACTTTAATTTAATGATGCATTAGGTCATTAAACTTGTTTATACTTCTACGCTTGTTATGAATATTGCTACATAAATAAATTCTTATATTCACTTTAAGGATTTTTCTCTCTGATGCTACTGCCTGCTGAATCAGTCATGTTTTTCAGCCCAACAAAGCCTCTAAAGAGGTCTAATTAAATCCAGTCCAATGGACTAAATGGTCCTTTATTGGTGAACCAAGAGAATCTTGACTTTTTTTTCTGACCAAAATAAGGAAAAAAGAGAACCAAATGTAGTTTATAATTAGAGCAAGTGTGCTTTGAACTTGCTTAGTAGGTTATTGAAATAGTCCATGTGCCTAACTGTTCGAAATGCACGGCCATTATGATGCAAATTAGGGAATGCAAGTTCAAAATCTTAATAAGGTATTCATATAGTTGAGATGAGAATTTTCCCTTTAGGTGTATTATTTTTACTAGGCCAACGTGCAAATGGCATGTATTTAACATGAGTCAGCAGGGAAAAATAATAATAAAAAATTACCTCTGGAGATGCGAAGCCCAGGTACTCCCAGTCCCATGTGCCCCCAGCAAAACTATGGAAACACAGAAAAATGATCAACAGTCAATACTACAACCTATATGAGCAGAGGTGTCAGATTTGTAAAATAGAGTCAGAGAGTCACCAAGCTCCAAATCAAAGTCATACACAACAAAAAAAAAAGTCTGTTTTTTCTGTCTGGAGAGCGATTCACTGACTAAAAATTAATTCACTCATTCAACAGTGAAACTTCAGAAGAATTTGAGACACGTTTCTCCACCACTTCAAAAGCCGAAAAAATGCCTTTTGAACGATATCCGTCTCTGTTTTTCTCATACTCAGCAATCTAACTGATGGACTGCCTGGCAATACCAACACAGGAAAACAGAAATATTGTATGATACGGAAGTGGAAAACATAACGCAGTGAGTGAGATCCTTAATACTCTTCTTTTTTAAGCTTACTGATAAACTGCTATCTTTTCTGCATGACAAAAATCTGGTCAACATACATAAATCTTTACAGTGCAGATAAAGAGAGAGTGAAGTGGTAAAAACCTGCGACGTGGGGCTTCTGGTGAGTCATTGGGTGCCACGCCTCGAGCCACAGAGGCCAGGAACTCCTGCCTCTTCTGTTGCACCAGGCAGGCGGCACGGATTATCTTATGGCGAGGGGTACGGAGGTAGGGCCTGTTCACTTTCTGGGCAAGATCCTCAGTCACCATTTCAAGATCAGTCTGAGGAGAGCAACAGAAGTGAACGTGACCACGCTTCAGCACAGTGATGACTAACTGGTTATGAATTTGATGGGACAGATGCAGTTTTGGTAGCTGTAAGCTAAGGTAAGTGGAAATGGATGTAGAATTACCTGCATAAGTTCAAAGATCTCTTTCTTGGTGCTTTTGGGCTCCAGAAAGAAACCATAAGGGTAAGAGCACTTGAGGATACGGCGAGTCTTAAGAAGCTCGTGGACTGCATCTTCAATAAAAGTAGTGTCTGGTGCACCTCCTTCCCCTGCAATAGCAAAGCAATCAGTCTTCATTCAGTACCTAATAGCAGAGACCTGCTGCTCTGACAAGAGGCATTTGTGTGAGGAGAGCAGAAATACAGAGCCTTACTTCCACTCAGGACTTTGCTCAGCTGCTCCATCTTGTCTTTGGCCGTTTTAAGGAGACGCTCTTCCAGCTATATGAAACAGTAAGAGGAAGCATTAGGACTGAGCGTGATCCTACTAAAGAAGGGAAAGCTGGTAATGGAAAAGCAATCCATTACCTGGTAGCTGTGCTCATGATTTTTGAAGCGTGTGTAGTAGTGCATAAAGCGATCAAGTTCCTGGTAGCTCTTGTGCTTCTTTTCAGCCTGCATGTTTAAATACAAACCAGAGAAAAACTTTCACATTAATCAGTGCCAGTAACAACAGAATCAAATTTTTTGGTTTGTTTTATTAATACTAAGGCATAAATAAACTGTGCACACATACTTAAAGGTATCTGTATATACGCACAGTGTGAGTATAAGGAATAAAAATAGGTGTACCTCCACTGTCATTTCTTTAGACTGCTCTTCCACCTGCTGTATGACCTCGTAGCGAGTGCAGCGGTAATATCCTCCTGTAGAAGAGCTGTGCTTCTTCCACTCCTCCAGACAGATCCAGCAAAAATCATACTTACACTGTAGAGACCCAAATCAAGCATATGATCACACAAGATTACACTGACAATGATGCTTATTAAACAGTGTCTAGATTACACGGCATGTGTAATCTGATTACATCAGTAGTGCAGAGATCAAGATCGTGACCAAGATTTCGACAGGACAAGCTGCTGCTGTAGGTAAGCTGTCAGTGACAGGCTGCTGTGATTTGCTACCTCCATAAAGTGAATACCAATAACAGCACACCCTGAAGAGTTTTATTTTCTTATACCACAGCCAATGCTAACATCTTTTATTTATTGACAAATAATACCTTTTCTTGTACAATTTCTCACCAGTTTCTTTTTTCTACTCTAGAAATTAATGAGACAAAAAAATTCAGCTTGTTGTATTACAGTAACCATAAAGTATAAAAAGTGGTAAGAAATTTTAACAGGATCTGTTAAACCGCTGGAACCCAATTTTTCTTTAAACAAATGTTAAATACGTATCTATGTACAGAATTCACCACAGCAACGATTTTTCTTTGTTAAATACATTCATTAGCCTTATGCAGATCAACAGCAATATAATTAATATAAACCAATAATTAATATAAACAATATAATGAATATGTCAGAGGGTGCTGTGATAGAAAATTTAAACATCTTCTGAATAGTCCGATTTAAGATTTCAGCAGGTCTATATAAGATATTAAACTATGCTTCCCGCCATTTTCCTACACAGGGTCACAGAGAATGCGAAGCCTATCCCAGGGTACTCGAGGCACAAGTGGTGGGACACCTCAGACGGCATGCCAACCCATCACAAAGCACAGTCACTCACACACCCATTCACATACTAAGGACATTTTAAAGGGCCAATCAGCCTACCATGCATGTCTTTGGACTAAGAAAGAAAGACGAAATGACACAAAGGACACACAAAAACTCCAAATACAGGGTGTAGGTGGGAATCAGATCCCCAACCCCTAGATACTAAAGAATGGCCTGCAACAGGTATAAAAATCTTAAATATTTTAAATAATGTATCCTGGTGGACTGGAATGTTTATTTACATATTAATTTATGTTCATGTCCAACATCAGAGTACATAAGGGCATTATAAGGACAGGATGTTTATAGCTTCTGCCTAAAGTAATATTGGTCTATCCTGAAGCACCTAAATAAACAAACACTTGGCAAGCTGAGAGAGGGGGGAAAAATGAGGGAAAACATTAAGGTAATGACCGAGGTTCGATATTTATGCCCTGCACCTCGGAGCAGAAACTAAAAGAGCACCTTGGCACACTGCATGTGGTTGCAGCCTTCATTCTTCTGAATGGGAGACTTGCAGTTGGCGCAGGGTTTGGAGTTGGTGAGCAACCACAGACAGTTGGCAGCATCTTCATACGCCTCACTCACACCTGCCACTGCAGGAGAAAAGGACAAAAATAGATTGTAGTCTCGTTTCAAGCACAGACAAACAGACGAGGTACGTTTTCATATGGTTACACAATAAACATGATCCAAAATGAAAATAAAAGGCTTATTTTTTCCAATGCAGCTCCCTTTTGCTTCAGGGGTAGCTTAAACCAAATCCCTTCATATGCAAATATAAATTTCTTACATAATTGTTTCACAACTCAGAGAATTCCTTACAGGCATGACACTTTGCCAATACCCTATTATATTTCATCTCATTCAAGAAAATTGGAAATACAATCCTAGGATGAAGGTTTCTTTTTTTTTTTTTTTTTAAATCATAGAGCAGCAATACATTAAAACCCTAACACTGGTTAGTACCTCTTATGCATTTGTTGTACAGGTGTGTAGCAAAACCATACTCACATTCTTCTGGCTTCATGTCAGTGACCTTCTGCAGCCACATTTTCCATGTTTGGCAGTCACAAGGTTCATGAGCCTCCCCCTGGCACTCCCTGCAGAGTCACACACAAGCGCACAGTCACTGTAGCTCGGGGTGAAGGATGTGCATAGTGGCACGTGCATCTGAACTCATATCCTTCAAACGTTTCCGGCTTCATTTCAAGTTTGCATTCTGGTCAATGAGCACTTGACAATGCAATTCTTATTTGCAACAGCTAAACAGGGAAAGCACTGATCATTACTTTACTTATCACAGGCTGTCCAGAAAAAAATTAAAGAAAACACACAAAGAACTAACACAGGCATCAGAGATAAGCAAGCCACTACAGAAACAACAGTGCTGAATTAGCAGGCTAGTCATTCTCAGCGTGTATTAATGCTAAAAGCTGGACACTTAAGTGTGATCATTTATTGTTAATGAGAGTGATTGTTAAGAAAATGGAGTTTTATCAGAGAGACAGCAGAACTATGTTCCTGCCATCCGTGCTTAAATAGATCTATGAGCAAATGTCCACATGGCATATGGTGCAATGGAGACAAAAGTGCACTGAGGTAAGTGTAATGAGGCCTGGCACAATCAGTACTAGACACATAACTGAAGTCTGTGCATGTGAGCAGTTTGAACAGAAGGGACAGAGCTGCAGGGAAGAGATGCTCAGCAATTTGCCATACCAAACATACATGCAGCACAAATCATAAAACAGAAACACATATGAATAGTTTTCAAAAGGGCAAACATCTGTAATGTTTAAGCCAATGATTTTCTTGCCATCAAAACAACCCTGCTTTTAAAAATAGAAGTTGCCAGTGTTGTGGTTTTAGGATGGTAATTATGGTGCTGTGTTGTGTGTCAGCACTGACCAGCAGAAAAGATGGCCTTTGCCGCAGTCCACAGCCGGGGCCTGGAGCAAAGGAAAGCTGAGCGAGTCGGAGGCGCTGGCACCAGGCCCCTGCCTCGATAATCGTACCGCTCTCTCACAGCCTGCCCGCGGGCACCACCGGATGGCAGGGTTGTTCTCCACAAAGGCCTGGCAGTGAAGACCACAGAAAGGTAGCAAGAAGGGAGGGGGGTAAATACAGACTAATAAGGCAGAGAGATGGAACCAGTAAATCCAGCACATTATCAAAACAGATATTTAAAAAAAAATAACTAATGCATCCTCATTTTACATGAGTTTAGCAATGTTGTACATTGTTTAGTAATGTGTCACTATGCAAATGATTACTAATGGAAGTCCTTAATTTCCAGCACTACTGCATTATGATAAAATAAAGACGTGGGATCTTTTTTTTTTTTTTTACCAGCAGATCAAGATAGCCATCATGTCCTTTAGTAACCTCTACCCTGGCCAGCATTACAACAGAACCAACGCATCCCAGCAAAAGATTCAGAGTTGTTATGGCAACATAATGAATAGTTATTGAGCACACAGCATGAGACACGTCATTCCAAGGCATGTACAGATTGAAGGGGCAATGGATCATTATTGTTGTTTCCCCCTATAGCTCAGACTTGAGGTTTATGTTAGCTGTCTTAGTCAGAGGTCACATTACCCATCAGGACCATCAGTTCCTTCAGAAATATGTGACTGGAATGTCACTGAGAAGTGACAAATTAACAGGTAGAGGTTAAGTAAAAAGGCTGGGTCAGTAATGATGGAGGAAAAGATGAAGCATTTTGCGAGACAGTAAAATCAGTATCTTGAGAACAGCTTTAGATTCGTAAAACAAAAAGAAAATCCTTACATGAGGCTATTTAAATGTAGCATCATCCATGAGAAGTTCTACCTTAATATCAAACTGCAGGTACCGCTTGTCCATCTCCCTGGACACAACACTTTCTATAACCTCCACAGGAACCAGCTGGAAGCAGTCATAGGCTGGGCAGAAGATGTTATGAGCCTCTCCCTCCTGGATCTTCATATTCAAAAAGCTGCCAGAGAAGACACTTTACTAAACAAATGAGGCTAGTCCTTAATGTTCTGGATGAAAATAGCACAGCTGTCACAAGGTAGCATATTGCACACATCTTGCATCTAATCAGCTTTAAAAGCTAAATTTAATTATAGTAGCAACAAATGGCCTGTGGAACAACAAGGGTAAAAAACAACTCTCACCTTTCCCAGCATGATCTGCAGAACTCATGCCCGCATGGGATATCAACAGGCTCTTCGAACATGGAGGCAACACACATACATATACCACACTGAGAGAATAAACACAAAGCAAAAAAATCAAGAGTGAGATTCTTTCAGGAGATTTGAGGTGATACACATCCATGTCTGGATCAGGGCCAAATGAGAAAAGCAAAGTAAGAAATCTAAAAAGTGCTGCAGATAATGATGTACACATATTTGAGCTCGATTGTAGGCTTAGGACATGTACACAATACATGATTTTACAGTCACCAGCAGCCTCCAGATTGGAGACTGGAGACAGCACATGACAACAGCTCATGTAGTGCGAGTGGTTCGGTGATGCGAGTTTCTCAGTCGGCAAGTCGTCACATTTGCTGATATTTTAAGCATGTTTGATATTTTTGACAGTGACATGTCTAGTATGAGCACCAATGACAAAAACAAGCACAGCAGAACCCCAAATCCAGATCTCATCCATCAATTTGTGTGGATGACAGCAAAACGTAAGCACAGTAATGTTGTGCTTGCATGTGGCAGGTCATACCTCCCCAAAAACCCAAATAAACACTTGATTCCTGGCAGTAAACAGTATAGAAATAGCTGTGTTTATTGCATTATACCTCCGGTTCTCTTTAGAGAACAGCTTCTCAAGTCCTACTAATAAAACCTTCCTCCATATTTTGCATATATTTTTTGTTTGCAGGCTAAATAGTGCAGAAACGCCACAGCCAGTCACCTTATGGACAGTTTCTGTGTTTATTTTCATGAGAAAGCAGAAGCTGGGGATCAGGTATTGTTCTCTAAGAGAAAATGTTGTGATGTACAAGAGCATAGCATGGCTTGGGGAGAAATGACTGATTAAAATCATGTTCATCAATTCTCCTTTAGTCTGCACTCGACTTTATTTGACTTACCACTTGGATGAAACAGCGTATCTGTAATGTTAAGCATCATCTCGTCTATTCAGTCATCTACTAAAAAGCTCCCTTATTCTGAAGACTGTGGTCTTACTATAGACTCCACAAGTGGCCACTGTGAACCCGCTATTGTTTGACTACAGTATCTGTATTGATATATACATAGACTGACTGTGCTCAAGAGGCTTTCTAACAGAAAATGCTCACTAGATCCAAGCTATAAAGTGCTAACTGGGTACAGTCTAGATCAAAATTGATGAGCAGATATTGTGAAAAATACCAAGATACTGTTTCCATCAAACAAACTAATGCACACTATGAATTTCCCACAACCGCCAAAAGGGGATAAATTATGAAAGAGTCTGTCGGCCAAAGCTGAATGCAAACTAGCAAACAAACAGACCTAAACCGTAAAAATGACACTGACACCTTCCTTCTATAACATGACCCACTGAGACAGAGCAAATAATGTACAGCTTCTACACTCGAAAAGCATTTCTGCATTCTCACCAGGGAGCGATCGTCATCAGCGGGCGAGAGGCTGATTTCGTCAGGTGACGTGATGGAGGAGCGAGTGGTGCGTGGCGTTCGAGGTGAGGGTAGTGTATCCCAGGCGTTGTACCCTTTGGGTGGAGGAGTGGGCATCTGAATTCCAGAGCGCTGGCAGCAGTCCTCAGCGTTGGACATCCATGCCTCTAGAAGCTTCTCTCTGTCCCAGTCTGTGTAGCAGAGGTATAGTGTATAATAAGTGCATCATACTGCAAAGAATATCAGATAAATCATCCTGTTCCTAAGAATTCATTGTCTGAGGTCTGCTAATTTTATGTAAAAAGAATAATATCTTTGGAAAACTTAATCCAAATATTATGGAGAGGATATTTTTAAAAAAGGATTTTATTTTTATAAGGCCCTAAAGCACTGTCACACACATCACGATTTCTAACAAGGATCTGCTTAATGCACAAGTTTTAACTAGGGAAGCACAAAGTCCAGTCATATAATTTGTGTATATAAAACTTGTGCTCAGTCATCCTGTTCAAGCCTAACAACGAACACATCACTGTAATATAGTGCTTCAGCCTGAGCTCCATGTCAAAACTGATTTAAACCGTGACCTCCTGCACCCTTTTCCCATGAGGAAATCCCCAGCGCCAACATAAGACATGTTTCAAAACATTTAATCCAAAGTGTGGCCTGTAAGCCAAGCTACTAGAATACCCGGTAAGTATTAAGCAAGTATAATATAGTTACAATCCACCGACCACAGTCAACACCATCACTAACAGAGTCGAGACCTAGGATTAAAATTTAATAGGCAGAAGTGGAAAGGTAGGGAGATTTCATTTTTCTCTTTTCATTGTATCTTTCAGTTTACTAATATACTAACAAGTTACGAACACATAAGAAACCGGATCACAAATAAATAACACACATTAGAACTGATAGAGAGAAAGAACATAACCAGAGCTCAGAAAAAAAAGAATTTTTTAAAATAAATAATTAAATAAATGTATTTTATAAAGGGAAATACTAGATACATTTCACTATACTCCAGATTTTTCCACTTTTCCTATTAGGTCAATTTTTTAGTGAAAGTTTTCCAAACCAAACTGTTTTATATATAGTACTGAGAATTACATCACAGTAGGAACAGAATTAACCAGCATTTTCTATTCTTGTGCTCCAACCTCAACATACAGTTCAGAAATGAGTTACAATGAAATTCTGGTTAATTCTGTTCCTATTGTACTACAATTCTGTCTAATATAATAAAATATAATAAATGGTTTTGGAAAGCTTATATACCAAAATAAATGTAATAAATAAAAATATCTGAAATACAGCCAAAGGTATTTTCCCAAAATTATTTAAAATTATTTTTTATTAAAAAGTGTTTCCCATTATAAAATGACACTAAACCAAATATTGGATTATTAAACTTATTTCTAGATAGTTTTACTCACCTCAAGCTAAAAATAGTTTTATATTGTATATTAAAGATAGATAGATCATTAAAAAAAAATTATCTGCCAAGAGAACAACAAAATCAGTAAAAAAAAATTTAATAATCATAAATGTTTTACTGTAATTTTATATTTTTTCTTACAGTGTATGGACACACCTGATGACATTTTACTATTTGGTTTCCACATACAGCCAAGAGATATCCCACAAAAATACCCTCCTATTATATTATAAAATACCTCCTATTATATTATAAAATTTTATCCAAGAATAAATATCCTCTATTTATTTCAAGATATATTCCCACTTAGCCACTGAGAAGTTAACTCTCATTGCCGGTCCCAAGACGGGAGGGCTTGCATCAGGAAGGGAATCCAGCGTAAAACCTGTGCCAAAATCAAATATGCGGATCGGATGATCCACTGTGGCGACCCTGAACAGGGAGCAGCCAAAGGACAACAACAACAACAACAACAACAACAACAACCACATGTTCCTGTCCCCGTTCTGGATTAGTTAGCATGGCTTTTGCTTGTTCTCACAAGTGCAACAACATTCATTCATTCATTGTCTACCACTTATCCAATCTATTCTCAGGTCACGGGGAGCCTGTGCCTATCTCAGGCGTCATTGGGCATCAAGGCAGGATACACCCTGGATGGAGTGACAACCCATCGCAGGGCACACACACACACACACACACACACACTCTCATTCACTCACGCAATCACACACTACGGACAATTTAGAGATGCCAATCAACCTACAATGCATGTCTTTGGACCGGGGGAGGAAACCGGAGTACTCGGTGGAAACCCGAAAACCCCCGAGGCACGGGGAGTAAATGCAAACTCCACACACACATGGCGGAGGCGAGAATCGAACCCCCAAACGTTAGCACGTTTGTGAGGCAAACGTGCTAACCACCAAGCCACCGTGCCCCCAGTGCAACAACATAATCTGTCATAATCTTGGTAATCTGTTTAATGAAAAGAAAAAAAAAAAAAAAACTTGACACGATGATGTATTATGTTTTTGATGTATTGTGATGTTTTTTTACAGTAAGTTTTATTTAGCTCATAATGTAAATTAAAGCCATGTAATGTTGCTGTATTTGCTGTGATAAATGATATTCTGAATGGAATCATACAGTAATAATTTAATTAGGAGTTTGGAGGTAAGACGTAAATTAGAAGTTGGTGTTTGACATGGAAAAAACAAGCAACATCATTAGCCAGTATTCAAATGAAAGAATCCATTATGGAGAATGATTATATTTTTCAGCTGAGTTTTTTGCAAAAGACTGTTACCCTGCACATTCACAGATTTATTTTACACATATTCTAAGGAGGCGAGACCCCCGATTTTACCCTGTGCAGCAAAATCCAAAGAGGACATACTTGTAATAATAGCAAGCATGGTGGAGCAGAACCTTTCCCAGTGGGAACAACTCATCTAGAACAAGGCCTTCTTATGGCCCGATCACATAAGTAGAGATAATTAAAGAAAGCACAGATCCTACTGTGTGACTGGAACCAGAGAGCCTTTAACTTCTAGCTTTTAACTCTATTTGTTAAAATATACAAAAGCAAATGCAAGCGATGGATCAGTGCTACATATACTTCACATTTCCAGAGGATATCTGGTTTAAATTCCATCAAGCTCTGTTATTATTAGAACAGTCCATTATAGCTGTATATGAAATAGTTTGATGTTTTTCATCCTCCAACGACTGAACCTGGCCAAGTGAAGAAGATCCCAACAGATATCTTAAGTGTGACTATGACATGCATACCATGTGCCCTGAGGAGAGCTTCTGCAGTGAAGAGAGGAGCCTGCAGCATGTCTGCTGTCTCCACTATCAACATGTCCTTCAGCCTCCTCAGGTCCTGGACCCGCAAGCCCTCGTAAAACTGAGACACAATCAGAGACAGATTAATCATTCAGACAAGTATTCTACATCCTAAAATTAGCACCTCCACTTACATATTTATAATCCAAATTGTACTTTATGGACAAATCCCCAAAGTTATTATGCTGCTCACCTCCCTGCGATCCAGGGCAGCGTACTCTGCCTCAATGTCCTCAGCATTGGGGTCTGTTGAGAAGACCATCTGAGACTCCAGACTTAGTGCCAACTCCTTATGATGCTGCTTCTCTGCACAGTCGCATGGTGTCTCCTTATTTTCGTTCTCAGCAAACAGGTCTGCATCACGCTTTACGAGCAACTGTGAGCAAAGAAAAGCAAAAACACTGATTAGTAACAGTATTATGCATGACCATATGTTTACAACATTGCACTAAAATGACCGAAGTTGTTTGAACAACACACCCACCTCCACGCACGTCTTCATCCCTGAGGCAGCGGCATAGTGCAGTGGCGTGTTTTTCTTGTTGTCACTGGCATTGACGTCGGCATTCTCGTACTCGCCGCGATCCAGCTTGGCACCAGTCCACTTGAGGATCATCTGGAGGCAGTCAGCACGACGCCGCTCATCCTCATAGGGCCGTGCCAGGCGCGGCTGCAGCGTCCCCTCAGCCAGCAGGATGTGCGGTCCCATGCATAGCACGTGCAGCGTCGTCTCATTGTGCACATTGCGCTTGTTGGGGTTGCCATCCTTACTGAAGAGGAAGGACCTGAGGTAGAAAGAATAGAGAGAAGGGGGTCAGGGAAAATGGGTGAAAGAAAAAAAATTATAATAACCTACTTATTAAGGTCATTTCCTCAACTAATGAGAACAGCTGTAAAACTCAGTTCAAACTTCAAACTTGAACTAAAGCTTTAAAGTTTTACACTGTGTAATAACAGCAGTCTTTTATCATTATTACTTGTCACAATATATTATGTATTATCCCAATAAACTCTTGGCTCAGTTCTAACATATTGTGCAAAAACATGCATTCGCAGTGTCAGGACAGCCCTTAAATATAGGCGTGTGATTAAAGAAAACAATTATGATAAGCTTAGGGAATCGATCAGACCAAGGCTTATGCAGAAAATGGGTTCACATAAACAGAAGCATTTTACCAAAGTGAGCTTGAGGTAATAAGGATACCTTTTCTGTTCATTATTATGCTTTGTTTACGTTTTCCCACTGCTATTACAGTATTATGTCTCATGACTTCACATAGTCCCAAGCTGGTGGCTTTATTAAAAAAAAATAAATAATAATAAATAAATAAATAAATAAATAAATAAACGTGGCAAATTTCTGACACTGACTAAACTTGTTGGTCTGAATTGCACTAATTAGATGACTGGTGAACGTTACATTATGTGTTCTAAGAGCGCCAATTTCAACTCAAGAGAAATTCATCGTGTTAACTGAGCATTCTTTATGATGATGTTCTCAGGACTCTTGCAGCTCATCAGACTTCTCCGCAGTGATCTCAGCTTCCTGTGTACATTTGTAAGAATTGGTCTGTGCATTAGCCTGACCCTGTATAATATGCTACAAAAAAGGAAACTGACACTCTGTGTAAGGGCTGATCGACTCATTTCAGAGTGAGATATAAGAGATGTCAAATTTTCACAAGGTGATGAAGGTGACATGATATTTATCATGCAATTGCTGGAACACTGAAACACACACGGAGGAAAAAAATAAAAAATTTCTGACACATTGTTTAGCCAGATTCACTTCTCAACCGACATATAAATCCATAGATGATGTGCTCTCGTGTAGAAGTGCGAACCCTTCCATGCTGCTGTCTAAATATTTTTCATTTGCACACATTAGTGCAGGCTAAACTCCATAAAACCATCAAATCACACGCCCACTCCTGGCAAACTATTAAATCACGGTCTTCAGTGTTATGACTGTGCAGCCTGGAGCCTCACAGCAAAGAGTCTTTACAGCACTGTTACTTATAATACCGAGTGGATTAAAACAAATATGCAGTTTGTTTACTATTCTATTGTAATTTACAACCTGTTCGGGTTCTCGTCTCATTCCTTGTGAATGAGCACCAGAAGCACAAACACAAGGCAAGTTAATGTGGACTGGACAGGAGGTCGTTTACACCGATTACATGTCGTTTTGCTTACATGACACATCCTGTGTGAATTTGATCTATGGGGCAGAGAAGAATCTGAGAGTATGAGATGCTCTAAAATTAAATGACAACATTGCTACTATATCTTTAGCCATGTTATCTACCATCTCATCAACTGTAATAAATACTAGCTCTCAAACAATCCCCGTTATCATTTGTGTAATAAAAAACTTGGCTTGAACACACTAGCTGCAGTATCAATAGATCTCAGGACAGTGAAAACTGGTTGCTTTGGCTCTGTACTTCAGATACGGTCATCTACTAAGCTTTAAAATTTGCAGAATTAATTTAAAGACAGATGTCTGCCTGGAATAAAACTACACTTCTAAATTACAGAATGTTTCTACATGACCATTTTAGGTGAAAAATTACTACATGACCATTTTAGGTGAAAGCATTTGACCTTTTTTATGACCAGTTGCATAATTCGCATGGTAAAAACATCCTGTGACACACAGACCTCTGTGTATCCCCCCCGCTGATGGTAAGTCAGGCTTGTACTGCGTTCAGCCATTACATCCTGCTACTTTGGTTGGCTGAGGCAGATGGTCCCGTCAACAACTCTCCATTTATTCCCCTAGGGTGATGAGGTCACATCCAAAAATGCTGTGAGGATCATGGTTGTGAAAAAGCTTTTTTCTATTTTATTTGTTAGCATTGTTCTTACTGGTGAGAAAGAAACCCGAGCTCGACGAGCAATATTCAAAGCACTATGTGTTTCGATGAATGGAGAGGGGATATTGGGAACATGGAAAGCTCTTTCACTCCCACCTTGTAGTTCAGACATCTGACTCAAAAGCAAATACTATAATCATGGCTTATCCTGTTGCGCCTGTACTGCGACTACAAGCACGTAAAGCTAAAAACACCTGCTGGATAGTAAGCTGTTTTTATCCTAATTGGGGAATAAATATCTAACATAAAAATCCAGTCAAAACACATTCTGTTGTTAAAGCAAACAGTTTAATGTGCATGTTGTAAACTGTGTATGAACTAATAATAAACTTCTGCATGAGTAGGGTCACGTGATGCAAAAGATTCAGAACAATGAAAAAGATGTTCAAAAACAATTAAAAAAAAACAAAAAAACATATACAGTTGGTATCAGTTTACAACACATCTCTCTCTCTGGCAGTGGCGGGAAATCTGATGATATAATAATCAATTATGCCCCAGTACACATTCCTGTGATATCTCAGCCACCGTGGTATCTTTTGTTAACATTTTTAGACAGTCCCTTCACGATCATGCAAACTCTGCAATACATGGAGGAGCTAGCAGTTTTTCAAAATTACCATAGAATTGGGCCAAGATACACCCAGTGACATCACCACAAGTACAGCTATCAGAGAAAGTAATTATATATGTGCTTTCACTCGTAGGAGTTTAAAAGAAGAATCCTGTACTAGCAATTTTGCAAATGTATATACTTTTCCACATGAAAAAGAATCTCCAAGTTGCATTGCAAAATCAGGCATTTTGGTCGAAATATTCAGGAAAAAAAAACTTCTGAAGAGACAGATTATTACTTGCAAACAGACTAGAATAACGAAGTTTTGCAATTTTTTCCTTCATTGAGGTGTATTTTTCTTTTTAATGAAAAGGTCGCTTCCTGAGCAAGTTTATGTTGTGACATAAAAGTGATGTACAGTAGAAACACCTTCAACAATAGTGATATTTATCGTCGTAAGGGCCGATCCTACCGTCCAGTACGGTGCAACAAATCCCGCTCATAAGCATTAATACCATTAAACTTTCAAGTAGTAAAATCTAATCTTGAGATGAAGCGCTGTTGTGTGTTACCTGAGTATCCGTGTCATTGCATGCCTAGCAGCGTAGTGGAGCGGGGTGTTGTGCTGATAAGGCTCCCCGTATGAGGTGTTGGGGTCCAGTGACTCTTTAAACTGCGGGTTGCCCTCGTAGAGCTGGTAGGCGAGCACCTCATCTCCGTTAATAAGCGCCTTTCGAAACTTGGTCGCTATATTCCCCATCGTTCAGCTCCCAGCTCTCAGCTCCACTTAGCACTACTTAGGCTGTGGATCCGGCATCGCGTGTCTCCTGGAAACATCAGAAAGACAAAAATGATCCTCTTACACATACATGTTGAGAATGGAAACAGCAGTACAGTCCAGTATCTGCTTTTTACGAGCCTACATTTTCCAAACACTGACAAGCCGGTTCGTTATTTGCCCAAAGCTTACCAGAGAAGGAGGAGTCAAATCCGACTCAAGGTTTCTTTTTTAGTTTCTCGTAAAACCTCTGTGCAGTCTAGTGAACTATCAGAGCAAACAAGGCCTAATGTGTCCACGCAGACATTGTCTCTATTCTCTGCTAGAGAATGAAGAGTTAGTTCTCCCCACTGAGGCCCAGCAGTATTCACAAAAACAAAGTCACATGCTCAGCCACATGAGGGGCCTGACAGGAGCAGATGCTGTGCATGTCCTACTTGATGCATTTTTCTCTACAAGCAGGACAAAAGTCATTTTACACAGATTCTAACGTTAAGAGAGGAAAGATACTTTAACTGTTTGCGCTAATTAAATATTTGTGACACGGCACAACAACCAGCCCATGAAAAATTGATCTGCACTTTCAGATCATTAAATTCTTATTAAAGCTGAATGCCTTCGGCGCTGGGAGACTGCAGATCCTCCAAGTACAAAGCGTTGTCTTTCAATTTGCTACCAACAGTTCTTCCGTATTAACAAAATAATAATTGACTTGTATGATAGCATGCTAGCACCCCACTGACAGAGCAGGATGCCAAAGGAACAAAGTGCAGAGCATATGGACATGAGTCAGTAAAATAACCGGTTTTCCCTGCTGTGTTCTACCGTTAACTGTATGTAACAATTTGGGAGGCACCCATTAGAAAAGAATGAAAACTGATGGGTAAACATGGCTTCAGAGGATTACACATGAAACATATTTTTGTCTTTACAAACCAGAAAGGCCTTCTTTTTTTATGCAATGCAGTAAATTGGAAATTGAAGTTCTACTGCAAAAATATGATACCTGTAATGATAAAGCTGAATGAACATACTGCCTCATACACTTACATGAATTTAGACCCAATGTCCAACTAACTCTGCTTTGTGGTTACTCTCCACACTTTCCCATAATGACCGCTCATATAGTGTGAAGTTCATAAATCTTTCTTGTATTTGCAGAATTGTAAAGATGTCGAAAGGTTAGATTTTCTTCACCAGTGAAGCCCTCTGCGACTAGTAACAAGAACAGACCTTAAAAACAGCCAATGAGAGCTCAGGAGGAACTGTCATGCACAGAAGATCACTGAATCCAGTTGTATCTGTTCATCCACTTTTGTAGGTGGACTAAGACAAATTGCAGGAACAATAAAAACGTTTTGTTTTGTTTTTTAATTAAAAAAAGTATCTGGTTTATCATGCCCAAATGGTCATTAGGAACAGCAAAACTAAGAACAAAATAAACACATGATTCCTGGTGACACACAATATGAAAACAGCTACATTTTTGCACTCTAGCTCTGGTTCTGTTGGCAGAATTGACAATCCTCCAATCAATCTTTCCTGCACATGTTCTCATATTTCTCTTTTTCATGTTTCTAAACTAAATCACAAAGCCATTTTGGTAAGAATGCAGGATTCAGGCACACCTTGGTGGGGCTCTCTCCAGGCAAAAGGTTCTGCAGTATGTACGACTCAACATCCAAAGAACTGATGGCGATTCATGTAGTGTAAGCAGCTCAGAGATTTTGAAAGTCATATGCGTTTAGCTGAAGCCAGCGAAATACCCAGGATTACGATTTAAGACCACATGTTTCAGCAACAAAAGGTAGTGCAAACCTCCACCAGCACACTGACTCATGCACCACAGGAGCCAGGGAGACGAGACACACTTTTCCTTCAGGAGCACCAGGGGCTTCCGGCTCCCTCTGCCAACTGCCCTCAACCCACTGGGAGCAGGTTCTGTTAGGGGGCAGGATTCAGCACAGTTACAGTTATACCCCTACTCGTACCATCTGTCCACACGGGCACCCAAAGTGACCAGTCAGCTGATGCTCGGGTCTGCTTTTAGCCTGAGAGGTTACAATTCACAAGACCATTATTCTGGATAAATATAAAGCGTACAGTCTGCTTCCAAAAGGAAATTCCAGATTTATGGATGTGACATTTGCACTCAAAGTGGAACTAAATAGCTTACAAATTGCACTGATTAAGCATTTAGCGAATCATTTTGCTTGTAATTTTCCAAGAAAATCACGAGAACATGGACACAGAAAACACATGTTTTCACTTAGCAGCGATTGCAGCAAATTAAATTCCATTCTGAGCATGAATAGAAATGTACCTTTTAGGGAAGAGAACATACAAAAAAAAAGTTTGTAAAGTTTACATTTGAAATCATAAAGACTAACATACACAGATTAAAATGCAGATCGTCTTAACCTAAAAACATGTGGATTTCACTTAAAATCCTATGAAGAATAAAAACCATCATGGTTGGGACAGGGTTTAAACAAATAAATCAAGAAAATATTCAAATATATATGTATACACACATACATATGCACACACACATACATACATACATATATATTTTTTTTCTGAATTTTATATAACATTCTAATACATTCTATACACATATATAATTTTGTGTAACAATTTGCATTTGCAAGTAAAACCGTTATATATTACCTATACAGGGAAATGTACTGATTGAAACGACTTGATTTTAGAAATTATTAAAACTTCCCCAGTATAGACTGTCAAGAATGAAAGCACCACTGAGCAAGTTTTATCTAAATGGTGGATGCAGGAACACTGATGTGATACAAGCACTTAAGTTTCAGGAGCATTGCTGTGGTATTTAAACACGGTACACTCAAAGTGACCAAGTCATTAGGCCTTAAAGGTAAGCATGCAGCTAGAGACTGTAGTTCTGTGTGTGCATCCTACATCAGTGCCAGTTTGTGACCACAGCACTGCTTTCCACTGGCGAACTTTTCTCAATCTAGCAATGGCATTTTGGGATTTTTAAAACCTGAACATCTGCCACTTCTGGTTAGAAACGGACATCATCAGGCTACTGATTGGGTCACTGCTGTGCTGAAAATTGGTAAAAAACCTACATTACATCCAGCCAGCAGTAGTTCTGCGATGGACCGTTGCCATTAATGGTCAAGGCAGATTTGTTCACAGAAACAGAAAGGATTCAGTTCAATGTACGTACCTTTTACATTTAATTTTTTTTTTCTGCATGCAATCTGAGTTAATATGTAATGCTGTCATGGAGCAACATGTCCTTATTTAACCAAAGTGATTTGTAAGTGAAGCAGAAACCAATCCAGTCATAGAGGTGTTAGAGAAGCAGACAGTAGTACAATCATCACTGATCAGACCCAGAGTAAAACAGGAGGCACAACAGCTAACACACACATATTCTGTGTCAGTCACAACTAGACAAAGTGAGATGCTGCTAAATATGAGGAATCAAGTAAGCACTGGTCATCAGGAGTGTTACAGTTGTGTTATAATACAATCTTGCAAGTCAGATAAGACCAACTATCAACAATGCCAAGTAACACACACAACTCGAGCTGTTATGATGTCATGATTATTCAGAGCGTATGATAAGATGGTGACTTCATCGCTGATTTTTTTCAAATATACAGATGAATTGAAATAGCATTACCGTCTACATATGTGCTTCTCTCATCCATTTTGTGTCTGGCTGTGTTTCTTTAAAAATTTCCCAACACCCCCTTAAATCATATTCCAGTAACCTCCTTTCCTCTGCGCAGGAGATGCAGACTGTACCCTTTGGAAATCCATTGGGTGTGTAATCCTCTGCCGTTTTAAACATGTCGCATTGCTACTTCCGTACTAGCCTCTCTGTAACAGTGTTAAATGCACAGAACACAATATTGCTGAGATGAACTATATACTATTGGTTTAAACAGCACTGCTACACTAGTTAGATGTGAGGGGTTTCAAGGGGTTCAGTGCACTTTCTTCCATCGCAGCCACTCTTTCTTTTAGCTTATAACAACAATGGTATAAATACTGACAGCGTAAGACTTTTGGAGGAAATTGTTCTCTCTCAACAAAAAGAACAGTGTGTGTGTGTGTGTGTGTGTGTGTGTATGTTACGGCATGTTTAGACTAAGTTACATAGCGTGAGACTTTAACTCCGAATCAACTCCCCTGCTGAAAAAAAACTCCTGCTTGGTCTGAACAGCTATCATCAGACAAAACACACACTGAGCTGGTCAAGCTGATAGTCCATTTCTGCCAGCTGGTAAATTATCTTCCATCTTCCTTATTGCTTGACTAAATGGATCAATAAACGTTTACGTTTTCTAAGCTCATTGTTCTGAAAAAACATCCTGTTGGTCATGATGCATTTTGCACTAGGTCAGAAACTGTTTCCATCCACCAGCTGGAGGAGACGGTCTACCAGTTTGACTAGGGTTTTGGCAGCTGGTTGCTAAATTTTTGAGAAGGGTTCCCTACACATAACTGCAAATAACAAGGTTCATAGCCACAAAGCTGAAGCAAATCAGAAATGTCTAAAATTGGAGAGTGCTTCAGCTTGGCATGTGAAGTGTGTCTGGTGAAATGTGTGGAATATGGAGGCCTCCAGCTGCCTGCAGTTCCTCACTGCTGTTTAGAGATAAACTGGCTAAATTTCCTAGAAGAGTGTGTGTGTGTGTGTGTGTGTGTGTGTGTGTGTGTGTGTGTGTGTGTGTGTGTGTGTGTGTGTGTGTGTGTGTATACATGCTCTGCTTTCTAACACGGACATTGCCAGGAGAGAATACCTTGTTGAGCAACCACACCTTATTCACCAAGAAAGCACTGTGCCAAGCTTCACTACGGATAAAAGACCTTTAGGGTTGTTGTTTTTTTTTTTTTACACAAGCAGCATTAATGTCCAGAGCCCAAAACTACCATAACATGACCGTCTTCATATCAGACATGACAGAAAATTTAACAAAAAAGGGGCGGAGTCATATAATTTCCAGACTATTTCTTTATCCGTATCAACGTAGCCTTGTCGTGTCACTCGTATTTAGCCATTTTCACTTTGCGTAAAGAAGTGTCTAGCTACTGAGCTGCATCCATTTACAGTTAACTAGCTGTCTAACTAACTTACCGAAAGCCTTGAAGCGAACAAATGCTGACTAGTTGTGTTCGAAAGACAGCTGGTTAATGAGTCCTGACACCGGCCCGTCTGTACAGCAGCTAGCTAGCGTTACTAAGCAAAACACACTCGGCGCGAACATAAACAGTAACTTGCTCCAGACATTTTCACCGCTTTATATAACGGAGTCAGCCACGTATCTGGCGTGCTACATCAAACAACCCCGGCGCTCCTCTTACTTTACAACAATGACCTAGCTGTCCAGATATAACAGACAATAAAATAATCAGATTAGCCAGGGCTAACGAACACCAAAAACAACCAGCTTGGACATTATTACCTGGCTTTGCTAGCATGGCACGGTGTTAGCTAGCTAGGCGCCTTGTTTACTAACATATGCGAGTTCGCGTGAAGGAAGCCAGTAGCGCTCATTTGTGTTGTTCTACATGCTAACTTTGTTGTTGTGTCGGAAATGCACACCGATAATGTATGAAACTGATCACTGATCTAACGTAATGGAAAGCTCGTAACATGATAGAGGAGAATTTTAAATGTGTTTACCCGATTATCAGGAACAATAGGTGCGAGTCGGCTCGTCCGGCTAAACTGGGAAAAACTCTGGTACTGTTTCAGTCATCAATCCGATCTGAGTTACTTTCACTCCAAAAAAATCGCCTTCCTTCCTGGCTCTTTGTTGTAAACGAGCTCAAATGAGCGTGAAGCAGTAAACAAGCAGCCAGCGTCCCTCTCTGTTTAACCTTCCACCAAAATACAAGTCCTTTTGTGTTTGTGTGTGTGTGTGTGGAGAGAGAGAGAGAGAGAGAGAGAGAGAGAGAGAGAGAGAGAGGGCGCGGAAGAGAGAGAGAGAGAGAGAGGGCGCGGAAGAGAGAGAGAGAGAGAGAGAGGGCGCGGAAGAGAGAGAGAGAGAGGGCGCGGAAGAGAGAGAGAGAGAGCGCGCAATGGGCAAAAGGTGGGAATACACTGGAGCACCACACACACACACACACACATTGATTCATACAAGGGGGAACTTAATTGCCAGTCTGCTTGTATGCATGTTTTTCAGAGGACACTCCTCACATAGTAAATTTAGCCTATATGTTAAATTTAGCCTAATGGTTCAAGTGGTTAAGGCAGGTTGGGGTTCAAGCCCCAGCACTGTGACGTTACCACTGTTGGGCCCCTGAGCAAGGCCATTAACCCTCTCTGCTCCAGGGGTGCTGTATCAGACCCCTAACTCCATCAGCTGGGATATGCAAATAAAAGATTTCCATTGTGCTGTACTGTATGTGTGGGGTAAGCCTACTTCATAATAAAGGCTTTGTCTCACTGAACACTTTATTAGGAACACCTATACACCAACTCTTTCATGCTATTGTAAAGCCAAGCAGATATGAGCGAACACCGTCAGATAATGATCTCATCACCAAACAGAATGCGGAAAAAATGTGACCTAGTAAAAACCTGCTGCCAGCTGGACTGGTTTGATCATTTCTATAACTGCTATTCTGGAATTTGCACACACACACACAACAGTCTCTGGAGTTCACGCTGAATGGTGAATTAAAGAATCCATTGAGTGACAGTTCTACAGTTCTGAACCTGTTTTCTTGATGAGATAAGTAAATGGCCATACTGGTTCAATCTGACAGACAGGCTACAGTAATCAGATAACTGCATTGTACAACTGTGGTGAACAGAAAAGCATCTCAGAATGCACAAAACATAGAACGTGAAGCTGTGTGGGCTTCAGTAGAAGACTCCTGTTAGTCAAGAACGGGAAGCTGAGGCTATCATTTGTTAAAACGTTACAATGGCACATGTCAAAAGGATCTATTAGGCAGCAAGTGTAAGGATCTGAGCTACTTTGACAAGCATCATATTGTGATGGCTAGACGACTGGGTTGGAGCATCCAATGTTTCTGGTATACAGTAATTAGTACCTACCACAAGTGGACAACCGGTGAACCAGCAGCAGGGTCATGGATACCTAAGGCACATTGCTGCACATAGTGAGCAAAGGCTAGGCCTTCTGGTCTAATCCCACAGAAGAGCTTCTGTAGTACAAATTGCTGAAACAGTTAATGCTGGCTATGATAGAACAGAGTCCGAAAACACAGCACATCACAGCTTGAAGTATTTGGGGCTGCATAGCCACAGACTGGTCAAAGCATCCATGCTGACCCCTGTCTTCCACCCAAGCACACACAATGGGCAAGGAGAGCATCAGAAATGAACAATGGAGCAAGGGAAGAAAGGAGTTTGATTGATTGATTTAATTTTACATCATGTAGACAGCTGCATTCATGGGTGCTTCATTCCTAGAGAAGAAATGACACCAGAATGCACTATAGGAAGAGCTCAAGCCAGTGGAGGCAGTGCGTTGGGAAACCTTGGGTCCTGGCATTGATGTGGATGTTAATTTGGCATGTACCACCTTTCTAAACATTGTTGCAGACCATGTCAACTTAATGGCAACAGTATTCCCTAAGAGCAGTGGCCTGTATCACCAGGATAATGTAACCTGTCACACTGCAAAAATTATTCGGGAATGGTTTGAGGAACATGACAAATAGCTCAAGGTGTTGACTTCAAAATTCCTTCAAAATTCCACAAATCTCAATCTGATCGAGCAACAAATCCAATCCATAGAGGTCCCCCTCACAACTTACAGGCTAACCAGTGTATATATATATATGACTCCTTTTGCCAGTGGAAGAATTTTTTTGCACTAGTTTCAGTTCTTTTGTGTATGTAGTTGGACTGGAAATTTTACTGAAACCTACCAACCCTGGTTAATGATATTAGTACTTCTTTGTGCACCTCATACACTGTGAAAGTAAAAACATGCCTGCTGTATCAAACATAGTTGAACAAAGGTACTGATCAAAATAAGTCTGTTTCCTGATGAATGCTTATTATGGGATTACTCTCAATTATTATTAATTTTGGATTGCGCTTAATTTTGTCGTTATTAATGTTGTCTCTTGAATGCCTACTAAAATCTGATTGGCTAATGGTGGCTATGTTTTTCAATAGCCTAGTTATCATTACAAATCCACTTACAGATTGGCAGAACCCAGCCAGCAAGTTTTAATTTTAATAATTCAAAACATTTAAGTGATTGTATAACTCAGCAGAGTGAACAGAGTGCATGTGTGTAATGTACACACAAGAGGGCAGTACTTTGTTAATGTTAAAGCAATAATACAGCAATCCTAAATTCATTTTAGTTTCATTGAACATACTGCCAAAAAAGAAAAGATATTGCTCTACTGTAAAGACTCGTTCCAGTGTTCCATGTGCACAACATCTGGACAAGCCTGTGAAATACTGGGTGAATATAGTCTGGTCAGATGAGACCAAAATTGAACTCTATGGATGCCATAATACACACCACGTTTGGAGGAGAAATGGCACTGCACATAACCCCAAAAACACGATACCAACAGTGAAGTTCGGACCTGGAAACATCATGGTGTGGGGCTGTTGTTCAGCACACACTTTACTGGCAAACTTCATATAATTGAAGGAAATGGAATAAATGGAAAAATGTACTAAGACAAAATCTGCTGCCATCTACCAGGATGATGAAGATGAAACGAGGGTGGACATTTCAGCAAGACAACGATCCCAAACACACTGCCAAGAAAACTCTCAACTGGTTTCAGAGAAAGAAAATAAAGCTGACAGAATGGCCCAGCCAATCACCTGCCTTGAATCCAATTGAAAATCTATGGAAAGAACTAAAGTTCAGAGTTCATAGAAGATTTGAAAACTGTTTGTGTGGAAGAATGGGCCAAACTCACTCACAGCAATGCATGCAACTATTTTCCCCATACAGGAGGCATATTTAAGCTCTCATTACAAACAAAGGCTTTTGTACAAAGCATTAAATAAATTTCAGTAAGCGTGTTCAGTACTTTTTCCCTGTGTCATTTCATATAATTACACACGGACATCTATCAATTTCATGTCAATAGCACCTTTAGAAATATATTTACTGAGGAAAAAAGATAACGTGTTCAATACTTATTTTATGCTGTATATATAAAGCGATATATAAAATAACACACATAATATAATAAAACAATATATAAAGCAATACAAGATAATCTGGAGGCATTCAGATGTGTAGTCAAAAACCAGAAATAGGGACAAAGACAGAAATCAAGGCAACAAATAAATAATAATGAAATAATTAAAGCCATTAGATCAACTGAGAATGCAAAAACTTTCTCACTGTCACTGGTAATTACCAGATGAAAAGACAGAGAGTTTGTGTGCTGATAGTGATTGTAAACAGCTGTTTAGACATCTGGTGAACATATTGGTTATGTGACAGCATTTGTAGTGCTTTGTTGTGGAGGATTCTGGGTGATGGAGTTCCTGGTGGAAACAAAGACAAGACAAGTTTGAAAAGCTCTGATCAGCTTTACATTAATTGTGGAAGCAGCGTCTCTCAGTTTGTCATTAAAGCAAGAAGTATTATTAAAACAAACTACAATTGGGACGCCAGAACTTTCAGTGCATTTCTCTAAAAGCTGTGTAAACTATATTACATCAGCATTAATGATTATTATCACAGTTATACCACTATTTGATTTGCATTAAGGAGCCACATACATGTGCAGGAGCCAAATAGTTATCCTCTTAAAATGGTGAAATGTATTAGGTATATTCTGAAGAAACTGAACCAGCAGAAACCTCATTAGAAGAATGATCATGAAATGAAGACTGTGACTGCATGTGAGATATGTATCCTTGAGGGGTCAAATTTACAAAGCATTCTTAGTTACTAATTCTCAGGTGGGTCAAATCAATATTAATCCATGGGTATTAAGGATTTTTATTCAATGGGCCATTCTGAGAAAGACTGTTAAAGATTTAGACATCACATGCTTAGTTGGAATGGAGTACTTACTGGTCAGATGACATCCTTTTGTGTTGATTGGACTGCAATAAATCGCGCCACTGAAAGTTTCCAGCCTCAAAATGAAAGTCAAACTGTATATAGTTTTGACAAATACATTTCCAACTATTAGAATATGGGAAATGGTTTTAAAAATGAATATATGATTCTATATGTGAAATACACAAGCATTTTAAATATTAACCATTCACATATATTACATGTAATATTTTATTATTTTCTATTTATACTACAGAACTGTTGAATTTTCTGACCTGATTGGTCATTTTATTTATTTTCTAGAACTCTGACATTAAATTCCAGGTTTATATTAATGTGCTTGTTCTTATGTGTTATCATTTCTATGGTAACAACTCATTCACAGTTAAATGGTTTGGAGCTCTGAAAAACGTAAGCGAGTCTTTGCAATTTCTGCTTTTTCAGAAACATGACTAAACATGACATTAAATTCAGAGAAAAAGTAACTAACTGATAACAGGAACTAACTTGTCTTGCAGACGTTCCACAGTTCCCATTAATTATACTGGGATAAAAAGAACACTTTTATTAATAACTTGCAATACAGTATGTAATAACGTTTCAATACAGTATGTATGTATGTAAATATATATGTATACAGTCATGTGAAAAAATTAGGACACTCCATGAAAGCCTGTGTTTTTTTTAACATAGCTAAACATATGGGCATTTGATTTTCATTTTAACAATATTGAAAGATTCAAGTAATATAACTAAACAAATAAAACCAAAGAAAAGTCTTTTTTAAATGGTCTGTAAAATGTAATTTTAAAAAATCCAATTTCTTGTGAGGACAAAGTAAGGACACCCCCACATTTCCATCCATTTTCCATTGTCTGTATCCGATCTATTCTCGGGTCACGGGGAGCCTGTGCCTATCTCAGGCATCATCAGGCATCAAGGCAGGATACACCCCAACATTTATTTGTACTTAAAATGGATAAAATTACCTACAATTTGGCCCTTGTCAAACTCGCTCAAATCCTTACTCTTGCCAATTTTTCCTGTTTCTAACACATCAACTTTGAGGACGAAATGTTCACTTGCTGCCTAATATATCCCACCCACTAACAGGTGCCGGGTACACTATATTTTGCTCATTTTCTACACTATATTTTGGTAATTACTTTCCTCTTCTTCTCAAAACAAAGTGCTGGTCTCCTGCACTTAATCATACAAGCTCCATATGAAAACCTGATCCTGTATGTGTTCATTCTCTCCTGGTATCCTGATTTGCATCATGCTCCTAATTCAGGTTGCTGCAAAGCGCTAACATAAATGAAATGATATATCATTTGTGATAACGCTGTAGTTTCATCTGACCTTATATGAACTTTTGTTTTTATCCCACCAAGACTTAATGTAATGGCTACAGATTCAATATGCACTTTAAGCAATTAATATTTGTTGTGAGTCTATGTATGAATTAATTCAATGAAATCAATCATGATGCAAATTTCATTACATTTTTATTGACATCTTGCTTGGTTTTATAACACTGAGATCACTGGGGGGTTTTTTTGTTGTTGTTGTTGTTGTTTTTTTTCAAAAAAAAAAACAAGCTTTTGAAAGTGTAGGCTGTTTTACTGAAATCCACTTGGCTCCCTCCTGGATATTGTTGCTCAGTATGGGTTGCAGAAGTCATGGGGTGGGTTATGTCGTCATTATGTCACCATTTGGGATCTAGCTATTGTCTTTTCTGTTCAGATCTGTAAAAGTTGGGTTACTCATCTCTCTCATATGTCCTCATAGACACCACATCATCCATGATGCATTTCTAAAGAAAAGAGAAAAGACACACACACACACACACACACACACACACACACACACACACACACACACACACACACACACACACACACACACACCTATATACTGCATTCCTTTTGAGTAATAGGGGCATGTGACAGAAATCACATGTGAATCACTCTTACTCACCACTATCAGTTTACCACACTGAACTTCTCTTTCAATTGTTGTGCTCTTCCCTTCCCAGTTCTGTGTCTGAACAAGTTTACCATCCACTAGTTTCATAACAGTCTGAAACAAGATGCATGTTAGGAAAGTGCACAGTAAAACCTGTTTCTAAAAGTTTTCCCAAGTTTGTCAAATCTATACCTTCGCCTGTCTGTCATCTGCTGTGATCTCATCAAATTCTTTATCCAACCGGAATTTTATTTCCACCGTCTTGAAGGTGGTCATAGATTTCATTGATATGAGCCCCTGATCATCGACGCTGAATAACAGACTTGGCTTGGCCAAATTTGCAATTTGCCTGGATGCAAAACCAATACCTGCAAATACAAAGGTTATATTAATGAATTATTAAAGCAGGATCCAGGTGCAATAACAGACCTATTCAATTAATTAATTGAGGGGCATGAAGCCTTTATTATCGCCACACATTACATTACAGCACAGTGGAATTCTTTTCTTCGCATATCCCAGCTGAGGAAGTTGGGGTCAGAGCGCAGGGGCAGCTATGATACAGCGCTCCTGGAGCAGAGAGGGTTAAGGGCCTTGCTCAATTGCCTAACAGTGGAGCTTGGTGGTACTGGGGCTTGAACCCCGATCCTCCGATCAACAACCCAGAGCCCTAACCACTTGAGCCACCAAGAAAGAAACCAGAGCAATGCAAACAAGTACATACTTGCTTAGATATGTGATTCAAGGGGAAACTGTGCTGAAAGTTGATCCACTTATTATTTAGTATGCAGTAGATTAAAAAAAAAAAAAAACTTACCTACAGCCTTCATGTATTCATCAAAATTCTCACTTGCAGTTAATTTCCATGTACCCATGAACTGCTCCATTATTACAGTGCTGTATAAATATGAGCGAAACAATACTGTCTACTGTACTCTAAAATTCTAATACTGATTTGAACACTCTGGAGCCTAGATTAGAGGTTTTAAAGAGAGACGCATGTGCAGTGTAAGCAGACTAAGCAATACCCAGAGGTGGAAAATTTTCATTGGCCCCAAGTTTTTAAGAAGGGTGGAGTGTGTGTGTGTGTGTGTGTGTGTGTGTGTGTGTGTGTGTGTGTGTGTGTGTGTGTGTGTGTGTGTGTGTGTATTTGTGTGTGTGTGTGTGTGTGTGTGTGTGTGTCACTCGTCATTACATCATCTCCAAGAGGTATTACTTCTGCAATCTACAGCACAGCAAATAATTCTAATCCATTAGCCAAACTAAGCTTGAAACACAAATGAGAGAGATCTTGCCTGTACATATGATCCTTTAGAGTGAAGATGTGTTATGGAAAGGCTGCAAGCCCAGAAAAATCCAGTTTATTATTATACCCCCAAAAAATTCACATGCTGAACACTGATATAGCTTCAACATGCCAGAGATGTAAAAATATCTGAAGGTGATTTGCTTGACATGGCGGCATGGTGGCTTACTGGTTAACACGTTTGCCTCACATCTCCACCGTCCTGGGTTCGAGTCTCACACCTGCTCACTGCGTTTGTGGAGTTTGCATGTTCTCCCTGTGCTTAGTGGTTTTCCTCTTGATGCTCCGGTTTCCTCCCACAGTCCAAAGACATGCGTCTAGGCTGATTGGAGTCTCTAAATTGCTCGTAGTGTGTGTGATAGGTTGGCGCTCCGTCCAGGGTGTATCCTGCCTTGATGCCCGATGACGCCTGAGATAGGTACAGGCTCCCTGTGACCCGAGGATAAATCGGAAAAGCGGTACAGACAATGGAAAATGACTTCTAGGAATATATAGTTCATATATTGTCAAAGGTTGTATTTGCATGAGTAATGATCCTAAAATTTTGGTATTGGGTGATACTGACTTCATAAATTCATCATAAAAAGTGAGAGTAAAAATTTATGCATCCTCTATCACAACGGCTTTGGGTGAATGAAATCATTTCATATTGCACTCTTGAGAAAATCCTTTTCAGCCTTAAGAAAACGTAAAGGCTTTTTAAAATCTTTGGGGGTCTCTTCTGGATTGTTTCTCCTACCTCACTGCAAAGTCTTAGTAATGTCATTCTTATATAAGAAATGTTTTTGATACGTAAAAAGTTTGTTGATTTAAAATCCATACCTGTGGCTGTGAGAAGTGATTTCTATTTTTATCATTTAAATGAACATAAACTTGAATATAAGTGACGTTCCTTAGCAAACATTTGGTGGATGTTTGCATACAGATAAAATGTTCCTCAACCTTTTTTAAAGTTAGCATAAACAAGATAAATAAGTCTCCTGGTGGTTCAGTGGCAGGATCCCATGCTTTCATTGCCATGGCCCAGGTTCGATTCCTGGGCAGGAAGCTAACCCAACCACTGAAGAGTTGACTCTCAATGCCAGTCCCAAGCCTGATCAAAAGCCAAGTCAAAAAACATGCAGACCAAATGATCCACTGTGGAGACCCCGAACAGGGAACAGCTGAAAGAACAACATTCATTCATTCATTGTCTACCGCTTATCCGATCTATACTCGGGTCACAGGGAGCCTGTGCCTATCTCAGGCGTCATTGGGCATCAAGGCAGGATACACCCTGGACAGAGTGCCAACCCATCACAGGGTACACACACACACTCTCATTCACTCGCTCAATCACACACTACGGACAATTTAGAGATGCCAATCAACCTACAATGCATGTCTTTGGACCGGGGGAGGAAACTGGAGCACCCGGAGGAAACCCCCGAGGCACGGGAGAACATGTAAACTCCACACACTTATGCCGGAGGCGGGAATCGAACCCCCAACCGTGGAGGTGTGAGGCAAACATGCTAACCACTAAGCCACCGTTTTGAAAAAATCCAAGATATATCATACACTACTCTCTCAAGAGAACTGAATTACAGCTGTATGCAAACACACATTTATCTTAGCCAGTCTGTTAATCTCCACCAGTTCCAGTTATGGAGAAATACACTGTTCAGAACCAATGAGTCAACCATCAAGTTGAATGTGAATACAGGGATTTGATAACGCTTAAAGCATTGTGCATTAATACATTTCAGTAAGGTATCAACATTATCACTTGATTTATGACACGCAGTGGCCTTGTCAGAGCTGAAGTAGGACTGGCGCCCTGCATCACTCACACACTGTTCAGCTGTCATGCTGTGAGAATATAACCAGCTCTAATCCTGATTATTGGAATTTTACAAGTATGCAGGATTAGCATTTCTGGCTGGGTTCTCATAATGTTAATAACTTTAATAAAACAATACATGTTCCACATATAGATGAAATTTAGCAGCAGTACTTCTTATATAATGCTCAAGTACTTTTTTTAAAGATGATAAGAATAGACAGGAAGAGGAGGACACAAATACTACAATCATTTGTATTGTGATCGCTGTTCTGGTGTACTAATATAGTAACTAGTGTAGCTAGTTAAGTAGCTAGAGGACACACTTCTAGGCCAGCTAGACACAAGTATTACAGTAAGAATAGCTTGTAACATTAGTTATCTTAAAGCAATTAATCATCAAGCAAATTATTCCTATTATTGTCATTACAATCACTGCAGTTAATCTTATTACTTACTTATTGCTGCATTGTAGGCTGAATGGCATCTCTAAATTGTCCATTGTTGGTTGTTGTTTGTCGGTTGTTTATGCAACCTCCAGAGATGTGTGAATTTCATTGTGTGGGCCTACTGCATAAAAGCTGCTTTTGGCTGCTCCCTGTTTGGGATCGCCACAGTAGACCAACTTGTCCACACAACAACTTGGCACAGGTTTTACGTCGGGCTTGGGACTGGCACTGCATCCAGTGGCTGGGGTTTGGGCATTGGCTGGGAATTGAATATGGGTCTTCGGCGTGGTAGGTGAGAAACCTACCACTGAGCCACCAAGGCCCCGTGTGGGCCTACTGCATATGTGATGATAAAGGTCTATACTATACAGTAATACTGTACTAATTTTTTACTAATATTGGAATTTTTTTTACCATAATACGGTCCGGCCATTAAAGCTGCTTTGAATTGAATTGAATTGAATTGAATTGAATTGAATTGAATTGAACTGAACTGAACTGAATTGAATTGAATTGAACTGAACTGAACTGAATTGAATTAACTACAGAGAAACTGCAAAAGAAAATTATGTAGCTATGACAATGATGAATGTATTTCCTGATCCTCTGACAGGTAACTGAAGTCCACAGGGTTCATCAGTACACATTCTTGAAGACATTTGCTCGACATTTGTGAGGTTTTGCACATCCTTTTTATTTATCATATTTACTAGTGATATTTACAACAAAATTCTGTGCATGAGGTACAGTATCTGCCAAGATAAGGTTTTAATAGTCAAGATTTTAAGACTTTCTTCCTTTTAGTTTAGTGATGTGAAGGCCACTGGCAGATAGCAGAGTATAAACAGTGCATAAATGTGTGGGTCTGTGGGAATGAATGGGAAACTTTTTTATTTTTATTCTGTTTAAGCACTTTTGTTTAAATGGCTGTCATTGCATTGGTTGAAACTGATACAACATTCTGCTATGCTTGTGTTCAGGGTCAAGATTTCACTGGTCAGATATGATTATATCAAGCATTTGTTCTGAAAGATATTGTCCTTAGTTCATTTAATCATTTCATTAATTAGTTGCTTTCGGCTGCTCTCTGTTCGGGGTCGCTACAGCAGACCAACTGGTCCGCACAACAACTTGGCAAATGTTTTATACTGGATGCCCTTCCTGACGCAACCCTCCCATTTTTCCAGGCTTGGGACTGGCACTGCATCCAGTGGCTGGGAATTGAACCCGGGCCTTCCGCATGATAGGCGAGAAACCTACCACTGAGCCACCAATGCCTCTAGTTCATTTAATCACATTAACTTACATTATTCGTTCATTCATCTTCATTAAGTCCTTTAGTCTGATCAGGGATATGGTAGCTCTCTGGAACATTGGACACAGAGTAGGAGAATTCACCCAAGATGGGACTGTAGCTGGACATCATACTTATACTGCTTCACAACTAGTGGCAATTTAACATAGATAATCGACCCACCTGCATGATTTTTGACATTGGTAGCAAACCACAGGATGCAGAATAAACCAACAGAGATGTATGGAGAACTGTAACCTGAGCTTATGATACATTCAATATAGATTGAATTCAATATAGACTCTATTGAGTCTATATTGAATTCGCATTCAATATAGATTCTATCAATATTCCTGGGTAATTTTCTTTTGGGTTGTGAAACATCTGTGTGTCCAGCAGATGGCACTGTTCCAACAGAAGAAACATTCTTTCCTTCCTCTGTTTCATAATTAAATTTCTCTAACTTAGTTTTAAGCACACCTGGCCAGAGCATCACTGTCCTGCATGAGGAAACTCTGGAGTCTTTATCTGGGTCTAATAAACATCCTCCTAACTGGTCTTAACTGAAGATGAGTGCAGACTGCAAGCCAAACTGCTCCCAATTGTGGGATTTAAAACTTGAACATTGCCCTAACGTTAACAAAATAAATTAACTAATAGTGCACTGCATTATGAATTTTTCAACCTGATAATGTGCATGCTTTAGTGTTCAATCCATTTTGTGCACTCGGTTCTGTTTCAGGTCGATTCTGTGTGTAAAACACTCTGAGTTCTGCATCATCAGGGGCCTGTACATTAACTACATTCACTGATCCATATGCTGAAGCACACAGGAAGTTATAAAGGTGATGGTTATGTATGGTTGGAGGTACTAAAATAATCTACAGTGGTCTTGTGCGTCATTGCTCTCATACAGGAATCTCTTACACAATAATGATGAGTGTCAGAATATGAACATATGTCCTTCTAAATGTAAAGGAATAAAGCAGAGGGTGACTTCAACTGAAGATTATTCTAGCAAATTTCTAGAATAAAGCCCTCCAGTGTGTGCAGTAACAGTCAACATGGTGTGTTGTGATGTGGCCATTATTACCAGGGAGTTGATTATTTTTTAATAACTGCACACCCCAGAGTCCTTTATTCTAGAAACCTGCTAGAATAATCTACAGTAGAAAGTCTCTCTCTCTCTCTCTCTCTCTCTCTCTCTCTCTCTCTCTCTCTCTCTCTCTCTCTCTCTCTCTCTCTCTCTCTCTCTCTCTCTCTCTCTCTCTCCCCCCCTTTTTCATATCCTTCTACTCACCCTTAGCCCTAGAGTCACTTAGAGCCACTTCCTATTAAGGGCAGCTTCTTGTATGTACCACATCCATAAGTATTATACATATGTCTCCTGTTATACAAAAGGTAAAGAGCTCAGCACCATCAGGCTGCCAGAAACATGCTGAGAGTTGCAGACATTACAACATTAAGTGGACTGATTAAGTGGATTGCTCAAACATTTCAACCTTATTAATAATGCAAAGTATAATGGTGAAACTATATAATCAAACATCAGTATCTGAGCAGCAATAATGTTGAATATTTTATGATAAACAAAGGGGTAGACTATATGTTAAAATGCTTTATAATTTAAGTTATGTATTAACTGTACACAAGATGGCGGGAATGTTCATGTACATTATATGAGACTGGTGCATGTGCAGATGGTAGGCTTTGTGCCAAAAGGCGTTGTAGCAATAATCATATAACAGTCTGATGATATGTAAAGATGGGGGTGAAATATGAATAATAAGCTTTTGGACCACATAGAATGGATAAAAGAAGTTCTGGAAGAGCTAAAGATATTGTGATATTGGAAAATATTGTGTATTTCAGGGTTTTCATTGTTTTCACCCTTTAAACCAGTTCAGTAGCCTGTTTTATAATGAAATTAAAAAAAAAAAAAATTAAAATAAAATAAATAAATAAATAACTTTTTTTAAAGTTTTTTTCCACCCACAGTATTTTTTTGTAACTCATATTTAGCTAGACTTGCACATTTCCTAACAATGATTCATATAAAAATCACTGAGTTCTACTGATTTTGTTTGCTTTTTTAATAGCATACTATATAACAGTTTATTTTATTTTACACATTATGCGATGTATGTAGAGCAATCTCCCTACTGAACACCCCTTTAGATTCTTCCATAGAAAATATGTGACTCCTTGTGGGTTTTAAAGATCAGAGTTTGCACTTTAAATGGTTTTTTTTAAATATTGGCACCATTGCCTGTACTTAACAATTTAGCCTGCAAGATATGTGTGTTGATGTCTGACATATTTGAATGTCAAATAAGAAGGATTTATGGGTGTCAAGGAAAATGATTTAGTGGATTTCAGAATATTTTAGTACCATGTCATCCCACAACCTCCACCTCCAGGGTTTCACTGGTAATTTTATGTGAAGGGATGCCTCTTATTCAACTTAGTATGTCTATGAAGCAATGATCTCCCTTAATCTGTGCTTAATCTTTGTAAGGACATAGCCTTTTCGGACTGCTCCTTTGCCTCTTATTTTGTTTTGCTAGCTTAAAAATTTGACTACTATTTTCTGATTCTTTTTATTTATATAACCTGAACACACCTAAGTGTGTCTCAATCTGAAAACTTCACATTCTTGCTTTCACCTTAGAGGAAATGATATATAGCCCAAATATTTGTGAGGCATGAATCAGCAGCTTGTACGAGGCTCTCTGAGACATCTGCAGGAGTGTAAACTGTAGATTGTATTCACCTGTTCCATGCATCTGTTAACAAGTGCCTGCAGTCCCACTCGGGCCAAAGGAGAATAATTGCTTTGTGCAAAAATGAGCCATTATCTGCACAACACACCTGCAGACACATGTCATAACCCCACCTCACCCCCATACACACATCTTTACATACACACAAGCAGACTGAAATAAATTCTGTACAGCAACCAGGAGCAAATTCTATTACACAACTGCACACATACACTGACCGACATTCACTGCATCAGAGCATACAGCTCTTAGCCTCTGGTAATATCCTAAACTGATCAGATATTTTAGTGTTGTGCCTCACACACACACACACACACACACACACACACACACACACACACATATATATATTTTAATGCAAAAATAGAAGAAATGCCTGTCAAGGTCTTAAAACAAAGTCATGTGTTGCATGACGCAGTATTCGCAAATAAACACCATCATCATGCAGCCATCTGTTCCTGGAACCATCTCACTGAGCAGGTGTTGGTTCCAAATGACAAGAAATCATGTCAGCTATCCAGGATTCATAGAACCACTGTTGCTAGTGTCTCCTCTCAACCCTCCTGCTATGAACCTCCTGAATAATGTAGCCCAAATACTTCATATGGCATGACATAATGAACATAATTTTGGACATTAGGACCTGAAATGTGCTTAGGGTTGATGCTGCTGCACTGAGAGCCGCAAAGTAAACCTTCATACACAACATAGAAAAAGTGCAATGGGCACACCCAGGAGTCAGCGACCCAGACATCCTGGAGTGGAAAGGCTCAAATAATTCCCATGAAGAGGAGAAGCACCTCATAGAATAAAATGTTACAGTATGGACTAGGTGGCAGTCATGATTAGGCCATGGTGTGATGTCTAGCACCCAGTGGAGTAGGATCTATTAAAACAAAGAAGCCCTTTGCACCTTTTCTCATGGTAGATGAACAGCTGGTCTGACGTTCGAACGGCTCACTGTCCAGTCTGAACAAGGCCATAGGGTGTATACAAAGCAAGTGATGCTCTTCAGGCTCATTCTCTCATTGCGAAGACTGATTCACAAAGTGATTTTGTAATAGATTGTACTCCTGCGACTAACAGCATTCACTCTTTTGTTGTTAATGCTCTCAAATAAGTGACATTTTGGCTATAAAACATCTTACATTTACATTTACATTTCTGGCATTTGGCAGACACTCTTATCCAGAGTGCTTTGAAGTCTCTATCAATGTATACATTAACACTGGTTCAATAGGTCACAGGTGTCAGGAACAGCTGGACAGTTCCCTGCCAGGCCTGGAGAGGGCGCTGTCAGGTGAATCTTGGAAGCCTGCTTGTTTGTGTGTCTTCTTTCCCTGCCTATTGTTCTCATTCCTGATTGTGTCACCTGTTTTCAATTAGTCCTTGATGTTTTGCCCTATAAATAGGGATCCCTGTGTGGTTGTCTTTGTTGGTCATTGTTCCATGTTCTGTCTGTTAGGCTTTGGTTGATTAGTGTATGTCTTAGCGTTAGGTTTGTCTCCCCCTGTATTGTGTGTATGTGAATAAAGCAGCGCTTCGCTGAATCCCGTGTATGGGTCTATCTTCCATGGTGTGCAGGCACGTGCACGCATCACCACGGAGGTCCGGGTTTGAGCCCCGCATAGGGCGGGGGTGCCCGGACGTGACAACAGGTCAGGACATCTAGGGGAAGTTCATTCCACCACCTTGGTGCCAGAACAGAGAAGAGTCTGGATGTAGACCTAACTTGTACCCTGAGAAATGGTGGGACCAGTCAAGCAGTGCTAGTAGATCGTAGGAAGCAAGGTGCAGTGCAAGGAGTAATAAGAGCTAGGAGTCAGACTCGTGCTATAAACAGGATTTTCTCCTGCATCAGCTAGGGATCTCAGCACATAGGTCTGTCTATTTAGAGCTTGCACAAAGCTAATGGAAATTCTGGCATCTAACTGCTTAGCCAAGTTGTGTGCGATTTCATGGTGCCACATGGCCAGTCTATCTGGCTGTGCTGGTTTCTAATTTCTGAAACTGTTGGCGTTCTCTCTCCAGTATTGTTGGGCACAGGCCCGAAGAGTGACCCTATTACCATGTATAGGTTTCACCGGATTTTGTGTGTGCGCAGCAGAATGACTGAAGAATTTAAAAAAGTAGATGGGTAAAAAGCTTCCCTGTGCCTTGACCTTGGTCAGGGGTAGGCAATGTCAGTCCTGGAGAGCTGCTGTCCTGCAGATTTTAGCTCCAACCCTGAAAAAAAACTCACCTGTCTATAGCCTTAGTAATCCTAAAGACATTGATTAGCTTGTTCAGGTGTGTTTGATTAGGGTTGGAGCTAAACACTTCAGGGCAGTGGCTCTCCAGGACCGACATTGCCTACCCTTGGCCTAAGCGCTACACTGTCAGTTAACCAGCAACAGAACAGTTCCTAGCTAAAGCACTTGACTACGATCAACTCAAAATTCCTACTTGTGGACTCAGTGTAGTCTTCTCAACTAGACGTTCCTCCCAGTTCATCAACTAAACATGGCTGCACGGAGTATCAGCAGTACACAAAGTAACACTTCATCTTACCTTTAAATGAGTTGTGGCATATACAAGTATTTGTATTTGAAGTATTCACTTGTATAACATTGACTTTAAAGTGGACTGTTAATCTTCATTATTAATCAATATGAGCTGGTTTTCTCTAACATGAAACATTCTGGAGGGATATTTGGAGTTTGCATCTAAAATCAGAGCACCAAACCCCTTTTCACTATTCATTACAATCTATAAGATTTACTATTCACTTCTGCATGGTTGATGACGGTTTGGAGTGACCTCCACTCACCTAAGTCCAAACCTTTTGGCATGCAATCTATCTTTTATGATGAATAATGAGCCAGTCAACTGGCAGCTGATGCCTCCATTGCATTGTAGATGCAGTCACACAACAAAGACAGTATAATCCCAGTAAGACTGTACCTGTGACAATCCAAGTATGCCCAATAATGCACACTTGTGCTATAAGAGTATTTTCAGTTGAAGTAAATAAGAAACCTGGTACTGGGCTGACTGGGATTTAACTTACCAAACCAGACCCAACATACGTTGTGTAACTAGGAGCATGTGCATGTTTATGAATAAATTAATAGACATGTGACATTTACACAGAGGTGCAGCTCCATCACCTTTGGTTGATATGAACAACAAACAGAGCTCTGTTCCTATAATATGATGTAGATTTAGATCATACCATGACATAACTATATGTCTGTCTATAATGCTTGATATCTAAATGCTTTTGTTTAAATGTGTTGAGTGTTTTCCTTCATTCAAGCTGCACATTTGACCTTTAAACTAAAATGTGCTCATTGTGCTAGTTTAAATGCATGTTTAAGGCTGGTTTAAACGTTCTCATATGTGTCTGCCAGAAAATAGATAACATGCTCTTATGATTTTCATTATCATATCATCAGTTTTATGCTCCACCCACTGATAAACATTATTACTATGGCAACCTGTAGTAGGAACACCAACTGGCGACTTCATAGTGCAGTGACTGTCGACATGCAGAGATAAAATCACTGTATGTGTGAACATAGCATAACATAATTACTTGCTTATATATTCAAAAAGGCTGGCTTAGAAATGGGTTTCCCATTTAATGAAAGATTTCAGTACATTACATTTCAAGAACCTTTTGAAATAGACAGAAAATGCGATTTAAAATGGTAATGCTTAAATAAAGATAATTGAATATAAAACATACTAATTAAATAAAACAACAACATATTAACATATCTGCGACATTTCATTATACCAGGTGAAATAAACAGCATTCTTTCTGAAGTGAACCTCTTTAACTAACTGTGGTCATCAAGAATCAGCTACGGTTCATTTGTTTCAAAGGATGCTGCCAGTATTATTTATGCACTTCAGTGTTTTTTTTTTATCTCAGGAGTTAACGTTGCCCCAAAATATTTTATTCCTCTTATACTACCAAATCATACTAATATATTTGCCAGCAATTGCAGTGTTTCAATACTTAAAGATATATAATTTAATGCTGTGGAACATCCATGAAAAAAAAAGTTAGTTCTTTTATCACTTATGTTATAGCAGCTGTAAACATTATAGCATTTGTTTCCTTACTGGCCTTTCTCTTTCTCTCTCTCTCTCTCTCTCTCTCTCTCTCTCTCTCTCTCTCTCTCTCATTAAGCTTGTCAAGATTAATTTTTTTTTTAATTAAAAGCTTCAATTTTTTTAATTTAGAAGGTTATGGCTTTAGCTCTGATAATTACAAAGCACTGACACTGGGGACTCCTTCCGAAAGTGCTCACAGAAAGCTTATCATATTAACAATTACGCACATTTTTCTGTGAACATTTTTACCATAGAAAAAATAGATTACGACAAGAGTGTTAAACTTCTTATATAACTTCTTATCTTATAAATAAACCTCTGAGTCTCCACTATCGTCAGAGTTGTGCTGTTCTAGCAAATTAATCAACACCTTCTGACCAATCAGAATCCAGAACTGAAGGAGAACTGAACAGTGGTTAGTGTAAGAGGTTTTAGAGGTTCACAGTTCTTGTCGTAGTAGTCAAAGTACATTTTAACTTGAAATCTTTAAAGCTTGTTAATCGCTTATGATCACTTATGATTATTATTCAGTCATTTAAATGATGCTATTAGTGAAGTAGTTATGAGAGTGAGGAATTATGGCTGGAATGGCTGGAGAATTGTATGGCTGGAATGCCACCACGTTCCAAGGCTATGATTATTAACTTAAACGAAGCATGTTCGATGCCTCACAGGACCCAAGTATTCATGCACTTCACTACAGGAGCAAAATTTGTTTTATTTTATGCTCAGAAAGGGTTTTAGGTATCTACACCATCGACTAGACTATGCTTACTGCCTGCCATAAAAAACCTCCCCACAGAAATGATATCACACCACAGCATGTTCACAGAACCCCAAATCTTTATTCATCAAATTTTGCACACAGAGAAATGAGGGGAAAACACAGTTTACGCAGCTGAAGATGCAGGCAAGCATATTTTGAGAGGAAATCATGAAAAAAACAAAACAAATAAATTAAGAAAAAAAAAAAAACATTCAATGCATAATCTGTTTCCATCTCACATGTTGCTTTCAAAGAGAACGGTCACAGAAGCTTTGCCACCGTAACATAGACACACACACAAACACACACACACACACACACACATACACACACTCATTCAGATTCACACAAACAATTAGTCACTCCTCCTCAATGGCTGAAGTTAAGAGAATGTAATTTAACCACGAAAGGTTTTACATTAGTTAATAGCAGAATATATGGTGGAATAATGACAGCATTTGAGATGATTTGGTCCTGCTGGAAAAAAAGGAAAGTTAAATCGAGTGTGTTTGTGTTCAGAAAATGAAAGCCAGTGCCAACATTAGCTGGAGATGTCAAGGTGAGAAAAACATGCTCTTCTGAGTTATATAAAAAGGGCATGTAAAGAGACTAATCATTTTGCATGTAATTTTAAGTCCAGGTGTTGGCTCAGGAGCAAGAGAGTGTGGATGTTGCTGCTGCAGATGAAGAATGTGTTACACTTGAACAAGATTGATTCACTCAGCAGATGAAGGAAGTGCAATGTTATAATTATATTGTATATAAGCATAAATACACTGTATGGTTTGTTGTATATTTATGTGTGTGTGTGTGTGTGTGTGTGTGTGTGTGTGTGTGTGTGTGTGTGTGTGTGTGTGGATGCTGGAAGTGTCCCAGTGTGTCTGTTTGCATTCGTCTTAATGAGACTAACCATCATTTATTCCAGAATCTTCCAAACAACTAAATAAACAAATGATATCTCTAATCCAAAATAATTTCATAAATAAATGATGACACTGAGTCAGTGATAAGTTTGATACATTTGATTTGTGTGTTTTTGTTTAATCTAAAATTCCTATGATATATTTACAAAATAATCTGTGTCATAATCTATGAAATCAAGCAAGACCATTTAAACGGTGTAGGAGAATGTTACTTGCTAAATAGTACTGACTGCCTCTGTGTGTGTGTGTGTGTGTGTGTGTGTGTGTGTGTGTGTGTGTGTGTGTGTGTGTGTGTGTGTGTGTGTAAGAGGAGGATAAGTGAGCTGATGAGCAGAGTGAGGAAAAGTCAGGGAAAGATGCCTTCACGCTGTGAGTTCTTCTCTCAGCTCCTTGTTTCTGCGGACCACAGCAGCATGTTGATCCTGAGAGAAGAAGCACAAACACAACAACAGTCACGTAATGCCCGCAAAGAAACACCACACTGAGGCTCTAGTATGACCTAATTACACTAAAACCATTAGTACATTCTGTTATATGTGCATCTATATCTGTTCAGGTATTTATATCTGTATTGGGATTTAAACCTGAAGTGGGCGTGTCCTACACCAATTTTTCTTTTTCTTTCCTGTTTCATATAGAAGAGTGCATAGGATCGTGTGCTTGTGTGATTATTATTTTCTATGCGTATCCACCCGCAATATTTTCTATGAAAATTTCCTGCTAGAAAATAGAAATTAACCACTAGCTACCAACTTATACAACCACATCCCTGACCTAGGTCATAAATAAAAATGGGCTTTCTTTCTTCTTCTGAGCTTCAAATCTGACCGATTGTCTGCATGACAGTAGAAAAACGTCTAATAGACTTTTTAGGCACATTTTACAGGATCCCAGTCCTGATGCACACCTCTAATCTCAACCAGAAGGCTTGATGACAAGCTTTCTAATACAATATAAACAATTAATAGGCCCTCCTATTTGTTTCAGTATTTATGTCTGGCCCAAAAACATTATCTGTTCATTCCAAGTAATTTATCGGTATGCATATGACCCCAAGACTACAAGACAACTTTTTTTGTCACTGACATTCCCAAAGATGAGTCCTACAGACAACTAACAGCTTTCTACCTTCACACTCTCTTTCACACCATAGAGCAATTTAGAGATGCATCAATCTAGAGAGGCATAAAACTATAACATCTACATTCTGAGAAATACTGAAGCATTGAGCCAACTTGTTTAACTATTTAGAACTCAAAGAATTTTATATGTAAGCGTGGCTAAATGGTCACATGGTATCAATGTGATGTTCTACCTTCTCATGCAGGCGCTCCATCATGGCTGCCAGGTAAGCCCTGCGGTTCTCGGAGTTTTGCTCCATTTTTAGAATTAACTTTTCCTCAGCCATCCTGCTGAAGTTGTTGTTCTCCTCCATGGCTTTGAAAAGCACGTCTCGCTCATGCTCCCGCTTCTCAGCCAGAGCTTTCAGCACCTGGGCCTCTTGAGACTGAGGAGAGAAACCAACTATAAGCAAGCATGATATAAGCAATGCAAGCAAATGATAAGCTATATGAAATGAATAACATAAGGTTTAAGCAAATTAATCATAGCACCTTCTATATGCATTTGCTTACAGTGATAAAGCAATTTGGGTTCTGATTTTCTAATTTTCTGATTCCACACCAGAATTCACAGCATAAGCTAATCTCTCTATCAATATTCATGTCAGGAAATGAATGCTAACATGTCAGTATTAATCCTGAATTGCAAACACTCACTCTCCTGCGATTTTCAGCAGCCTCCAGTTTCTTCTGAATGTCTTCCAGTGAGATGTCCCTCTTCTTGGGAGGGGATACGATACTTTGTGCCCCATCTGACACTGGAGAAGTTGGCTTAAGGATCACCTCAAAGGCCTGACCCGAGGCTCGTTTGTTTATGGGCTTCACCTCCATAACTGTGTGATAATCACATGTGAAATGACTGAAAAGAACTATCTGGGGTTTAAAGTATTAACTGTGTATTATTGCTTTCCAGACATAGTAGTACTACTACTAATAATAATAAAAAATAATGATAAATAAATAAATAGATAGATAGATAGATAGATAGATAGATAGATAGATAGATAGATAGATAGATAGATAGATAGATAGATAGATAGATAAATGAATAAATAAATAAATAAATAATAATAATAATAATAATAATAATAATAATTATTATTATTATTATTATTATTATAATAATTATAATAATAATAAAGCTCAACAGAATTCCTACTACTACGGTATCCAATTAAGTGTAATTAAATATGAATTATGTCATTCAATTCAAATGCTGTAAATGAGCAAATATATAATATTAAATAAATATAAATCTAAGCATGGGGGCAGATATAAGACTGAATTATATCTTACACTCTGTCTTGGTGTCCAGGTTTTTCTGTAGCCTCGGGTTAAAACAGGAGCATATGAGTGAGAGCATGGACAGCTCCTTCATCTTTTCTTTGTATGCTTTGAGAAAAGAGCAATTAAATAAGCAACAATGAGAGCATGGTGTCACAAAAAGACAAATGTTTCTCTTTTGTGTGTATGTGTGTGTGTGTGTGTGTGTGTGTGTGTGTGTGTGTGTGTGTGTGTGTGTGTGTGTGTGCATGCTTGTGAGTCTAGGAGTGTAATATTGCATTATTAAATGACATTAACTGAATATTAAAGAGTTTATTTGTTAGAACGTTTTAATCATTACTATAACTTGTATGTTAAAATCCACTCTAAGTTCAGGGCTTGGGTACAGTACAGTATAAGTACAGTACTGCAGTATTTCAGCAATGTTCCCATACACCACCTGATTCATTCCAGTTAGTCCAGTTAATTCAGTTAATTTCAAAATGAAATATGAAGCTTTTACCAAGTGCAAAGAGCATATTCCTTTACCAAGTGCATATTTAAGTCTTTCCCAGCCTTAAGACACAGGTGCCTCAGCTACAAATGGATTATGAACATTTTGAGGCCGAAGCTCACAGTCTCATGAAATATGCAGGAGAGACTAATGATGCTGGTCATTTCCTGTCATTTGTGGAGTTTTACAGATTGCAGGCACATCCTTTAAACTCCATTATCTTGAGGCACAGAACAAAGCTAAAACATTGTACACACCAGTGAGACACTAGAGCTATTTGGAGATGGTCTGTGGTTTCTGATCTGTCTTTTCTTACAAGACAAAGGAGCAGACACATGGTCCCCTGTGCACGGATGTCCACTAGTGTCCACAGAGCGTAAATAATGATTTGCATGGAGCAGCAAAGGCCACCATGTGCAGTGTTCCATTGCTGCAGGGCTGGCCAGCCTCCCAATCTGTGGTCTGCTTGGCTTGCTGCTATTCCTCAGTTATTTTCCTCAACGTATAACACAGCCTGATACACCACAGTGTGTGTGTGTGTGTGTGTGTGTGTGTGTGTGTGTATATATATATATATGTATTATATATATATATATATATATATATATATATATATATATATATATATATATATATATATATATATATATATATATTGTGTGTGTGTGTGTGTGTGTGTGTGTGTGTGTGTGCGTGTATTAAATCCAATGATAAGACAGCATATATTGGTGTTTCGGGCCTGTGCTGCTGCTGTCTGGGTCGTAAAACAGTCACACCCATTTAGCCCCCAAGCTTTCTGTAAAACCTGATGCTCAACCAAATGATGGCTGAGCTTCCTTTCTTCCTTTCAAAAAAGAATGAAATTTCCATCTATTAACACTGGGTCCATAAGCTGTTGTCGATTTAGAGACTTATAGTTTGTGTTGTTAATCACAAATAGTCTTGGAAGGATCCTGTAACAAAATTACGTAGGCTTTATACACCACATAAACATGCCTACTTCTATTGCATTTCAATAAATATTTGGCATCTGTTTCATTTGAGAATAGACACCTCCTAAAATCAAGAATTCCTCTATATACTTCCCTGCATCTATTATCTTAACAGGGCGTATCATCTGATTAACAGCCTTTGCCAAATGTTTAACACATAAAGCTATCAAAGGCCATCGAGCGCACACAATGCCAGGCGGATACCACAGACGCACTCGATCTGTCATAACGCATTATGAATATAAAAACGCACGACGCGCGGTTAGAGCGGGATAAAATGATGTCAAATCCTGCGTGGATGTCTGATGTAAAGCTGTATTTTATGCAGGATTTTGCGGGAGCTGTTGTATAGGAGATGATGCCGGGTGTCTTGGGTGGGGTCTTTCTGCATTATGCTGGGGAGTGAGCTGAAGCAGGTGCGCCATTCTCCACGCAGAAACGGATAAAATTCATACACTATTATGGGTTCTGTTTACAGTTAATGCGTTTGTCTAAGCATATACTCCTATTTCAAAGTCTTTTTTATAGCATAGGGTTGTTTGTGAATAGAAAACTGGTAGGATATTAAATCACGGAGCACTCAGAAAACAAAATGAACGCGTTAAATAGGATCTAAATGGAAATGCATGTTGTTGGTATTATCTTTACATCTATTATAAGCTAGTTTGCAAGGATTTATCAGGGTTTCTGTGAATAGGCAGTCCGTCCGCTGGAATCAGACATCCCTACTCACAATCAGCATAATAACATAAATAACATGAAAATGTGATGTAGAAAGAGCAGACTTACCGACAGCGATTTTGTCCATTGTCGTGGTTCTGGGTGAAGTGTTCAGGCGTTGCGGTTTGTGCCGGTGGCGTTGAGGAGCGATGCTTAAGGCACTGAATCAGCAGAGCACAATGCGATCCGGCAGAGAGAGAGCACTAATAAGCACTGGGAGCGGTTCAGTGATCAGCATCTCCACACGAGAGCAGATTGGCCATCGCCACTTTACGTAAAAAAAGGCAGGCGTTTAAGCGAATAGCTTACACAGCTCGCAGAAATTATCTTACAGATGTTTCCTTCCTGCTGTTGCCACCGACCAATGTAAATCAGCAAGGAAAGCTGGCTCTAAGCCCAGTAAAAAAAATCCTTATGACCCCTAGATTGTTTTTAACCTCTATAATATATAATGAGAGGGAATTTCAGATCAGTTTGCATTTTACAATCATAGATACCTTGTTTAGTTATAATTCATTCATTCATTCATTCATTCATTCATTCATTCATTCATCTTCAGTATTACAGCATTATCCTGGTCTGTGGTCACACTGGATCCAAAATCTAGCCCAGGGCACAATATAGGGACACACCCTGAATAGGACACGAACCCATCAGCAAGCTATCATGCACACACACATTCACACATACAGGGGCAATTTAGTCTTTACTCAGGGGGTCTTCAGTCTTAAAGGTCGGTGTGGCTGCAAGATTTCATTTCAACCAAGCAAGAGTTGCACACCTGATTCTACTGGTTAATTCGTGTGCCAGCTGTATGGGTGAAAAGGAAGCCGATAAACCTTTGTAGGTATGATTGACCAATTCAGTGCAGTTATTATTATTATTATGGTGGGACGAAACCAGAGAACATAGAGGAAACCCACAGGAATGTTAGGAGAACAGGAGACACTTCACACAAATGTTAAGAAATCTCCAACCAAAATCCTGCCAGGAATCCTGGAGCTGTGTACCCGCTGTGATGCCATGCTAACCTTACTCATTTTCAGTAACTGCAAATAGACATCCATAGATGTGGAGCCTATTCCAGAAATTCTGAGAGAGAGGTGGAAATACACCCTAAATGGGATGCCATTTCATCCCCACACTGTACTACCTATTGGTATTCACAGCCCTAAAGAGCCATATCTGATACATGACATGCAGGAAAACAATTGGGCCTTCTGTTTTTTTCTTTACTAGGGACAGAAATGCCTACATTAAATGGCAAATATCAAAAAAAAAATTTAAAGTGGCTGCTTACGGCCAGTTGGAATCAAATGCTGTCCAAGATAGTCGGTAAACCTCCCTCCCCTTACTTATGTTGTATCATAGAGTGAGTCATCAGCATGTCATGATCAGCATTTTCAGTTTGCCAGTAACCAGCAGCCTGGCCAAGTGCAACTGGCATTATTACAGAGACAATCATAATTATCTCAGGATTAGAAAAAAATACTCTAATCTTAATGAAAACAAAAAAGGCTCTATAGTGCTGTGTCATGAATATAGTGAAGCGTGCAACAGTAAAAGATTTCTACACTCATCACACAGAAGTGCAAGGAACATGATCAGAGCTTTAACAGCACAGCATGTGTTGCACTACAGACAAATTCACTCCACTAAATACTGCAGAAATAGCAAACAGAAATTCTGTAGTCTTATGTTATGTGATTTTCCACGCTGCTCTATTTTATTCCACTGTTTTCTGGTCTATTCTATTCTAATTCTATTTGGATTTTTATTCTATTCTATTATAACTGATCCATTTTGATTTATTTTATTCTATTTTAATCAATTTTATCTGTTCTATTCCATTGTATTGTGTTGTATTCTGTTTTATTTGGATACTATTCTATTCTATTCTATTCTATTCTATTCTATTCTATTCTATACTTATCTGTTCTATTTTGTTTTATCCTTTTCTATTTTATTCTGTTCTGAATTCTCATCCCTTTTCTCATCTCCTCTATTCTCATTTTTTTTCTTCTTAATGTTCTCTTCCAAACAAATCATATATTCTTTTTTATTTTGTTATTTTTCATTTTCTTCTGTTCTGTTTTTACTCTATTACATTATATTCCCTTTTTCTGTTTTCTATTCTTTGCCTTCTATGTTGTAATCTAATCTCTTTGCATCAAGAATATTCTACTCTATCACATTCTGTTGTATTCTATTCGATTCTGCTCCTAATCTGTTCTGCTATTCTATTAACTGTTTCTTTTTATTCCGTTTTATTTTATTCTATTTCTCTACTCTAATTGTTTTTGTTTTGTTCTGTTCTGCTCCGTGCTTTTTTTCTTTATTCTATTTTATTATAATCTATTCCACTCTGTTTTATTCTATTATATTCTCTTTTTTCTATTTTTATTCTCTTCTATTCTAATCTAAACTCTTCTGTTCTATTCTATTGTTTTTTCTGTTTTATTCTATTCTGTTTCTTCTGTTCAGTTTTGTTTTATTCTGTTCTTTTTTATTTTCATTTATTCTATTCGGTTATATTCTGTTCTCTGCTAGTCTGTGTTGTTCTGTTTAATCTCTTTTGTTTGATTCTCTTTTATCCCATTCTATTTTGAATTATTCTATTCTGTTCTAGCCTAATCTTAAATTTCATTTTATTTTGTTCTGTTCTATTTTATTCTACTCTGATATATTCTATCTATATTTTATTTATTTTATCTGTTTTATTTTGCATTACTGTTGTCTGTTTATATTCTATAAATATTTATTATTATTAGTAGTAGTAGTAGTAGTAGTAGTAGTAGTAGTAGTAGTAGTAGTAGTAGTATTATTATTATTATTATTATTATTATTATTATCATCATCATCATGCTTTCAGGGTTTCCTCTGGGTTTCCAGGTTTCCTTCCACTTTCCAATAACATTTTCAGTAGATAGGTTGTGCTAAATTATCCCTAGGTGTAAGTGTGTGCATGTGTGTGCATGGTCTCAAATGGTAATGGACTGATGTCCCATCCAGGATGACTTTTTCCAAACTTGTGCCTGGATAAAGACCAGGATAAAGCAGTTAATGAGGATGAATGACTCAATATTAAGTACAAAAGTCCGTATTAATACACTCATTTACTCCCATACTATTGTTTCTATAGTAACAGCTAATTCATGGGGACATTGTATAGAGGACACTCCACATAAACTAAAGCCAATAATAAAAGGATTAAAAGAACATGTAGCCTTCTGATTAGCCTAAAGATTTCTGTAAGGAGACGTTTAATGAGCATAACGTTTAAAACAAGCTCATCGGTCAGATTTAGCCAATAACTGTGTATGTCGTAGTTGTAGTCCATGTACTTTTTTTTAAATTATGACATCATTACCCAGAATCCCACTCGGCTGACCTTCAGTGGGAGGAGACACAGGGGGAAATCGTAAGCATGGCTGCGGGGATACTAACCAAAGGTGAAATGTTAAATGAAACATATTGCTTAAAAGATTTAGCTGACAGCCTTAAAATGGAGCCAGAGATAGAGTTTTAGAAGTAGAAGTATGGATATATGTTTTAAAATGTGAAAAAGACTGTTTGCTTTGTTTTATTTATATAGAGTAATGTCTCCTAGCTAATGACCGGCTAGCTGCTAAGTGTGCTAAATGTTTCTGAGCTAGTCAGTGAGACTCGGCACTCTAACACGAATAAATGAGAAATATCAGGTGGGAATATGGAAACGCTTAAATATGTTATTCAGCAGCAGAACTTATTATTAATGTATGCGTGTTTAAGCTAGTTAAGCTATCAAGTGCTCAGCTATTTTTCATGTTAATATTTTGACGTTCGGTGTTGTGTATTAATTCAGTATATTATAGTATTTAATTGGGATATACCTTGTCTATAATTCTAACATAACTTCCGGTTATAACTTGGTTATAAGGTATTTTAATTAACGAATTCTGCTGTTGCTCACGAGGTAATTTGCCTTGACTTACACTATATTGCCAAAAGTTTTGGGACACCCCTCCAAATCATTGAATTCAGGTGTTGTTTTTCACGGGTTGGGCTTGGCCCCTTACTTCTAGTGAAAGGAACTCTTAATGCAAAGAGCAGAGTGTGTGAGCCAGGCCTTCTGTTTCCACATCAGTGCCTGACCTCACAAATGCGCTTCTAGAGGAATGGTAAATAAAAAAATTCCCATAAACACACTCCTAAACCTTGTGGAAACCCTTCCCAGAAAAGTTGAAGCCGTTATAGCTGTAAAGGGCGGGCCAACTCCATATTAAATTCATGTGCATGTAAAGGCAGATGTCCCAGTTTTGGCCTGGCTCAGAGTCTCCTCTCTAATTCATCCCAAAGGTGTTCTATCGGGTTGAGGTCAGGACTCTGTGCAGGCCAGTCAAGCTCCTCCACACCAAACTTGCTCATCCATGTCTTTATGGACCTTGCTTTGTGCACTGGTGTGCAGTCATATTGGAACAGGAAGGGACCATCCCCAAACTGTTCCCACAAAGTTGTCTTGGTATGCTGAAGCATTAAGAGTTCCTTTCACTGGAACTATGGGGCCAAGCCCAACCCCTGGAAAACAACACCTGATTTCAATGATTTGGGAGGGTGTTCCCAAACCTTTGGCAATATAAAGTGTATTTCTATATATCTTCTGTTGATGTGGTCTCTCCTTGTTGGTTTTGTGTCAATAGTAATCCATGGTGTACGGAGCAGTCGGCTAGTGGGAGCCGTGTTTTCCTCCAGCAGCCACACCTTCACCACTGCTGCTAAACCCACACCTGCTTCTCACAATGAGGATACTGGTATGGAGCTCAAGCCAAAGATTTGCACATGTATTTACATCATTTCTGATCAATACTGTGACTAGAAATGTGATCAGTGAGCAATACAGTGTGAAAGGGTGGTGATGTAAGAAAAAATAATAAACTGTGGGGTGGACTGACACATTACCACCCCAAACTGCATGTGCTGAATGGTTTTATTTCACTTGTACCACAGCAATTTGGCAACAATTACAGTTTTAATTATTAATGAATTACATGTTGTGCCTCTTAACAATTTATTTACAAGACAAGTTACTTTCTGCTGTCATTTACATTATTGCATCCGTTCCTTTACCTACTTGTTTAAATAAAAGGGGGAAAAAACAGTTTGTCATTTTGCCACAAAAACAGAGAGTAAGACTCAGACTCTCTTCTGAAGGATCATTACACAGACTCTTTACATAAATGTTAAACACCTTGTAACAGAAAGATTCACCATATTAATAAGTATTCATTATATGTCAATGTTAAATAACAGTGCTTTTTAAACTACCCTAGAGTTTACGTGGAGTACCATCCATACATGTGCTTGTCAATAACTTGTGTAGAATAAGTGTGTTTTTAAAAATCTGTGTGTGTAGCTGCACCATCAGTGCTGCTGTGATAGCAGGTTCATCAGAAAAGGCAGAAATGTGTCTGTGGTGTAATTAGTTAAACAGTGCATTCTGTAATATTCACCACTGTGACAAGGTCGTAATGGGCATGTCAAAATATAACTCAAGACACATTTTGGGTTTGGGGGCATCCTTGAGCAGCTGTTCAACACTCCTGAGTCGAGTCAGTATCAAGCCTGTGATGACCTGAAACATAGGATCAGAATCTGTTTGGATTTATTCTGATGTGATCAACAGTCCTTGTCTGTGCTATGAATGTGTGAAATATTGAATCCACAACACATATGTTTCCATGGGCAAACTGTCTTAAATCACACTGGCTTGTGGCACTGAGAAGAAATCAGTATCGGGTAAATATGCAGTATCAGAGATGCTCAGTGCTCTGATATAAATATAGTATCTTTGAATTCTTTGGTTGCAAAAAGCACAAAAACTCTTAGTGCAAGCTGCATTTCAGATTTGGAAAAAAAATACAGCCACAGCAAAATTCACCTAGAAAAAAAGCCTGGAGAGACTCATATGACTGATTTTCTTACAGATGTGAACAATAAGATCATGAACTTTCCTCTGACCCAGCCGGACTTCTTCAGCGTGTCTGAGCTCTTTACTATAAAGGACCTGTTTGAGGCCCGAGTCCACCTTGGCCACAAGAAAGGCTGCAGGCACAGGTAGAGCAAAAAGATTTCAATTATTATTATTCATCAATCCAATTTAGATTCTGTACATAGTTGTTTTTAACACGTATGGCTAGCTGAGGCTCGCACAGCCTCTTCCACACTCTTTCCATCTCTGTGTGTCCTGTATTAAATTCCCCTTCTATCTGTCTATCTCTGAAGATTGATGGAGCCCTATCTGTTTGGTACACGCCTGGACATAGACATCATTGACCTGGAGCAGACGGCACCGCACCTACAGCAGGCTCTGAACTTCACAGCACACGTGGCTTACCGTGGCGGCATCGTGCTCTTCATAAGCCGCCGGCGTCAGTTCACACACCTGATTGAATCTACGGCGCAACAATGTGGTGAATATGCTCATGCACGCTACTGGCAGGGGGGGGTGCTTACCAATGCCAACGCCGCCGGAGTGCGCCTTCCCGACCTTATTGTCTTCCTCTGTACACAAAATAGCGTGTTTCAGACACACACTGGCGTACGCGATGCCGCCAAGGTCAACATTCCTACAGTGGGTATCATCGACTCAGACTGTGACCCAAGCCTTATCACGTATCCAGTGCCGGGCAACGATGACACTCCGGCTGCGGTGGAGCTGTACTGCCGTCTGTTCAGGATGGCCATCAACAGGGCAAAGGACAAGAGGAAGCAAATGGAGCTGCTCAAGGGGCTATAAATGAAAGAAAAAAGAGAGAGAAACATTCTAGAGACACAAAGATAGGTTAAATGCAAATTCTGCACTTCTGACGGAATTTTTTCTTCTTGGTCATTGTTGATATTTCTGGTCCCCTCCTCAAACACACCACTGATAGAATCAGATAATTATCAAACCCCACACCACCTCTGGGTGTTTCCATGCAGGGATTCTCTAAAATGTGGAGTTGATTTAAATGTGGCTTCAGATTAAGGTTGGAAAGCCCTTCTCACAACACAGAGATATAGAAGAAATGTTCAAGGCACTGAGGACTGGGTTGAGAATCCATGTGATAGAAGTCCTTCAGTAAGTCAAGGACACTGAAAGACTCCAGGATTTTTCTGTGTATCATGTGAAGTTTTGATGTATTATTAAAAGTATGGGTTCCATCACTAAGAAAAAAGATGATTTCTGAGTAAATCTTGTTTGTTTGTTTTTTTGTAGTCTACACATCAGGTTTCCTGGAGAAAGCCCCTCCACTGTCCTACACATTTTAGTGGTTTTCATCTCTACTTCAACTCCGAAAGGAGTTCTTATACGGTTGATTGTATCTTATGAATCAGAAGTGAAGTGAAGCACTTGAATTGATGCACATGGGTGTGAAGGCCGGCCCGTGTGATCCGATCCAACAGATGAGCTACTGTTGCTCAAATTGCTGAAGAAGTTAATGCTGGTTCTGATAGAAAGGTGTCAGAATACACAGTGCATGATGGGTCAGGGCTGTTTTGGCAGTAAAAGGAGGACCAACACAATATTAGGCAGGTGGTCATAATGTTATGCCTGATCAGTGTATAAGACTATTGACACTGAAGACTGTATCCTAGTGAAAATTCCATAATTTCAGAGAAGCTCAGTGTGATCTATATTCAGTATGTGACACTGAACAGGTTTTTTGGTTTTGTTTTTAAAACAGATTGTAAGGTTTCAATCAGATCCACCAGGGGTCGCCAGTAGACCTAGTGAAAATCTCACCATGACTTCGTTACCAGACACACCCACGCCTCTCATAAAGCAGTGACCCAGACAACAAACCCAAGCATGAGACATGAGAGAAAATATGCAGCCAGCTGCACTTTACAATCACAATAGTTGGAGTCAGTGCACTGAAAAGAAATAAAAGAGTGTTGTTATGGGTGTGTGGGGCCAGCATGGGGAATGTGTTTGAGACACATGGAGTGTTATTCCTAAATGCTGTGGACTATTTCAGGTTTTACATTTTGGGACACGACTATGAAATAACAACAACTTGGTTTAATCTTTATATAATAGCTCTGCTTTTTATAATGTAGATTATTTCAATTAACAGACAGCATAAAGCAAAGAGAATGTGTTATCAAATCTTCAAATATATAAAAGTGTTTGCATACACAGCGTTCAGGTGTGACTACTAGCAAAGGCATATCTGTATAATTCATATAAAATACTATGGATATAGCCAGGGCAGGATGTCACCAAAACTTTGTGTTTGGCTTTGAAAAAAGTTAACTTCTCTTGAAGGCATTAAGCTTCTTTTTGATGAAATGGCCAATGAGGATCTGAGGTCTTTGTTGGTAGTTGTGCAGGACCTCATGAGAGCTGGTCATCTGGTCTCCTTTCAGCCGGTCCAAGAGGGTGACGCACACCACAGCCGCTGGGAAAGGAGTCAAAATGAGAAATGTTTACAGCAATGCAATGTTGAACTCTGTCATATATTAAAGATGGATATATTAAGATGCAGGTCTCTCTCTCTCTCCCTCTCTCTCTCTCTCTCTCTCTCTCTCTCTCTTTATTCCTGACTTTTCAGTGACAGAACCCTAAGGCCCAGGTCAATCATTTATAGGCCTCACTTGATAAGGTTTTGGATTAAATCCAATCAATTCGAATAAATAGCCAAACAGGCTTAATAAATACAGCAACTCAATAATGAACATCATATCTTTCCTATATAAAATAATGTCCTGCAACCGACTTTTTAAACCACTGCTAAAATGTGTAAGGTCAAAACTCTTTACTGTTTAAACAGCTGCACCTTGAACCTCACAAAGTCTTTATAGACCCTGATCTAAAGACATTTTACTTTCACTACTTTACACTTATCTCCTTTGTTTTTTTATTTCTCCTTTCCCACATCTCTATAGTCTTACAGACTTTCAGAACAGAAAGAGTGATTCCTTCTCCCTGCATACTGAACTGCAAAGTACACCAATCAGGCATAACATTATGAGCACTGACAGGTGAAGTGAATAACACTGATTATCTCCTAATCATGGCACCTGTTAGTGGGTGGAATATATTAGACAGCAAGTGAACAATTTGTCCTCAAAGTTGATGAAGTTGAAAAATGGGCAAGTGTAAGGATTTGAGCGAGTTTGACAAGGGCCAAATTGTGATGTTGTGAGTTCTACCTCGTATATTACTGGGTTTGCACATGGCAGCAAAAGCAGAAGATTCCATCTCAATGTTGCGGACTCCTGCTGCGTACGCCTCGGACAGGTAGTTTTGTTTTTCCTCTTCGGTGTATGAACAGAACGCGCCGTCCAAACGCGATTGACCTGCATTAACACCAGTAATACAGTGAGTGAGAGAGACAGAACACAGCTAAAGTTAAAATGGATATAACAGAGCTTCACACCAGGTTTAGTATAGTGGAACATTGGATTACGATGTTTCACCTTTCACTCTGCTCATACTTTACCCAGGGTTAACAATTAATCCTGAGTATTCATAATCTGATGTTTCACTCTGTACATTCCTAAACCCTGGGTTAACTTGCATATTTTCATATTTGTGAATTGCCAACAACTACGACTGAATAAATACAGCATCAGACCGGTTTAAATAACAGCATTTCTGGCACTTTGACATCACTGTGAAAAATGTCACCATGTTAATCCTTCTTGACTGTTTTAAGCCTCTTGAGATGCACAAAGGCAAGAAAACACAAAGGAGCTAATTATATGAATATTTTCATGATTGTTTACTTCACACAGGGGGTTTCTGTGACTGTACACAGTACGTGATATGAGGCACAAGCTGTTCAATTTCTGATAGAGTGTCTGTTGCTAAGCATCTGGTTGTAACATTCTAACACCACATTGTTTTAGACCGTACATGTTTGGCACAGCAGTGTGCGTTAACACTGTAAAAGTCTACGCTTTAGAGCAGGGTTTCATAATTCCGATTACAAAAAAACAGGGTTTAGAACAATGCTAACCACAGTTAAGTGCAGTGTGAAAAGCCCTATTTCTCACTCCTGCACTTACAAAACTCACAACAATACCTTCATAGAAGTCCAGAGTGCACATGGTATTCCCAATGACAGTCTCAAACTCTCCCAGCTCTTTCCCACACTGCAGCAGCTCCTCTGCCAGCTCGACATCCAGCTCCGTGCTCCTCACCACTGTCTTACCCAGGATCACCTGCTCGAAGCGGGGCAGGAATCTGGCATCCACCGACTGTTTGGTGACCACAACTGTGCCTGGCTGCAGACCTGCAGACAAACAAACCAAGAAGACTAGATTCTAGTTTATTCCTTCTCACTCATCTTCATTATAAAGCTTAACTTCTTCCATTAACAATAACATACTGTATATTAGTACTAATATAACTGTTAATGCATAAATCTAATATTAATAGTGTATTCTACATGCAACTAGTTCGAGTCAATCTGTTGTGTCTGTTCCTGCTTTATTAAGAAAGCTAGTGTGTTATAAGTGTGTACCTATTCCACCCGAGGTACCAATGCGTATGATAGTGACGTCAGTGCAGCGGGCATGATAGAGGAGTTTGATAAGCTCGTGTAACATTACTGAGATTGAAGGAATGCCAATGCCATGCTAAAACACAGAAATATTCAACTTTACATTGCAGAACAACTCAGATTGTGTAGAATTTAAATAACATACACACACAGTATTGTGTTAAAGCAGCAGTCTTTCAAGTCTTTCTTGTTTGACATTTGTTGACTTACACTAACAGACAGCACTGGTCCTACTTTGTACATGGCATAGCGATCTGTTCCCTCACAGATGTTTGGGTACTCTCCTTTTGGATCTGCTAGGCCCAGCTCTTTAGCAATGTACTCAGTAAAAGACTTCATCCTCCATGGACTTCCCCCGACACATACAAGCTACAAGAAGAGGAAATGCAATTTGGCTGTGATGCAAGAATCCAAGTCATTTCAGTTACCGGAAAAAAAACTTGAAGCTTAAACTTCGGGCACATCCTGGACAATTAAGCAATATAATAGCATAGTGCAATACAATCTGATCATTTATTAACTTACTTTAACATCCCCAAACTGTTTTGGCAGGTCATGATTGGTGGTATCCAGGTTGAGATGGTATAGTATGTCTTCTTTTATGGACTCCAAATGAGGATTGTTCACACGTACGAACCTATTAATAAATAAATAAATGTAACTATGACTTAAAGGAAAAATCCATCCTGAAACACAAGAAATATGTTTATATTGAAATATCAGTGGTGTCCTTCATGATTCTGGTGCAAATTTGCATTTTGCAGACACCCTTATACTACATCCACAATTTACTGCTTGTTCATGTGTTCTCATTACCCCTATGAAAGTTTAGTGGTTTTGTCCCATTTTGCCATGGCAGGGGGAGGGTGCTCACCAGTTTCCAGTGATGTTCGATGTTATATAAATGAGAATAGGACTAGTGGAGACTGCAAATGTACTCAAAGTTGTTGCATCAAGTTATGACAGAGATTCAGCTTGGCTTGTTAGTGATTTATGAGATGATGAAGGCACCACTGTTGACAGCTGTATTAGCATGAAAGCTGGATACTGATCTGTGTGAGAGAGCCATACAGACTAAAGGACTAAAGCACTGCTGAAGTGCTCACTTTAATAAGTAGAGAAAAAGCAAGGGCTAAATCTGGCCTCCTGGTGGTCCAGCGGCAGGATCCCATTGTCACGTCTGCCGCAGCCCCCGCCCTATACGGGGCTCGAACCCGGACCTCCGTGGTGCCGCGTGCTCCAGCACGCCGTGGAAACAGACCCAACCGCAGGATTCAGTGAAGCACTGTTTTTATTGACACAAACACGATACAGGGGAAAGACGAACATAACACTAGACTCTGTGGTTACATTAAACCAAAACCAAAACCAAAACCAAAACGTAACTCAACAAGCATAACACCCACGGGACAGCTATAAACTAAACATTGACCCACGCCACACATGCACACCAGGATCCCTCTTTATAGGGAAACACATCAAGGTAATAAGGGACAGGTGACACAATCAGGGTGGAGAACAAAATGCAGGAAACACACAGACATAAACAGGCTTCCAGGATCCTCCTGCCAGCGCCCTCCCCGGGCCTGGCAGGGAACTGTCCAGCTACTCCTGACACCCATGCTCTCATTGCCGCGGCCTGGGTTCAATTCCCGGGCAGGGCGCCAAACCCAGCCACTGAAGAGTTAACTCTCATTGCAGGTCCCAAGCCTGGATAAAAATGGGAGGGTTGCAACAGGAAGGACATCCGGCATAAAACAAATCAAAAATTATCCGGACTCTACCATTGTGCAGGACAAACGCTAGGATCAAAAAAAAAAAAAGGCAAGGGCTAAATCTGGTGGCAAAACTATCAGCAAGTAGTCAAACGGCATTGTGGGTGATGCAAAAAAAAAACTCTGTAGTGAAAACAGACCGAGGTGTGGATAAAAAAATAATCCATTTTATTTGTATAGTGAGTTTAACAATGAACATTGTCACACAGCTGATTTACAGAAAATATATAAATTCAGGATGTAATTTTTTTTTTATTATTTATAAATGTATCTCCAGTGAGCAAGCCAGAAGTGATGGTTTTGAGGAAAAACAACATGAAGAAGAAGAGGAGAGGAACAAGACTCATAAAGGGAATCTGTCCTCCCTGAGTGACACCGGATAATGTAATTGTAAACAACTTTCTAGTTTTAACATCTTGTTGAAGTTATCAGCTGTTCACTGATGGAGACTTGAGTGTAAAAGTGTTTGTGGCAAATTATCTACAACTGTAGACCACAGCCTTCGTAGCAAATCACTGACCTCTAATAAAGATCATATTTCATTTACAAACATCAGGTCATTCAAGGTGCATTTTCTTTTACGTTTTAATATATCAGAGTATTTCAGCACAGCCATTAAAGTGTGCGTTTGTGATCAGCTCTTGAAGACAGCACAACGCAAATAGGAGCATTACTGTGATTTGCACTGACCTCAGGTCAATCATTCCCGTTTTCTTTATTAAATTAAAAGGACATGTACATGATTGTCTATTTCATCTTCACAGTCTAAATCATTCGCCAATATATTTTTTTTCCAGTGTGCGTGAATTTGAAACCTATATCTTTATAACAGTACCTGTTTTAAAGATACCTATAACAAATATATAAAGATTATTAAGGTACCTATAACAAACCTATACCTTTATGAAGTTCAACTTAACTTTCTAAATGAAAGCAAAGGAGCTTTTTTAATCACTGAAAATGAATAAGAGTGGTTTTTGACCATTTCTGCCTACCTTTCACACTGCCCTCCTTTTCTCTCATCGCCGGAACCTGAAAGCATTTCTTCTTATCTTCTAAAAAGGGACATGGGCAAAGATGTGTACCAGAAACAATCAACAGTGAGGTCATGAGCAATGAAATGACCTCTCATACTTTCTGTTGCTAACTTTCTCCTTAAATAATAGCATTATCTAGTCGAATAGAGGAATAAATGGATATCAGCTCACACATACCTTTAATCAAACAAATGACTTGATTCCTGGACTCAGGCTGGATGATTTCCCCTCCAAATGATGCTGTGTTGCTCTAAGCCTGTATATATGTCTGGTTTCAGACAGGTAAAAAAAAAAAAAGGATACGTCACTGGCCTTCTTTCGGTTTTCCCCGATATTGCGTTAATAAGTTTTGGCTGAATCCTAAACGACGCCAGACTGTACGTGTAGTACGCTAGATAGGTCGCAGGCAGGAATTATTTTATACACTACGTAGAAGAAGTGTATAGGGAATACGGTGATGATTCAAATCGAGCCCATAACATTTGGCTGCAATACTGAAAGTACGTAGCAGCCTTTCACCATTCAGTGAGGAAGTGCTGTGCTGTGTGCTCTGTGCGCCACACCAGAAACGCCGGCTAACTAGTGGCATTACAGTTACACACAAAAACAACAAATTAACAAATTAAAATGGTGTCCTGTAAACTTTATAGAAAATATAATGACTTTAACAGTTGAATTCAATTTGAAGTCCTAAGACTTCAGAAATGGTTATATATATATATATATATATATATATATATCATATGCTAACAGGAAATTTTGTCGTACAAGTGTTGGGTCGACTAAATACTTAAAAAAATAAAATAAAAAAACGTCATAAGACCCAAACAATAACGTTATATAAGATTTTTTTTTTTTAAATGAAGACATTTATTTATTGTGTTATTTCCAACGGTTACATTTTTGTTTCCAACAAAAGTGAGGTGACAATGATTTTTTTTTTTTTTTTTTAATGTTTTATGTTGCAAAAGTTGCTAAAGCTTTTGATTATGTAGTAAAGCTAAAGGGGGGAAAGAAATCTCTCAGACTGTAATTAATAACTAAAAATTTAAATTTTATCCAAATATACACCATCTAAAGGCTAAATCTTTGTAGACACCTGACCATCCCATCCCAGATTTAGTCCCATTATGCTGTTAATTATTACAATCTCTGCTCTTATGGAAAGTCTTGATTTTGGAGTGTGGAGAGAGAAAAAAATGAATTCTTCCACACCTATATGGAGCTCACTTTTTGCACAAGGGGAATACTGATGGTAGAACATATTTGGGCCTTTTAGTTCCAGTGAAAAGAAATCTTAACACTTTACAAGACCTTCTAGAAAACTGTGAACTTCCAATATTGTGACAAGTGTTTGGGGAACAATCACATATAGATGTGATGACCAGTTATCTACAAACCTTTGGACATACCCTGATCAGGCATAACATTATGAGCAGTGACAGGTGAAGTGAATAACCCTGATTATCTCCTCATCATGGCACCTGTTAGTGGGTGGGATATATTAGGCAGCAAGTGAACATTTTGTCCTCAAAGTTGATGTGTTAGAAGCAGGAAAAATGGGCAAGAGTAAGGGTCAAATTGTGATGGCTAGACGACTGGATCAGAGCATCTCCAAAACAGCAGCTTTTGTGGGGTGTTCCCGGTCTGCAGTGGTCAGTATCTATCAAAAGTGATCTAAGGAAGGAACAGTGGTGAACTGGTGACAGGTTCATGGGTGGCCAAGGCTCACTGATGCAAGTGGAGGGAGCAAAGACTGGCCCGTGTGACCCGATCCAACAGACGAGCTACTGTTGCTCAAATTGCTGAAGAAGCTAATGCTGGTTCTGAGAGAAAAGTGTCAGAATACACAGTGCATGACGGGTCAGGGCTGTTTTGGCAGCAAAAGAGGGAACAACACAATATTAGGCAGGTGGTCATAATGATATGCCTGATCGGTGTATAGTGCATTAACCAAATAAACAACTTCCTAGATTTTTTTTTTTTTTACCTAAAAGCATTTAGGAAGGAAATTGAGTACCATTATAACATTCATATTAGCAATATCTAAAAAACAAACAAGCAACACATGATAGTCAGTTGTTTGGATGTTGCTTAAACACACTGTTGTAGGTGCTACAGTTGCAATCATGAAATTGCAACTGACATCCATATTTCTCTTCCAGCTAGGTCAAAGTGGAATTATTTCACAACTAAAAACAGTCTGGCATAAGACTTGTATTTCTCAGGACTTTAGTACAGTTATGAACTTCACCAAAACACACAAACAGTTACAAAATACAATATGTACAATATTCCTTTTAAATACATTTCAAACAAAAAGTAAAATGAGTCGCATTGACTTCGTTAACTGAAAAGTACCATGTTCAAAACAACAGCGGAAATTGCTTGCACAGAACTCCAACCCCTTTATTCCCCTTATTTACACTGACGTACAAGCCAGATCCATTTTGGCAAATAAATATGTGTAGGAAGTTTAGTTTAATCTGGAATTGTGGAATCATGTAAACATCTTGAAGGACCCCAGGCATACAGTCTCCTCAGGCACAAAGTGCAGCACAACTCTATACTACATTCTGCAAAACTCTGTTAGTATTCCACTCCAAAAAAAAAAAAAAAAGTCATACAAGTTCATCTGAATGTTAGTAAGTAAGAATTAAAGAGCACACTGAAATTAGAAGCTGCAGGATGTGGTCTAGATGCCAAAATAAATAATGTCAGAGGTCAAAATGGAAACTTATCCAAAAGCCCTTTGAAGGCTCTGAACTTGAACCATTTCCACAAAGACAATGACGTACAGTACTGTAAAATTCTTCAGAGGAGGAGTTCTCATTGCTTCTTAGTTTTTCTTTATTACTCGATAAAGATGGAACAGTTGAGAAGGCTCAGTTGAAACTTCAACAGGAATCATTATTCAGGCGACCTAGAGAAAAGACATACAAACATCAGCTTACTTTGTGTCTCCAGATTTAACAGTCTGGTGATAATTCCAACAGAAGACATAGAACAAATCGTGAACTAAATATCACTCCTGTAAACCAGGGAGTCAAACCTTTTGCAGCTAGGATTCTGTTTAACTGTAGAATAATATTTATGAATGTAATCCAACTATATGATACATACAGTAATAATCAGGTTTCTTATTGGAGCCAAAAAACTTTATATTTCTGAATTTTACATTGACATAGACCTGAGGTCTAAGCATGTTTGGCAAACATGCTTGTATACCACTGGCATCCAGTCCAGGCTGTACCCTGCCTTGTGCCCTGAGTCTCCTGGAACAGGCTCCAGATCCCCTGTGACCCAGTAGAATAAGCGGTGTAGAGAATGGATGGGTGGAATTTGTCCAACACTGAATTTTGAAATTTGACAAAATGTATTTATTTCAATCAATAATGAGCAAGCCAGAGGCACCATTCAATTCAATTCTTATAACAAGTCAAGAATAAATCCAACAATGGGTTGTGATTTTCACAGGAGAGAGAGAGAGAGAGAGAGAGAGAGAGAGAGAGAGAGAGAGAGAGAGAGAGAGAGAGAGAGAGACGGTGCTGTAAACCATCTGATCCATCATGGTCACTCTCATCGGTCACTTGACATCAGCTGTCAAATGCATGCAGGGCAGTCGTCTAGAGCACATAAATAAATGAAGAGGTCTGCTGTATGCCCTTAACTACACACTTCAGGTTTGAAAAATATTAAGCACTAGGCTCATCCGTTGTTTTTCATTATATGCATTTGGCAACAATATTCAAGCGGTGAAGAGCAACACTTGTTTATGATGCATGGAGTGACACAGTGGAGTTCATCTTGTATGAGTTACCACAAAGGTGAGCTAGCTACCGTGCTCCAGTCCTATGAATGTCTGGTTTTGTCAGATGTGAGAAGAGCATACCTAATAATTTATGTTCTCACTCTCTCTGTTGAACTATACAGGCTACTCCTGAGATACCAGCGATCTTGACCCCTTCTGCTGGCCGGATCAGCCTGATCCATCCTGGTGCCCTACTTCTGTTTGGAGTTTGCATTACCTACTGCTCAGGATAAAATCATGCAGATACAGACCAGTAGCTTCAAGCCAGGCTTCTTTCTCATTCCAGGACTATTTGGCTGATGTTAACACCTGGATATTGTGCAAATTTTTTGTCATTTGAACTGTCAAATGTCATTGTCAGAGGTCATTTGCATCTGCCGAAAAAATTCTCAAACCTCCTTACTTTAGAAGTCACATGTGCTAGACCTGGCTCTAGAAACCTAGGAGCAAGTCTAAATTCAGGTCTGAGTTGTTCACAGCATGTGAAGAAGTTCAGGTTTAGTCTTGCTTTCTCCAGCTCGGAAAATTTCTTAAAAATTGGATCAAGTCTGTTTCTGACACAAAGAAAATTACATATGCTTTAATTTTCCCAGAGGCTTGATTTTTGTTTTCTCAAAAAGCCAAGCTTCAGTAGCCAATGAAGCAGATCAATCATATTACCTCAATCTTAGCATCCTTACAGTGGGTACCTTTAGAATTGGTTTAATAACACATCAAGTGCTACTCATACTAGATCCCTCTGCTCATCTAGACTAGGTCTGCTAGCTGTTTCACCTGTAGATTAAAGGTGACTGCAGCTTTGCACTCAGGTCCTCAAATCTCTGGAACAGATCTTTACAGAAATTCCAAGGTTAAAGGTTGAATTCGCTTTATGAAATTAACTTCCCCTAGATGTCTGAAAAGTTGAGTTGTTGTCAGTCTTGAAACCATGACTAAAGATGGCGTACTTAAATTTGCACTATTCATTCATTGTCTACCGCTTATCCGAACTACACTCGGGTCACGGGGAGCCTGTGCCTATCTCAGGCGTCATTGGGCATCAAGGCAGGATACACCCTGGACGGAGTGCCAACCCATCGCAGGGCACACACACACACTCTCATTCACTCACGCAATCACACACCTACAACCTACAATGCATGTCTTTGGACTGGGGGAGGAAACCGGAGTAACCGGAGTACCCGGAGGAAACCCCCGAGGCACGAGGAGAACATGCAAACTCCACACACACGGCGGAAGCGGGAATCGAACCCCCAACCCTGGAGGTGTGAGGCAAACGTGCTAACCACTAAGCCACCGTGCCCCCCTAAATTTGCACTATATTTTAAATAAATAAATACATTCTAATGCTTCTGGCATATTCTTTACAATATTCTCTCCCCAAGTTTTTAGACTGATGATGTTCTTAATCCATGACCTAGAGAACCAGTATCAGAAATGCATTTATTAATGAAGACTTCAGTAAGTTGCTTAGGGCTTATGCTAAATGGAATGCAAGTAAAAATAAATGTAAATATGGCTCTTCAGCCTTACTTTATTTTAGGACTTTTCTTTTGTTAATATTCCATTTCTCTGAATCAATATGTATATTTATACATTAGTTTATTTTAAAACATTTTTTTGAGACCCCAGAGCTATGTTGGAGCAACGCTCTGAATGCATTCACATAAATGTACTTACATGTCCCTCTTAGCGCAGCTGCTGCCAAATAACTTGTGTGTGTCTGGTTCCCTCTGTGAATAAGTAAAATTATATATACACAATGGAATTTACCATCCATACAGAAACAAACCCACAATTTTACAGTACATTACATTCTATACACACACACACACACACACACATATATAAATATAAATATATAAATATATATATATATATATATATATATATATATATATATATATATATATACAAATTATTTCCCCATTACCATAAAGAACGACCTACCGCCTTCTCCAAAACTATTGGGTGATCTGGCAGAAAGTCAGGTTTTTTCTTTGCCATTGGTGCATTTGCCAACTTAATCAAGATGTCTCTGCTGTACGATATTCTCTCTATCAAGAACAAAAGAGCAAAGCTTTTAATCTCTTTAATTGTAATCATTGGCAAATTGCTGTGAATATAAAAGGAATTAAACACTTTAGGGCATGCTGTTATAAATGAAGTATGAGCACACCCTGTTGTGTTTATTTTAATAATGTAATAATGACTGAATACCTGAATGACTCCTACCTGGTTTGGCAGGTGCTTTACTTTGGCTGTGCAGCTTGAGAATTTCATAAAAATGCTCCACTCTTATCGTGTTTATCTGAAGCATGAACAACAAAGAGGTACCATTGGTACCAGATAAAAATAAAAAGAAAGTGACACTGTAATGCCATGAGCATTTATAGCATGTGGTACAAAAACACAGTCTTACAGGTCTTTCTCCAGGGTTCTCTACAGGGTCAGTCACTACTTCTCTCTGGTCCACTACACACATAAGCAACACACGGCTTAGAATCAAGGCATACAGAACTCACAGTGCTAACTGCAACAGATCTGCTCAGGTTAGGCAGCAAATCAAGCTTAATACATGTCGGAAAACATACTTAAAAAACAACAGCTTGATCCAGAGAAAACTGTTACCTTGATTACTATTTAGTCTGCGCAGTGGCCGTGCCGGCTCCAGATTTCGCATCCTCCTTGTGGAGGCCTCCATCATTCTGATGAAATAAAATATCCTCTTCATACAAGTCATGGTTGATAAACTTCCTTACTCATAACTAAACAAACCACTTTGAGTGGGATTATTAATCAATATTATTAACTACATCATCAAGTCAAACTGAATCATTATGGTACTTGTTTTACATAAGGAAGAAAGCACACCTGCTTTTAGGAAAATAATCATCGACCGTGTGATGGGATGCGACCTGACAGCACATCTTGAAGTGTTATATGTCAGCAGTTTGCCAATGACATCATACTGTGTTTATAGTTATATTTAATATCACAACATGTTTTCCTTCATGGGCGAAAAATTCAGGACTGAGCCTCTGTGACAAGCTGCATTTTTGTATTATTAACTTAATATAAGGAAATACTATATTATGTAATATTAAGGAAGGAAAAAAGTGAGGCTGGTGAGAAAACCTGGAAGTTATTTAGCAAATGTTCCACAACATTAAATATAAGTATAAACAGATTTCGCTAGATTTAGAAAATTGCTGTTGTATTAGAGGAATAAAACACTTCCATAACCTGATGACAACCTCCCAGGAATGTTTTGCAAAGGTTCCTTCATTGTTCCAAGTAATAAAAATAGGCATTCCTACTACTGGTTCTCACATAATAAAGTTTATCAGTGGGTGGTGCAACTAGCATTCCATAGGAGTTTGTTTGCACTAAAAGCATTATCCTGCTAAAAGAGGCCACAGTCATCAGGGAATAGCGTTTCCATGAAAGGATGTAGATGGTCTGCAACAATGCTTAGGTAGGTGGTATGTGTCAAAGTAACATCCACATGGATGGCCTTCTTCCCATAGTGCATCCTGGTGCCACGTGTTCCCCAGGTAAGCGCCACACACACACCCGGCCATCCACATGATGTAAAAGAAAACAAGATTCATCAGACCAGGCCGACTTCTTCCATTGCGCCGTGGTCCAGTTCTAATGCTCACATGCCCATTGTTGGCGTTTTCGGCAGTGCACAGGGGTCAGCATGGGCACCCTGACTGGTCTGAGGCTATGCAGCCCCATACACAACAAACAGTGATGCACTGCATATTCTAACACATTTCTCTCAGAACCAGCATTAACTTCTTCTTCAGCAAATTTGAGCAACAGTACCTTGTCTGCTCTGATCCAGTCATCTAGCCATCACAATTTGGCCCTCACCAAACCCACTCAAATCCTTACGCTTGCCCATTTTTCCTGCTTCTAACACATCAATTGAGGACAAAATGTTTATTCACTTGCTGCCTAATATATCCCACCCACTAACAGGTGCCATGATGAGGAGATAATCAGTGATATTCACTTAACCTGTTAGTGTTCAGTATGTTATTGTTCAGTGTATATGTATGTATATATATGCATATGTATGTGTGTGTTTTTATATATATATATTTTTTTTTTAAATCTTTTCCCGGATATCCTAGCCACTAGCCTGTGACCATTTATCATGTGAGCATACAGTCATGTTGCTGGAAATTGAGTGTCCCAATGTGTAGTGAACCAGGGTCCTTACCAATGCCTCAAATTGTCTACACGGTATACTGATTCACAACCTAAGAATCTAGGGAGCAGACTGAAACGCACAAATGGTTTGTAAAAGAATAGAAGAACTCAACCCCACTGAACACCTCTGGGATAAACTGCACCCTCTTCCTCCTCACCAATATCACTGTCTGACCTTACTTATGCTTTTGTAGCTGAATCTGAACAATCATGTTCCAAAATCTAGTGGAAAACCTTCGCAGAAGAGTGGCGGTTATTATAACAGCAAAGCTGGGACTAAATCTATAAGCACATGAGAGTGTTGGTCAAGGTGCCCATGATTTTGGCCATATAGTATAGCCACAATGTACAGAACCAGTTCTGTTTTGGATCTGAGATTTGGAAAGGATAAAGGGGTATAGTGCAGCAGATGACTGCTGTACCAGGAGATGATGAAAGTCGTACTGTAGATATGATGATGATGATGATGATGATGATGATGATGATGGTTTACTGTAGATACTCAAAATCAGAAATGTTTGTGCAAAACATGTGACCATGCTTCCTATGCAAAGACTGGAGAAAATTCCTGAACTGTTTTGGGCTAGTTTCAGGTTGGTAGGATTTTCCATATGCAGTTGGGATGAAAATTTGAGACCTGTTAACCTGCCCTGAATAAAACTATGGGGTAAATCTTTGCTATAGTGAAGGGTAGAGTAAAATTGCACAGATTTGCTATCTTTTATACTTATTATCGAAGATACATTAATACATAAAGCAATATAAAATATAATGTAATACCAGTGAAAGCAACTAGTACTACGGGTATAAAATGTTTAATTAAATAACTACGATTTAATGGTAATGAAAGAAGACACTTTGAACTGTATTAAATATATTTGGGTTTGTTTTTTGTTGTTGTTGTTTTGTTTACTCACAGAAAGTATATAAATCAGTTTAACATCTAGATGTTAGCAGCTCTTTTCCCTGGATTGCATGTGAATGCTAGAGAATTGCTGACTGATAAAAGCTCTTCACAATTGCCTTTTCAGCACAGATTAATGCTATTCTTATACTATTTGATTCATGGAAGGGTGTCATAGAGCTTACAACACAGCAATCAGTCTAAATTAACATGCAGCCAGTGATAAACCTTTCATTAGATAAAACTCTGCTAGCAGCCCGTTTCGTGATCATGGCTGATAGAACAACCGGCTAGCATTAAAGCTTTAGTGTTAACGTTAAAGTTTTAGAAAAGATAACATTGAAACCATACCACGTTATCATCTACAATGCACTTTAAAAAGTTACAATAATTAACTTGTCATCGCTGTCTTACGTGTTATATTTCTCCAACGCCAGAACCAGTGCTCTCTCTAAAGGTCTCTCCTACTACATACTACCGTACTATAAAGTATGTTCAAATAGGACGATAGCGCTTATAGCAGCGCAGCACTTTTGTCACCCTATTTAGTGCGCTAGTGTGCGTTAGCGTGTGGGTTCATCCGAAACGGCTCATTATTTGGCATTATAGTGCACTATGAAGGGGGTTCCTTCTTTCATCTGAACACACTATTTAGGGCGAAAGGTGCTATTTAGGGTATAGCCCCGGGAAGGGAAAAAAAAAATCTCAAAAGATCATTTATTCAGCTGCTTTATAAACGCAATTTTTCATTTAAATGAACGGAAGTGTTTCAACTGTGATGTGTAAAATGGTGTTTCAATGCTACTGCTTATACTTTCACACATAATGTAGGCTTAGCTGTCTAGCGTTAACTGGAGCCTAGTGAATATTTAATTTCCAATACATTTTTTAGGGTTTTAAAATAATAAAGATGTTTTATAACGACACTATTAGTCGATTCTTGATGATTCCCTAAGACCTGAACAAGTGCACGAACACAGTGTGACGTCATGGCCCAGTGCGCCGCCATTTTGGGAAGTCAGTAGCCTCGTCAGTTAGCCAGCCTAGTTAGCAGGCGTGCTCTTATACAGATCGTGTGTGGAACAAGTTAGTGGATTATTATTAAAAGCATGCACCCATTCATTTGTAAACACAGACTTTAAGTGATTTTTAACTTTTAATTGATCAAAAGAACAAACACTGAACTGCACACTAGATATGAATCAATATCTCTATATGTATAAGGATGTAACATATCCAGAACATTACTCCACAATTTTATCCAGAGCATTTATTTGCTTCATTACAACACTTGATGCATTTTAATATTGATCTGCAGTAATATGAAAGTAATGCATTGTACTTTCATTTATTTCAGTAAAAAGAAACATAAAAATGGGTTTATGTTAGCCATAACAAAACGAAGCCAGTTTAAAAAAAAAAGAAAAGAAAAAGGAGTCATTCAGTGCACCACATATACAATATGTATAACCTTTTTGGCTCACATTAAATTATTTTTGTATAATTTATAATTTTTGTATAATAACACCATTCAGCATCATAAATGCATGCATATAAATCATGCATGTGAGGGGGAAATGATATTAACCGACAAAAAAAAGGAATCTCTCTTCTGTGGACATGCCTGTCATGTCACATCATCTCCTGGTGGGATTCAGGGCATCTCCAGGTGGTGATGAGCTCAGGAGCCTCAGCTGTGGGTCTGCTTAAACCTCATCCAGACTGGACATAGTGAATGTGAGCAGAGATGCTAATGTATAATGATCTGTCCATCTACACTCACCAATCAATTTTAAAAGCTATATTAAGCATGAATGAGCAGGGGTATAAATGTTCCTATTATAGTGGTCAGTTAGAGTAAATTTGAGCTGTAAAATCCAGATTATCCCTGTTTGAGTGAATGGTCCTCCCAGCAGGTTTATTAGAATATGTCTTAATCAGTAGTATCAATGGATTTCACTCTCAAATTTTTCATTAAATACTATCACATTGTTCAGGGAGACATATATATTAAATGTATTTATGTATGTATGTATGTATGTATGTATGTGTGTATGTGTGTATGTGTGTATATATATATATATATATATACACATATATAAAACACACACACACACACACATACACACACACAACTGCTCAAAAGTTTGGGATCACTTGCATATTTCAGCTTGATTTCAGCTACAGAGGGAGACTCCATCAGCCATTCCATCTTGTGGGAAATGCTCCAGGAAGCATGGTGTGAAATCTCATCAGATTATCTTGAAAAATTGACAGCTTGAATGGCCAGGCTGTAATTACTGCAAAAGGTGTTTTTTGTTTTTGTTTTTTATGAAGGCAAAGTTTGAAGAAAACATTCACCATTTCCATCAAAATCATTATTTCTAACTCTGACATGTCAGCATGTCCTGTTCTTTTGCTATATTTTCTATTCAGACTAATTTCGTGTGTGTTTTTGAGTGACCCCATACTTTACTGGTTACTATACAGTATCCATGTTTTGGGTACATCTTATGAAAAATAGTATGAATACACCTTAAACAAAAAAAATACAGTGGTTCATAAATCAACATCACTACACATTTATGTATTAACAAATGAACAAACATTTCTGAAAAAAATGTTTATCAAATCACACAACAGTAAAATGCTAATACAATATACTAGCATATCTATTACCATGAAGTTTGTAAAAGAATAAAAGTTCATTTGATTCACTCAATCATTCTTGTATTATCACTTATGAGGCAAGAAAAAGTTCAGTATTTAGAAATAGAATGGAAAAAAAAAGACAAATCATTACAAACAGCTGTCTAAACAAATGCCCAATGTCTCTTATTCTACACAAGCACAATGTTAATTTTCCTCGTACCAATGGGTCTTCCATTTAATTCTTGGACAGCAGTGACTGCCTCACTGTGGCTTTCAAACACAACGGTTGCAGTGCCAGTAGGTGCTCCACTCCTATTATACTGCAACGAGACCGACCCTGGAATTACTCTGTACCCATAGCAGAAGTCATAAATTTCATCAACCCTTATCTTAGAGGGTAGATTCAGCAACCTGACGCATGTCGGCTGATTAAATTGTTGGTTTTGTGGTCCATACTGATGATTGTCAGGACCACATGGCTCCCCTCCATAAGCAGCAGGGTTTTCAAAATGATCCAATGGACCACTGTTTCCAGGACCATAGTTAGGATCTGGCATTATGTCACAGTTATCCTGATGCATTCGATCATTAAGGAAATTTGGTTCACCGTCGTATCTTGGCTTGTCCATTTGAGAGTTCCTCTCAGCCGTGCAAATGCTGTCAATACCAAATTCTTGCATCTGAGCCCAGGTGATGCACTTCAGCATGACCTCCGATCCAAGAAATCGTTGCCCGTTCAAAGACTGTGCCATCACTGCCTCCTTTTCTGTCTGAAAAATGACTAAAGCTTCACCAAGCCCAGTTCCTCTGTCATCATGGAGCAGGATAAGCCTGTCTTCTGAAAGCTGGAATCCATGAAAGAAGTCCATGATCTCTACTTTCCGGACGTCGAAAGGTAAGTTGCGAACATATATGCACCTTTTCTCAGAGTCATGAACACTCTGTGTTGGTTCAGATGATCTGCTGGATCTTCGCTGGTCTTCTCTTGGGTTGTCAGTAGGTTCTAGCATAGTGGCAATCTTTTCTTTAGAGATAGGAGACACATAAACAACACTGTGCAGAAATGTTTCCTTGTGGTGAGCCAGGCCAGAACAATAGTCCTTTAGATTCTTGAACACCACAATAGCCGATTTGCTCCTATTGCTATTTTTATCCACAAAAATACTGATCTGGTCATCTGTCACAGACAGTGGATGGAGTAAGGCTTTTATATCCCGCTTTTCAACTGAATATGGGAGGTTTTCATACAACACACCAAACTCTTCATTAGAAGGAGAATGTGACCGATGTCGAACTGGAGAGCGAGATCTTGTTCGAGATCTCCGAGTTGCACCATCTGATACAACCGAACCGCCGGACTTGACCCACTGATGTTCTGAAGCCGGCATTACTCTGATGTAACGTGGCCCGATGTATTTTCGGTCCCTCTTCAGACCTTCACTGGCATCCTCTCTGGTTCTAAATTTGACTAAACCACATCCATTAAACATTCCATAACTGTTTCGCATAAAAATTAGGTCATCGATTTGTATCCCGTCAAAAAAGACACGGACATCCTCCTTTGTTGCTGAGAATGGCATTCCAGACAAGTACAAATAGAGACTGTCTCCATCTCCTTCTTTCTTCGGAGTTCGAGAGTCATTAGGTGAAGCTATAGGAGGCCTGTTTCCCATGTTTTGATTATCTCCTCTTCGCATATCTACTTTCACGTCCTCATGCAGTGACGTGGATCTTCCTTCGACTGCTGGTCTTTTGGCAACCTCCTTGTAATTCCTCCTGTTATTTGCTTCTGATTTTCTCGTGCTTTCCTCAAGAACCTTCTGCATCTCTGACCTGCTACTCAAAAGCAAGTTGACTGGAGAGCCCTTAATGCATCCTCCTGAGCGAGTCATCGCTCGTCTTGCATCTTCGTCGGATGCAAAAATTATGAATGCTTCCTCAAGTTCTCCGCCAATTATATGAACCCCACCATTGGGTATTCTAAGGCCAGTGAAGAAATTGCGAATGTCCTCAGAACCAGCTGTGATTCTAAGTCCCTGTAAGCGGATGACCACTGCCATGATGGCACACAAAACAGCACCTGCAGACAAAAGTACACATGATAGTGTTATCTCCATCTTGGCCATGGTCCACCAATGTCACAGTATTCAAGGTCTTCCATTTTCCAAAAACCAATGCTTAATAGAGGACCACAGAGCGATTATCATATGTACACAGAATAAATTATGATTCCAACTGCATGTTACTTAACAACTTATTTCTTGCTTTTAGTAACAAGGTTACTTTTCTTGTCCTCCACAAAAAAAAACATCACTCCAGTTCTCAAGGAGAAAAACTCTAACAAATGTGCATCCTGAGCAATCCAACATTCGTTCCTTATGATTTCCTCATGTACAAAGCATGACCCATCTCTGTCAATGCCAAAAAAAAAACAACAGATGCTTGTTAAATTACAACACAACCACTGTAATCAGATCCTTTCGTAAAGTCCACTCAAATCACAGCTTAATGACACCAAAATATCGTCTGAAACTTCATCCAAGACCATCTCAAATCTTCTCCAAAGCACTTCATCATTCAATTCCCCTTTGAAGAATACCATCACCAAATATTTCAGTAAGCCATTTCCAACACATCACTTACCTTTGAATTAAAAAATGCCTCAATCCCACTTTGTACACACCATCTCAAATAAGCATGTTATCCCATTGTCTGGTGCAAACTTCTTTCTTAACATCCAAGAATTGAAATTGGACATGTCTTTATGAGGTACACACAACAACCACTTTTTAAGTGAATGAAAGTTAGACCTTCATTCATTGAGTCACACATCTATCTTCAATAGCCACTTTATCCTGGTCAGGGTTCAGGTGAATCCAGAGCCTATCCTGGGGAATATTGGGTACGAGGCTGGAATACACCCTAGATGGGACACTTGTCCAAGACATTACGTACACATACACACATATAGAGGCAATTTAGTATAGCCAATCCATTTACTTGTATCTTTTCAGTTGGTGGAAGGAAACCAGAGAACGCAAAGGAAACCCATACAGACATGTGAAACTCCCAAGCTGTTAGAGACCTTGGTCAGTGAGACATCTAAAAACTTAATATTCAACACAATGACGTGAAAATATAAGTCAACATCATGCTCTAGTTTTTCCCCAACAGCCTCCACACACAAAATCACCTCAGGTTACTTTACCAATAAAACACATGAAACATGTCAGCCATATTGTTTCATGCTGACAAAGAAAACACCGCCGTTAGCCAAGCAACAGCTTACATAGCACACTGTTAGAGGATTACTGAAATAGTTAAAACCAAAACAGATGTGACGACAACACAACAAGAAAATCACAAACCAGACCAAGATAATTTCCCAGTATCTATATATTGACGTCTGAACCGTCACCCGAAACAGACTATTGTTCCCCGGCTTGAACCGTAGTAGCAAAGTAAAGGTTAGCATCAGAACAATGCTAAATATGGCTGCCATGATGACGCATATACAAAGCAAGACGCAAATCAGATGCGCATTACCGGATCACTTACACAAGCTGCCACGAACCGGCACGTTATTTAGCCTATAAACCACAGCAGTGCTTGTTTAACCAGGATGGCAATATTTTTTCCTTGCAGTTCCGTCTTTTTTTCGTGACAAGAAAACGTGTCAGTAAATCAACCTGGCCAACAGCGAGCTAGCTGGAGGAGTCTTCTTGCTCTGCGCTGGTTACAGAGGCAGAACTGCTCCACACAACGCCATCTACAGCACTGAGGGCAACAACACAGGGTGTGGGGTAAAATGACAGAAAGCTGCCGGGGATTTAAAATAAAAATGTAATATAGAAAGGCCCATATAAGCTTCAGAAGTTATTTAAGTCTGTGGTGTTACTAATGTGCACATCCTACTGCTGCTCAGGACTAGTAACAGTCTTTAAACTGATAGTAAGTTTGTGCTGAGTGTTATTGTACAGTCTACAATTTATTTTATAGTCTATATTCATTTCATTTAAGATTTCATCTTAAGTATAGCACTGTAATTCGTAAAGAACTATATTTCATATCTAACATTACACCTGTTCATGATGAGACAATTGTCAGGAATGTCATAATGTCCATATAGCTCACTGGACCTGTACATAACCGATCAACCATAACATTATGAGCAGTGACAGGTGAAGTGAATAACGCTGATTATCTCATCATCATGGCACCTGTTAGTGGGTGGGATATATTAGACAGCAAGTGAACATTTTGTGCTCAAAGTTGATGTGTTAGAAGCAGGAAAAATGGACAACTGTAAGGATTTGAGCGAGTTTGACAAGGGCCAAATTGTGGGGTGTTCCCAGTCTGCAGTGGTCAGTATCTATCAAAAGTATCCTTTAAGTCCTGTAAGTATCCTTAAAGTCCTGTAAGTTACATGACTTAAAGGATCTGCTGCTAACATCTTGGTGCCAGATACCACAGTACAACTTCAGGGAGTCCATGCCTCGACGGGTCAGGGCTGTTTTGGCAGCTAAAGGGGAACTAACACAATATTAGGCAGGTGGTCATACATATCTCACTGTTCCTGTACACTATATGGTCGAACGTAGGTTGACACCTGACCGTCTTACCCATAGAATTTCCCTTCACTTGAACTAAGGGTCCAAAACATGTCACAGTGTTACATTTCCCATGTGCACAAAGTGAGGTACATTAAGACCTGGTTTGCCAAGGTTGGTGTAGAAGAACTGAAGTGGTCTCCACAAAGCCCTGACCTCAACCCCACTGAATACCTGTTGGATGAATTATAACACTGACTGCACCTCAGGACTCATCAGCTGCAATCATTTGCTTATTCTTGTCTTTGTGGGAACATTTGGTTCCCACCATGGGATAAAGCTTATACACCAAACAATAAAATCAGTTACTAAAACTTTGTCCGAAAACTGTGAAAGCATAGACAAACAATATAGTCCAGCATTTATGAGTAAAAAAAAATTCACAACAGCAATATGGAACCTGTACTAAAATGTACGTTGTCTATTACGCTCCACATCACTAAAAATAGAGTTTGGGAAAGTATCATGCTTAAGACACTAAAACATAACACTTTTTCTTGTGCAAAACCTCCTACACCAAAACTGTTTTCTGTCAGAAGAATAATACTGAAAATTAAGCATATAACATGGCCAAATTTTTCCATAAACCTTTAGGAATTATACAGCTTCACATGGTTTATTATACCAGAATGTGTCTAAACAGTAGATGGTTTTGCTGTAAGCTAGGACAGGTTCATTATAGAAAAAATAGCCTATGTTTTTTATGTTTTTTAAAAACATTTTTACTTTTGGATCTAGATAGTGTGTATGACAATTTAAGAGTGTAGATTTGGGGTCACTGACTAGGGTCATTTTTAAAATTAATTATACCACAGCACAACTAAATGCTTGATTCTGGTCATAATGTGTACATTATTTTCAAATAACGGCACACAATTCCATCTGTAACATGAACATTATTATTAACACACTCATTCCAATATATTGTTATTAATAGCTCATATACAGGGACAGAGAGCGAAAGAGAGAGAGAGAGAGAGAGAGAGAGAGAGAGAGCGAGAGAGAGAGTGTGAGGGAATGACCGTTTATTGCAGCAATGAAGCTATGATTGCAATGAAGGTGAGAACAGAGAAATTGTCTCTCAGAGGTTCCACAAGATAAAATCTAACTATAAAATGCACAACGTTCCATTCTTTAATGAACCAAGCTTTGCAATCGTTGGCAAATCTTTGTGGTGTAAGTGGAATAACAACATGCTGTGTTGTTATACCAAACACACTTTCAGGGAAGCTGACTTGGTGCTTGAGGGTGTTTAGCAACACTCTGCATAAGACTTATGTTTTTTTTCCCTACATTAAGGTTTCAAAATGTCCCTCATCCTGGTCTTGAGTCTCTTTTAAAAATCCTGGAGACCAGACTAGTGTAATGTTTGAGACATTCTGATCTACATCAAGTGTTTTTCTATTCTGACTGCTAGAAGGCTTGTGAAAGTGAACATGTTTCAATGAATTCAGTGTTCAGGTTGTTTGAATTGGACTGAGCAAAACATGCCACAGTATAGAGCTGACTGATTTGACTGTATACTTAATTCTCATAAGGACAGAAAAGGAACTAAGATTCTGAGAAGGTTTATCGTTTTTAATATTGTGTTATGAATGGTTTTCAATAATAAAAAGCTAGATCAGGTAGAACAAAATATCAAAAGATACATATATTTATTTTGTTTTCACCAGCAGATGCAGCTAGAGATATTTTAAGCTCTTAAACTATAGAATGCTTGCAGATCTTAACACCTAAGCACAAACCTAGGGATTAAAAAACATCCATGATTGACTGACAGTTTTAAGCCTCACTGAGACTCATACTCCTCAATGAGTTCAGAAAGTGTATTTAATGCCTGCTGAAATTCTTCCGTCCTTATGCCATAACGTTCGTACCAGTGTAGATAGGCTCGTGCATTTAACATCTCTGTTGCACGTTGAGCTACGTGGCCTAATAGCCTTGTGACACTGCTGTGGTTGGAGCATACGGTGAGCATGCGGGCAGACAAGCAGACATTAGCCACATTTCTAGGATCTGGGAAATAAGGAAAAAAATTTGTAAAGTATATGGCTCTCTACCCTTTCATATACTAGCACTCTCACACAACAACAACAACAACAACAACAACCAGTGGATTTCTTCATGCAAAACTGAGCAAATGATGTGGAAAATATAGCTCACCAGTCCAGTGGTCAACAGGAAAAGGATTCCACGGGACACACCTATGTGCATGTCGCAACTTCTGCAGGACAGTTGAAGCAATAAATGAGTTGTCATGGTTGCCACGTGCAACTGCCAGCACAGCATGACTAGAATACTGTACTCAGCAATAAGGAATAACAAACACACAAACATTTCATTTCATCAACACATAAGCATTTTTATCACAGTATTGTTGACACCAGCCACTGCTGCTAGATCAGGCATTTACAGTAAGAACTAACCGCCAGAAAATAGCTTCATGACAAGCTTGTGTTGAGAAGATGTGCGACAATATAATGGTTTTATTCTCATAACACTCCTGTAGTACTGAGTTGTGAACATCATATCTCAAACTGCATACCGCCATACTAAAAAGTGTCACTACACCAGTGGTGTTGTTACTATTTAGGTATAATCTTTATTGTAAAATGTGCAGTCTTGGTCTTGAATTCTATCTATAATAGTGATGCACACAATAAAAGAAAAAACACAGCACAACCCAGATTTTAAAAAAACAATTCTTCTACAAGCAGCTTCCAGGAATTATGAAAGGGACTTACATCCTGTAGCTTTAAATATATACGGAAGGAATACAACTTAAATATTTCTATTTCTGTTACAAACCTTGCTGTATTGCATTCATTTGCAAATATGGTCTGAAACAGTTTTCAAATGTCACAGCACAAAAGAATTTGGACTATCACATTTACAGTGGGGCAAAAAAGTATTTAGTCAGCCACCAATTATGCAAGTTCTCCCACTTAAAAAGATGAGAGAGGCCTGTAATTTTCATCATAGGTACTATTCAACTATGAGAGACAGAATGAGGGGGAAAAAAAATCCAGAAAATCACATTGTCTGATTTTTAAAGAATTTATTTGCAAATTATGGTGGAAAATAAGTATTTGGTCACCTACAAAAAAGCAAGATTTCTGGCTCTCACAGACCTGTAACTTCTTCTTTAAGAGGCTCCTCTGTCCTCCACTCATTACCTGTATTAATGGCACCTGTTTGAACTCGTTATCAGTATAAAAGACACCTGTCCACAACCTCAAACAGTCAGACTCCAAACTCCACTATGGCCAAGACCAAAGAGCTGTCAAAGGACACCAGAAACAAAATTGTAGACCTGTACCAGGCTGGGAAGACTGAATCTGCAATAGGTAAGCAGCTTGGTGTGAAGAAATAACTGTGGGAGCAATTATTAGAAAATGGAAGACATACAAGACCACTGATAATCTCCCTCGATCTGGGGCTCCACGCAAGATCTCACCCCGTGGGGTCAAAATGATCACAAGAATGGTGAGCAAAAATCCCAGAACCACACGGGGGGACCTAGTGAATGACCTGCAGAGAGCTGGGACCAAAGCAACAAAGGCTACCATCAGTAACACACTACGTCGCCAGGGACTCAAATCCTGCAGTGCCAGACGTGTCCCCCTGCTTAAGCCAGTACATGTCCGGGCCCGTCTGAAGTTTGCTAGAGAGCATTTGGATGATCCAGAAGAGGATTTGGGGGAATGTCATATGGTCAGATGAAACCAAAATAGAACTTTTTGGTAAAAACTCAACTTGTCGTGTTTGGAGGAGAAAGAATGCTGAATTGCATCCAAAGAACACCATACCTACTGTGAAGCATGGGGGTGGAAACATTATGCTTTGGGGCTGTTTTTCTGCAAAGGGACCAGGACGACTGATCCGTGTAAAGGAAAGAATGAATGGGGCCATGTATCATGAGATTTTGAGTAAAAACCTCCTTCCATCAGCAAGGGCATTGAAGATGAAACGTGGCTGGGTCTTTCAGCATGACAATGATCCCAAACACACCGCCCGGGCAACGAAGGAGTGGCTTCGTAAGAAGCATTTCAAGGTCCTGGAGTGGCCTAGCCAGTCTCCAGATCTCAACCCCATAGAAAATCTTTGGAGGGAGTTGAAAATCCGTGTTGCCCAGCGACAGCCCCAAAACATCCCTGCTCTACAGGAAATCTGCATGGAGGAATGGGCCAAACTACCAGCAACAGTGTGTAAAAACCTTGTGGTGACTTACAGAAAACGTTTGACCTCTGTCATTGCCAACAAAGGGTATATAAAGTATTGAGATGAACTTTTATTATTGACCAAATACTTATTTTCCACCATAACTTGCAAATAAATTCTTTAAAAATCAGACAATGTGATTTTCTGGATTTTTTTTTCTCATTCTGTCTCTCATAGTTGAAGTGTACCTATGATGAAAATTACAGGCCTCTCTCATCTTTTTAAGTGGGAGAACTTGCACAATTGGTGGCTGACTAAATACTTTTTTGCCCCACTGTATATGGTCTGTGTGCAATATTTAAGGACTATCAGATTGTCTTAAAGGCTTTGAATACCTGTTTTTGGAGTAGCGCACATGGCTTGACTAAGCGATTACCAATCATCAACAAACATGCAAATGATCCCTGTTGTAGACTGCCTGTTTAAGGATACAGGTTTTCCGTTAGGTGAAAGCTGAGGTAGATTCTGAACTGTTTCGCTAGCCAAAGTGTCCCAGTGTGACATTTCACTAGAGAGAATTATAAGAAGTTATTAGCAATGTTATTAGCATAGCAGAGTACAAACTTGCCAGTCATTAATATGCATTATTAAAACATCCTAATATAAAACACAATCAGCCTTCTGAGCTGATCGCAACTCACCTAGCAGAAGCCTGAGTGGTGTAGAGTAGCCTCACTGTAGGAATAGGGCATACAGACCTCACCAACTCCCATGGCTCCATTCCCAAACTCTGGCCACTTTATGGAAATCACTGGTTACATTATATTTCCAACGGTTTGTGGACACCTTACCATAACACCCACATGTGCTTGTTGAACATCCCATCCCAGATTTAATCCCACTTTTATTGTTATAATAACCTCCACTCGTCAGGGAAGGCTTTCCACTAAATGTCAGAGCTGTGGCAGTGGCGCTTGGTGCTCATTCATGATCACAAGCTTTAGTGATGTCAGTCAGTGATGTTAGGTGAGGAAGCCTGGAGCACAGTCATTGCTCCAGTCTATCCCAAAGATGTTCAGAGGGGCTGAGGTCAGGGTTCTGTGCAGGCCAACAGAGGTCTTCAAACTCCAACCTTGGCATACCATTTCCTCATGCAGCTCAATTTGTGCACAATGACCTTGTCATCCTGGAACTGTTTAGGCCTCTTAATTCCAGGGTGGGGAAAGTGTAATGATACAGGATACAGACATTCTATACAACTGTGAGTTTTAAAATTTGGGGCAAGGTCTACATACGGGTGTGATGGTTGAGGTGTCCACATACTTTTGTCTATATGATGTATTAACAATCTTCTTCTTCTTCTTCTTTCGGCTTTTCCCTTCAGGGGTCGCCACAGCGAAGCATCTCTCTCCACCTATCCCTATCTTCTGCATCCTCAACACTTGCACCCACTAGCTTCATATCCTCATTTATTACATCCATATACCTCCTCTTTGGCCTTCCTCTTTGCCTCCTGCCTGGCAGCTCCATGTCCAACATTCTCCTACCAATATACTCACTCTCCCTCCTCTGAACATGTCCAAACCATCTTAATCTGGCCTCCCTAACTTTGTCCCCCAAACGTCCAACATGAGCTGTCCCTCTGATGTACTCGTTCCTAATCCTGTCCAATCTTGTCACTCCCAAAGAGAACCTCAACATCTTCAGCTCTGCTACCTCTAGCTCTGACTCCTGTCTCTTCCTCAGTGACACTGTCTCTAAACCATACAGCATGGTCGGTCTCACCACTGTCCTGTACACCTTCCCCTTGATTCTCGCTGATATTTTCCTATCACAATGATGTATTAACAATACTAAACGTTAAAAGGATTGAATCACTGACTCTTTATCTTTATTATCATCTAAATAAGGTATAATTAAAAAATATATGAAAAGAACCATGATACTCAAGCCATGCTCAACAGGCAAATTACATTTACCTGCCTGTAGTAAGGGTCTTCACTGGCATCAGGAGTCCAGCCATGCATGAGGTTATGTGTGCATTCATTACTGAGTGTGTGCTTTGTGGAAAACCACAGGAGACAGTTCCAAACCCTGCATGTGATTTCTGTTGAAATCCAGAGCGACTTAGCACATGGTCATTATGAAACAGAAGTATGCCGTCAGCCGACCTGCGAATTAGGGAGAAATTAGTCACGCAGTAACTTGGAATATAGTTGACATAAAAGCTGACCTAATAAACGAATATTTGAACCTGTGTAGTGCTGCTAGACTCAGTAAAGTGTTGTAGTGCTGAAGCGGGCTTTCTCCGCTTTGATGAGGTACCACAGACACAGTCAGGATGTGACCCACAGGAAACTCCTCACGAATTTCCTCACACAGCCGTGCACCGAGACCTGCTCGCCCATAAAGGTGAAAATAAAGATGTGCAATCTCTAACTGAAGCAAATGAAATGATTTTGTTGGTCTTCTCTATTGAATAAATTTCATTTCCACACTGAAGTGTGAGCTCAGTTTTTGATGAATTAATGAAATACTGGCTGCAGGGCCATACTGCTCACCAGACCCTGTGCCTCCAGTCAGACTATGCAGGAGAACAGTTCCTCCATAGTAATCTTGTCTTTCTGCTTCTCGACGCAATGCCTCCATTGTATGCTTGAGTAAGCCGTTGTCACCCTCACCTCGGCCTCCATAGTAACCTGTTTTATAGATTCAAAATAACAGCTCAGGTTACTTAGTTTTTCATAAACACAGCAAAAATGTCACAACATATAATTCACCATGCACTAATGAAAGTACATATGCCTCTTTTTAACACAGCCATGTGACTAAAGTCATTTAATTGCAATAATTTGTTTATTGTTATCGTCTTCAAAAATACAGATTTATGAAATTGAAGCTTTTATTATCTTTATCAGGTTTAAATTGTGCAATAGTTGTTCCTGTATGTTTAAACTATTAGGACATGAAAAGGTTTAAGTTAAAATATAACTAGAAATTACTGGCACCCTTCTAAATGTTTGTGTTTTTATTACACAAAGCATTATTTCTAAGAAAAACAAAATGCAAGTATAATTTGGGCCTATATAATGTATATTAAATATTTGTACAGTGACCTATACAAAGTGTATCCACATTGTTTATTGCTGAGCGTGACTCTGGACTGACCATATGCCCAGTTTCCTCCACGTCCTCCTTTCCCCTCAATAATGTTGGACTGTCGGATTTCCCTGGATGACAGAACTAAAATTGAAATTTCTCTCATAAAAAAAAAAAAAAAAAAAAAAAAAAAAAGTTTTAGACTTTGGTATAATTACTTACCTATTTTTGACAAACTCATAAGCTTTTCTGAGGACTTTGGGCTCAGTGTCAACACACACTGCTGCTAGGTCACCATTTCTGGAACTGAATGGACATCTAGAAATGGACAAATAAAAGAAATTGTCTTACATTATTGATAAAAATATGAATTTACATGGTTTAAAAGTATGTTAGTTACCTTTTCTTGTGCTGATTTGACTTTTTAGTTACGAGCTTCCACCAGTCCAGGCCCAGCTGATTACCACACTGCCCAACTTGCAGCACTACAGCAGACATGTTTTTAAACAGCCGCTTTAAGGAATCTTACAGCATTGTAACACGACTAATTAATGGCTTAAAGCTCGTTAATCTAATTGATGAAGAAAAAACAGCTATAACTGATATCCTAATATAAAGTCCCTACTAAACTACCATGAGTAATGTTAGCTTTAGGAGCTAACCGAGTCTGAGTTTCTTTTTTATCTCGTGTCACAAACGCACGAATAATCGACTATTCTAACACTATCGTGTAGCCGTATCTACCTGGCCTGCTTTGGCCGGTTATAAGCGGTCTTTGGGAGCTGGACTGAAGTGTGCTTATCAGTGTAGTCTTCGCGCTGAATGCGGCTGAAGAGGTGGAGTCGAAACCGGTGCATTGTATCGAATCAGGATAGGGTGAGCTTGCTCTGGCCGTCTTCACTAGACCATGAAGCAAAAAGGAGGTTGCTTTTCACGACATGTTGTGTGGTGCTAAGAAAGTGCACCGAAAGCAAAACCCGGCTTTATTCATGGACTGCACTGGATTAACTTCCATCTACAATTAATTCGAAACTAATTTGACCCGAAACGCATCTACTTAATACGTAGGACGACTTGCTTTTGAGGACAGTTAGCCAGCTAGCTGGCGAGTGCTTGGCGAAGGCTAGCTGGCTATCCCGTGTGGATTTGACGTTTGATGGTGGATGTTTATCAAACAACCGAAGGAGATTGCCACTCTTGGTGTCGACGATGGGGGATTTACCTGAAATAGACCAGAGTCCGAAGTGAGTATTTTCTCGGTGTTTACATTGCCTTTTAACAATTTCGTTAACTTGTACTCTGAACACAAACATATAGAATGTTCCCTTGCTAGCTACAATGCTAGTCAGCCAGCGAGCTAACTAGTTCTCGTTATCCGACTGGTTTACCACGCCTGCTATGTTTCTAAGCGCAGAAATCACACTAAACCCACACGCTATGTATTGGCAAGGACACGCCACTTTTCTCTACTTAAAACGAACTAAATAAAGACTAAGTTACACGCAAAAAAAACATCCAGGTAGCTATCAGTGGTGTGCTAGCCGACTTTGTTTTTTTTTAGCATTCGTTAACCTCATACATAACTGGTTAATGGCACCATATTTGCTTAACTAAACATAACTAAGTATGTGGGTTAAACCTTATTCAGATCACTTCAATCACACCGAACAACACAATTATGGCGGCCAGTCAAAGCGTCAAAATAGATCAGACATTGCAGTCTATTTGTCGCTAACACGGACGGATAGAAAGGCCTAGCCGTTAGGCCTCAGGTCCGCGGTGTAAATTTTACAGCCCCCACATCCTGTCTTTTCGTTTATTGGGGTTATTTTTGTGGCCTGCCTTGTTTAAACCAAGCACATTTCTACGCCCTTGTCCTGCTCCCAACAAGCGATCAGAATAGATAACAGGTTAGCGTGAGCTAAATCTACATTATTTGTCCATCTGGAGTTATGTTTATGCATTTGGATACCTCGATATTCATTAGAGACAAAAACATTGATATGTAGTATGCATCAGCACGAGCATCTATTCACCAGGGGCTTGTGTGTTTTTTGTTGCATCGATCGTGAAAGCATAATGTTGAAGGTCTCCACCGTTCTGTGCACATTTAAGGCTTTTGCTTTCTGAAACAAAAGGTAGCCTCAGTGACCAAGGACAGGTAATAATACTGATTACACCTCGTCCAGAAAGGTTTCTCAGATATGCATGCTCGCTTTAGTTTATAGCTCAGACTGCAATTCTCCTGATACCTGTTTACCCCCCTTTTTCCCCCCTTTTTACAGGATCTTACAAGATATTTGCATGTTAAGGTGGTGTGAGCTTTTTTTGGTATCAGGCAGCTTTACATCTTCACATTAGCACTAACAACTCTCTTTTCCCCCCATCAAGTATCACAATTCTCTAGATCTGGGTTAACAACACACCATACAACACAAACAAGTTCGCTCTTGCCATAGCCTAATTACACCAACACTGAGACTTTCTGCATTAACAGGCAACTTTCCTTGTGCTGAAGTAAGATTTAACACTGTAAACATTGAGTTTTAGTGCAAACTAATCAGCATGCAAGTCTTGCCGTAATCAAGTAAGAAATGGTGAGAATTAGTATGAAAGAGTAGGATTGAAAAAGGTGTGCGGAAGTAAAGGGTCATGTCTGTGTTGTCACTTATCTTCAGGTTTTGCATTACATCAGAGAGCGTGCTGCTCTTATCCCAGTGAGGGAGCTTCCATCAAGGTGCTCCTCGCTCGGCCTGCCTCAAAATGGATGCACTGCTGAATCCTGAACTCAGGTAAGCTCCACACGTGTCACTAAGCAACTATGAGCAAGGTTAGCGTTACATGTTGCTTCTGACTGGAAGTAATTTAATGTTTCCTTTTTGCTGGCTCATTGAATAATCATATTGTTATACAGAACTACTCCTACTACATGTTTCCCCATTTTAGCTCATGTAAATAGAACAGTGATTATCAGGACATCATGATCACTGTTTTGTCTGACGTTAGTGTATCTAGCCGGGCTGGAGTGAAATTATAATCCAGGTCCATACATGAACTAGTCCTTCATCAGTGAAAGATTTTAGATGGACAGTTAAATAATGCAAAGCTAAAGCTGAAACTATTTTCTACTGTTAGCTTCCTCTGTATTTGTTTTCAGTGATCAGCTGTTTCCATAATCAAAGAAATTTCAAAGCTTAAAAGACTTGTATGTGGTAGTGTTACCCTTAGATTTTTTTTTCTCGCATTGCCTTTGAGTTATGTATTTTTTTCTCTTCTGTGCACACCTTCAAAGGCAGTCTGCTTTCATTGTCTCCCTCAAAGAATTCATTCTTGATTTATTGTTTTGAAGACAAGCTGTGCATGTGCTTATAATATTGCACCTCTTCTGTTAACTAGTTCTCACACCGCTGAAGTTCAGTTTTACTCTGGCTCTAGTTTGGGTCTTGCTTCAATCCTAGTGTCAGTGCTACTTGATGTGCAGACTTTCCTGCACAACCATCACAGATTCCCACAACGTTGTAGTCATGCTTTTGGAGCAGTGAACATCAGCAGATTACATTTTACAAATGAAACCAATTTTGTATTACGATGCAAATACGCTTGTGTGTATGTTCTTAGGTGTGTCTGTCTATATGTGTATGCAAATATGCTTACACACACGTGCGCACACACAAGCAAAAAAACATTCAACAAGGTTTTCACTTGTAAAACTAGGCCTCAAAGGCGCTTATAAATGAGTTCATAGTTTAAGATAAAAGAGAACTTTATTAATCCCCAAGGAAATTCTTTTGCCAGAGACTGCTGCAGATTACAAGAAGAAGAAATATAAATTAAATAATCTGCATACAACAGGCATAACATTATGACCACCTGCCTAATATTGTGTTGGTCCCACTTTTGCTGTCAAAACAGCCCTGACCTGTCTTGCACTGTGTATTGACACCTTTCTATCAGAACCAGCATTAACTACTTCAGCAATCTGAGCAACAGTAGCTCGTCTGTTGGATCAGATCACACGGGCCAGCCTTCACTCCCCACGTAGCATAAATGAGCCTTGGCCACCCATGACCCTGTCGCTGGTTCACCACTGTTCCTTCCTTGGACCACTTCTGAAAGATACTGACCACTGCAGACCGGGAACACCCCACACGAGCTGCAGTTTTGGAGATGCTCTGATTTGGCCCTTGTCAGACTCGCTCAAATCTTTACGCTTGTACATTTTTCCTGCTTCTAACACATCAACTTTGAGGACAAAATGTTCACTTGCTGCCTAATATATCCCACCCACTAACAGGTGCCACGATGAAGTGAATAACACTGATTATCTCCTCACCTGTCACTGCTCATAATGTTATGCTTGATCGGTGTATAGTCCGATTGGATTTGACCCACACTTTTGAGAAGTCAGTGTAATCAAAATTGACTATACATCATGTGTGTTTCTGGATACTACTTGTATGTGTACGGACTTGTCATTTCTGACCAAGATTAACCTGCACTAGGCTTGTATGACACAAGTGTTTTTTAATACCTAAGCAATATTTCATGGTCATGACATCCCATGATGTTTATTGCAGATTATATTATATTTCCAGTCCTGCCAACTATTACTCATTTTAAGTTCTCATTCAAAAATACTCCAAAAGCGCATTCTTTTTTTTTCCAAATGCGAGATGGGAGTTGAGCCAGTCAACATGTAAATCTGGAATGATTTGTGTAGGTGTTTTGAGCACTGCACTCTCAAGACACTTACTGGAAGCACACTTACCCCAATCTCACAAGCTCCCGACTCACATAGTGCCCTCGCTTTCTATATATTTAACATCAGTTTACTATGTTTATTATAGTATGGCCAGAACAGCACTTTGGTTTTTGAATGATAGAAAGAGGGCTTTTTTGGACACAAAAATATTAAAAAGGCCTACAACAAAATGTCAGTTTTACCTCTTAATAATATTAATGGTGATGATAATGATTGATAAAATATGCTGGTTGTTGTTTTCTTTTGTTTTTGCATGTGAGACCAGCATCACCAAAGAAAATGTCAGCCATGTGGACATTAGTCAACCTGTTTGTTAAAGGATTATACCCCGATCAGGCATAACATTATGAGCAGTGAGAGGTGAAGTGAATAAGACTGATTATCTCCTCATCATGGCACCTGTTAGTGGGTGGGATATATTAGGCAGCAAGTGAACATTTTGTCCTCAAAGTTGATGTTAGAAGCAGGAAAAATGGGCAAGTGTAAGGATTTGAGTGAGTTTGACAAGGGCCAAATTCTGTTGGCTGGATGATTGGATCAGAGAATCTCCAAAACTGTAGCTCTTGTGGGGTGTTCCCCGTATCTATCAAAAGTGGTCCAAGGAAGGAACAGTGGTGTACCGGAGACAGGGTCATGGGCGGCCAAGACTCACTGATGCACGTGGGGAGTAAGGGCTGGCCCGTGTGGTCCGATCCAACAGACGAGCTACTGTTGCTCAAATTGCTGGTTAATGCTGGTCAAGTTAATGCTGGTTCTGATAGAAAGGTGTCAATACACAGTGCATGACGGGTCAGGGCTGTTTTGGCAGCAAACGGGGACCAACACAATATTAGGCAGGTGGTCATAATGTTATGCCTGATCTGTGTATATGGAAATGAGCATACAAATCTTTAATGTACATTAATGCAGAAACGCCCAGTCTGTTTATCAGCTCAGACCTGTTATGGCTTCTTGCTTATTTTCTTGTCGTTTATAGGCTGAAAATTTTGGACGATTATATTGTTTATTTTTATAAATTAAAATCACTAGCACAACTGACCTTGCAAAATGTTTTTAAGATGCTTGCAGTCCACTACAGAGACATGATATTTAAGCATCTATTAAACATAGATGGTTCATATTTCATACTGTTATAAGTGATTAATTATCAAAGATGTGCTGAAAACCCTGTCTCTTTTTCATGTCACTGTGAAGTGTATTATGAAGGTCACAGAAAAAAAAATAATCCTCTAAGGATCATGTAACCTAGTTTTTGGCTCGGATTCTTATTTAGTTCCTAATGAGAAACGGTATTCTTATTTTCAGATTGAAGATTACATTTATGTGTATTATCCAAATCATTGTACAAGAGAAATGAAATCAGTGTTTCTCACAAATGGGATACAGAGTTGTTGGTGGTGGGGGGGTGTTCAATTTCTAGTATATTTTAAAATATATATATTTTTACAGATGCTTCACACAGAGATTGGGAAAAAGAACATATTAGCTAGCCTATGGGGCAAATAAATCCCCACTGTGCCTGATATTTTGGGCCCGCCCCCTTTATAGTTTAAGCGGGATTAAATTTGTCAACTAATGAATTGGGTGAATCTGCAAATCAGATGGTTCTGTATAGCCACAGTGTACTTATAATGGTATTGGATGGATCTCTCTTTTTCTTTTGTTTTTTTTCCTTTTTAAATGACATGCTGTTAGAAATAAGTGTTGGACTGTATTATTTCATGTTCCTGTGTATCCATGCATGTTGTGGATTTGTAAAAAAAATTTTGTCTGTTATCTGTAATTTATAACTGATGATAGGAATGCATCGTTGGTTGATGTAGTGAGCACCAGTAACGTGTTGCATCGTTTCATAAAGCAACTGGAACATATAACCTTTAAGCAAAATAAGTAAATTGCTGTGTGAATCAGTAAGGCTTTTTTTTTTTTCTTTCTTCGTTTTCTGGTCAGTCAATGGTAGAAAAGCGGCTGATAATTAATACTGTTTAACAATTAATTATTAATTACACCTACTAACCCTATACTATTCATTACACCTACTAGCACTGACATGCAATCTGTTTGTACCAGACTTCCAGGCTAATGATTTGTCCATGCAGTTATCTCTGATGCATATGATCAATAGTCAAGCCAAGTCAAGAAGCTTTTACTGTCATTTCAACCATATATTGCTGAAGCAGTACACAGTGATATAAAACGTTTTTCCAGGACCCTGGTGTTACATAATACAACATGGAGCTAAGGACTAAAAGTCCTAGCCCAATAGATATGACTGATAAAGCTATGTCTATGCCAGTTGGTTATACTATTTCTCATCAGCTGAATCAGCTATACAATTCCTGGACACATAAATCTTTAGATAAACGACTTTATTATTTTAACCGCAAAAGCAGAGCTGTATTTCCAGACTAGGTGTGCAAATCATACAGGCTTCTGAACCAGTATTTAATATAGGTGAAATTCTATAAATGGGTTATTGTAAGAAGTCACCCAAATGCAAGAATTTTAACTGCTGTTAGATCTGTGAAGATGAAAGTGAATCGGTCATGGCAGCTTAGTAAAGCGCAGCTGTTAAAAAGACAGCTTAAAAATTCTGCCAGGTGTTGCCATGTATCATCACAAACAAAACCTGATCTTAATGCAAACAACTTTTATTTTGTCTATAACATTCTGCTGCTTGAAAATAAATCTCAAGACTGGAATAAAGTGCACTCTTCCAAGTGATTGCATGGTGGAACAGGACGTGTTATCTTCTCAGTAAAAGCAAAGAGAAAACCGTCGGCGGCTGTTATCTTTAACATATTTCTGTAGATAGTTTAGTAGAACATTCCGTTTTGTTGTTTTATAAGCAACATTATTGAAAAGACTGTTTTGGTTATGGCTGGACATCTGGTTGAGCTCTGCCACTGTTAAAGTATGTGGGGAAATAAGAGCTGACTAAATGCTTCACTTTCCTGGATTTTTTGCAATAGGAACTTGGCGATCCAACTTAACATACGTAACGTAATGTTAACGTAATTAACATAGTGCCCCCCCCCACGTGACTGCCATATTTAAAATTTAAAAAAAAGATGCATGTTCATTTCCATGAATGGATTAATAAATATGATTTTTAATCTATTGATTACACTGTAAATATACATAGTCATTTTTCATGATGTCAATCCAGTTTTTGTCTTATTTACTTCATACCCAAATATTAATAATTTTTTTTTTTTTGCTTGCTGCTGCTGGACTTCAGGGAAAAGACACTTGATGGTTCGGTATGTAAGTTTCCTTACTTAAAAAAAATCAGTTGACACTGATTACCGTTCATTCTCTTGTAAACCTTTCTCTTTCCAGTTTGTTGGTGAAATGTTGTTCTAATTGCAGAATATACTTTTTTTCTTTCTTTCTTTTTTTTTTTTTTTTTTTTACATCCCCAGATCAAGGTTGAAAGCACCTCACAGCAGGTCATATTTAAAGGCCTTGCTCCTAGAGTTGTTTTAAGAAACCATCTCCAGCCTGAAGGAACAAAGACTAAAGTTAACCTTGAGGAACAGGGCCGACAGAAGGTTTCTTTCAGCTTCACCCAGACTAAGAAGCCACGTCAGAAAGTGTTCCTTGTCCCACCAAGTCCAGAGAAAGCTGCAAATGATATTTCTCCTGTACTGCAATCTACAATTTTACCCTCTGCCGACCTGACAGGACAGAGCACTGAAAGCAAGAATGAGCAAACTGATCCCTCTGTCATGGATGAATCCCAGGCAACACAGTCCCCAGTACCCCTCACCTCCAAATTGAAACATGACAAGATGCATTTTAAGAAACAGATTTTGAGCGTGTCTGTTGTTGAAGAACTTCCCATTGTCAGTGCTGTTTTAAATGATACCACCTCAGAGAATGAAGTTTTAATTAGGTCTTCAGCAAGGATTGAAGGTGAAACCTCTGTGGCTGTGTTCCAACCCAACTCCGTCACTGACTGTTCTGAAAAAGTTAACAGCGAGGAAAGCACTCAGGAAGAATTAGACACTCGCCTTAAGGGACCAACTGATTCCTCCTGTATGGGGAAAGAGTGTAAGGATAGCAATTCTGAGCCTGAACACAGCAAAAATGTCCATCAGCCAGACAATATTCTGCCAAGTTATGACATTGATGGTGGGTCTGTTCGGACATCATCTAGCCAAAAGTCTAGTGACTCCAAGAATGTGGCAAAGTGTGATAGTCAGAGTGCTGCTGTTAAGAAGTCCTCAACCTCCAAAAGTGAAGTCTCTGACAAATCCAGATCTGATAAGAGAGAGGAGAAGGATGAAAAAGGGTCTAGTCGATGTAAATCCGAAAGAGATTCCAGACACGCGTCCTCACGATCTTCTCGCTCTGACCGAAGGAGGACCAAGAGTCGGTCACGATCTAGATCTCGTAGTTCTCGAACAAGTTCTTCCTATTCCAGATCCGAGAGATCGAGAAATGACAGACCGTCAAGGCCAGATAGGTCACATTACCGTGATTCTGAAAGGAGATCCCTCAGAAGTTCTCGTGAACGAAGGAGGTCTCGCTCCCGAGGTGATGGCAGATCTCGGGATAGCTCTGACTCTGAAGATGATCTCAGGAAGCCAAGGACTCGAGGCAGCGATTCAAGTCGATCCTCCACATACTCTAGCTCACAAAGAGATTCGAAGACATCTTCTCATTCAAAATCCTACAGAGACTCAAAATCTGACTCAAAATCTTCTCATTCGTCAGAATCGGACAAAAGGACACTATATTTAAGGACAGACAGATCTGGGAGAACTAGTGGCTCTGAACCTAGTAAAAGGAGTTCTCCTGAGACTGAAGCCAGTTATAAAAAGTCCAGTTCTTATTCAAAATCGGAGGTACACGGTAAAAATTTGAGTAACATGTCAAGGTCTGAGAAAAAGGTCCAAAAAAACAGTGGGAGTTCTGACTCTGACGATGAGCACAAAATGAAAAGTCGATTTCATGGCTCAGATCACTCTACTAGGTCATCTTTTAAGAAAACAAATAATTCAGAATCAAAGTCAAGTACTATTGGAACGGATGGACAGTTAGTAGCAAAAGTAAATGTTAATGCTGAACTTCCACTCTTGGGTTCTGACAAAATCAAGTCTCAGGGAGAATTCAACAATGTGGATGTTTGTTCCCAACATGAAGAAAGCAGGCAGTCTAAATTAACAAACAGTTCTCCTCAACAAAAGCAGCATATTATCCTAAAGGACAGTGTAAAAAGTCAGGTTGAATTTCAAGGCGTAAACAAAGATTCCGATGGTACGGAAAAGTGTCCATCTGTCAGTGAAGTAAATAATAGTAAGTGTCACGTAACTCTGGAGGACGTTACTTTAGCGGATGATCGACTTGGAACGCCGACAGACATTGTTATTCAAAAAGAAGTCCAGATCGTTAAAGAGGCACAGACTAAAGAGGCAGATGTTGGTACCTTTTTCAAAATTAATGATTCTTCTAGCTTGAATGAGCCGCCTTATCCAGGCTACACCCCCAGTCAGGATTCATTAGGTTCATTGGCAGACACTCTTTCTGTGAAAGAATTACCACCTGGAGAATGCTTGAAACCTAACACTAAATTTGTTTCCCAGTTGTTTCTCAGTAATGAAGGCAGTAGACTGCCCATGAATGTTGAAACCTCTCAAAAAGTTACCGAGCAGTCGGGCATCAAGCCTGAACCGACTAATGCTGTGGTTATAAAACAGAAGTCTGCCCATGTTAAAAAGTCGCGATGGGATATAGTTGGTCAAGACACTTCAGAAACTCAGACCCTCCAAAAGATGGTAAACAGTGAGATGTCCTCTGTGAAAAAGGTCATTTCAGTTAAGAAAATAGAGTTTAACAGTGATGCTGGCCATGAAGAAAAATGCTCAAAGAAAGCGGGATCTATGATGGATTCACTTAAATCTGAGCTAGACGAGCAGACCGACAAAGCAACAACAGATTCTGAGAAAGAAATCAAGCATGATCCTGGTCAACCATTTGCTGCTGATGGACAACAAACCAATGAAGTTAGCGATCAAATAGTTAGCAAGTCTCCAGCAAATCAAGCTCCTCTGAAACATAATTGTAATTCAGATGTTATTCATATCGATCAGAAATACGCCAATTGTGACACAGCGCACAATGATGACTCGTATAAGCCTTTGACACAAGAGTCTGTGTTGTTCAACTGTGATGGTAAAAGTCACAGTGAGGAAAGTGAAACTGACGAATCTGACTCTGATTCAGATGACGGACAGGTCTCTTTGAAGCGGCTGCACTCTGTGGTGGTTGTGCCAAAGAATTCTACTATTATCCTTGAGACAACTGACCACCCAACACCACCCGCTAGCCCGTCAGCTTTCTCTGGACAGCTAACGTATCAGCCAGATGACTTGAATATGAGCATTAACAGTGAAATTCCTAATAGTCTCAACACTCCAGTAAAACCAGTAGAATGTTCAGGTGAAGGAATCAAGCATGATGTCTTGTCAGTTAATGAGAATAAATGCATGCCTTCTGTACAAACGCCCTACCAGTCCCAGAGCAACTTGGTTGATAGCACTAGCCAATCTGAGGCAACCACTACACTGGCTCACACAGACCAGACCTGCACTGTCAAAGAAAGACTAAAGATTTGTGTCCCAACTGATCAAGTACCTACCTATACTCAGAGAGTAGCTGAGTCAGGTTGTCACCAGTCTCTTGACAATCCAGACAGCTGGCATGGAATAAAGGGAGGAAGAGAACAATTTGGAGACTTTAGTTGCACAGATAATCTCAGGCCTCAGAATGGTTTGAATCTGGCTTGTGATATCAACCAAACCGAGCAGCCCAGCAGCACATTTCAGCAGCCAGACAGCAGTCACGCTACTCAACAGCCCTCCCAGTTAGGAAGTGCATTTACCAGGCAAGATAGTGGCTACTGGACCCAGGCAAATGTCGCTGATAAAAACATGCCAGTCAATAGACTTGTGCCTTCTCCTTGCCATGAGTCAATGATTCACCCTGACTCTTTAACTAATGACCATGAGGAAGATTATGTAGGAAAAGCATTTGGACTTGGTAGTGGGGTTGTTATACCATCTAGAATTCATCCAGCATCATCTGCATTTGTCCAAGCCAATGAGATAAGTAGCAATTGCAGCTTTGTAACGGCCACTGCTGAGAGTCAGATAATCTCTGAGCCTCCAAGGGAAGGCAGCCTAAGGCCTCATAGAGGCCGGGGCCCACCCAAGAAAAGACGGCCAGAACTGGAGTCAGAATCGGACAATGAGGCAGAGGCAGGTCTCGCCTCTAAGCGAGAATGCTTAGAGGAGCGTGAGAGCTGCAAGGACCTGAAAGAGACCAAGGTGTCCTCACAACAAGAAGAAACGCAACGGCCACTGCTTAGTCTGAAAGAATTTTTGGATCCTGCTGTCTGGAAGGAAAAAGCTAAGCAAAAAAAGATGCCTCCATATTTTGATCTTATTGAGGAAAACGTCTACCTGACAGAACGGTCAGTATCTTTTCTGGATTAAATCTTAACTGTTATTTATTTATTTTTGTGCTCTGAAGACTAATGCATAATATTCTTTGCTATATAATAAGTATTATATGGAATATTAAATATAACACATACACTTGTATATGCAGAGAAGAATCATAATCTAATTTAAACGAATCTAGTGTTATGAAAGGTTTTATGTAAATCTAAAATCATGTGTTTATTGCACCTGACAAAATTTCAAATTGTAGCATCTGTGGTCATTATTATAATTATATTGTCTTTTCATTACATCCAAGCTGAATTGAAAACATCATCATTCATGCATGCATACATACTTTTTAAATGTTCATATTGTACTAGTTTTGGAGAGTATTTTTAAAAATGCTAGCTTGGTATATTGCCTGGAATATTTATTTGTGTAATTATTAATAGTATACTGCTTTCTTTGTTGTATATGTATTGAATGTCTCTGAAAAAATTGTAAATAACTAACAACCCTCTAATCTATTATAAAACCAGCAAGAAGAACAAGTCTCATCGAGATATTAAGCGAATGCAGTGCGAGTGTGCTGTCCTTTCAAGAGAGGAGCGGGCACGGGGAGTTATGGCTTGTGGAGAAGATTGTTTGAATCGCCTGCTGATGATTGAATGGTATGTGACCTCATAGTTCGTAAAGATTTGCTTATGCATTGTACATGTTTGATTGGCTTTGAGATAAAAAAAATATTGACAAGTATTGTTTCTCTTTCTCATTAGCTCATCACGGTGCTTTAATGGCGTATATTGCTCAAATCGGCGATTTCAGATGAAGCAGCATGCAGATTTTGAAGTAATTCTCACTGAAAGCAAAGGCTGGGGTTTGCGAGCTGCCAAAGACTTACAGCCGTACGTATCAAGTGCAAATGAGACCGATATCATAAATTATATGCTGTGTCTCCATAAAGTCTTTTATGTTGATTTAATCAAGGAATACATTTGTGTTGGAGTATTGCGGTGAGGTTCTGGATCACAGAGAGTTCAAGTCAAGGGTAAAAGAGTATGCTCGCAGCAAGAACATCCACTACTACTTCATGGCTTTGAAGAATAATGAGGTGAACCTGAGCCTTTTGGTCAAACCGAAACATGTGCTATTATCAGCACTTGGATTTTTCATTCAGTTACTTTCATTTAGAAAGCAATGTAATTGAGTTTCCTTTTGTGTCATTTACAGATCATTGATGCCACACTGAAAGGCAACTGCTCAAGGTTTATGAACCACAGCTGTGAGCCCAACTGCGAAACTCAGAAGGTCAGTGTTGTACTAGCAAGCTGACCAGCAGCAGGCTTAAAATAGTTTAGAAGTCTAATTCCTGTCTTACTTTGTGTAGCATTTTTTTCATATGTACATGTGGTGTTAAATTCCCATGGTGTCTGGAAGTTCTTGTTTTTCAGGCAAAAATATGTTTTTGTTTTTTTTGGGGTTTTTTTTATGTTTTTTTTTTTTAAATCCTATTGTTTTCTCCTACAGTGGACTGTGAATGGTCAGCTCAGAGTTGGCTTCTTTACCACCAAAGCTGTGAAGGCTGGGACAGAGCTCACTTTTGATTACCAATTCCAAAGATATGGGTAAATTTGTTTTATTTTATTTTTTTCCTTCTGTAATGTAACACTATACATTCCCTTTATTTTTCAGTTTGTTGTCCTTGTCTTCGAAGTCCAAAGGGCATAACATTTCCTTTTAAAAAAAAAGTATGTTTATCTTCCAGGAAAGAGGCACAGAAGTGCTACTGTGGAGCACCGAGTTGTCGAGGCTTCCTGGGTGGAGAGAATCGTGTCAGTGTACGGGCAGCAGTTGGAAAGAAGCAAAGGGAGAGATCTCGGAAGAAAGAAGCTGTCAGTGCTCTGACTACAGTAAGTGGGTTTGGCTCTAACAATGTACAACCTATTTAAGGGAAGCAACAAAAGTGAACCAAACAGATCATCATGGCGGCAGTCTATTGACCATTATTCTGTGTAGCACAATCAGACATGTTCCTTTCTCTGGATAATTGCCACACTGATCTATCAAAGCCAGTGGTATTGAGACGGTGACATGGGCTGATTTGGGTCAGATGTGTACCTGGAACATGTTAATTGCTCTGAGATTTCAAGTGCCTCTTTTGCTCCATATATACTGTTCCTGAAACTATATGCACTGGAGGAAGTTTGACTCATGAATTCCACTTCTGTAGTGGGAGTGAAATTAAAGATCTGCTTCCAAACAGACCTTTGGTTTGTTTTCACATGAGGTGTCATTGTTAATGTAAGCAGTAGTTACTGATGAAGCTGCTTTTAAGGAATTTTTATTGTGTTGGCCCTTTATGCTCACGTTGTATGTGTTTATCTCTATGTTACAGGTGGATGAGGAACTGGAAGCTCTGCTAGAGAATGGGGAAGGTCTAAGTGATGAGAAACAAGTGGTTTCCCTCTGCAGACTCATGGTGCGTGTGGAAACAATGGAGCAGAGACTCACTTGTGTTAAACTCATCCAGGTAGGTGCCATATTAAATCATTAACTATAAATACATTGTTATTTTATCTACACGACAATGATGATGCAGTCATTTAATAGTCTAACTTGCCGTGTTTTATATGTGTAGAATACTACAAATGCTTCGTGCCTCAAGCAGTTTTTGGATCATCATGGGCTCTCGTTGTTGTGGATATTCATGGTTGATCTCTCAGAAGCCAAAAGCAACTCTGTTAATAATCTCAAACTGCAGATGGAGGTAAATGTGCATGGAGTGCGAACACACACACACATGCACCCACTCTACACATTTATATCCACTAAGCTCCAAATAGATTTTGTTGGGCTTGAGTGGTATTTTTGTGTGTCTCCAGCTTAGTTGGACAAGAGAAATACAGCATTGACCAAGAAGATGTACTCTACTACCTAAATTATGCTACTATCTTTCCTCTTCAGCTGTATTGTCCCCTAATATGGCCAAGCAGCAGAAGTGTTGTTTTTAAGAGCATTTACCTGTACTTTTATGTAATTTGCTGCTTTGCTCATTGCATATGGAAGACTCCTATGCATAATCTATCTGGATAACAACCTGGGAATAGCATAGGCAAGAAACCAATCCTTGGCAGCGAAACAGATCTTTTTCACAGGTTCACAATTTATGGCAGTGTGTGATTTTGATTGTTGATTGATTTTAATAAAAAGATATGTATATGTGCAGACTATATCTGGGCCTGTCAGCATTTTAATAATAAGGCAAAAAAAAAATTATATTGCATTTTGTTATCTGGTATACAGTACAGCACAAGCTTTTTTTTATTTTTATTTTTTTTTTACACCTAAAAATCACTGAAACCTACCTATTGTTTCATCATACTCTGCACAGATAATGAAGGCATTGGTAGTGCTGCCCATTTCTACTAAGAACATGCTGGAAGAGAGCCGTGTGCTGCAATACATCCAGCGCTGGGCCCAGAGCCATCCACTTGGCCAGCCTACAGAGCAGGACGGTTACTCCAGTGAGAGCACCTCCCGAGCCCACACACCTCTTAACACCCCTGACGGCCCCCCTGTTAAACTGGCACCAGAGCTTGATGGGGAGACACCGAAACGTGCTGTCTATCGCAGACTGAAGATAATCAGTGAGAACAGCCTGGATAGTGCTCTCTCAGATGGCAGTAAGGTCTCTGATGGTAAAGAAGAAGAAGAAGAGGAGGAGGTGGAGGAAGAGCCCTCGCCAGAGGTCACAGCGGACACGGCAGAAAAAGGAGAAAACGGCGAGGAACTGGCTGTGACCCCAGAGCTGCTAGTGAAACAGGAAGGTTCAGATGCTGTGGAGGGTAGTCAGGCAAAACTAGGGTTAAAGGAAGAGGATGTTGAGAAGGATAAAACAGAAGTGCAGGAAATTGAGGAGAAATCAATCAGCAAGACAGATGAGAACCTGCCTGCTCTAATGGAGGAGAACTGTGAATCTGAGCCTGCAGAAAGTCAAATGCAGGCACCTGTCATAGATCAACCTCATGATGCCCCCAGTGTTAAAGCTGAAGTAGATGCTAGCCCCTCTTTACATCCCCCGGATGAGAGCACTCCAAGCTCTGAGTCTTCCTCAGAGAATGAGCGTGCAGAGACTTTAATCACAAACATCATGGCGCCTTCCACCATCAGCAGTGCACCTACAGAATCCCTTAATGCCAACATGCCTTCAGATAGTATGGAAACCACACCTTCTGAGTCTACAGTTAACCCAGAAGCCTCACCTCTCAACTTGGACAACATTCCACCTAGTTCTGGTACCAGCTCTGAAGAGAAAATGACCACAGAAGTTACTGTGGAGAGCGGTCCTTCAGTTTCAGGTGTTGTCACAGCAGAGGTGCTGCCGCTGGGAATAGTGGCGACAGAAGGCACAGCAGTGGGCACACCTTCTCAGGATGAGGAGGAGGCTGTGTCTGATGTGGAAAGTGAGAGAAGCCAAGAGCCTCAGATTGGAGCTGCTGACATCAGTGAGATGGCTGCCCGCCTACTTGACAGCTGGAAAGACCTAAAGGCAAGATTGTGTAAAGAAAATAGTAATTAAATAGTCCAATTGCATTCTGGTTTATTCTTAGTATTCTAAGGTGTTGATAAGAGAATTAGAAAAAGACAAACATTTTTGTGTTTTGTCAATCAGGAGGTGTACAGGATCCCAAAGAAGAGTCAGGTTGAAAAAGAACCAAGTGGTATGTCTGAATTTTGCTTATATGGCCACATTATATAGTTATATTGTTGTGTACTACAATTTGGTGTAATCTGTGTTTAAAATGATTATTTCACAGGTTTTGTAACATGTGTTTTGTAATTTAAGATGCAAATTTCTCTTTATTTTGAAAAACAGACCGTAGTCTGGAAAGGGAGGCAATGCTGAATCCCCGCACCCCATCCAGCAGCCGTGAGAGAGAGCGGGAGAGGGACAGAGAGAGGGAGAGAGAGCGGGACTGGGACCGGGACTGGGACCGAGAAAAAGACTCCGACAGGTCATTGCTACGTAGCGCTGAAAGGCGGCGTAGACGAGGCTCAACCTCTCCACCATACCCATCTCCCTATGAAAGGAGCAGCCGCAGAAATGAAGACCGGTGAGACATTCCGTACATTACCACACTCAGTCTTAACACTATCTAGTTCCTTAATTATACCTTCTGACATTTTGTGTGGCTTTTTCTTTAGCTATGATTCAGCTAGCAGTAGTAAGAAATCTCGAACCAAGGAGGCTCGTACCAAGCTCTCCACAGAGGAGCGACGGAAGCTCTTCGAACAGGAGGTGGCTCAGCGAGAAGCCCAGAAACAGCAACAGCAGCAACAACAGCAGCAGCAGCAGCTACAGAGACAATTAGCATTCAATCCTCTTGTGTATCCCTCGAGCCCTAGTTTCATGACTTATCCACCTGGTTACCCTATTCAGACATATGTGGACCCAACTAATCCCAATGCGGGCAAGGTGCTATTACCTACACCGCCTATGGAGCCTATGTGTGTGACTACAGCCGGCACAGTTTCCTTTGATCAGACTACTCAGCCGCTCATAACTGACCTGACTTTAGCAGCTCAGTCCCCCAGCACTACTCAGGCCAGCTCAGCTGCAAGTCTGACACATGTGCCTGCTACACTGGAGCTGGCATCTTCTGCCCAGCCACAGCAGTTTGTCCAGCCAGCCACGCCAGCTCAGGACCCTGGCGTCACTGTCCTGTCGGTTCCTACTCAGACGGCCGGCGCCCAAGTGCAGGGCCAGCAGGGATATGCAACACTTTGGGATCCCAATACACAACAGACAGTGACGGTGCAGTCTGCTCAGCAGTACTCAAACCCAGCCCAGCCACAGACGGCAATCTACTACCAAGGCCAGCCATGCCAGACAATTTACAGCATTCCTGCAGGTTATCCACAGACCAACACTCCCGTCATTCAGGTCAGAAGCTTGACATACAACTGATATACACCTTATTAATTCAAACTAGAAATTGCCCTAGCACAATTAAGAAAACTGACCCCTTCTTTTACCGCAGTACTAAGTTAAATGCCCTAATGCTTCTACTGCTAATTGTCTTTTGTCTGTGTCAACGCAGACATACACTGAGCCAGCCACTGGCTACCTGCATGGGCAGCAGGTCTACGCTGGTCACCAGCAGGGAGTGGTAGTCCAGCAAGGTGGCACAGTTACCACCATAGTCACCTCTCAAACTGTACAACAGGTGGGTAAGGAAGGTCAATCAGGACACCACAAGAGGGGGCTATTGGGCCTCTGGCTGAATATTTGTGGGGCCACACAGCAGCAATATTTTTTTAGCATCTAGAGAAGTGGAGTCCAATCTTATCCACAAAGAGCTGGTGTGGGTGCAGATTTTCATTCCAAACAAGCAGAAGCCATGGTCATGAGTATGAAAACCTGCACCCACACTGGCCCTTTGTGGATAAGTTTGGACCCCTGCTCTAGAACATGACTTCTAGTTAGAGATTTCTAAAAGCAGTGAACTATTTCCATGATGATTTTGTTCTAGGAATAAGTTGGGACATGGTAGCATAGTGATGTTGATATTTTGAATAGAAACCCAAGTTCACTGTTGAGAGGGATTTAAAATTGATTGGTTTCAGGTGATCAGTCTAATAGACATTTAAAGTTCAGTTTAAGTATTCAAACACTACTTTTCACTTCCTTATCTGCAGGAAATGATTGTACCCAACAACATCATGGACCTGCCCCCTCCTTCACCTCCCAAACCTAAAACCATTGTTCTGCCTCCCAGCTGGAAGGTGGCACGGGATCCTGAGGGGAAGATCTACTACTACCATATAGTCACCAGGTATAAAATTCCTCTGCTGAGTGTCAGGCTTATATCTTGCTCATATTTTATATTAGAGTAAGGTAGTCTACTACAGTTTCTTAAACATTTAATGTGACTTCACGTGACTTCAACAGGGTTGTCTTCACCTCTGAGTCTAGTCCTTGTACTTCAAATAAGATGGTGTTGAATTAAAAAAGAAGAAAAAGCTGTTCCAAAATCTTATCTGTTTATCTGCAGGTTACAGTGTTAATTTTTTTTTTTCATAAAGCCTATAAACATTCAGCCACTAGTTCTTGAGATTTCACGCTTATAAAGATCACAGACACAGGAACAAAAAAAATCACTTAATCATAAATATTCAAGAAAATATTTCATTTATTAGATTTTGGAGCAGTTAGTAGTGAATTCTTCATTTGTGTGTCCTAAATCACAGTTATGCACCACTCTATATCATTTGTAGTATAAATAGTGTAAGTAGTGTGTTCACACTAAAAATTCCAGCAGTTTGCTTCACGTACACAAATGATGCGCTTAGTCAAACGGGAAAAAAGGAAATGTTTAATGCTGGACACTTTACATACTACGCTGTCTCAGCGTTGCTTATGTACTGAAAGAGAGGCAATAAGGTTCTTCTGGATGAGAAAAAAGTACCACGATATTCGATGACAGACCTATTATAATGTCAACCCTCGTGGTGTGATTTTTATTTTTTAACATTTAAAAAAAATTCACCATATTTTGATTAAGTTGTAGCATTACATGCATTTGACATCATTTGCCATCAACAAACACCTACCTTATAACTCCACCAGTGTTCCATTTGAGATACAACCGTTCTAAAATTCATACACCACACGGTTATAGTGCATAATGTTTAGTATGTCATTTGGGACCCCACTAATGCCTTAGGTAGACCATGAAATCTTAGCCATTCCAATATTCTTTTCTTAACTTGAATATTTTAAATATGAAAATTTAAGTCCTGTTTTGTTCTTATTTAAGAAAAAATTTATTTATAAATATTTATGTTCAAATTAACATTTTATTCTAAAAGCAGCAAAGGCTATCACTTATAATACTGCACATAGGAATGACCGTTATTTTATAATCACATCGTAGCATCCTGAATCTAAATCAACTGAAAGATTCCCAGTGATCCACACAGTAATCCTGGTCTTTTGAATAGTTTGCTCTTGTGTTCACTCACTTTGCATATTTACGGTTAATGTGTGTATAATGTCTAATGAAGTTTACTGTGTGTCTTAGGCAAACCCAGTGGGATCCTCCAAGCTGGGATGGTGTTGGGGAAGAGGCCACTGTGGAGCATGAGGCTGAGATGGACTTGGGGACACCAACATATGATGAAAACCCCTCAAAGGTAATAATCAGATCTCTTTTGATTCACTTCAGGAGTTCTTTATAAGTTGTGAAGGTCCAAAACAGGACTATAAATTGTTCTCTTTGGGGTTTAAGGGTTTGCATGGGTCCTCTGGTAAATTGAAGATGCTACACACTGTAATGGACAGCAGCTGGGACTTGTCCCGAGAGAGACAGACCCTTTTTATTAAGCAAAAGAACATATGCGTTTTAACTGCTCTACATTGCCTCAAGCTTTAAAAAAAAAAAAAAAAAGGTTTTACTTTGCACTATACATCTTTGTTAGCATTTATAAACCTTTAGGAATTACTTCTGAAGGCCACTGGGGGCTTGTCCTGCCACATCTATCATATTCCTGTCCTTTATAGACTGCTGTGCAGTGAAAATTGAAGTTGTTTGCTCCTTCTGGCTCTGCTTATTGTTTTAGATCTGCTGCCCAAAAAATCTTTATTTTAGCTGTTTGAAACTTTTTTTTTTAAAAACACACAGTCCCATCTGTCTCTAGTTTTAAGGATTTGCCATGAAGAAATGATTTGACACACCATAAAATATAAAACCTCAATATATGTTTACAGTTCTCCACCAAGACAGCTGAGGCAGACACCTCCAGCGAGCTTGCAAAGAAAAGCAAAGAGGTCTTCCGCAAAGAGGTATACTACTCACTCTTGCTTACAGTATAGTGCAATGCTAGCTGGTGATTTCTTTTTCTTACCTTGCTGCTTTTTTTCCCCGGTGTACCTAGATGTCACAATTTATTGTACAATGCCTTAATCCGTACCGAAAGCCTGACTGCAAACTGGGCCGCATTAGCAACACTGAAGATTTCAAACATCTTGCCAGGAAGGTAAGGATTATTTTGCTTTGTTTTATTTTTCTACAAAATAATAGAAACTGTAGCTTTTCTTAACATTTTTTTTAGCACTCAATAAGTGGACTAGAGTATCAGAGCACTAATGAATAGTCTGACATCATTTGAATGACCTTTTGGGTTTTAGAAATTCATTTTTGATCACATTCTACATTCAGCCATTGTTGGTATGTCTCTTAAAATACATTTGGATCAAAAAACATTTCCTAATTTATAGAATAAGTAGGAAGTTCCAGGTGACAGCTAAAGCTACTTTTTATTTCAGTCATTTTTGCCAAGGCTGTTATTTAAGAAATCCTGCCAGTGCTTGTATCTGTCTTCTATTTTTTTAGCATTGCATAAAGGTTCCAGGTTGTTTTCTTACACAAACAGATTTTTCAAACACACAGTACCATTCCTAGGAAACCTTTTTGGTTGGAAGTTTGCTTATATAAGTGTTTTTATTTAATTAAATAATTTAATTGCACACTAGAGCCCTGCTATTTTCCATAGCTGTGTGTGGTAGGAGCTATGTGTAAACATATACATCAATCCAAGCAATTATTTTGATAAATCCCGCATTAAAAGATTTTTTTTTAAACACAACCTGCAGTTGGTACACATGATAGTGTAAGGTGACACTATTGTCTGTCTGTAGCTGTTGAACATTAGATTATGACTATTGTTTTGTCACCTTTCAGCATTTTTCATTGCTTCCTTTTATTAACAGATCTTTATTTTTTTTTTATTATTTATTTATTTATTTTTTTCCTCTCCAGTTGACTCATGGAGTGATGAACAAGGAGCTCAAATCCTGCAAAAACCCAGAGGACCTGGAGTGCAATGAGAACGTTAAACACAAGACCAAGGAATACATTAAGAAATACATGCAGAAGTTCGGATCTGTTTACCGGCCGAAAGAGGACACCGAGGTGGAGTAGCTTCCTTCCTCTCAGTGCCGCAGGTATCGAGCAGCGAATCTCTGGGGCCTCTTAGTCTATCTGTTTTTATACTGACTGTCTGACCATGTCCTTACTGCTGCTCTGGAAGTCCTGCCGCTGCATTGAGACAATATAATAGATAATCATGCGAAAAGTCTCGCAGTCAGCAAGCAGTGAAACGTGCAGAAAACGCACAAATAGGGTGCTACACAGACTTTCCCCTTCCCCCTAACCCAAGAAATCACGTATGCTTTTAGCCTTTTCTGCAATGACCTCTCTGCACTACGTTTTTTTGCTTCATGTTCGCTCACAGGACCCTCAGCAGTTCATTCCTCAGATGGCTGATGAGAACATGGAAACTGGGAGCTTGTTCCATTTCCTTCGTTATCTGCTTGCATGTGTTGCCAGTTGTCCTAGTTCGTATTTGAATTGTCTCGGTCAGTGGTGGCTTCTGTTAGCAGTCCTAATTGAAGGAGACAGGCATTTCCTTACCAGCTGTTAATCAAGACTACCAGACGACAGGGAAGTCGAGCCTGTCAGGGTGCAACGGACTGCTGGAGTTTGTGATTTTTGGTCGTTTTAGGGGATCAAATGTGGTCTTGGGCTGTCAGATTTTGCACTCATCTTCACCCTGAGCTCAATCGTGGCTCTACTGCCCAGTTCCTGCAGCACAACCGAGGATCCTGGGACATTCCGTTTAGCTGCATTTTTAATAACTTTTAAAGAATTGAAGTGTGAAGGACATTAGTTAAAGTATCCATTCACTCTAAGCCACTCTTGGCCAATTTTACTCTTTTCAGAGCAGAGGCATGTAGCATTTGTTTTATCAACTTGTTTCTTGCTGTTTTACATTAACTCTCTTGAACTATTGCTCTTTTACTAAGCTTCAGACAGGTGAAGCCTTCCAGGCGAGTAGTAACTTTTCTCTTGCGCGTTCAAGATCATCAGGGTTCTTGTACGATAACAGCATCATCAACTGTCCTCTCTCTTTGCATTAATTTGCTAAACGTTGCATTAATCCCACCCCACACGTGTATTATATTGCTTTATATGTGAATATATTGAGAAATAGTTTTTTGAAATCCTTTAAATAAGCAGAGATGTTGTAAACGGACTGTGGAGATCATGGTTTATTGTGTAAATATGTGAATACCAAACTAACATAAGGTCAGTCCTCAGTCCAGCCAGCAGCTAGCAGCTCTAGTGCTCCCATAGCAACCAGGATTCTTTCCCACAGCTCTGTGCTGGGTTTAAAGGGGTGTGTGGGTGGTTTGTGTGTGTGTGGGTGTTTTTTTTTTTTTTTTTGTTTGTTTGTTTTTTGTTTCGTTGTTGTCGTTTATTCTCTTCCCCCTCCCTTTTTATTTCTTTCTTTCTTTACTGAAAGACATTTTTTATGTATAAAATGGAGTACCACTCCACTGTAAGTACTGTGCAAGCACATTGTCATATTGAGTGTAAAGAACATTTTAAAATAAACTGTTTTGTAAAAATAAGTCATGCGTGCTTGTGGTCTCCTGCTTCACAGTTGCTTTGAACGTGCCTCATGTGTCACGTCATAGCTGCCTGTTTTGTTTAATATTAAACATTTTTCATTTTAGAATTGTGCCATCATGCTGAAAAACATCAGAGCACTTTGAAGCCTGCACTGTTTTCTTGCTTCCTAAAGCAGCACTATGGAGTGAGCGACATCACTGTGCAGGAACACAGCAGATGTCTGGCTCCAGTTTCGGCAGAATCAAAGTGATTCATTGTTTTCATTAGAGACTCTATGAGACTAGGATGAATATAGCTCAGACTTCTGTGCCTTCTTAGCAGTGAGCACCAACCCCCATCCCCTCCCCCCCCATACTTCTCCTTCTCCTCCAGTGCCGGGCATTCCAGCAGCTCTGCTCCAGACCGCAGTTAAGCAGCTCCATCTGGAGAATGTGGAGGCATGCAAAGGCACCCAGAGCTTAGGCGATTCTCACATCCTGCTTAACAGAGCAGCCTATGAAATCATTAACAGATTTGAGAGGGAGAAAAGGTGCTGGAAGCTAAAATGCTGCATAAAAGTACCAGCTCCTAAGCACCAGCTGGGCCTACAGCACTCATGCTCTTCTCATCTTTTAGATAGCAGATTTTCATCTTCTGCATGGACATGGTTGTGTGTACAGAACCTGGTGTTGTATATTGATAGAATAATAATAACAAAAATATAATGCACTCTGGACTAGAGAATAATTCCTTTGCTAAAACAAGGTGGAGAAAGGAGTGTATCTTCAAAACAGCTATCTTCAGGGAGGGAACATGCATGCATGATTGCTGATGTAATTATTTAGGGCTTGTTTTGTTGCACGGGTGGGGAATTCGCCTGGCGCTAACTTGTTTCATCACTGATTCACAACAATTAAAAAGAAATGTTTGTGATGTGAAAATTGAAACCATGGTAAATCCCTTCAGATGGTTTTTTCAACTTTATTGCAAATTATTTGTGTATTTAAAAAAAAAAGGGAATAATCTGTAAAAACCTGGTCGCACAAGTATGTAGCTAATAGTTTATTGAAGCACCTTTTGCTTCTCATAAAGCTCTTAGTGTATTTGAGTCTGCTCACTTAGCACATCTTTATTTGGCAACTTGATTTTTACTCCACTCTTCCTTAAGAGGATCTCTGAACAGCTGTCTTCAAGTAATTCCACAGGTTTTCGATAGGATTTAGATCTAGGTCTCTGACTCGACCATTCCAAAACATTTATCATCTTCTGAAGCCATTCCTTTTCTTAACTAGTCCATTGGATCTTGATCCAGTCCCAACTAAAGAGAAGCAGCCTTATAGCATGATGCTTCCACCACCATGCTTCACAGTGAGTATGGCGTTCTCTGAGCGATTAGATGGCTTGTTTTTTTTGCACCAAACATTATTCCAAGTTCTATCTTTTTTTTTGGTGGGGTTTTGTGACATTTTGCCATAGTTTGTAGTGACTTTATTTCCCCATGAAAAGGGCTTCCTTCTTGTCCCCCTACCTCATAGCCAAGACATGAAGAATTCAAGCGACGGTCACATGCCGAGAGCAACAAATACTCGCCAGATTTTCTGGTAGCTACTTTAATGTTGGTGTCTGTCTCTTGGCAGCCTCGCTGATACGCTTTTCTTGTCTTTTATGCGTTTTGGAGGGATGTCCTGTTCTCTTGGTAATGTCACTCGGGGGCCTCATTTTCTCTGTGTAACGTTACATTGAACGTTTTGGAAGTTCTTTAATACTCCTCTCCTGATTGATATCTTCCCATAGTGAGATCCTGTACATGCGTTGGAAACTCTTTGAGAACCATGGCGTCAGCAATCAGAAGAAACCAAGATGTTCTTTTGAAAGAAAATGCTACAGAAACAGCTGATCTTTATTTTAATCAGAATAACTCAGTTGATGAAATATGTACGATAAATAATTTAAGACCATGAGTTTGAATGTGATTGATTCGAGCTGAGCAGTTACACAGCACATTATAATAGATTATGTACCCTTGTACCTAGGTGGTGGGTGTGGTAGCTTAGTGATTAAGGTTTTGGATTGCTGATCAGAAGGTTGTGAGCTCAAATCCCAGGTCCTTCAAGCTGCCACTGCTGGGCCCCTGAGTAAGGCCCCTAACCCTCAATTGCTCAGTTGTATAAAATGAGATCATTTGTAAGTCACTCGGGATAAGGGCCTCTGGCAAATGCCAGAAATGTAATTGTAGGTTTTCATTTTCCTCAAAAATGTTTCTCTTTTCAAATTATTTTTCCATCATACAAACCAGCATGAGCATGTAGACCTTTTCTAAGCAGTGTTGACCAGCACCTCACACTTCATAGTGAAATCTTTAATTACTTTAAAAAAAAAAGTATGCAAGCAAATTTCAGGTTCATTGTTTCTGTAATAATTGTGATTAGAGATGCAGTGGGGTTAAATATCCATTTAAATGTCTTCTGTACAAAGACATGAATTTAACGTTAATGAAGGAGTCCTGGGTAAAAGCTCATTGCAATGGCCAAGTGAGAGAGGCTGCTTAACACAACTGTTTATAGCTGCTGTAACGTAAGTGATACTGACCTTCAGTACTATTATCTGTAAACATGTAAAATGCAGTTGTTGGTTAATAAATTAAAAATCATACCTGTCTTCAAGTTGTTGTGATAGGTGAAGAATAAAACTCTTTGGGATGTGTTGTTTAAATCCATTCAGCTATTTTTTGTACTTATCCTGCACAGGGTTGTAGGGAGTCTGGAGCCCATGGGACTTGGGGCTCAAGGCGAGGAACACACTGGACAGGGTGCTAAGCCATTGTAGGGGACACACATACCCACACCCATAGACACACTACAGACAATTTAGAGATTCCACTCAGCCTACGACATGTATTTAGACTGGCGGAGGAACCTGGAGCACCTGCAGGAAACATGCAAACTCTACACATGCTGGGCGGAGATGGGAATCGAACCACCAACCCTGGAGGTGCTGTTTGAGCTAAGTAAAACCCTTCAGGGTTGTAACAGTGACTCCACTTCATTTCAGGCCATATCACCTGACTTCATATATTATTTTGCTTCCACAGCAAGCCTTGTCATGCTTGATTCTGTACCTAAGTTATAAGACTTTAACCGAGTCTATACAATGGTTGTCTCATTAAAATGCTCCCATTCTTTACTCACACAGGCTGTTATTATTTTTTTTTATTAAAAGACAGAAAAAAGAAAATGTCAGGATTGACGGGACAAACAAAACAGTCACGACGTGCTGCTTCCTATCACTGCTACATTTCTAGTTGTGTACACACAGAGGGAAACAGTGCTTTATGATTATTTGCTAACATTACAACACATAGTTTGCCCAGAAAACAGGCACTGGCTTCCTTTTTCATTTACAGCACGTGAGTACTTTTGTTACTGTTTGGGGGGAAAACTGAGTCACACATTGGAAGGCTGTGCTCAGGTTCAATGAGTCAGTGAATGTTTCTTTAGTAATACGAAGCTTTTTTTTTGCCTTGAAAAGAAAATGCTCTTCCTCCTGCAGAAGTGAGTGTGGAAAACTGCACAGACACCCTGCTTTTTGATGCAAGCAGCAGGCAGTAACCAAAGCCATCTGAACTGCTCAGAATGACAACATTTACTACAATGTGGTATGAAGAACAAAGGGCTAGGGTTTTTTTCCTATTACAAAGCCAGTATTATGTTTTGTTCTGACTTGTCAACACTCTGAAAAGGAAGTCTGTCCTCTTCACATAAATACTGAAACAGTCTTGAAAGGAAGACGAGCAGAGCGACCGTTCTTAATGGAAAGCGCTGCAAAAACAAGCAAAAAGGCACTTATATCGATACAAAACAAGCAGGATACACTTCTTTTCCTCACGTTTTGGAGTGTAAAGTCTTTCCCTGTAATGCAGAAACGAGTGCTGTGCTCTTTTCCTCATTAGGGTCCATTGTTGTCCATCTTTCGGGCCAATGAAATGAAGTGAATTCAGACCATGGTAATACCTTGATCAGGGGAACTGAGTGCTTTGGCTACATCGTGGCGCTCGATGTTGCTCAGTGCGGTGGACAGCTGCTCGAGTGATGCGCTGTCCTGTTGCGCCCAGTCAGTGAGCAGCGTGTGGATGGGGTCCTCGCCACGGCCGAACATGTCCACGCGCTCCTGCTCGTAACCCAGCATGGTGGCCAGCTGCCTCCAGTTCTGACTTCCACCCTCTGCCAGGAGCTTCTCCACCTCCTCCTGCCTGTGAGGGGGCAGGTTAATGTAGCGCGAGTCCTGCTTGCTGTCTTGCTTAATGCCTGCGAATAAGATGAAAGTATTGGCTCAGCATTTGGGCATCCTGCCTGGACGTGTCAGTGGTAACGGTGTAATGTACATGGAGGTGAGGAAGTGATGTGAATCTGCTGTGCTTACCTTTGCTCGGCTGGCTCTCCTGCAGGCTGTGAGAGTCGAGAAACACGCCGCTGTCGCTGTGTAGCTTCTCGCCCTCGACCACATTGTTCAGCTCCGCAGCTCGGGCTTTCCCCAGAGCCGCCTTCTGCTGGAATGATTTCCAGCTAATACACACAGACACGTTCATTAGATTATTACACACAGCAGTCAGCCATTTGAGTTCTGATAAATCTATAGCCACTAACAGGTAATCAATCCACATCTTTAAATTTAATGCTGTGGTGTTGCATTATGGTAAAATCTCATCATCATGCTCCTCACCACTTGTAGGCGACATAGATCAGGAGTCCCAGCACCACGGCTGCCAGTACAGACACATAGATCAGGATGTTGTTGCCTCCTTTATGGTGCTCAGAGCTAAGGTCTGGAGCTTCAGATACTGTCACCATTCTGTTCTTCTTCTCCTCGTCAGGCAAAACGGGTCGGCGTGGATACTCCCACGGCCCCTCGGAACCGTTTGTAGAAAAGATGTCCAGCTCTCGACCTGCAGGCACAGAAATCAAAAGATATTTCCAGTTTCAACACAGGATTTTTGACATCTGTACACTTTCCATCATTCTGTTTGGATCAACAGCATAGCAAATAAATCTGTTCAGGGTTTGTTTATAGATTTGTGCGAATGACATGACGTGTTGGTTTTCTCTCTTCCCCCCAAAAAAAATCATCACTGTATTCTACTGCTTTAAAAGCTTAATAGCATGTTTATTAATAGTGACTGGAACAACATCTGGTCTCAGGCAGAGATGGAAGCTATAAAGAATTCCAACAGCCACATTAAGAGGAGCACGCTGACACTCTTGTTACAAAACACACACACACACACACACACACACACACACACAAGACAGGAATCTGAGCAACACATGGCTAGAGACTGCCTGCGTGCCAGGCGAGACTGGAGTACCAGGTTGTAAACTGAAACGTAAGGAAGGAACAACACAAGACAAATCTCACTCAGCAAGCCTTCACAACTCTGCCATAGCGGAAATCCCCTCCAACCAAATGAACACTTCTCACACACACACCCTTGTGGGCTCACTAAACACAGATCAAACATTGTTGCTTTGCCCTGATTAGGTAAGTGTGTTATCTCATGTTATGGTTGTGTGAGAGTGAGAGAGAGAGAGAAAGAGAGACAGAGAACCAGTGTGGGTCAAGCCACCTTAATACCTGTTAACCAACTTAACACTTAACCAACCAGAAAGTTGGAGTAGGTGTCTGTTCTGAGGCACAATGTCAAGCTAGTTTTACTCCTACAATACCTTCACATACGTAAACATAATGATGACGGTACTGCATCATGGGGACAGTTTTATTAACCCTAATAGAAAGGGTTTTTCCCCCACTCTATAAACTTTCTTTAATACAACACTACGGCTTTTTTTGTTGATGTTGAAGGGAACATGGAAGATGGTTTCCTTAATGCTCAAGTGTAAAACATTTCTCTCTCACAGGTGCTGCTGTTAGCCACATGTTCATTACACAGCTAACACACACAGAGTACAGAGCACTAAACTCAAGGACATAGCAGCAATTATAACTTAACTGATAAAATTAAATCTGCAATTAGAGTTTAGTCTTCTAGTCAAAGCCTTGAAACTACGAACAGTTGCAACTGCTTTGTGGTGTTGCTTTATATTTAGTAGCGTGTGAGCTGTAACCGTCATTTGCAACTTGGCTTGGCCTCTATAACCGACTCCACATGCAAATGGGAATTTTGTTTGGCCGACCAAAAGCAAACGGCCAAAGAAATTGAACAGAAAAATAAATATGGCTTTGCTGTGAGCCAAATTAGAGCAGAACTTACAACAATTGGATTAATTGGTTATTTTGTAAGGCCAAGCACACACACACACACGAACGGACCACACAGACGTTAATGCCGTTCTGGTTTGGTTAACAATACGTCTTTTCATCCAATGATAATTCAATTTCATTTGTATAATGCTTTGAATAAGTGGCATTGTCCAAAAACAGCTTTACAGAAATATACAAAATCAAATGATACATTTTAAATTTATCCCAAGTAAGCAAGCCAGGTGTGACGTTTTTGAGGAAGAAACCTTGAGAGGAACCAGACCCCAAAAGGAATTCGATCTCCTCTGGCTGACACCTGATTATAAATCATTTCTCTTCTATAAATGTGTACTATATGGTCAAAAATGCAATTATGCCACCAGGAAATTCATTCTAGTTTTAACATGAAGTCTAGCTTCTTAAAGTTAAAACTGTTCATTTTTCATCAGGTTTCTCAGCGGTACTTTTCAGCTCTGTAATTTCAGTGGACTCCAATTTGCAACATGCACCACAGCCTACAAATATGTCTGCACCAGTCTACACTACCCACAACACACACACACACACACACACACACACACACACACACACACACACACACACACACACACACACACACACACACACACACACACACACACACACACACACACACACACACACACACACACACACACACACACACACACATCCCGGTTCATAATCACCTCCTATTGATCACACACACCTTTTCCTAGTCACACTGTACTCAAAGCCACAGTTTATAAGGACTTTCATCTCATCATGAAGTATAAACTCAGTCACACTCTGTCCTGATGTTACCAAGCTGTTTGCTAATCTCCTGACCTCTGCCTGACTTGTTTGCTGTTTCCTCATTATAGCGGTCTTATAGAAGCTTCTCCAGGCAGAGTTTAAGCTTTTGGGCTGTTAATCGGAGAATCAGGGTTCAAGCCCCAGCACTGCCAAGCTACCATTGTTGGGCCTCTGAGCAAGGCTCTTAACCCTTTCTACTCCAGGGGTGCTGTATCATAACTGACCCTGGGCTCTGATGTCTAACTTCCGAAGCTGGGATGTGTGAAGAAAGAATTTAACTGTGCTGAAATGTATGTGAGACTAATAAAGGTTTCTTTTTTGTTCTATTCTTCCATGTATTTGCATCCTCTCAATGTCTGACAGTACCATTCACAGCAACCCCATCTATCTCTAGGCTGTATGGATTTGGTGTGATAGAAAATGACAGTATAAACAGATTAATTCACTATGTTATCATTTGCTATGTTATTTTCTTTAGTAGTAAGTCATTTCTTTATTTATGTTCGTATTTCAGGTTTTACATATTGAATTCCAGTGACTATTTTGTACATGGTATTACTCTAACTACAATCCAAACAACTTTCATGTTCTCTCAGGCTGTGTGTGCATTATTGCACTATTATATTAAAATAATGCCATGAAATGAACATTAATTGTAATTATTTTAGCTAAGGTTTGAGGATCATGTACTCACCCATGCAGAGCGTGTCTGACTTGGCCTGGCATGGCCTGATCTCCACCGTGTCCTCATTGCACAAGGAGCATGGCATGCAGGCCTGGCTGGAGCTTCTATCCTCTGAGAAAGTGCCTGGACCACATGGCTGGCACACAGTGTTTCCTGCAGGGCTACACGCCCGCACTACACCCTCTCCTTGGCCGCACACGGCACACGGTGCACAGATAGCCTTAGTATCGTTCCGAACCTTCCACAGGAAGAAGCCAGGGCCGCAGTCGCAGTGGGTGTCTTGGGTAACGGTGCAGCGTGCCAGCTGGGGGATACCTTTAAAAGGGGACTGGGAACACAGCAGGCACCTGGACAGTCCCTCAGAGTCTGAGAATGTCACACCTGTGATGTGGGAGAATCAGTGAGTGCTTAAATATATATTATATTATAGTATAGTATAGTAAATTATGTTTTATATATATATATATATATATATATGCTTATATATTCACACAGCATATAGTGTTTACATGTAGGCATGTGCATTCATATGTATCAAGAAAAAACATACAGACAGAAAGAAAGAAAAGCTGTGAAAACCACACAGCAGAATTTTAGCAAACAGGTACAAGAAATTTTCCTAATTTTTCTATAATTTTCCTAATTATAAAACTTATTTAGTCAGCTAAGCTTTAAGAAAACATAAATACTCTAAGTGGAAATGTTAAAAATGCAAAGGGGATGTTGGGTAAGGAGCCACTTATTCATTCATTGTCTACCGCTTATCCGAACTATTCTCGGGTCACGGGGAGCCTGTGCCTATCTCAGGCGTCATTGGGCATCAAGGCAGGATACACCCTGGACGGAGTGCCAACCCATCGCAGGGTACACACACACACACACTCTCATTCACTCACACACTACAGACAATTTAGAGATGCCAATCAACCTACCACGTATGTCTTAGGACTGGGGGAGGAACCGGAGTACCCAGAGAAAACCCCCGAGGCACGGGGAGAACATGCAAACTCCACACACATGGCGGAGGCGGGAATCGAACCCCCAACCCTGGAGGTGTGAGGCAAACGTGCTAACCACTAAGCCACTGTGTCCCCGGAGCCACTTATTTGAAATAAAATTTTAAAAATATTTGAAAATCCAACTAAATGCCACTGGCTAAACAAATGTCTAAATAAAAATCTTCTTCTTCTTTTGGCTTTTTGGCCCTTCAGGGGTCACCACAGTGAATCACTCTGACTCCTGTCTCTTCCTCAGTGACACTGTCTCTAAACCATACAGCATGGCCGGTCTCACCACTGTCCTGTACACCTTCCCCTTGATTCTCGCTGATATTTTCTGATCACACAGAACTCCTGACACCTTTCTCCACCCATTCCAACCTGCCTGCACTCGCTTCTTTACCTCTTTCCCACACTCTCCATTACTCTGGACTGTTGACCCCAAATACTTGAACTCCTGTACCTTCTTCACCTCTTCACCCTGTAACCTTACTGTTCCACTTCCCTCCCTTTCATTCACACACATGTACTCAGTCTTACTACGACTGACTTTCATTCCTCTTCTCTCCAGCGCAAACCTCCACCTCTCCAGGTTTTCCTCCACCTGCTCCCTGCTCTCACTACAGATCACAATGTCATCTGCAAACATCATTGTCCAAGGAGACTCCTGTCTGACCTCCTCTGACAACTGGTCCATCACTATAGCAAACAGGAAGGGGCTCAGAGCCGATCCCTGATGCAGTCCCACCTCCACATTGAACTCCTCTGTCTGACCTACAGCACACCTCACCACTGTCCTGCTCCTCTCATACATGTCCTGCACCACTCTGACATACTTCGCTGCTACTCCTGACTTCCTCATACAGTACCACAGCTCTTCTCTTGGCACCCTGTCATAAGCTTTCTCCAAGTCTACAAACACACAGTGCAACTCCCTCTGACCATCCCTATACTTCTCCATCAAAATTCTCAGAGAAAAAATTGCATCTGTTGTGCTCTTTCTGGGCATGAAGCCATACTGCTGCTCACAAATTTCCACTACCTTCCTTAACCTAGCTTCCACTACTCTTTCCCATACCTTCATTGTATGGCTCATCAACTTTATCCCCCTATAGTTGCTGCAACTCTGCACCTCACCCTTATTCTTAAAGATCGGCACTCATACACTTCTTCTCCATTCCTCAGGCATCCTCTCACTCTCTAAAACCCTGTTGAACAAACTAGTTAATTCCACTGCTGCCTCTCCTAGACACTTCCAGACCTCCACCTGGATGTCGTCAGGACCAACTGCCTTTCCACTTTTCATCCTCTTCAAAGCCTTCCTGACTTCATCCTTTCTAATCTTATCTACTTTCTGTTCCACAGAGTTCACCCCTTCTACTCTTTTTTCCCTCTCATTTTCCTCATTCATCAGCTCCTCAAAGTACTCCTTCCATCTCCTCTGTACACTCTCCTCACTTGTGAGCACCCTTCCATCTCTATCCTTAATAACTCTAACTTGCTGCACATCCTTCCCATCTCGATCCCTCTGCCTAGCTAACCTGTACAAGTCCTTCTGTCCTTCTCTAGTGTCTAACCTAGTGTACAACTCGTCATATGCCTTCTGCTTGGCCTTAGACACCTCCCTCTTCACTCTGCGCTGTAACTCCTTGTATTCCTGTCTATTCTCTTCAGTCCTGTCCATGTCCCACTTCTTCTTGGCTAACCTCTTCCTCTGGACACTATCCTGAACTTCCTCATTCCACCACCAAGTCTCCTTATCTTCTTTCCTCCTTCCAGATGACACACCCAGCACCTTTCTCCCTGTCTCCCTGATCACTTCTGCTGTAGTTTCCCAGTCATCTGGCAGCACTACCTGACCACCCAGAGCCTGCCTCAACTTCTGTCTAAATTCCTCACAACATTCCTCCTTTTTCAGCTTCCACCACTTGGTTTTCTTCTCTATCTCTATCTTTGACCTCTTCATCTTACAGACCATCAAAGTCATCCTACACACCACCATCCTATGCTGTCTGGCTACACTCTCTCCCACTACCACTTTACAGTCACTAATCTCTTTCAGATTGCCTCTTCTACATAGGATGTAGTCTACCTGACTGCTCCTGCCTCCACTCTTGTAAGTCACTCTATGCTCCTCCCTCTTCTGAAAATAAGTGTTAACCACACCCATGTCCATCCTCTTAGCAAATGACTAAATAAAAATGAGTGCTGTTAAAGCTAATAAGTGTGGATTATATGATACAAATCACATAAATACATTCAAAAGCTAAAACTTTTATTACAATGTAAATGGATTTCTAAAGGATTTTATCCCCAACACATACCATTTCGGTGCTGTATGAACACTCACCCTCTTGGCATGGCTGGCATTTAGTGTCTTCTTGTGCACAACTGGATGCCACTCCTGTGCCTGCGGGACACAGACTGCAGCACTCACCTGAGGATGTAAACTTCCCGCTAGAACACACATCACCTGCCACCACCTGCACAAACAGAAGCACATACACACTTACTGCTGAATGACAAATTAGAGGTTTCTGATACTACACAAGATGTCAATGGAGAGCAGCACTAATAACAGTGCTACTGTAAAAGAAACTTGATTTTTCGGACCAATAAATGAATCCACAATCCTTTTGGAAAGCGTCTGATAAAAACGTTACTCAGTGATTCTCTGGCACAAGCACATCAAAGGTTTTGAGCAGTTCAGCGAGCTAAGGGGTTTGTGTTGAGAACAATCAGTTGTTAGCAATGCAAATGAGAGGATCAATGCCCTCTTCTGAAGAACAACACTGGGGATCAGATAACCTTTTGGTGTGAGGCTTTTCATTTACACCAGAACGGCTTTCTGTGAACTTCACACTCATCTGTCGCACTGGAAACGATGCATCTGTAGAAACACTACGTTTTAAGACATCAGAATAAAGCGTACATGGTATTGAGTTAGTGTATATTTATAGTACCTCAGTACAATGTACGAATGAAGGCGAGAGCTGTCTTGGTGCTCAGACTTCCAGACAAGCAATTAAAAAGCCTTTGAGCAACGCCATCAGCCTTCAACTGCTTAACTTTGTGCTTCTAAGCCACTTTGAATAAAAGCATGTGCCACGTGACTAACTGTAAATATAAATGTACTAATCCTGCCCAAGTGTCGGTTCTGGCTGTAGTGATTGGCGTGAGTGATCCTGAAACCTCTGGTAAGTCTCCAGCATGTCTTACTGTCTAACAGCTGTGACTGGCTTTAATCAAACCCAGCCACACACAATGGAAAGAAGATATTAAAACACCAGAGAGAGAGAGAGAGAGAGAGAGAGAGAGAGAGAGAGAGAGAGAGAGAGAGAGAGAGAGAGAGAGAGAGAGAGTGTGTTCTGGAGAGAGAGAGAGAGTTCTGGGAGGAGGTTAAGGCTGTCCTGGCACTGTGGAAGATTACACACATGGGCGTGAATGCAAATGGGACAAAAGAGACCCTAAGAAAACCACCCACTCACAATCACAGGAAAAAACAAGGCAAAAATGAGCGCACAGGCCATGACACAGCAGCTGTCCTCATGCTCTGAGGAAAGGAGTTGAGAAAGTTGAGGATGGGGAGGGGACATAGTTGCAGTCCAGAGGACAGGGTGCGGACAGACAAGGCAGGTCCAGCATGCGAATGTGTGCCTAGAACTTTGATGTGTCCATGTATCAGCTCTGCAGATGTGTGTGAAAAGGTCAACACTGCGCTGTTTGAAATGTGTGCTAGGTTTATGGCAGACTGGCCTTTTCCCCTCCAGGGAGCTGACAAGAGCAAACAGATGTCTAACAACTAACCTCCTGCAAAGCGGGGGAAAAGCAAAACCTCAACAACCTCTCTGATGTCTCTCTTGCTCTCTCTGATCTCTGGGCAGCGTGTGCTGACCTGTCTAATGTGAACACACACGCACATGCACACGCACACACACACACACACACACACACACACACAAAGCTATACCCACAGGCTAAAACTTGTTCCAGTCTACAGACTTGGCTCCACATTCCATAGTCATCATGGCAGACTTTAATAATCCGGCATTACGGTTAGAAAAGATGCAGAGCTGATTAAACTTCATTGAGGGAAGGAGAGCTATAATAACAGGATTTGGACTTCAGAATACGGTATGATAAAGACATGCTTTTAGAATAAATCCTAACGCCGTGTTTGTAGGTTAAAAGGCAAAAATATTACGTCTTCATACTACCCACCTGCCATATACTCCTTAAGATAACATAAGAATAACTAAAGGGTAATAGAAAAGAGCAAGAAAGAAACAACATAAGCTGTTTTAGGTCACACTGTAATGCCATATTAGGAAATTAAGGACCTTTTAATTTCCTAATATGGCATTAAATGTTGCCTACTCTATAAACTATGCTGGCACTAACAGTCTCTAAACACTGCAACTTAAATCAAACACCAGACGGTTAAACAGCATCGGAATGACCACAGGCTCTGTGAGTGGACTCGGCGAGGTGGAGACGACGCATATGAAAGAAGTCTGTTTGCATGAAACAGGCTTGTGCCTTTGATCCTGGAGTCTATCACCAAAGATTTTATCCTTTGCACAGAGGGACTGTGGATAGGTCCCCCAGAGAGGGAACAGTTGTTCAGCACTAGCTTAAGAGGTTCCTGTTTCCACTAGTTTGCTAGCCAAGGACCACCAAAGATCAGCAAGGGCTTCAAAGTGAGCTCTGCCTCCCTTTACGGCTGTCCTGGTCACTCACACACACACACACACACACACACACACACACACACACACACTGCTGACTGGACTTGATGTATGGGCGCATGTGGAGTGTGTATGGGATTAACGATAGACTTGAAATTTGAACACATGAGGCCACGCGAAGCTGGAGTTCAGTCAGAAAAACGACTTCTTAGTCACAGCTTCACACACAGGTGTCTGACACAAACTATGGGCTACAGATCAGCAGCAGGAAGAGGGTGGGGCAGTCTGCCATTTTTACAAATAATAAATCAAGTAATGAAAAACAATAACTAAAACTGCAGGAGCTTCAATAACATGAAATGAAAATATCATATCCATCCAAAAGTATCAAACAACCTTATCTAGTATTTTAGCTGTAAATATACAAAATCTTGTTCTTGTTGTTCTTGGTGTACATATAAAATAAAGATCTGATTTTAACAGATCAGCTGTCTAACATCAGCTTCTCCAAATGCGAACTTCTTGATGGAGCCGGAAAAATCAGACACATCTTCAGTTTCATCCCTTTAATCAGGGGACATTAAACATCCTGCTAAGCAATCTCTCTCTCTCTCTCTCTCTCTCTCTCTCTCTCTCTCTCTCTCTCTCTCTTCTCTCTCTCCAATAAAACTTCAAGCTCATTTACAGACTTGTCAGTTAGAAGCTTGAGACCTCGAGCAGTCGCATCAAAGGAACCTGTTTGAGGAAGGGGGGTGGTTGGAGTTTAAGAGGACCCCCCCCCTACACACACACACACACACACACACACACACACACACACACACACACACACACATACCAAAGCCATGCAGCAAAACGGAAAGTCAAATTACTGAACTGCACACTCTCCTGCCTCACCGTCCGCAGACCAGGAGAAAATGAGGATAATTACTACACTCTGCATACACACAGCCTCAGCAATACTTAAGTGGTGGCTGCCTTTTCACCAAGTGCTGACTTGAGGGACAGATGTGGCACTGTCCTCATCCCTCCACACTCTTTCCATGCACGGAATAGCACGCATCTGCCTTGCAATGATTTTATACCTAAAGCAAAAGCTAGCACGAGGAGCACAAGAATACAGTCCTCATTTGAAGACAGACAGCATAACGATCTGATTAGATCATAGCTTTTCTTTTTTTTCTGTTTCAAAGTTCTGAAGGATGCCATGTTTTGAAACAGAGAATAAAGAGAGCAGTTTTGTGGGAACGATTAGTTTAAGGCGAGCGCCGGGACATCTGGCTTGTCCAAAGAAAACTTAAAATCAGAGCCTGCATTAGGAATTCTCATAAGCTGTTATTACGGCACAAATCTCTAACGGATATCAGAGTTTTAGGAGAGATTATGTGTGAAAAAGGAGTAAAGAACAAAGTTTAATAGCACATTTCTAACTATAAGTATAAAGAAATAGCATTATAAGAGTAGTACTACAGCCAAAAGTAGTATTTTGGGCATGTATACTTTTCATTTTCACAGTTTTGAAAGGAAAATGTCGATTCTGTAGTGTATCGTTTGCTCGTCCCGTTTTATTCTATAGAAATGTTCAAATGTAACAGATTTTTAAAAATGGGTTTTTCCAATAATGTATTATAACGTGTACATACAGGCTACAATCTAAAACACACACACACACACACACATACATAATATATATATATATATAAAAAAGACACCTATTTGCCAGTGTAAATCTCAGTGAAACCTGTTGTGGCTAAAATGCTGTTACTTAGATAGATAGATAGATAGATAGATAGATAGATAGATAGATAGATAGATAGATAGATAGATAGATAGATAGATGGGGGCAGATGGACGGATGGACAGATAGATAGATAGATAGATAGATAGATAGATAGATAGATAGATAGATAGATAGATAGATAGATAGACGGACAGACGGACGGATAGATGGATAGATGGATAGACAGATGGATAGATGGATAGATACTTTATTCATCCCAATGGGAAATGTTCTTCTTATAAACTTTGTCTTTATTAATCATTAGTGTCATTGTTCATCATCATCATCATCATCATCATCATTAGCACCAATATCAGTATTATTATTGTTGTTGTTGTTGTTTACACAGCTATATTCACTATTTCCTTGTTGGTAAAAGTTTCAAATCCAAACTCAAACAAAAAAATGTAAAGAATTCTGTTCCAGCAATAGAAATCACATTTCTGATAACGATCCGCTGTGATAATGTTAATGAAACTGGATAAAGGCCTCTTTACTGTTATTATTGCTCGCATTTAAACATTTTTTACTTACAATTTAACTTGTGTAATGAATCTGTACAGTGTTACAGTTAAAAGGGGGACTGTAAAAAAAAGTTTAGAGAGACTAGTTAGCTTTCAACAGAAGACATATTTATAAGCAGAAGTGAAGCTGGAAAGTGGAACTTGAGAAAAAAAGCAGTTATTAAAGCTTATAACGCTGCTGTTCAACTCACCTTCAGGGCTGTGATGTGGAGGGAAAGAGAGAGCACTGCAGTCACAAACTTCATCTCTGACCTCTGCTTACACGCTCGCAGGAATCACGGGGTGTGTGTGTGTGTGTGTGTGTGTGTGTGTGTAAAAAAAAGCTACTTGCAGATGCTCCAAAAACACACTCTAAACTATAAGCATAAATAAGGAACAATCCCAGTTTCGTTTCCTGTTGGAGTTTAGTTTGTTTCCGTGATCACCCGACCTGGACACACTCCGCTCCACGCGCACTTCCATTACAACACCGGAATCTGCGGCGAGCAGCTTATGAGCCGCTTCTGAGTGACGTCACGACTCTCCTCGTTCCTGATTGGACAGACGGTAGATCGATAGAGGGGAGACAGAACGATGAAGGGAAAATGCATGGACAGGGTTAGGGAGAGACTAAAAGGCTGGGTGGATGAACTGCAGTTAGTGTGTCATTCTATCAGCAGCCCTTGGAGTGGGATAGTGGGAGAAATGAGATCAGTGAACTGTTGTTGTTGTTGTTGTTGTTGTTGTTGTTGTTGTTGTTGTTGTTGTTGTTGTTGTTGTTGTGCTTCTTTTTCTTCCACTTCTTTAGCCTCAGTGGTTAAAGCTCTGGGTTACTGATCAGTAGGTTGAGGGTTCAAGCTTACAGCACTGCCAAACCTGAGCAAGGCCCTTAAACCTCTCTGCTCCATGGATGCTGTATCACAGGTGACACCGTGCTCTGATTCGAAAAAGATGGAATAGAGATGGAAAAAGATGTAGGAAGAAGAAGAAGGACTGGTTCCACTTTGGAGTCAAGGTTTCTTCATTAGCCCATCTCAGGGAGTTTTCCTTGTCATTATTGCCTTGGCCTTGCTCATTAAGAATAAATATAAATTGAAATCTGTAATTTCTTTCATTTTTATATTCATGTTAAGCTGCTTTGCAACGATGTACATTGTTAAAAGCACTATACAAATAAAATAATAAATAAAATCTGATGATGATGATGATGATGAAGTGAATCGCCTGATTGACATGTCAAACGTACATGTTTTTAGATTTTAGGCCTCACATGTTTTGCACACCTTTCACAGGACTTTTCACATCATGATTCATTTATTTCTTCATTCATTATTATGTAATTTTTTAAATATTTTTATCATTTTAGATATATTTAGATATATTTTAGATTTTCCCACAAGAATAATTCATTTCTTTTTTGCACATTATCCAATATTGTTCACATGAAGTTACATGTGTTTACTTTACTTTCACATGATTTTCATATATTACTCACACAATCACGTGGAAACCTTATGATCACAGTTGTATGTGATTTCTTTTTCAATAAAGGATGCTGTGGTGGATCAGGAGCCTCAGAAACACTCTTCATGAGCTGTTGAAAACACTCTGGATGAGATCACTGGGTTAATGTCTATTCTAGTCAACATTATCATATTCATAGTAATGTAGGGACGTATATTGTCTCTAGCTGTATGCGCTTCTTTACTTGAGACAGATAGTCCGGTCTTTTTTTTGAATCAGAAGGATTAAAGGTCTTCTAGATAAACAAGCGGTCAGTGGAGGCAGTCATAAAGCCACAGGGATGCACCACATGAAGTCTGGATACTTCAGAGGGCAACAAATGGATACAGCCCCCAAAATACAATGAGAGGAGAGCTTCAAAGAGACACAGTAAGAGAAGTATGTGACTACTAAGGAAAAGGGAAGAGAATAAAACAGATATGTGTCTCAACATCCACTAGCTGTTTACAGACTTAGTTTAGTAAAGCACAGCTGATGCATCAGGCTGCACAGTGTGAACCTCAACACAAGTCTGATTCATGTAGACTTCCATTTCCATCATCTGTACCGCTTATCCGAACTATTCTCGGGTCACGGGGAGCCTGTGCCTATCTCAGGCGTCATCGGGCATCAAGGCAGGATACACCATGGACGGAGTGCCAAGCCATCGCAGGGCACACACACACTCATTCATTCACGCAATCACATGCTACGGACAATTTAGAGATGATAATCAACCTACAATGCATGTCTTTGGCCCGAGGGAGGAAACTGGAGTACCTGGAGGAAACCCCCGAGGCTGGGGAGTACATGCTCATGTAGACTTACATGTCCAAAAAATATAAACAACAAATGTGTTCAAAGATTGTACGTGTAAATGTGCATGTGTTCATAACAAATATTCTCCCAGTGTACACGCTTTAAGTACTGAAACAAATACTTTCCACTGAAAATTTGTTTCATGTAACTGTTTTATGCATACATCATAAGAATGCCAATGCTACAGATCATTTTTGTATTTTATTAAGTATTGATCCATATGTATTCACATTATCAAGGATGTCTGGGATTTTACCCACATAAAATCACATTACACAGATAAAAGAGTTTTGCAAGGAGCCTGGAACAAAATAACATCAAATTCCTTAAACAACTGTTAAAGAAAATTAATACAGCGTTAAATGAAATTATGATTTGATCATTTTCTTCTCTGTAAAGTTCTTTATAGTTATTTTTTTAAAACACTTTTCAGCTTGTTATTCTTGAAGACATTTTAATTTCTTTAAATCAGCATAAACCTGTAACATGTGTACATTATTGCTTATTGTGTGTTGATTTCTGTGTGTGACTTTTCTGTTCCACAGTCGTTTTTCTTGATCCTTTCCATATTTTTTCCATTTCAGCAAATCTAATCTAATTAAATCTGCCCAGCCTGATTGTGAGGGTTAAATCTTCATCAGGGCCAAAACAACAACTGGGTTGCACTGTGCTGTATTGACACTCATTTCAGTGTAATTGTCTGCATTTTCAGTTTAAACACAGCTGTTGTGGTGTATTTGCTTTCTCGGAGTTGTCTTGCTGTTTGCTTCATGTTGTCCACTTCATTATCTTTCAGCCGTCTGAATATGACTTTTCTGTGTGATGGGTTAACAGATTGGCTTTCTGATATATGCTAGAATCATTTATTCAATATTTATAGAATAATATAATACAAATTATAATATAACTATATTTATATAATATATACATGACAATATGACTATAATTTATTCTATATTTATAGAATAATATAATACAAATTATAATATAACTATATTTATATAATATATACATGACAATATGACTATAATTTATTCTATATTTATAGAATAATATAATACAAATTATAATATAACTATATTTATATAATATATACATGACAATATGACTATAATTTATTCTATATTTGCATTTTAGTGATTTAGGGATTTAGTGAGATATTAGTAATTTATTATTTGTAATTGATTGTAATTTAGTCTATGTCTCAGTGGACACACAGAAAATAGAATTTTACAATTCATCATGAAAGTCTAAAATGTCAGGTCTATTGATTGATTGATTGATTGATTTTTGAGCACTAAAACACACTCTTATTATGGTCAGAGTAGTAGATATCAGCAGATGGATTTGATCTGATAAAAATATTAAATGAAGCTGATTGAGTTAAACATGTACATGCACCATATTACATTATTTTCAATTACTTTATCCCTTTTTACCAATATACTGTGTTTTATACTGTGTCCGCAGGTGGAATGAAAATCAACTTATCAGACATTTTCAATCAGTATAAACAAATAGATTATTTTATTGTCTGATATAAAATGAGTCAGGACTCTGTTGGCTTTCAGTGTGGGATGATTTTACCTCTGTTGGGATAACCTTGCACAGAGCTTTAGTAGTTGAAGATAAAGCCTTCAAATTTTAGATGCTTATAGCAATTGGTGCATGTCAGAGAGCAGAAATGGGTTTGATATCAACATTTAAGAAGAAGTTGCTTTCGGCTGCTCAGGGTCGCCACAGCGGACCAGCTGGTCCGCACAACAACTTGGCAAATGTTTCACGCCAGATGCCCTTCCTGACGCAACCCTCCCATTTTTCCGGGCTTGAGACTGGCACTGCATCCAGTGGCTGGGGTTGAGGCATTGGCTGGGACTCGAACCCGGGCCTTCTACATGATAGGCAAGAAACCTACCACTGAGCCACCAATGCCCCACTGAGATCAACATTTAAGAATTGTGTGAAAAAAAAACTAACAAAACTTTTTTCCCCTTCAAACTTTTCTAAAAGCTAAAAAAAAAAAAAAAATGAAAAAGCCCAAAGTGCCTACTTTCATATCAGCCATTAACCACCATTGTGGAGTGTAACATGACAAAGAAACACAATGCTGAACATGAACACAACAAAGCAGACCTCTGGTAAAAAGAGTTACTCATTATTTCTTATTTCCACTCTGCTTATATAGGCAGTACAGTCCCATTTTTCAATATCCAGATGTCAAAGCATCTCACAAACAGATCTGATGTATCAAACCGTCAGTGAATTCAGCACATGATGGCATTTACACCCATAATCAGGTACACAATCTTTGCCATATCGGGTTAAGAAGTTACAACAGATTGAAAAGAAAGCTGCAATAAAAAAAAAAAAACAGCATCGGCTCATTCTGTAGATTTCCAGAGGGTAAGGAATAGGTGGTCAGCAGTGAATCTGGGAGGGGTGGAGAGGATCTGCGGTTGTTCGCAAGTGCTTGTGGTTCTAACAGTAAGCACTCAGACAACAAGTAATTGTCAGGGGCTTTCCATTTCTCTTCCTCCTTCCCCCTGCCTCAGGACTGGGAAGGAGATACCTGCTTTTATGGAGAGTGAGGTGTCGAGCCCTCCTCCCATTGTCAGCCTGGCAGATCAGAGACAGAATAGCGACCATAACCAACATCCCCTCCTCCCCACATCCCCCTCCACTCGTTCCTCTCTCATTCTGTGTCTCTCTTTGAGCGTGCTCTGGCTGGCAAGGCCACAGGCTGTCTCCCTCCAACCCCCCAGGTCTATTGTTCCCCTTGGGGTATTTATGGGTAGACCAACAGGATGTTCGGCCCACGAGTGCATCAAAGGATTCCTCGGCCAGATAAATGTAAGGTAACTGTGACCTTTTCAACCCTGATTGGGTTGACACGTCAGGACAGGAGGAGGGAGGTGAGGAGTGAGGCGTTTTAAAGAGAGAGAGGTTTTTTCTTTGATTGCTGTTCTCACTTTTTTTTTGCATTGTGTGTAAATGTGTATGTCTGTAATTTGAAGTTACCAGTGCTTTGACAATAAAGCAACCTGAATCTGACTCAGCCACTGAGGAGAAATCGTTTAAGCATGGTTGTGACACTGCAAGAGGTTTTATGTTGTGTCCTGCATGTCTGCTCAAGTTGTAGGTATCAGTTTAGTATATTGTGGCCACATATTAGATGTTTGTCTACAGGCATGTTGTGGTTATCTGAAACCATGAACGGCTTATTATTGTTTTATTTGCGGTTTCTCTAAAACTGATCGGCTTCTCCATAATGATCACAGTTTCTGGGACCTTTAATATAAAGTGTTCCCAGCATATAAAATTCTTATTGATTATCTTTATCTCCATTAATTGCTTTATCCTCTAATCTGGTCAGGAACACAGTGTCTCTGGAGTTTTCCCTTGGAATATCTGGAGAAATCCTGAGACAGATCAGTCTTGATTTTTAAATCAAAACAATGAAATACTCTGCTTACACAAAATTTGCTTGGTGTTCTGGAAACATCTCCTTAGAAATTTTCTAAAATCCGTTTTGTTTGCTTGTATCGTGCATAGATAGAGCACAAGCCTCTTGATACTCGCCTTCTTTTGACTCAGCATGAACTACCGTATACATTGGAGATGGTCAAGTAGAGCTGATAAAATTAATCACAGTCATTTAAGAGAACAATTCAAGCCTAATTCTGATTATGATTTTACTAATCATTAATTAAGCTGTGCATTCATACATTTATACTTAAACACGCAAGTGAAAACACAGAACAATAAGGTTAGAATGTGAGAAAGCTAAAAAAAAATCTTCTAAGCTGCTTATGGTGGACTTGATAACCGAATTATTTTTGTTTTATTCTGAAGTGTGACTGAACTGCATTTTGTGACCAAAGAAGGAGCAGCTCCTGCGGTTAGGGTTAGTGTTTGTGATGTGATGGATATTCCTCCTGGATGTCTTAACACCCTAATTTCCAATACTGCGATTTCATTGAGGTGAGAATACACTCTGAACGGGATACAGTGTTATCCTTTTCCTGGCATGTCTGGAGTTTAATGTAATAAATCGTTTATTAACACAATAAAATCATTTGTAAAGACCCATCTCTTACTAAAATACTTTAACTAGCATTTAGTTTAATAGTCTGTGTGCTCTTCTTGCTATGTTACCTCTTAACAATGTTTTCAGACTGATGGTGGCCTTAATGAACCAGTATAAATGTATTTATTAAAAGAGACTTCAAAGCACTTCTGTAAGTCGCTCTGGCAAAGAGTGTCTGCCAAATGCCATAAAAGAAGGAATAAAAAAATTATTATAATGTATAAAGTCATCTCCCATGTTTATATACAGTGGTCTTGTACCAGACAGCTTAGTCTGTGTCGTATGATGTTAAACTATTTATCACTCCATACATGACAGTAAAAGGATTGCACTAAATCGCATACAGAGTGTATTCTCACCTGAAGGTACTGAAAACTCCAGGAGTATGAACCCTGTAATAAACACTAAACCTAATCCCAGGAGTTATTCCTTCTTTTATAATTGTCGCAAATATATATATATAAATATATATACAAGATCACTGGGATCCTCCTCAGATGTCTGATATTCAAAATGAGGCAATAGGACAATTGAGATAAACATCATGTACTTCAAGTTCATAGTGGAAAAAAAATCAGAAGCAAATTCAGAGAGACAGACTGCAAGGTGTGCACCAGCCAGCTACGAAGCTGAATGCAGCAATGTGATTTGTGTGTAGACAAATCTCCTAGCAGTGTGCGTGCCAGAGCTCACCGCAGGGCATCTCCTCACACCGTTTATTCCCACTGTGTTTACTCAGAGTGCAGGGCATGAACAGAAGACAGGCAGTGGTACGAGCAAACATGAAAAGACTCATTCACTCTACACAGCAGCGTTCACTACAAATGAGACTGGACGACATGGCTTCAGTTTGACGAGCAAATTGTAGTAGGAGAAAAAAAGTGTATACACTTGTGTTGGGGTGCTGAGGTGTGGTACAATCAAACAAAACGGCATTTGTGAGTGCTTAAAAGGCATCAAGCGTTTATCGTCAGTGTTTGACTTGTACTGCAGGAGAAGAAGAGAGCAGGGAAAGCTGGGTGGTAAAGAGGACTTGTGCTAGGCGATCCTGCAGCTCGAGCTCAGCGTAACTGCATTCCCATGTGTTCCACAGACACCCAACACTCTTCAAAGGATTCAGTGTTTTACCAAAAAAAAAAAAAAAAGAAGAGAAAAACATACCAGTGCGGACGACTCAAAAAAGGCTGGCATTCTGCCTAACGCCAAGACTTACATCCATGAAAGCAGATTTGTGTATTGCTAAGAGTTGTTCGCTTCTAATGATTTGAGTTGTTGAGGCACTTGACAGCTTATGAAAGATCAGGGCAGGAACAAAGAGAAGAGAAGAGAAGAGAAGAGAAGAGAAGAGAAGAGAAGAGAAGAGAAGAGAAGAGAAGAGAAGAGAAGAGAAGAGAAGAGAAGAGAAGAGAAGAGAAGAGAAGAGAAGAGAAGAGAAGAGAAGAGAAGAGAAGAGAAGAGAAGAGAGAGAACAGAAGAGAAGAGAAGAGAAGAGAAGATCTGACTGATGAGAAGTAAAGAAAATATACACTTCCACAGCAAGGTTTTATCACAGGAATCAGAAAGGCACTTCTTATAAGATAAATGAAAAAAAAACACCTGGAACCAGTGCACAAGCCCACTAAAAAAAACTACAAAACAATGCAACTATCAAGACTGGAACACAAAGAAATGTGATTACAAATATAGAATTGTGTAACAGTGTAGTACAATACAAACACCAGACAGATTTTTTTTTAAGGCACAAATTTTTAAAAACTCGATAGTGCATTAAGAGCAGAATATCAAGCAAATGTGAAAAGGATTAACATAACCTGTGCATTGATTATTGCTTTAAGCAACAGCTTGGAACCACAGGATACACACACACACACACACACACACACACACACACACACACACACACACACACACACACACACACACACACTCACTCAAATACATAATAAGCAAATGATCTCTCTCTCTCTCACACACACACACACACACACAAGTCCATACACACATATACACACTGGTAAAAGATCTTTGTTGGTATGTAAGTGTGTGGGTAGTTTAGTAAAGTTTTACACACTCGCAGCACTGCAGAGCAGAAGCGAGCGTTGCCAACGATGACACACTCCAGCCATGTCCCAGAGAGGTGTGTGTGCCCTCAGCTTCATTCTCAATGTAGGCGGTGTGTGTTATTCCAGAATTCCTCCTGGCTCTTAGATCAACTCCACTCTCACATAGCAGTTCATGTGAGTGTAAGCCTCTCTCAGATATGCAATCTTTGGAATGATTTCTACTTAAAAAAAACAATCCAAAACAATAAAATAGAAATGTTCCTTTCCCTTTTAAAAAAAGTGCAGATTTGGACGACTCTGCTTTGTTCCATAAAACCAGAGCAGCAGCCCCAAGTACATCGATCTGTGATCAGGGTCAGCATCTCAGGGTTGTCTGTGTGTGTGTGTGTTTGAAGAAGCCTATTGAAGGCATGTGGAGTGTGTATGATCATTTCCCGGCATGCTCTGTAGGGTTGTACTCAGTCTCTCCTGAAGACACCTGAGAGATTCTGCGTGTTGATCCCCAGAGACGACGAGTAAACTTACCTGAGCTCACCTGAATCAACACACATACAAGGAGAACATTTTACTTCCACAAATCACAAATATACATACACAAATACATTACTTTCACAAACAGTGTTTACGCTGTAAACTGAATTTAAAGAATCCATTCGCAGCTCAGGAGCATCACAGATCTTTTCATAGTCAGGATCTGATTACAGCCTGAACTGATTAGACTCCATTTTGTATGCATTTTGCTTTGGCACAAAAAATGTGACATTTCCTATGTGAGGAATTCACACTTAGCTAGCAATATTTTATACATCTTTAGGCAGACTTTTTACCACTGCATTTGATAATCCTTTCCTATGTGATCATTTATGGAAGGCTAGATTATTCATATTTCCACACAGTTTTGGTAAAATATCATTTTGGTTTCTTAATTCTGAAGTGGCCAAATATGTCCTAGGTACTAAACTGCATAATATTTCAATTTTACAGTTTTCCAGAATTCAGCCACAGTGAAATCTGACAGGTTTACTGAATTCTCTTGAATATGCTCAGAACATATGGATAGTTTCCACTAATTTAATAACACATTAAGTATTAACTATGAGCTTACACTCACTGAGCACTTTATTAGGAACAATATAATAAGACTGGGTAAAGCAGTTCTCTGTGGCATGGACTGCATGGAATACTTTTGAGATTCTGCTCCATGTTGACATGACTGCATCACACAATCCCGTTCTATCGCATCCCAAAAGTGCTCTACTGGATTCAGATCTGGTGACTGGGAAGGTGATTGAAGATCACTGAACTCCTTGCCATGTTCATGAAACCAATTTGAGACGAGTTTTGCTTTGAGACATGGTGCATTATCATGCTGGAAGTAGCCATTAGAAGATGGTAAGTTGTGGACATGAAGTGATGGACATGATCAGCAACAATACTCAAATAGTCTGTGCCATTCAGGTGATGATTGATTGATATTAACAACCCAAAGTGTGCCAAGAAAACATTCCCCACACCATTACACCACCTCCACCAGCCTGCACTGTTGACACAGGGCAGATTGGATCCATGGATTCCAGCTAAATTCTGACCCTACCATCTGTGTATCTCAGCAGAAATCAAGATTCATCAGACCAGTCTTCAACTGTCCAGTTTTGGTGAGTCTGTGCCCACTGCAGCCTCAGCTTTCTGTTCTTGGCTGACAGAAATGGAACCTGACATGATCTTCGGCTGTTGTAGCTCATCCACCTTAACTTCCTAAGCGTTGTGCATTCTGAGTTGCTTTTCTGCTCACCACAATTGTACAGAGTGGTTACCTGAGTTACTGTAGTCTTTCTGTCAGCTCAAAGCAATCTGGCCATTCTCCATTAATCCGTCTCATCAACAAGGAGTTTCCATCTGCAGAACTGTTGCTCACTTGATGTTTTTATTTATTGCATCATTCTGAGTAAATTCTAGAGACTGCTGTGTATGAAAATCCTAGTAGCTCAACAGTTACAGAAATACTTGAACCAGCTTGAGTCCACAATCTGAGTCACTGACATTCACAATTATTCCTCATTCTGATGGTGGATGCATGATTGGCTGATTAGATAACTGTATGAATGAGTAGGTGTGCAGGTGTTCCTAATAAAGTGCTTAGTGTGTGTACATTGATGATGCCTTTGTCAAAATGAGACTCATACTGAATCCACTCATGTTAAAATTGATTCAAAATTATTCTTACAATTCTATGATTTTTACACATCACACAGATATCACACCATCTTCAACACTGTCAAAGCAGTTACAGCTTTCTGACTTCATAGTAAAATATCAAGAACATTTTAAAGTACTCGGTTACCTCCTCTGGTTTTCCAGCTCCCACCACGATAAGTTTGCCGTCCTCCAGTCCCACCAGAATGTGACTGCTCTCCTTGGTGACTGATACACAGCGAATAGGGAGCATCAGCGCCAAGGGCTTAGCGGCCTGCCCTAAGCTGCAACACGTATACACAAAAAATATTTGTTCATAAATCTTAGTAGCCCCATAACCTGGACTATAAAACCATATCCACATATGGAAAAAAATGGTTCTTTAAAGTTTCACTGGTTTTGTCATTTACTAACCAGGCTTAAGTTATATGTACAGAGGGATACAAAAGTCTGAGACAGGAAATAAAAAATCTAAAACAGAAAAAGGAAACGTGGAACATCTTGACTATATTCAATATTCAAGATGTTGTGCAATTTGTAGGTCACTGTTTAAATGTAAGCACATTTGTGATAATGACCATGTTTATTTATTTGTACAAAAGATCAGAGTCTGATTTCTTTCAATGAAGATGAATTATAAGGTTTTGCACAAAAATGTGCAGTCATTTACATTTCTGGCATTTTGGCAGACGTTTTTATCTAGAGCGACTTACATTTTATACAACTGAGCAATTGAGGGCTAAGGGCCTTGATCAAGGGCCCAGCAGTGGCAGCTTGGAGGACCTGGGATTTGACTCTCACAACCTCTCGAACACCTTAACCACTAAGCTACCACATCCCTAGCCCAAGGCAGCTTGACTGCATACTACATACCAAATACCAAGAAACTCCAACATCCATGGAAAGATTCTACTTTTCATTCAAGTTATTGTTGAAATCATTTGTTGAAATTGTGTCTGTTAAATTGAACAAGAATGCCAAACATAAGCATTTTCATTAATGCTTTCAGACTTTTTTAATGGACGCCAATAAAGGTTTCCCCAGAGGGACAAACTAAAGACCAGGTAAAGGTGATGGAAAGATTTCACAGATCACACACAGCTTCCAGTAAAACCAGTATAGAGACAGGGCTAATTGAGGCAGAGACTGATTGATGCTGATTACCTGAACAGGTCTTTAATGTGCAGGTTGCCCTGTAGTGTGCCCAGTATGAGGTAGTCAGAAACCAAATAGAGCGCTGACACAGGCTCCTCCATCACCGTGGATGCCAACAGTGTGCCGTTCACAGAGTACACATGCAGCGCATACTTCTCCTGCAACACCATGCACATGCATTATATTCACGCACATACATAAAACACGTATATCAGGTTCATATAAACAAAGTTCAGTACAGAAATGTAGATATGACGCATAAGACTTGCCTTCCCAGCAGAGCAGCCCTCCAGCACGGTCTGTGCCACTATGTGACCCTCCATTCCCACCTGCAGCTGGTTCACCCGGACAGAAATGCAGCTCTCACAGGGAGGACGCAGTGTGCGTAGATAATGACCTCGCCGGATGCTGTGCACGATCACCGTCCCATCCTTAATAAGAAAGAGAGAGAGAGAGAGAGAGAGAGAGAGAGAGAGAGATGCGGAAAGTGAAATAAAATCTGTATTTTGTGGCAACATGGAGAAGGCAAGGTCTGACTAGCTTTAAGTGTGACTAACTTTTGATCCTGAGATAGCCATGTCCAGCTCTGTGCTAATGGAAACACAGGTGACCTCTGCATCATGACCACACAGCACCTGCACTGGTCGTGGAGACAGACCACTGGAGAAACCACCCTACATGAGAGAGAGAGATGAAATATCAAGTGAGTGATCTGCACACTCTATTATGTTTTATTCTCTTTGAAGAAAATTTTATTTGAACTCCACTGTAGAAGATAGACTTTATTATAGAGCTAATATTCTGTAGTAATTTCTCATGCTTTCGGCTGCTCCCTGTTCGGGGTTGCCACAGCGGACCAGCTGGTCCACATAACAACTTGGCAAATGTTTTACACCGAATGCCCTTCCTGACGCAACCCTCCCATTTTTCCAGGCTTGCACTGCATCCAGTGGCTGGGGTTCGAACCCAGGCCTTCCGCATGATAGGCGAGAAACCTACCACTGAGCCACCAATGCCCCATATTCTGTAGTAATTTCTCATAATTATATAAATTATATAAAAGAACAAGTACAGACTCGCTCCATTTGGGGAACTCTGCTGCAGTCCTAACCATTCTACATTCTACAATTAAGACTCTTAGCATGAATGAAGTAATCAATAAGTAAACATTGATCAGACCTGCTGGAGAACCTGCCACACCATGCAGGTGGTGTCACGAGAGCCTGAGATGAGGTAGATACCGCACAGGTCCAAAGCCAGACACGTCACCACATCTAAAAGGCACAGCAACAGGAGAGTATTTAATAAGTGCGTAAGATAGATTTACAGATCATGTATAATTATTACACTGTTACACTGCAACCAAGACCAGTTTCAACAAATGGCAGTTTGTATTTGCATAAATGCTAATTAGCATTTAGTTTCTGAAATATTTTCTTCCTTTTAATCAGCTGAATGATTTAAAAGACAGCTCTTGTTATTTAACATGTTGCTTCTTCCCTCTGGATCTCTGGGTGTTTATGACTGATTGTGTATCTCTGAATATCTGGTTTTCCTTTCATGTCTCACCTATGTGACGGCAGATCCTGCCCACCAGTTTACCCTTGGCCATTGTGGTGACACGGAGGCTACAGTCCCAGTGTCCCCCGCTGAACAGCAAACGAGCGTCACTGGACACCACTAGCACCTGGGACCTGATGTCCACTCCTGGGGAGAAGGGGCCACTCAGGAACCGCTGTGTTCTAAATGTCACACAAACACACACACACACAAAGGACAATGAAATATTCTGCCTGTAGGAGAGGTGTCCAAGATCCCTCTCCAAATGTCTTTGATCATGGGAGAAACACTATAAGGCCAAAAGTATGGAACTAAGCGGCCCAAACATGTTCTAGCATGACAATGCCCCAGTCCACACAGCGAGCTCCATGAAGACATGATTTGCTGAGGTTGGACTGTAACAGCTTGAGTGACCTGCACAGAGCCCTGACCTCAACCCCGCTGAACTCCTTAGGGATGAGCTGGAAAAGCAACCCTGTCTCCTCAGCCTACCTCACTGCCTGACCTCACTACTGCTCTTGTGGCTGAACTGGTAAATCTCAACAGCCATGTTCCAAAACGTAATGGAAAGCCGTGGAGCTTATTATAACAGCTAAGACAGACTAAATCTGGAATGGGATGTTCAACAAGCACATATGGCTGTGAGGGTCAGGTATCCACATATTTTTGGCCATATAGTGTATTTCAGCAGGAGACTCCTGTGCATTTCTCTTTCCAAGAAAGGACTAGTGGGGTGCCAATAATTTTGAAAGCAGTGCACTAATAAAGAACATTTCATGTTTGTTTTTAATAAATGTGGACTATAGAGTATGGAGTATAGAGTACAGTAGATTATTGAAGCATGTCCATGTGCTAGTTAATGTGTGTGTGTGTGTGTGTGTGTGTGGGTGTGCTTACTTTAGATTGCTCATAGTGGGGTCTTTAGTAAAGGTGAAATAATTGGCGATGTTCTTGTCGTACGGCAGCCAGCTGTGTGTTCCTATCTGTCCTTTAGCAGTCACAGTCACCTAGTTTAACACAGACACAGGACAGAAATCAGAAACATGCCAAATACAGACAGAGCCTTGTAGAATAAAAAAAAGTGTGTGATTGACAGATTTAAATAAGACAAACAAGTTGGTGCTCATAAAACTCACTCTCATCGTGCCCAGACGGTTATATCATATGATAAGCTACTGGTACTCAGATCTCTGTGTGTGTGTGTGTGTGTGTGTGTGTGTGTGTGTTTGCGTTTGTGTAAGAAGATGATCATGTCTCACCAGCACATCAGACCCCGGAATGATGAAGGAGCGAGTCTGATTTCTGGGCACAATAGCCTGCACTAGAGGCACACCATCATTCACCACCTGCACACACACACACACACAGATATTGACACACACTTGTTTGAATTTATCTAATAAGAAAAACTATTTTTCCAGTGTCTCCACTAAAATCGAGTCTGACCTCAACGAATGGCCTCAGTTTGTCCAGGTGCTCGAAGAGGTTGGGAGGCAGAGTGTTGATACGTGCTTGCCGCCTGGACGCGCTCTGTGCTAACATACGGGGAGGATGGGGCTCCTGAAGCACAACCATGCATAGCATTTAAGTGATATTCTGTAGACTACTGTATTTTTACACATAGAAGAGAATATTTCATACACATAAAGTAGATTTAGATGCATGTTTTATGCAATAGATCTGATACAGAGGTTGATATGATTTGAGGTTCGACCTTGAGAAGCTGACAAGGTGTTTGCCCAAAGTTACTGATGATGCCCTCCAGAGCCTTGCGTTCAGTCTCATTGGCTATGGCGTCCAGATCCACAGCACCTGAAAAACAGGTAAGAACAACAAAAACAACCATTTCTGGGTCTGTTCCATATATAGGGTGTATATGTTGGTGTAGCAGGTGCAGCTTGTTTCTCAGGTTTGCTTTATGCCATGTCTTGTGAAACTTGTTTATTATTGCCTGTGCATTCTCCATCCCACAGCTCATTGTCATTTGAATAACGCTTCATTTTTGTTTTTGTTCTGGTTTATGTGGAAATCAGAAATCAGACAGAAACAGACACATGCCAACTTTTCTCAGTAAAAAAATATAGTAAAAAAAATATGCCTGCTTGTTGTAATCACACAGATTCAGCAGCTATGGTAGATAGGAATTATATGTTCAATGGATGAATGTTAGAGAAAACGATTCACAATCTGAGTATATATGATATATATGGTACATTCATATACATATACATTCACATAGGGTGGTGTTAGCTCAAGTGGTTAAGGCTCTGGGTTGTTGACCGGAAGATCGGGGTTCAAGCCAAACTGCCACCGTTGGGCCCTTGAGCAAAGCCCCCAACCCACCCTGCTCCAGGGGCACTGCATCATGGCTGACCCTGTGCTCTGACCCCAACCCCCAAGGATGGGATATGCAGTAATGTATATGTGACAAATAAAGACAACTTAACTAAACTAAAATGTGTGAAAGTAAGATATTGTGTTAACCTGCAGTGAGTGTCTTACCTTCATATGTGCAGTAGTAGAACACATTGAGCGCCTCCACAGCTTCTGGTCCTCGCTGTTTATAGCCAAATATCAGATCAATCCACTCATGCAGGTGAGCAGACACATACTCACTCTCCTGCAAACACAACCACAATGAAAGATGTGTGTGTGTGTGTGCAAATATGCAGTAAACATATGTGAATGTTAAGCCCAAGAATCTCTGGTTTCTATTTGTATATTTGTGAGTCCATGCTGATGTGCAGGTGTGTGTGTATATATATATATATATACACTGTATACACACACACACGTCTGCATGTGCAAATTACCAGCGCTTGGCGGTGTTTTCTGATGAAATCTTCTCTGGAAGAAGCCCAGCGTGGCAGTACTACATCATTCACTGACTCCTGATTTACCTGAAGACAGCCCAAATTGAACCCTGTAGAATGAAATATATGTTAAAACAGTTTGAATATTTTAAAGATATTTTCCTGGAGCAGCTCATTAGTGCTTTACAGCAAGAAAAAGAAAAAAAAAAAAAAAAAAAAAATCGAAATAACTTTCTATACAGTGTGTTCATTCACTACATTTATTCTAACACTATTTGACTAAAAAAAAAAAAAACGTTTTGAAAATAAAATTAAAGACACTTTGGGCTGCTCTCTGTCAGTAACAGACATTGTGTCTCAGGCTTAATAAGGACCCTGACTCACACACTTTAGATGCTATTTAAGCAAATAATAAAAATCTCATTTTGTGTAAAAGACAATTATTCATTCATTCATCTTCAGTTAGTGCTTCATCCTGGCCAGAAACATGGTGGATCCTAAGAGCAATTTAGCAAAACCAGTTCACCCACTAGCATGTTATTGAAGACATGGTCTTTCTATGTCCTGTGTGTTATTATGCATTGGGACATAATAACACACAGAGGCACAAAATAAGATGACCAGGATACAATCAGCTCTGCATGAGGATTAGGAACAAATCAATACGGAAAAGCACAACCTGATGTAGGTTTGAAGCCAAACCACATGATAAATAATTTTTTTTAAATGCTATATGATATAAGGGGATATGTGCAAGAGGTGAGCGGTCCAAATAAAAGCCATTATAGAATAAAGAGAAATGGTGTGTCCTGCTATCTACCGTTCATGTTCTGCAGGAATTCTGGGAAGTAGAAGAACTCAGGGATGAGCTCTTTCACATCAGCTGGGCTCTCCATACGAGCCTGCCATGCTGCTGCTACTGAGTGGAACTGTCTGTCTGCGCAGTCGAATCTACACACACACACACACACACACACACATACGCACGCACAAACCCCAGAGGCAAAACACTGCATCAGGAGGCTTTAAAATGAATAATAAAAAAATATTCATAGGCTAACAAGAACACACATATAGTCTAAAAGAATTATTTTTCTTCCTTGTACACACTGTCATAGAAGATACACTATGAAACATTATCATGAGTATTTTTTATTTAATCCAGTAGGACCTTGTTAACGAATAACTGTTTGTTTAGCCCTTTCACCACACCATGAAATAAACTCAGATCTGAGTAATGTGAAGAGAACGCTGCCTCACAGCTTGATCATGTGAAATGCTGCCATCTACTGGCCAATCAGAGGGACACACTACCTGTACTCTTCAACCTCAGCTTCAAAACTAAAGTTTAATTTCAAAGAAAAGTATTGACCAGTGATTTCTTTACACATCTTTCATTTTATCGGAATCCAATAAACAATAAAAAAAAAAACAACTGTAGATCACATGTGGCAAAAAAAAAAGAAAAAAAGTTTTGGCAACTTAAATGCACTTTCTTTAATAAAGTCTTTTATTTTCTGTAATATCGACACTACATAATGACACCATCCTCTCAGATCGTCTGATCATACTTTTCTACATATGGTTGTCAATTTTTTTCTCCGTCACCTCGGAGAATTTGTGCCAGTCATGTCTAAAAATATTTAAAGTGATTGCTAGTCGAGTACCAGACCATCACGTATACAGTCATGGATGCTTTCTGTCGGTGTCGTGTGTTAAGTGTGTGATCAGTGTGAAGTGTGACCCTACTTGCCGCTCTGCAGCTGGATGTGCAGTCTGGTGAAAGGCTCCATGCGGATCATGTAGTGCATGACGCCCGCTGCGTTGGAGTAGTGTGTGCCGTAGTGGAACTTATCAACAGTACCTGTAGGGTCTTCAAAACTCTCGTACCTGCACACACACACACACACAAACATTACATACAGATGAACTCCTTTAACTCCCGGCAGCCATTAGCAGGTCCAGACTTATATTCTTTTCTAGATGCATATACAGTGGAACCTCAGCATATGAATGCCCTCCCTTACGAATTTTCGCCTTAAGAATTGAAACTTTGCAAGAAATTTGCTTTAGCATATGAAGCATTTTTAGCATATGAACAAACCAAACTGAACGCTGGCTAAGTTTACATCAGTGGAAAGACAAGCGAAGCAAGTTTACAAATTACCGAATTTTTTTTCTTACCAAATTCCTTTTTTGTTGACAGATTGGTGGCGTGGGTGGTCTGTTCAATTTTCAGCCTAAGTTTGGTGGCATGACTTCCTGTGAGGAGCCTTGACATGGAATGCTTGGCTTGGGTCAGTTCTTTGTAAGCAGTCATACAGTTTACATACGCTTCATATTGGTGATATTGGTAATATTTTTGGGTGGCTGGAACAGATTATCTGCATTTAAATGATTTCTTATGGGTTTCGCAATACAAATTTTTGCTTTAAGAACTCGCTTTCAGAACAAATTAAATTCGTATGCCGAGGTTCCACTGTATTTTTTTCCAGTTAATTTCATTACTGAATAAGACATAATAGTTACAGAATAACATGGCTTTGGATGAATTACTGAATAAAGAACTTTATTTTAAAGGTTACTCCTTGCTGAACAAATCAGCATAAATTTTGTACTCGAGCCAAACCAAATCCTACTGTGACTTAAGTGGCCTGGTTTTAAAGATCAGGTGTAGATGATGTACAATGAGGACAAAGTAGCTCACTTCTCTCTGACATCCTGGGCATGGCGAGGGTTCACCACTCCGATGGGCTTAGACAAATCTCTGAACACAGCCGGGTCTTCTAAGTCCAGTACACTGGATGTGTAGTCACATAGGACCCAAGGGAACTGAAACAGACACACACACACACACACACACAGCAGGTCCACATAAAGTAAAGCAAATTCTTTAAAACACCAGTTAAAGAATGAAAGTCATATGAGAAGGTAAAAAATGTGGAGTTTTACCACAGGGTACTGCGACAGATCGTTGTAGGTGCGACCAGCAATGGTGTTGAGCTGCATGAGATACTCAAAGTTTGAGATCTCTCTGCACACCCATTTCTGCAGGACAGACACACAAATACAATAAATATCTGTACAAAGCCAAGACAAGAAACGCATAATGAAATGAAAGACTGAAGACATTCCTAAACTCTTACAAGTAAAGTACGTCATTTCTTTATATCAGATGAACAGAAAATGTTTCTCTTAGAATAATACCTGAGTGAGATTGGAGGCTTTGAGGAGTTCCTGAGGAGAGCGGGAACCAAAGTAAAACAGATTCGGCGGCCTGAGACCCAGAATCCTGGAGTACACTTTGTTCCGCACCTGTGGTTGTCAGAAAAAAAGCATCCATTCACACACATGCTTAAAAGAGCGTAGACAAATCATTCAGGAGTGTCCCTTGTGCAGAATGTGTAACATCAGCGCTAATGAGGATTCATAGTCTGAGCTCACCTTCTTCCTGAAGTTGATGAAGTAGTGAGATTGGTCGATAAAGAAGAGCTCGAGGGCCGAGCGGCGCAGGTTATAGCGTCTCAGATGGACCTCTCTCAGCTGACTCAGCGGCCTCTTGAAATCAAAGCCAATCCCTGCACCAGCACACATTTACACAACATGAAAACTCTAACAGATACATTCTGTGTGTTGTAGCATTTTTGCCTCATGTGGTCGATTCAACAAAGGAAAAAGTACACAGATTTTTCTCTGAGCTCTCACATCAACTAAGATGTGTTTGGTGTCTAAGGTTTCATTCTTTTTGCTCTTCAAGGTAGATAGCTAATCAGCATAATGCACACATATGCACTTTATTCATTTCAGCATATCTATACTGATCTATAGGGTAGCTTAGTGGTTAAGGTGTTGGACTACTGATCAGAAGGTTGCGAGTTTAAATCCCAGGTCCACCAAGATGCCACTGCTGGGCCCCTGAGCAAGGCCCTTAACCCTCAATTGCTCACTTGAATGAAACGAGATAAATTGTAAGTCGCTCTGGATAAGGGTGTCTGCCAAATGCCAGAAATGTATATTCATATCAGCAGTCACTGTATTATATTCATATGCTGTATTTATAGATTTTGTCTATTTATTATATATTATATATTATATTTTATTATATATATATATATATATATATATATATATATATATATATATATATATATATATTATATATTATTTTTCTTCTGTTCTATACAGCTAATTCCATTTTATGTTATTTTATTTGATTTTAGATCAGTTTTAAACTCCATTGTTGAATTCTTCAGAAAGAAAAACCTGTCTTGACGTCTCCACTATTCTACCTATAGCTAATATTTACATCATTTTATTTAGCTGGAATGTTATAATATAACCACATGTAGTAAAATGCTTACTCTTCTTTTGTAATTAAAGTTCTCTGGCAAAAGTTGAAATACAGCTTTAAATTCTCCACTCCAGTAAAAAAAAAGTTATTTTAGGTATAAGAAAAAAATCTACCTCGAATCACATGCTAATTTTGGTTACTGATGATAAATTAGTGCCTCTTTCACCTAATCTCTTGAACATTAGCTAGCATGACAATCACTCTGACAAAAAAGTAGCTGTGTGCTAATAGCTAGCTGTCTTAACACAGATAGATTACATTGCTGGGCATCTGTTAAAGTTTAGATTTTTTTTTCTGAATTTAGGAACTTGAAGCTGTCTGATGCTAAAAATTCACCTGACATTTTATAGAGCAAAACAGTGAGTAGAAAGTAGAGATTAAAAAAAAAATGTAAGTAAATGTTAGCACAAAACAGATATAACATGTAAAATCCATCTTAATTCAGTACTGTACACACCCCTTAATACCTTGTACATGTAGATGCCTTTTATGTATATGTCTATTGTACATCTATTTGTCCTATATATATATATATATATTTACCTTTTTTTTTTTTTTTACATCACTGTAATGTTCTGCGTACACTTTTTCTCCAGCAAAAATATTCCTTGCACGTGTGAACATACTTGGCAATAAAGCACATTGTGATTGTTCTGATTTCAGTCATACCTTCCTCAGTCTCTTCCTTCTCACTGCTGGCATCAAAGAAGTAGATGTGGTGTGTCGTAACCTCGAGACGGCCCATTACTACAGCCTCTATAGTGATGAGCTCACAGTCCTCAGAGAGTACAAGCTTCTCCTTTTGGCTCTCTTCTTCCACCTCCTCTGCCCTGACACACACACACACACACACACACACACACACGCACACACAGTCATCTCTGACACTCACAGCTGCACATGCCTGGGCTTTATGTATTTTCTAGCACATGTGCATTATTTTGCACGTGTAGTTATAAGTTTGCCAACCTATCCTTTGCATATAGATATTGTGTGCGGGTGTGGCTGCTTACTGGCTGTGCAACAAGAGAAGGTCTTCTTCCTCTAGTTGGTCGTCTTCCATGTCACTCACTTTAGCTTCCTTAGCTACAGCCAGTGGGAGGGGCTCGGCGGAACTGCGAGGGCTCTCGGCTCCTACGAAGAATCGGGAAAGCACACAAATCACATCAGGTTCCACATTAGGTCAAGAATCAGAGTTTATCTCTGAAACTAAAAAAATACACATTTAATAAGCTTACAGAGATAAATGACTCTGCTAGAGCTCACACAACCATTAGCAGTCTCATTTAAGAGCATGAATTAAAGAAAGGCTCATAAGCTTTGTACAGCATCTGTAAGTCGCTACTTAAAAAATAACTATCTTGCAAAGTCATGTGAGCAGAGGAAGATGTATGTCATGCATTTATCTAATCAGCCAATCATGTGACTGCAGTGCAGTGATTCACCTCATATTTATACAGAACTAGAGCCTCAGTTAGAAATTGTTTAAATTCTTTATTTTTTATCTTTACCACATTGTTTTCAGACAAGCCTAAAGCCAAGTCTATCTATCTATCAGTCTGTCTTTCTTACTATCAATCAATCAATCAATCAATCTTTCTATCTTTCTTTCTGTCTTTCTCCCTACCTACCTACCTACCTACCTACCTATCTGTCTGTCTTATTATCTATCTATCTATCTATCTATCTATCTATCTATCTATCTTGAAGCTGCAGTTCATAAATCTGATATAAGTGTGTGGTTGTGTATATATGTGTGTACTAAATTCTGTGAAACACACCCATGTTATCCCTGAGAGCACTGGCCTCGCTGTGAGAGTCGAAGTTGTAGTTGGGCACAAGCTTCAAACGCATCTTGGAGTATGTTTCTGCACTAGACAGCTTCCAATTCACTGCTGGTTTATCCCTAAAACAAACACACCACAGTTAATCCAATGTGACCTTTCAATGGAATGAATACCAGACATTTTGTACAGCTTACATCTACAAGCAACAGTAGTGTATTTATTTATAGAACATTAATTATTATTATTATTATTATTATTATTATTATTATTAGTAGTAGTAGTAGTAGTAGTAGTAGTATTACATTACTGTCACTATATGTTTATATGTTACTGAAGCACTGATTCAAAATCAGCTCTCCATGATACTAGGAATCCACAAGCATAGCAGAAACAGAGAGAACTGATGTTAAATAATGTCTTGCAGGACCGTGGATGGATGCACACACACACACACACACACACACACACACACACACACACACACACACACACACAGACACAGACACAGACACACACCTGTTTGCCCATGCTCTTCTTTCACTGGTGAGCAGCCTGCGCCAGGATTTCCAGTGCTTCCACACCACCTCCTGCTGGCTGTTATTTAGCTTCTGTCCACTCACATAGCGACTGTTCTCAATGCGTACACGTCTCAGGTATGGGTCTACAATCAATTCCTGAAAACACACACACACACACACACACACACACACACACACAAACAATTACCACTGAGCAGGAGATAAAACAGGATGGTTCTCCATTCTGTTTCCTTCATTAAGACAAAGCACATCAAAATCATTTTGTGTGTCTTTTTACCTCCGACAGGAGATGACTAGATACAGACCTGAAATTTGGCTTTGCAATCTGCTTTGTCCTTGCTCTTCTTTTCAGCAGTGCTCATCAAGTCATCAAAACATGAGTTCCAAAAATTGGACAGTAGGTCATGGCTTTTCCCAAATGTGTCCAGCTCATATTGCTGCATGGTGGGTCTCACCTGGAAAAGGAAAAAAACAAAAAACAACAGATTAGCTCACAATTTATTTAAATCTTTCTTCAGGCATAGAACATGTCTAGAGATATGGACATACATGGTGTACATACACAAATACAAAGAGCTGAACATAACCTGATATATCTGTGCCACACACACACACATACACACACACACACACACACACACTCAGGCATGGAATGCTAATGGAGTCTGTGATTTGTATATACAATCCGAGCAAATTAATGACTGTGTTGTCATATTCTGCTCCATAACGTTTCTCCAGAGCCAGCGGGGTAGACACCTGTTTAATCTACATCCAAGATTTATTTTGCACCTGGGAGATGCTGCAAATTAATCACACCTTCCTTTCTGCCTTGTTTTGGCAATGCAGACTACGTTCATCTTGAACTGGTCTATATATGGACTCATATCGCAGACAGGATCAGAATCAGTATCCTCCTCTTAAAACAAACACAGTGCCACTGTGTGAATGATTTACCCAAGTAAATCAGGCAGCTCATTACTTTGCTTCATTACTTTGAAAACTTTGACAGCATGTAGAGATCAGAAGACAATTCAGGATTGAGGCTAATCACAAAAATAGACTTGAAAATAATAAGATTTTTTTTTTTTGCTTTTCGACTGCTCCCTGTTCGGGGTCGCCACAGCGGACCAACTGGTCCACACAACAACTTGGCAAATGTTTTACGCCGGATGCCCTTCCTGATGCAACCCTCCCATTTTTCCGGGCTTGGGACCGGCACTGCATCCAGTGGCTGGGGTTGAGGCATTGGCTGGGAATCGAACCCGGGCCTTCCGCATGATAGGCGAGAAACCTACCACTGAACAGAATAAACTGACTAAATATACACAGCATTAGTGTACAGCCATTTTGATCCCTAATGTATTTATGTACAATTGTAGTACAATCCTAATAATATATATATAATTATACCATAGTGTTGTTGAACTCTGAATTTGAATAATCATGGATGAATTAATAGTTTTATTATTATTTTACTAAAATATATTAATATTTTATTAATAATTTTATTAATTTACAGTTTCTTTCTGACTGTGCTTCACATCACGTATTAAAACGGTATAATTTCTATAGTAACAGTTATTAACAGAAATCCAGCAGATCACCTACATAATCTACAGTTAATAATAATTGAATTACTAAATGTCATTTTATTTAACAAAGAAAAAATTGTAGTAGTTTATATGGTGAAGATTTCTGTAGGGAAACGTTTATTCCACAGGAAACCGTTCAGGACACGGGCTTTACAGTAATACATGCTTGACATGCTGCAATGTATCCATCAATATATCTAACTTCAAGAGAGAAAAAAGTAAGGCTTGTATACACAGAACTAACGTGGACAATTAATACCAAAAACTTAACAATAAACTGTGGAAAAACACATTCATTAATATGTGAAAGATTTATAATTGATGGCATATTATTGTGGTGTAACAGGAAAAAAAAATACTTTGGGTCATGCTGATACTGGAAAATAATCAACTTTGACGAACACCATCCTAATGTTGATTATTTTCCAATACCAGAATGCATTGCACCGGTCTTGTTTTATTCTGTCCTGCTCTGACCTGTGTTTCATCCAGAAAAACAGCATTTGCTATTTTTAGATTACACCCTGTAATGCTGATTGTAACCATCATGCTGTATTTAATGCATTACTGAGATCGTCTCTATACTCACATGATTGCAGTAGAAGAGCTGCCACTCGACTGTGTTGCAGTAGGACAGCAGATCCTGGGCGAAGGTGGCGCTGCCGTTGGTTGGGGGCAGGCTGGGCAGAAGCTGTTGCAGTTTGGTGGGGTCAGCGTGCTGGTCCAGGAGTGTGCGCACCACCGGCACCAGAGGCCTCAACACTGCCTCTATACCTGCTGCACCAAGCATCAGAGAAATGCCTTCTGCAGGCCACAGAGTTGCTCCCAGACGACCCAACAGGAAACACACCTCCTCCCATGAGAGACACAACACCGTCTGTAGCAGACTGTGCAGCTTCACACATGCCATCTCACACACCTGTGTAAACAAACAGTGCAGAATAAACATGCATGAATTGCCCTCACGTATGTACAATGCACTGCACTTTACTTATCATCTTCACTGATCATACCACCTACAGTACTGTACTGATATACACTCTGTCTCTGAATATCCTTGTACTGTATGTGCATTACCTTCCATTTTATGTTAACAATTTTTTCTACTGAATCTGCAATATCTCCCATTATGCCACTTTAACTCTGCACATACTGTTTCCTTCTTTTCTGCACTATGTCTGGGTTTGAGTCTAAAACTAGAGCATAAGGATCTCATTATTTACAGATGCTTAAGCACTTTTTTGACAATAAACCTGAAACTTGATACACTATATTTCCAAAAGGATTATGGACACCTGACCATCCTACCTGTATGTACTTCTTCCCCAAACTGTTGTGGAATCACACATTTGTAAAACATGGTATAGCATTACATTTCCTCTTAACTGAAACTAAGAGGCTCAAACCTGTTCCATGAAGACATGGTGAGAAAAGGTTACAGTGGAAGTACTCGAATGTCTACACCTGACCTCAACCCCTGAAACTGAACACCTTCAGGATGAACTGGAATGCCAGCTCTTCTCACTTGACATGACCTCACTAATGCTATTGTGACTGAATGAGCTGAATCTCCACAGCCACACTTTAAAACCTAGTATCAAGCCTTCCCAGAAGAGTGAAGGTTATTTTAATAGCATTGGGATGGTCAGTTAGCACAGATAGCTGATAGGCAGGTGTCCACATACTTTTCATCATATAGTGCATGTTTACTGAGAGCCAGAGATGGTTTATCAGGTACTTCCTCTGTTAGATTCATTCATTCTATGAATTTTCAGTCATTTTGGATGCCTCTTGTGCTGCACTAACATATAATCTACAGCAAACATGCATGTAAATGAACCCAGGCACACTTCCTTATGAATAATTCTGTTCACCTGTTGAATGGGAATTGTATCCATCACTTTGAGTAACTGCAGAAACATTAATCTTGGATACTTTTATTTCATTAAGCACATTCCAGGCATTTTGGGAGCTGTGTGTCAATTGTCCCAAAAGTCTCCACAAAAAAAATGTCTTCCAAACTTTCACACACTTATAATATATTATATATATTTTCCTTTAAGAATGCCTTTGTCAAAATAAGAGTGTATTTAAATCATTTTCATGGCTGGATCAGGAAGCTGCCACAAAGTTGTAATTGACTTTAACAGGAAACACATCTAGCACATTACACACAACACTGTTTCCAAACCTATTAACAAATTAAAAAAGCTGGGAAATGCTGCAGACCAACTGGGAAGTGAATGTCCATGAATGAAGGCGCAACCAACATGGAGCTACATACACTGTCCCTTAAGCACAGAGAATTTTGTGACATCCTGTAGTTACAGTTTGCAGAAACAGAACCAGATGTGAGAAAGTCAAGTGTACTTTTAGATAACAAATCTTTAAATTTCGTAAATTAACTGATGATGTGTCATTGAATACATTCACATAACGGTGCCATCAGCAACTAAATGTAAATTAATATATTTTTTAAAAGCTCTTTTCAATCACACCATTCAGTAATTAGTATTAGCCCTGTCAGAAATTCAGCCTTGTCAATAAATCAGTAATTAGTATTGACCTTGATAAATAGCAATAAGTAGCTCAATCATTTCTATCCAGTATTACATCCTAGTAGTTCTCGCTAAATGCCACTGCCTTGATATTCAGTACTAATAGTGGATTAAGCTTGTTTAGGTGGTCGTTTGATGGTTATTAAAGATGTACTGATTTCACCGTGGAAAACAAACAGGGCTGCCATGGACTCCAATTCCCAGCATCCATCAGCACACCCACACTTCTGATCAAGTCACCAGCCTTCTGATTATGTTCACATGTGTTCCATTATGCATGCTTGATTTCAGTTCCTCGTTGCAAGGTATACGTTCTGATCCATTGGTCTGTGACGTTACTAAGCCTGTTTAATTGTGATTTTCCAGTTTTTGCCACCGTTGCATTTGCCTAGCCCTTGTGAATACGTTCATTCAGACTGATCTGATGTTGGCTAAGCATTTATTAATGTATTGGATTTTTTTTTTAATTTTTTATTCTGTTCCAAATTTTTGACCTGTTCCCAATATTTTGACACAAGAAAAAAGGTTTGAAATATATCACATTATTATTAAAAAAAAAAGAGAACAAATCTTGAAAAAAGAAACAAAAAAAGAGAATAAAAAACAAAGAGTTTTTCTGAGATAGAACACAGATGGTCAGTGAAAGAAATAATGTTAAATATCGCCATCCATATCTGGAAAAAGTTATACTTCTGTTATGAATAGAAAACACTGGTTAAAACACGGCTTATAATAACAGGAAATAGCTTGAGGTTTAATGTCAGCTCTTGACATAAGTTTATTCGGTACTTATGAATAAATTGAGCATATATATTTAGCTCTGTGAAATGACTTGAAGTAACCCATGTGAATAAAGGGTTGGTAAAGAAGGTAGGTATTGAAGACATCATTAGTTGTGTGTGCGCATGTGTGTGTGTGTGTGTTTGCACGATCCTTTTATCTCCAGCTGCAGAAAGAAGGCTGATGCCTCTATGATAAAGCAGAGCGTCAGAACACTGACATTAACATTTGTTTGACATGCGCCGCTTTTAGTTGTTAATGGCTCTCCACTCATCCTGCAAAAACAAATCCTCTTTCCAAAGGTCAAATGCAAGCAGCTACTTCAGGCTGCTTGAGAAAGTTCACAGTGATTCAGGGCTTGTGTATATGAGCATGTGTTATGCGTGTACCTGCGAGTTCTGCTGCTGTATGTATCCTGTTATGATCCACAAGCCAATCTGAGCCATCCGTTTGAGCTCTGTTGCGCCGGCTGTTGCAGAAGTGGTGTGCCACGCCTGCAGCCTATCAAGCAGATTCACCACTCCTTCAAAGATCTGAAAACACACACACCACAATGAGCATGCAGACCAGAGGAGACACACAACTCATTAATAGTTCATGGTCAAGGAAATGTGCACTATCAAGTGCAATAACAGGAAGTTACATTAAACAAGGGTGTGTGTGTGTGTGTGTGTGTGTGTGTGTGTGTGTGTGTGTGTGTGTATAAGCTCATAATAAAAGTGTGAAGCTATAATATACTGTCCTCACATTATGTTTCTGCTCAGATCTTTTTATTTGAAGTTTTGAAATTAAACCAGATCTGACAGAGACAAATGATGACTTTCTATAATTTATATGAAAATTCCTTAGCAAGCGTATGTAAGTTTGACAGACGGAAAATATTGGGATGCTTATATGCATCCTGTACCTTTTCGCTCCACAGTGTTTGATTGTCAGTGCCTTCTGCAAACAGGAAATCCTGTAGCAGTCTGAGGAGGCGCAGCAAGGAGGGAATATGAGGCAGAGACAAGCCCTGAGAGTCCCGCAGGTCTGAAAGAGACGACTCCAGCATCATCTCCAAAAGACTGAAACACAAACATAGAGTCAATATACAGAACGTGTAAATGAATCAATATCCATTAAAGCAATCTTATGTAACGTCTGTTGTTTTACACCACAGCACTATCGTTTCTATAGTAACGTCTTACACGCAGTCTTCTACGGCAGATGCAATGCTTAAACAGATTTAAAGAGATAAAGTTTTCTGACAAGGGAATGTAATTTGTGCTTTGTTTCTCAGCAACATGATGAGCTGCATTTTTTGGTCTTATTAAATAAGAAAAGAAGGAGTGAAAGAGAGAGAGAGCGAGAGCGAGAGAGAGAGAGAGAGAGAGAGAGAGAGAGAGAGAGAGAGAGAGAGGGAGAGGGAGAGGGAGAGAGGGAATGTGAGAATGACATTTATATTGACTATAATGTAAGTAATAACAAAAACCAAGCCAACATTATAAACATGATAACAACATAATTTTTTTTAACATTATGATAACATTACCATATCAACTTAACCATATAAACAAGCACATTACTGGAGGCCTTACTGCTTTATCCAACCTTCCAGCTGCAAGAGATGATGTCACTGACTAGTTGCAGAGATCAAGCAACAGATCAGTCAGATGTTTGAGCTACCCTGTGTTTGGTATTTCAAAATTTTTCTGAGGATTTCGGGCATTGCTCAAAGAACACATGCCAGTGGTATTCCAGTGAAATGAATGTGTTTCTCACTTGCGCTTGATATCATCCGGGTGGCGCACAAGCTGCCAGGAAGAACCCAGTTTGGTGAGGGCTGAGAAAACCTGCCCTCTCTCTCGCCACACTGCATCCTCTGTGCTTTCAGTGCCAGTCCACAGCACTCGAAACACAATGTTAGTCAGCAAGTTGCACAACTCCTCCTCAGGGGCCTGCTGAAGAGAGATATAGTGGCAAAAAGAGACAAAAAAGAAGCGTTGAGTGTTTAAGCACAAGGTAAACTCCAGCATGTATGCCCAGTTTCTGAAGTCTGGAAATTGATTAATCTAAAAAGTAGCTGCTTAATAATATAATAACGTATTGTGAACGAGTTTGCAAATTAAACGCATTAATACAGACTATGGGAAACGTGTATGTGTAGCATTACTTCTAATAAAGTTCTAAAGTTTCTAATATAGCATGTGATGGTTGTGTGCATGACAAAACTAGCTGCTGATGAATGTTTCATCTATGAGATATTACTATCCTGACTAGGTGACTAGCCTGGACCAATAATATGGACATTCTGTGGGCCAGCAGGTGCATTATGATAACAGTTATGTTTAAAAACAGCTGCAAGCCAAATAAAAATTCTGTTAACAGAATGATTATGAAAATAATGAAATCTGCTTGACCTGGATAACTAATTTGTAAACAGCAGATTTAACCCAACACTGTAACCTAAAAACCTAATTTATATGATAAGGTATCACTTTGGTTGTAGGAGTCGGTACCTGTGGGTTGGAGTTGTTGGAGATGGTGTCTGCGGTTGGAGGCTCAGTGCAGTAGCTGGCGTCATCCAGCACATTAGACAAGCTGGAACTCTTGCGTGCTCTGAGCCCAAGAAAGGGCTTGTTATATTCTATAGACGACGGTGTGTCTGGAGTCTGAGGTCCTCTTTGCCCCCCCAGCTCCAGATCAGGCGACATACCTAGAGGTGACATCGGCTGATAGAGACTCTCGTCCACTTCTTCCAGCAGCTGTGTGGATGGGGCGTCCACTGTGTTGGACATGGATGACGAGCGGCTGCCCTGTTCCACCGAGTCGAAAGACTTGAAGTTCATGGAGTCACTGAAGCTTTTCAGTTGAGCTTCTGCAGGCGGAGACTGAGACAATCCCATAAAACTCTCTCTAATGTCCCGAGATGCTTCTTCCTCTTCATCATCCTCGTCTTCCTCTGCCTCCTCACGCTGGGAGCTGTAGGGGATAAAGAGGTCAGATCGAGGGCCGTCCACGCTGTCATCACTTCGGAGCAGGGGCCTGGAGGGCATATGCTCCAGGGAGGGGTGAGGGCTGGATACACTGGTAGTACGAGACTCATAAGACTCTTTGACGTAGAGTTTAGTGAGAATGTCCTGCCAGCCAGGCTGCCGGGCCAGCTGCTTAACGTAGTCCTCGTTGGAGTAGATCAAGTAGAATAGCTGCAGGCAGATTCAGATACATCAGGTCATACTGTCATCACCAATATCTCTAAGCTTACACTATTTTAATACACTCATTTTTTTTTAAAGGAATACTCCTGCATTTTAGAACCAAATCTCTATTTTTTGTATTTATGATTACCATGGACATGAATTCTGATGCTTTGCACAATTTCTTTGTACTGTGCAAGGGCTAGAAAACATGTTTATTGAAACCTAGCTATATGGGCACTTGTTAGGAATAATATGTATTCATGTAATGTAATAAACATTCATGAAAAATCATGTACTGTAGTTATCATGATTCTGTATGATTGAGAATTTAAAAGATGGCACTGCTTCGTCTGAGGGAAGAGTTTGTGCTTCAGCCTTAACCATGTAGCTCAAAGTAAACATATAAGTGGCTTCTGAGCCCCAGGAGGCAAGCGTGTGATGTTTAATAAAGCAAATCAGTCTTAACATTCCAGGTGGGGATCAGAGAACAAGCGGACAACCTTAAACACGGGTAATCCCTTGGCAAAAAAAAGTGAATACCAGGAACACAGAACTTCAAAAACGAGGCTCAGACTTAACCATCTGTTGAACAACAGATAGAAACAGCTAGGTTTAAACAGCCAAACTGATTACAAGCTTAAAAGTGAATACCTGGACACAATTGGGAAACATACCAATGTCCGGACAGGGAGGAGACAGGACTAGAACCAAAACAAAGGCAAATCACAAGATCTCAAAACAAAACATGACTGGAGTGCTTGTGGCTGTGAGAGCTGCACTATACGCCGGGAGGTGATAACTCTATGTTTCTCAGTTTACTGACGAATGGCTGTTTTGACTAAACATTCTTTCTTCAGGACAGAGAGACATGCCAAAATACTAATCCATGGTAATTACTTAGACACTACAGATAGGGGATAAGGTTGACAACATGATGTAGTATTCCTTTAAAATGTTCAGATAAAATAACCAATTTTTGAGACAGTTATTTAATATACAATGACCTACTCAAGATTTGCTATATTAAAACAATAACTGCCATTAATGATTTTGTCATTTCTTGCCACATGGCATCAAACAGAATCAATAACCCCAAGTAAGATTCCTATTTGTAATTTGGAGTGAAACCTCTGCAAATTTCATGTCTCTTATTTCTTCCTGGTAGCCACTTACCTTGCGACATATATCCAGGCGGACAGAGAGATCAGCCCGATGGGACAGGTACACAACTGCTAAAAGGTCTCTGAAGCTGGGTGAGAGATCTACAGCACACAACACACACACACACCTACATGTGAGCCAGAAGTTCATAACTATGTTGTACTCTCTGTTGTCCCACTGCTTTACCAGCTGTTTACCTGTAGCCAGCACCTGCTCATACAAGCAGCGGATGATTGTCATTGTGACTGGGACCTCCTCCAGGATGCAGACCAGGCCCAGGTAGCTGGGTTCTCTCAGCTTGACCCGCTGTTTGTTGCGCTCCGGGACTCGCTCGCTTTTCAGCACTTTATACATGATCTGCAGAACAGCATGGAGAATCAATATGCAGTTTTGGATATATAGAGACTGGATATACAAAGAGGCAAAGAGTTGGATTTGCTCACCCTGAACACTCTTTCACGTGCATCATCATTAAAACTGGGCTTCAGCAGCAGACAGTAGAGCTGCTCCACCCCCCACTCTGGCAGCACAGACAGAGCCTGAGGACTGCTCCTCAGCACGGTATACAAAATATCCAACAGCATGATCGCCTATGTACAGTCAGGGGGGGAGAGAGAGAGAGAGAGAGAGAGACAGAGAGAGAGAGAGAGAGAGAGAGAGAGAGAGAGAGAGAGAGAGAGAGAGAGAGAGAGAGAGAGAGAGAGGACTTTTATAATTAAAGAAAAGTTTGTTTTGTGGCTAGCAAAAACGGAAGTGGTTAAGAGTGTGAGAGAGACAGAGAGAGAGAGAGATATAAATGTTATAAGTAAATAAACTCTTGTCTGCACCATGATGCATCTGCACCATGTAGCTTCCGAGAGAGTGCAAATTGAGTAAGAATATATAAATATTAATATGATAATGTATATTATATATCTGTTCCAATATAAAAAAAAATAAAATAACGCCTGATAGCATGGCTATTATCCAAAAAAAACAAAAAAAACCCAATAGATGTTGTAGTAGAACAGAATAATAAAGAACAGAATTGATGAAAATACAACACAACAGATGAACAGAAAACAAATGAATAGAACAGAACAGGATAAAAAAGAATTGAATGAAATAAGAATAAATGGATTAGAATAGAAATGAGTAGAAATGAATGGAACAGATTAGGATAAAATACAATAGAGTAGAATAGAATAAAATGAAATACAACAAAACAGAACTGAAAAAAAATGTATAGAATAGAACAGAGCAAAATCGAAATTAATAGATATTTATAGAATAGATATGTAATTGAATAAAACAGAACAGAACTGAACAGAACAACACTGAATAAAACAGAACAAAAGAAAAGAAACCAAACAGAACAGAACAGACTGAGAATAAGAGAAATGAGAACAGAAATTAGTAAAAATGTATAGAATATAACAGATCAGAATACAGTACAATAGAATAGAATAGAATAGAATAGAATAGAATAGAATAGAATAGAAGTAAATGTAATAGAATATAACTGCAGTGCAGTAGATTCGAATAGGACAGAACAACACAATGAAATAGAAATGAATACAATGGAACAGAACACAATAGGAGAGAACAAAATGGAATAAATTTAAGTACAATAGAACTGGCTTGATAGCTTGAGAGAGAGAAGAGATGAGGAAGAATCAGAATCAGAGTCAGAGTCAGAGACAGAATCAGAATCAGAGTCAAAGTCAGAGTCAGAATCAGAGTCAAGAGTCAGAATCAGAGTCAAGAGTCAGAATAAGAGTCAAGAGTCAGAATCAGAATCAGAGTCAGAATCAGAGTCAAGAGTCAGTGTCAGAATCAGAGTAAAGAGTCAGAATCAAGAGTCAAGAATCAGAATCAGAGTCAAAGTCAGAGTCGGAATCAGAGTCAAGAGTCAGAATCAGAGTCAAGAATCAGAATCAGAGTCAAGAGTCAGAATAAGAGTCAAGAGTTAGAATCAGAATCAGAGTCAGAATCAGAGTCAAGAGTCAGATACAGAGTCAAGAGTCAGTGTCAGAATCAGAGTAAAGAGTCAGAATCAAGAGTCAGAGTCAGAATCAGAGTGTTACCTGCTGCTGGTCCTGCACTACTACAGTGTAGGCCAGAATACTGTGCAGCTCCTTTGTAGTGGGAGACTTCAGCAGGAAATCTTTCAGTAGCTCAAAGAGTGATGTCTGTACTGTCTTCCTCTCATCTGACAGAGCACTGCCATCCTTCTCCACACTACACACACACACACACACACACACATAAATGAACACTTTGTCAGTCCTCTTTTACAGTCTATCTTTTGTAACAGTGCCGTCTTGTATTTGCTGTTATTACCTGTAGTGTGAGCGAATAGAGTCCAGGATGTACTGAACCCCATACTTCCTGCGTGTTCTCTGTTTGCCCTCCTTCAAGACAGAGGACAAATACTGCACATGACCTAAAAAACACACACACACACACAGCAACACTGTATAGCTCATTGCCTTCTGCTTAACACTTTAAATCAGCTTTTGAGGTTTTACGCTCGTCAAAACTAATTTCTATAGAAGTCTAACTATACAAAAATATCAATATGACTATTTAGGAGCTCTTCTGGGTATTGTGTCATGGTAAATCATTCCCAGAACAGAGCCATTATTTGAACATCCCGGAACGTCAGCATTTACCGAGGCAGACTGCAAAGTGACAGTGGCTCCAGATGCGGAAATCAAACAGGAGGTGCTGGTAGAGCTGAGACAGCAGAGTGCTGTTGCCCTCACTGGAGACCTGCTCCAGCAGCAGTTGGCATGCCATCAACACACTCATATCCATCATAGTACTGGGCACCTGACAGAGAGAGACGGTGAGAGTAAGACCGAAACAAAGCAACAGCAATGTGTGAGTCTAGCAGAAAATGAAACCTGTTTGTTGTGGCATGGTGACGTGATGGAAGAAGCAAGCTTTTAAGACATCAATGAACATGAGTCGTACTAAAGCCACAGACCTTTTCTTAACACCACCTGATCCACAGCATCTGTCACAGGGTGTGCATACAAATACACACCTAGAAATGTGTGCAGTCCTAAAACTACATTGTGTGCTCTCTGTTTAAGAAACCTTTCTTGTTACTGACTGTTATCTCCTTGCACAAAGCTTCAGCATTCAAGTTAGACATCTTTGTTTTTTAAAACAGCATGTTTTTATTATTAGGTTAAAATAATATATGATATGAGGTGTCTGTTATACGAGTCCGTAAATGAGCTGCTAATACAAAAACGATAATATATTACAGGCAACAGTATTGTTAGCTGTTGCAGCCATGCTGTTACAGAAAATAAACACTTCCTATTCAGGATCAGAATCGAATTCAACAGTTCTGTGGTATAAATAACTGCATGCTATACACTGAGAAAATGCCTTTGTGTGCAGTGATAATATATATATATTTTTTTACTATATTGTAGTGGGAGTGTGTGCTACCTTGCTGAGCATGGCTCCTATAATGGGTGGCCCATGGCACTGAAGAAGACTCTCTTGATTGACTGGGTGATTGCGCAGCATGTTCCTAACCATAAGGAGGAATGCAGCAACGCTGTTTCTTTCCAAGCGGCCCTCTGACGGAGTGAAGGAGAGAGAAAACGATCCATGGTTGGAACAGCGCAGGAATTGTATATAATATCATATCATTTACATTTAAAACTCATGAAAATATCACAGGGATGAATATTATGCTTTCAGAATGTGCAGGGACGGTCTGTTTGTCGAATTTAAAACAATGACCGTGTGGCTCACTGTGTAAATTAACTGTTAGAGATTTGCACTGTTGAGTGGTTCTTCAACGTGTCCATGAAATGATTTCTAGAGTTGCTAACTCTTGCACCCTTGAAAACGCTGAACACTGATCTAAGTATTCCTGAGTGTTTTATTTATTTATTTATTTCATTTCCTTTTCTCTATGAATCCAGATCCACCTAAATTCTCCACTATAACTAACCACAGGATTTTCCCAGAGGGAGCAGCATGCCTGCCGGACCCCTGGAAGAGGTCAGATCTGGTCCCAGTAGGTCAGAGGTCTCCTGCCCAGCAGTCTCACCCTGCTCCAGTACACAGACCTGCTCGAGCAGGGGCAACAGTGCCCCCATTCCACCCACACAGTTCAGCACATCCTACACAAACACAGGGTTAGGGAAATGTGAGAATACATGATGTACATCCTCTTGTCCAGTGTTTTGCTTAAAGCTGACAAATCACTACGCAGACTCCTGAATGTTGCCATGTAAACAGTAAAGCGATTGAACCTTGATGTCCCAGTTGATAACCCTGTGTCCGGTTAGTCTGCCGTCATACATATGGTTAGGAGATAGATCCAGACAGATCTGGTTTTTAAAGGCCTGCAAAACACAAAAACACGCAACAGAACAAAAAGCATTTTTAAACTGCTTCACACAAGAGTGCTGCAGAATATTTACTCATTTGACTTACTTACTTATTTACTCACTTACAGGGAAATTGCAGGTTTATATTAAGGTGCTTAATTTAGAGTGGAGTAGATTAGACAATACTCTATTAATCACTAAGGGGAAATTTGTTGTCACAACAGCCACAAAACAAGAAGGGACACAACAGCGAGGACTAGAACTTAACACAAAAGCAGCACAAGACTTAAAGTGCACACGTTTAGTTCATACGTTTTTAAAGTAACAGCTAATTTCTAGTCAAATCATATGGTTTCTTTCAAAAGGCCTCTGTTGAAGTCTTAGGTAACATTCAGTAGGTTTTCAGGACACAGCACTTTGCAGTAACAAGACAAGCTGTGCTTTTTTTTGTCTTTTTGACCTTAAGAGAAACGGAAACAAGTCTAGTGAGAGAATTACAGGATTGTGGCATAATAGGAATAAAACATTTTAGACATACTGTTATAGGAAAATAGTCCATTTCACAGAGCGAACGGCTTTTGATCTTTTATCATATATATTTTCAGATATAATATAGAGTAGCAGGTGCTGTATACATGTACAAGCCATGAATGCACAGTGTGACAATCTCTCTTCGTTAGCAACGAGGTCAGTAGTGAAGAAATGGGGCTGTTCCTACCTGAGGTGTGTAGTACAGCAGGAGTTTACTGCATAGCTCTGAGAGTTCTCCATCTGCTTTAAACAGGGGCACGCTATTGGGACCTGCAATCAGAAAAGCAAAGAGCAGAGCTCACTAAAGTATCATATATAGAAGCGATGTACCATTTTGTCACAAGTTTCAAATTCATATGGTTTACATTTAACTGATAGCATGCTGTGGTGCTGCAATTATTTATTCATTTTCAGTCTAATTTTGTTTATATTCAGCAAACGAAGTTGCTTGTGTGTGAGAATGCAAAGTTGTGTGTATTTGTGGGCGTGTCATGCCATTTCTTTACAAGTCATGTTTGAAACATGTACGGTATGCTCTTTATTATATTGCTATTGTTCACAGAGATGGATATTTTTGTGTGTGTGTGTGTGTGTGTGTGTAAAACTCTCACCAGCCATATAGAGTGTGTGTGTCTGTGCAGGTTGCAGTGCTTCGTGACAAATGAAGGCGGTGCCCAGCAGGCCATCCAGCGATGACGGCGAGCCCCACTCTGTATCCTGTAGTCCTGCGGGAATGGTGTAGACAGGGACGTCTCTGCCCAAACCCCAGCGTCCTCCTCCTCCTGCAGCAAATGAGGCTGGGAAAGACTGAGAGCGGGTGAGAGCTGGAGGACCAACAGACATAGAGAACGCCAGCTCAGACGATTGTACCGGGGGAGTCAGAGTCGGCGAGGTGGTGGTAGTGGTGCGGTGACCCGCTGAACCAATACAACAGGACGTAAAAGGCTGGAAGGTGGAGATGGAAATTTAGATTCACACAGTGCATCATAAGACAATTCATTAAACACAGTGAGTCATAATTAGAGATATAATTAATGAACATAATTATATGATGTGATAGTAAAACAGATGCTCAGATTCTGCCACTTTACTTGTATATTTGTATTCTGGCTTCAATTCTGAAACAAATGATATACCATCCCAAGTCATGTTTTTTGGGATTCTATGCCTTATTTTGTCCTCTTTACCTCACTGAGTGTCGGGAAGCGCAGCTGGGCTGTCTTACACGAGTTTCCATCCACATAGATCGTGACCAGGTTTTGTCCGAACGGCCTTCGACCTGAGATGTGCACTATTGCTAAAGAGTGCTTCAAAAAAAAGGGGACAGCTTATTTATAAGTGCCTTACATGCACTAGCCATGAGTACTTGTGTGTGTGTGCAGTACATAGCATCTATTTCACTTACCCAGACTCCATCGTTAAGGGGCAGCTCAGGCAATGAAACAGCCATGTACTCTTTCTTGGTGCACACTGCCACCACCAGCACTCCCTCCATGGTGAAGAAAGCCTCGAATCCTGTCCCACTTGCCGTGAAGAAGCTAGGAGAATCAATTACATATTGTATTAAGTCCATTACATATATAGACATGACATTTCCTTAATCATGCAGTGACACAGGTACTCAACAAGGATCTTTTATTTAGATTAATAATCATGAAAATTGACACTTGCACTATAATAGCTCATGTAATGTATTTGCGTATGAAAACAAACCCACCTGTAGAGCTGTTTGCGGCGAGGGCCCTTGGTCATGCGGAACATATTATCAGGCATGGTGACATGCGACTCAGAGTGGTGTTGCTGCACTGGAGGAGGGAAGTTGCTGTTGAGGCACAGCCAGGCATGAAAGGCAAAGCCGTTACCCGGCCAGCGGTTTATAGTGGGCACCATGATACCAGCCATGGGTGGCGTGAGGTCAAAGTACTGCAAAGCGCTAGTGCCCGTCTGGGCATGGGCGGCCATTGCAGCGAGTGCCCGTATGGTGCGTGTGCAGTAAGGATGAGGTGCTGAGCCTGGGTTTGTGCGCAGCAGTCTTAAGAGGCTCTTCAGGTGATGAGGGCGCAGTGAGAGTGAACCGAGCTCCTGCACCAGGCCTAACAGAGCATCTGCACACTGACGCTCAAGCCGCTCGGGCCCCTGCTTTAGCACATCCAGCACGGCGTCCACCAAACCGGCTTCCACAGCCACAGAGCGGCACGCCAAAGACCCGCGGCACACGGCCAACAGCCATTCGCACACCAGTAGCTGCAGAGAGCGAGAGCCTAGCTCAGGAAGCCACTGCAGAAGCAGGAGCAAGGGCTGCTCGTTACTGATTCCCAGCGGGACAGCCTGGCAGTGCTCGCCTTCTACTGCCTGCAGATGGGAGAGGAGATATGAGAGGATAGAGGGCATGAGAGAGGGAGAGAAAGAGTGAGAAACAGACAGCATGAGTAAACAGCATTTGAGAGAAACAAAAAAAATGAAAAGGCGGAAAAACAAAAGGAGAGACGTGAGATATATTCAGTTCATATTCATATCAAGGTCACATTCAAAATTTCAGCTGAACTGTGAGCGAGTTCACGTACCATGTTCATGAGCTCCTGGAGGAGTCGTTTGGTCGGCTGCCCTTGACTCTTTAAAACATCAAAGAGCTGTGAATATCCTATACGCTCCTTAAAGACCTCCTGCAAAGGAAAGTCGACAAAAAACAATTCTCGAAACCTCAATAGAATTTCATAACACAAAATACAGAAACGTGATTTTTTACAAAAGCACCAAACTCATGGCCATGTAGTTGTATACTTTAATTTCACTTCACATAAACATAAAACCGCTGACAGGAATTAAAAAAAATATGAAACCATTAAGAAAATCCTGGCACCATTCTGTGGTTTCATATCATTCGTTTAAACAATGTGCATTAGATAATCTACAGCTACTTCTCTGTGTGTTTACCAAGCTTTTAAACCCTATATCAGCACTTTAGTAATGATGAAAAAGGTCAGAGAGTTAAATGAGGAGAAGGGTTACAAAACTTCAAAGGCAGAAAAGTAAGGGGGATTTGATGTATGGATGAAGTCACTGAGGTGTATGTGTGTGTGTGTGTATGTGGTGTGTGTGTGTGTGTGTGTGTGTGTGACTAACACATACCTTGGCAGATGGCGAGTTGCTCATGATGGCAGTAAGGACTCCAATGGCATGTACTGTAATGCAGTCATAACCTTTTTCCCAGACCTACAAACACACACATGAGCCGAGCTGCCAGTTTATTACATATACCTACCTGATTACAATGAATTACTGACTGTAGCCCAGCAACTCTGATGTAGCTATCACACGCATACTGTGCTGTACACAACACCATGTCACTACCACGTCAGTGTCACCACACAGAGGTGATCCTGTGGTGTACTCTTTCTGCTGACGGATACACTTGTGAAACACGTATGCAATGCATGGCAGCAGATGATTTTATCATCTGATAAAATGGCCAATGAATGTAGCTACATCTGTGTATGTGCATCTAATAACCTGTAAATCCGGTGTACATATACATACAGGGTATTTCTGAGGTACATAAGTCTTTTTTTTCCCAAAGTGGGCCTCATTTCTCAGACAATAAGCAATCGTGTGAAAATGTTTTTTCGCAGGCCAAACGGAGCTAAAAATTCCTGACAATCTGATGCCCACAAACACCATAAAAGGCAAAGCTCACAGAGAGCTAAAAACAATAAAATGACACCTGAAAGGTGAAAGAATGCAGCTGCAGCACTTCGTCTAATGTAAGAAGATGTTATACAGACAACTCGTTTGTCAACACTTCTTCTTTCCTAATCCTCAGAACTTTGGCACGTTCAGTCCACGCTTAATTCTATATCTGTTAATTCTTGGCCATTTTGTTACTCTCGTAAAAGAGATTTAATCTCAATGACTTTTAATCCTGAGTAAATAAGGTTACTAATTTTGGGTCTTTTAATTCCTCCTTATCATTTGTTTCATGTTTAGCTTTGTGCAGCACTTTGCCTTTGTTTATAAAACGTATCTGATAAATAAACATGCCTCGCCTTAATTCATGATTCGAAGACGATCAGTTAAGGTTCATGTGGGATAAAAACATTTACGTGATGAACTGGATTTTCATGAATATCACAGTCCTTATTTTCATATCAAGTTTGATAAATGAGGCCCAGTGTCAAAAACATCATTTATTCATTTCGATATTTTAACTAAATACATGCAAACCCACACACTAGCAAACAAACAGTCAAAATATCTGTATCTCTAACACAAAACATCAAATGCATGATTACCCACAACCCCAACACCGATCAACCCTCACCAAACACATACCCCTTTTCTCCATACGAACCCAGATACATAAGAAAGCACATGCAACAAACCCATAACCCATTGCAGGCAACAACACACAAACAGATCTCAAGTTAACACATACACAAGCACATTCGCACCAAAAGTAAACCCATGCACCTAAGCAGAACAAACGGTTGCCAACAATAAACTCTCCCTCCATAGATAAACAAAGACGAAAAACAAGTTTCTTGTTTTTCCTGTGTGCATGTTTGCAGGTCTGCGTGTGCAATAGGACTGCATGCACAAAGATATTTGTTGATAAGGGAAAAAATGTGAGCAATATATGTTTGTGTGTGTGTGTAATGAGGAGGGTGAGTTTCCTGTGGACGGGCCCTCAAGGGAAAGTACCTGCTCCACTTTAGCTTCTGTGAGCAAACGCATGGTGAGTTCACACTGAGCCTCATACTCTGTTTTACCTCTGCTGCTTTGATAAAGCTGCAGCGTGCGCACACACAAACACACACAAGAACACACACAAACACACACACACAAATATGAAAAACACATAATAAACACAGACGTCAGAAACGTGTTCAGCAGTAGCCACTGTTTGAAAAATAAATAAAAAATCATGTTAAATGAAGATTGAGAGAAAAATAAAGAGATGCACAAAACAGGTAAAAAAAAACAAAAACCTTTTCCTAATCCTGAGTTTAGAACATTACCACATGACTATCCAAGTTTAAAACCATACTGTTGAAATCCTTAACAGAACTTACAACCTACTCTCTCAATCCCTTTCTCTCTGTCTTATACACAAACAGACATTTAATCTTTCTGTACATATTGTGTAAGTTAAATTAATGATGTGTGTGTTGACAGACAGACAGACAGACAGACAGACAGACAGTTAAATATGACTCAGTGCAAAGGTGGATATGATCCAAAAATCAGTTCAGAGGATATGAAAGAGCTTAGAGCTAGTTATAAGAACACAATGTGAGCACAATGGTTATTAAGAGGATATTTATATCATGTAAAAAAGTGTGTGTGTTGGAGGGGGGGCATAGACTTTAGATTTTCTTTCCTTTCTTTATTAACTCTTTCTTTTTGGGGGGATAATAAAAGGAATCTCACTGAAATCTTACGGTATAGTATTGTCTGTATTTTTGCCTGTACTTATGCTTTCATGTGTAGACAGACAGACAGATATAAAACACAGACAGACAGACAGACAGACAGACAGCAAAAAGGGTACCTAAAGCGTTGACAATTTGGTGAGGACATAATATTTAATAATTCAAAATTTCAGGGTTGTGTATTTCTATCCTGGCCCTGAACATGTGATTCCTGAGTTTTCCCCACAGCACAACAGTGTGTGGAGTACACTGTGAGAGAATTGTGTGTGTGGGCCTCGAGAGTGTGTACACTGACCTTGCTGTTCTGGATGAGACGGAGAATGTGCTCGAAGCAGTTATTGTTCAGAAAAATGGCCTGCAGCACGGGTCGGTCCGGACACTGCAGGATCTCCGGGATGGCATCTACAGGAGGACAGACTGTTATAATATTTACAGACATGCACTAATCTGAACTTGCATCGAAGCTCTAGAGCACAATTTTGGTGCGTGTTCGCTAAAGTGCTCTGTTTTGAAACTCAAAATTTAACCAAATACTGCCCTTCTCTTCAGGTTTCGCTTCAAAGATGTATCTCCGAAACACAAATCTTGCCCTGATGCTAGCGTGAGACAGAAAGCTTTCACTGTTGATTTTATTGGTTGTGTACATTGTACAGTGAATTTAAAAAATCTACACAAAATGCCAGGCATTTGTGATGTAAAAAAATAAAGCCAAGGTAAATCAAGTCAGATCTTTTTTTTTTTCACCAATTATGAAAAACAAATATAAAAAGAAAAAGAAAACGTAGACATCCAGCAACATTAAAGCAGATGCTGGAACATCTGGATTCGGTGCTTCATGTGATAACAATCTCTTAGATTCTTTGCTTATGGGGTAGTGTGACAAGACTATCCTTTCTCAACGACAAAAATAAATAAATCCAAGCACACATAAATCACCCTAAACTACATGGCAAAATGTATTAGGGTAAAAAAATTCAGCGCAAAAACATATAATAAGCTTATCACCCATGGTGAAGCATGGTGGTGGCAGCATCATGCTATAAGGCTGCTTCTCTTTAGCTAGGATTGGGGCTCTAGTTAAGATCATGGATAGATCATCCAAATACCAGTCTATTTTGACACAAAACCTACAGGCCTCATATACAACTAAAGATGAAGAAAACGTTCACCTTCCAGCAAGATGATAACCCAAAGACAAAGAAACGCCTTCGGAAGAAGTTATGGAAAAGTCCCAGTCAGAGACCTGATCTAAATCCCAACAAAAACCTGTGGAATGACTTGAAAACAGCTGTGTGCAGGAGATCCCCTCACATTTTCATAGATGTGGAGCATTTTTGCGAGGATGAATATAATAAAATGACTCAATCAAGATGTGCTAAGTCTGCAGACTCTTACCCAAATACACTGTGTGTTCTATTACAGGAAAAAGATGGCTGTTAGTTAAGGGGTGCACATACTTATAAAACTAGGTTATTACAGATTTTTCTCTTTTTTGTTGCATCTACTTGTTTTTCATTTGAAAATTTTTGCTTGATATTATCAGATTAATATCAGAAAAAGATCTGACCTGATTTTTCTTGCGATTTGAACAAGAGTGTGTAGACTTTTTATATCTCCACTAGCTGATCTTTTCTCCCATGTACAGAAACTCAGGCATCACAAACACCATCATCAGAGTTTTTGCTCTCAGCACTGGTTTTAGAAAATGCAGGAGAACTTTGCTAAATATAAAAATCCGCTCATCGGTGCTCACACTACAGCGTACAGTAATAAAGAGGAAACAGCGTGTCATGCCATTGGAGAAGTGATCAGATGGAAAGGCAGACAAAAGGAGCATCTGTTCAAATTCACTTCTCTATTTCTCTACATGAAGAAACTGACCCTGTATTACAACAAGGTGGGATCGGCGGATTATTATATATATATATATTTTTTTGAGTCAGAGCAGTTTTGAAGTGAGTCTGCAGGGTGGAGCAGCCCTGAAAAGGGAAAAGGAAACAGCTGAAAAAAATCTTCAAACAAAATTACTGTTTTATGGAGCAGGTTATATTAAAGAAAAGAAAAGACGACAATAGAGTCTTCCTAAAGGAGTCAAAAGCCTCGCTAGGCTATATGTGCTTTGGTCATGAATTGAGGTTTTTGGATAGTCACATATGCCACATTGAAATGGACATAATCCTAATCCATGTTTAATCAGATACTAACGGTGTTCTAAAACATCATCAACAAAACACAGAAGAGTGTGAAGTATAGTGATTATTGTGACAGTGAAGATTGACAGTGACTTTTAACATCAGGTGATGAGGCATGTATGAGGCTGATAATCAGACTGATAACTAATTCTTCACTGTAAACTGCATATCATTTTAGCTGTAATGTTATTTTACCCTGAGCTAGGTTATAGATGTAAACGTAGGCTCCTTTTCTATTTTTAAGAGACTTGTGGTTGAGATCCATTCACATTGCATGACAAATTCTAGATAACCGTGCTGGTTAGGAGAGAACTGACACTTCTGACTTCAGATAAATGACGGTTGATAAGCTTGGACATGAGATGCTTGTCTTACTGAGCATATGTGTTTGCAGGGTGATGATGCTCTCCTCCCAGGATAGGCCGTCTCCCTGCTCGCTGGCTGGTGGTCTGTTCCAGTTGAGCAGCTGGAAATAGTTGTTGAGCACGGTCTTAATCTCCACCTGCCTTTCGGCGGGGCTGCTGCAGTGCAGTAGGTGGATCATAGCGGTCAAGCAGTGCAGCGTCATGCGCAACACTTGTGGGTCCTTAGGCTCATCTTGGGCAGGACGGAGGCACCAGGAGCGCAGAACAGACATGAGATCCTCCACGGCATAGTGTGTGATGGAGAGCAGGCCGTTCTTCTACAGACACACACACAGCACACACTTTCAGTGAAAATGTCAGGAAAAATCAATCAGTCTGGGACAGGAAGTGTGTATACTGTATACTTACTTTGCATCCACTGGTGACAGCTCCCTGTAGATGCACCAGCCTCAGCAGCAGAGGATCTGGAATTCGCTCGCTTTCCTGCAGACAGTCTGCACACACAGCCAGAGCCAAATATGCACACAATGTAGAAGGATAATAAAGGTAAAAGCAGAGTATATAAAATATCTAGAGAAACAGGGCATTTAGGAGAAAGTTTCTTCATCAGTCATGCAAAGCAAAGTGCTTCTGTGGCTGTAGGAGGTGATGTTTGATGTTCCTATCAGTCCCTCCAGGATCACATGAAGTTTAATTGTAGACTTGTATGCTTGTTTGATTGTAGACAATGCTTTTTTTTTTTTTTTTTTTAATTTACAATGTGACTTGTAGAGATATTTGTGCTTGAATTGGCAAAATTGCCAAGCTCTTCTTTTTAAATTCCTCCCAGTCAAGACACACATATGTAATTACTTTATGAGATAACTGGACATATGTTCCACATGAGTTAATCGAAGGGGATGAATACGTTGGATTGTGAAGACAATTGTGATGTCATAACATTTGTGGAAAATTTATGAACATTTGTGGGTAATTTTGAAAAATTACAAGCGTTAAATTCTGTGATCGCAAAATCACAAAATCCTGGAGGTACTGCCATATGTATCTATAAGATAAATATGCATGTGTTTACTTAAAGTCCACTGTATTTCCTCTAACAGTTGTGATGCAAGGTTCCTCATTTATTGACACAAAAATAAAACTGTGAGTAAGAACATTCAAAATGTAGAAGCAGACCATGGTGACCAAACATGCTTGAACTTGCCTGTTTAGTCTATACTTTATCAGCTCTCAAAATCCTGGACAAACTCACATTAACACACTCGCACATGTTTTCAGGATCAGAGAGCAACTGCGTACTTGCTCTTGGAAGGGACAGGTTTAAAGCACACAAAAAAACTGTATGTTCCAGATCCTAATATCTAGGTGCTGGAAGATCTGGGTAAAATATCTCTTTTTTTGGTCCAAAATGATGTCTTTCAATATCAAGAATGACAGAAGTTCAAAAATCTTGTCTCATTGATACTGATATATATATAAATATATATATATATATATATCATATATAAAAAATATATAAAAAATATATAAAAAAATATATAAAAATATATATAAATATGTATCATAAATACTGTATATATATATATATATATATATATATATATATATATATATATATATATATATATATATGTGTGTGTGTGTTGAAATGTTAATAGAATAGGTAGGAGTGTGTGGTGTACCATGAAAGAATGCCGGTAGCTCCTCTGGCAGGGTGAGAGGGGAGAATTTATATTTGCTCCTTTCCAGCATGCTGACCTCCTCTCTGAATCACACACACACACACACACACACACACACACACACACACAAACATAAGAACATGATTTACACACTTAACCACACACCAAGTGTGCTTAGTTGGACAAAAACATAGAAACAGTGTTTTGTGTAAATCGGTAATGGTGCATATAATGAGAGTATTTTTGTATTTGTGTGTACATGATTTGTGTTTGTGTGTGTGTGTGTTTAATGGCAAGCCTCACACAGGGGTTAGTACATCTCCCACACATTCTTGATGTGGGTTAATACCCTGCCCCTTTCACGCATGCGCGCACACACACACACACACACACACACACAACACGCTCACCCTGCCTGCCGTCTCCTCCATGTCTGATAAGGGTCAAAGAGGTTTTCACAGAGCAGCAGGCAGTGCTGTACCACTGACTGCAGACTGCTTTGCTCCTCAGGCTTCTTCTTTATCTGGAACACACCCAAACATACCACACCCACATTCCATGCCTTTTAAACACAGATTTACATGAGTTTTGTAAATGGCTCAAGTTTCCTTAGTGTATACTGGAATGATGAACTTACTTTTGTACCTTTGTCAATAAATAAATTCATTCATTAAATAATAATATTATGACCATGATTTTTTTTATGATATTAAAATAAGCATATGCTGATTTCTTTTATCAAACAGACAAAGCTTAACTTTCAAAGCTTAACTTATGTAGACATATATACATTTTAATACTATATAATATATATGTTGCACCATAGTGCTGCCAAATCATGAGTGTACCTGATTCAGACAGTAGTTTAACAGCTTGATGGTTTCAAGCACAAAGCCTGGGGTCTTATCTGGGTCGATATTCTCCATGTTCCTGCAAGTTCATTCACAGTTACTTTAAACACAGATACACTGTTCCCAACCATTGTTGACACTGTGCTTGTCGAACCAGTTCGAAGAACAAAGAGGAAGATAACTCACCAGCGTTAAAACTATAACCAACATTAACATAAGAAGTAAGTTGTTTTATTTCACCTGCATAACCATTCAGCATTGTTTCAGACTCCTGTTCTATGTCTTAACCTAACACAAGCATCATTCATTTCTTTGAGTTCTCTGACTTTGCAACAGTAGTGCTGCATTTAACTTAAACTGGAACCCTGTGTTATTCAGTAGTAGATACAGAAGACGTGTACTGAACTTCAGCGGAAAAAAGCAAAGCATGTACATGCAGCACTAGTGAGCCTTGCCTGCAGATGATGATGAAGAACTTGATGAGGAGCAGCGGGTGAGGCGTGCTGTTGTTCTGCTCCTGACCGGATAGATGCAGGACACTGTGCCATAGCTGCGTTCCCAGGAACACGAGAAAATCTCGCGGCACGACAGGCACCTCAGCATTCCACTCCTCCAGACTGCAGAAATATGAACAGGATTTACTGTATGAGCAAAAATACAACATTACAGACATGATGATGGAGATATAGAATACTAGGCCTGAGGACACTGGTGTTAATCAGCAGCTCTAAGTAAACTAGAGATATAACTCATAGGTGCCTGCTGTAAGTTAGTGTTGGTGTAATCAACTCCTACATGCTATATAGACTGGACTTTCTAACTATTATGATATGGAATGTCATTTTTTCCACTAATTTGGTCAGTCTTGCCAATCATCCCCCAATTCCCAGCCACCATTTCAGCAATAACCTCAGGATGATGAAGGTGACCGTGCCCTTAATCTGAGAAAGCTTGAATCCAGCCAACCAGCATCTTTTCATAATGCTGCTCATGCTGCATTACATGGCAGAGTAATATGCATTAAAGAAATAGTGTTCTGCCCTCTTCCACATACATATGCTCTCAGATGCCAATGATTGGCTAGTGTGACTGTGAATGACAGACAAGAGACAGCATGGGAAGTTTTGGCCTCTTTATTAACACTAAATTTCATCGTGTCATCATGTAAAATCAAGCTACATGAAAACAGGCAACAGTCACAAATTCCCCGTCTTCCGGGTGAGGGACAGTACCGAGCACAATGAGCCGCTGCTTCCACGTCATGCGTTTTTGAGGTCATGCCGTGTGCTTTTGTTTCAGCTCTGTGCTGTCATTATTTGATTAGCTTAATGTGTTCACCTGACCTATGTCTCACCCTTGAGTAGATTGTCTATTTATACCCTGCTGTTTATTTGACTGCTGTTTCTTTGCTGTTCCCCTCATCCCCCAAGACTTCCTCGTACATATGCTCTCAGATGCCAATGATTGCCTAGTGTCACTGTGATTGACAGGAAAGAGAGCATGAGCCATTTTGATCTCTTAGCCTAGCATTTTATTAACACAAAATTTCTGTTTTAATCACCAATGTGTTCGACATCATGTAAAATTAGGCTGCATGAAAAACACACAAAATAACAAATTCCCCATTCGCAGTGAGAGGGAAAGTACCGAGTACATTGAGTGCTGCTTTTGCTTTGAGGTCGTGCCATGTGCTTATGTTTCAGTTCTGTGCTGTCATTGGTTTGATTTGATTGATTAACCTGATAGGTTAACCTCTCCTATGTTGTCACCTGTTCACCCCCCTAGCACCAACGGCCAGATTTTACACATACATACACTCTCAGATGCCAGTGTTTGGCTGTGATTGACAGAGGAGAGAGATCATGGGTAATTTTGATCTCTTGGCTTCCTGACCATGCGATCTCTGGATGATAAAACAAATGTTTTTCTATTGCACCAATCAGACACTCTGTGATTCAATGATTTGCTTTATATACAGTCTTCTAGGGTATGAGCAGGGATTCAATTTTTGTTTACATAGAAGTTTTTACGTAAAAACCAAGGATCTATTACTGATACCAGTTCCATGGTTCCCAAGTTTCTTTGTTTAAACCTTATCATTTATTTACTGAGTTTATAAAGATTTAAAATGAATGTTGTCTTTGTGAAACTTTTGATAAGTGTGACACATATTCCAGTGAACCAGCGCTATGCCACGACTAAGATTCACGGCTGCATGGAGGATGCTTTCCATCACACCTAACACTCAACACTGGCTGTGTTCACTCTCTCCAGTGCCAAGTTCAGCTGATGCTTTATATTAGTCTGTGTGTGACTGTCTCACCGGCGTGGCTCCAGGGACTGGACATCGATGACCTTCTCGAAGGACGCCACAAAAGCTTCCAGACATGGCTGCAGGTAGCTAACATCTTTCTGCAAAACAGAGGAAGGAATAATTGACACAAATCACTATAACATCCTTTAGACTTTAATTGCAAGCTACAAAAAGGATACTAAAGACAAAAATACTTGTGCCTTGTGCTTTGGTGTCAGTTCTATGCTGTCATTGGTTGATTAGCTTAATGTGTTCACCTGTACTATGTCTTGGCCTTGATTAAGTTGTCTATATTGTCTATTGTTTCATTGTTGGTTCATGATCATACTGTTCTTAAAACAAAGACAAATTGTGATTTATTGCCTTCTGAGTTTGTATATTTGAATAGCTTCTAAGGAGCATGAGGTTATGTTATGGAAAAAACACTTCTTCATCCATGTTGTCGATGATAACAGCCCTGAAAACTTAATGCGTTTGCAATGCAGGTTTCCCTACTGGGAACTTTTAATGACTCTGCATCTGTTTTAATACTTAATTTCTGTTTTAAACACTAATGTGTTAGACATTATGTACAATTAGGCTACATGAACACAAGAAATTGTCACTCTCAGGGTAAGGGACAGTACCGAGTACAATAAACGCTGCTTTCACATCATTTTGATTTGAGGTCATGCCTTGTGCTTTGGTTTCAGTTCTATGCTGTCATTGGTTGATTAGCTTAATGTGTTCACCTGTACTATGTCTTGCCCTTGATTAAGTTGTCGATTTATAGCCCGCTATTTCTTTGTCTTCCACTATGGACTGACCCCCACCCCCCACCCCCCGCGATATGAGGAACACATAAGTATTCAAACAACCCTTGAGGAAACCTGAGAGTGCAATGTTAGTCTGTTTAAAAGGAAGTGTTAAAAGTCTGAAACAGAACCCTCAATACTTTGTGCAACACCAAAGCTAAAAATGTTGATGAAGATTCAAACAAGATTCCTCCATCCTTCACTGGGAGATCGTTCTCAACAGTTTTTACGTGAGCTGCGTGGATGTTTGTGGAGTAAGTTGTGAAGCCACAGTGTCTTGTTTCATACTGTACGTTATCTCCCGAGTTTGCTAGAACTGCTGTTGGTGAAACAGGATGTTGCAGTGGGTGCTTCGGTGTGATGTCACTGGGAGAATATTGCAAGACACAAACCACATATTTGACTGGTTCAACGTGAGAATCTAGATTTGTCTCAACTGGTTCAGAACAACGGTCGAGAATTTACACCATCACTCGGTTACGTAACTCCCAAACTTATGCAAAAACATCAAACAGGGAAGTTTAATTGTTTCAGTGGAAGGAATGAAGATGTGAAGTGATGAACTGTAGAGTTAGTCATCATTATCCTTTTGTTACTAACTAAAGGAGGAGTTCCTCACCTTAATCAAAACAGACTTACTAATAAACAAAGGGTCCATGATTCGTCTTAAATTATTCAACTGGGTTAATGTTATACCTGATATTAAAGTCAGATTAGCACAAGATTCAATACAACTCAACTGGACCATCTAATAATGTTTACATCTCCTGTACAAAACTCATGAAACACCATTGTCTAATTTTTCCATGTCACTTTCAGCATTCAGTGATCAATGATAAAAACTAAAACAATTTAACATGGAGTACAAAATCTTCTCATCTCCCTCTAAAATACTCCCTGTAATCAAATTCATATACTAACTGCGGTATTTAACAACATCCTGCAGCTTTCCCAATCATAGTACAGATGTCACCATCCTGTTATTTATCCCTGCTTTTGTCAAACAACAAGCCACCAGCATCATTCATCTCCAGAACAAGACGATGGCAGGACATCATGATGTCTGGATGGCCAGATGTCAACAGCCTACATGGCATCTTCCACTGAAGTGTGGAACTGAGTCATAGAGCTAGAGCACCTTGAAAAATATGCTTGCTGGAAAACATGCTACACGCAGACGCTGTGATACAGTGATACAGCTTGATCAGTGTATAGAGGAAGTCAGCACTTCATCAACCTCACCACAAACGAGTCATACGCTCGAAATACACAAAACGCCTCAGGTTTTTTGGAAAAGAAAACAAGACAAGACGTACGATGCATTATTTTAAAAAGACTCGCTCGTAGCTATTTTGCATCCTGAAGAAAAACAGAAGGCTGATGATTACCAGTTGTTGTTCTGTTAGGGACCAGTCCATGTCTCATGGCAGTTGAGGGAAGATGAAGGGGGGCACTGGAACCCCAGTCTCTTCAGAGGCACCACGGCTACAACTCTCAGGAACATTTACTCTTACTCATGTCATCCGGCACATTCTTCTGTTCTACCTCATACAAATTCAAACTCCCTCCCTCTCTCTTTCTATCTTTCTCTCTCTCTCTCTCTCTCTTATTCTCTTTGACTTTCTGCCTTGTTTCTCTGCTTCTGTTAAGCAACCAGGAAATGCCAAGTCACTTTAAGCGAAGCACATTTCCTCTCATCACTGCTTCCGTTTCTGCCACTGTCGCTGTCTTGTTTCTTATTGGTGGACTTCCAGCAGCTTGTATTTTTCTCCTTAAGTTAATTATTATATAGTTGTGCAAGACAAAAAACTGCAAGGAAGAGCAGCGCTGCACATTCTACCCTGAACCCAAAGAAACACAGCTCATTTACACAATCACAAGTTAACGATATGACTGTATAGGGGATGATTTTACTTCTTGCCAGACGTATCAATAAGTGTCTTAGGGGAAAGGGACAGATCCCAGAGCTCTGTAGGTGAAAGGTGGAAATAACTAAGAGGTGTAAATGGACATGCTGTGACTGGTGTCTAGTAGCTCTTCCTACACCATAATTACATCCAAACTGCTCAGTGAGAACACGTGTATGTGTGTCAGTGCAGGGTTTTTAGGATTAACCCCATGAGGGACGAGGCACCAGTTCAGGGATTTGGCCGACACCATAGTTCCACGGGTTTACAAGGCGCTATTGAGAACCTTAATGAATTTTCCATTTTAACAACGATATACAGCTGAGTCAGCTGGTTTAAATGCTGCCATCTAGACTGCCGAAAGAACACCATGCATACTGATTCCGCAAGTTATCTGGGTCACTAGACTTAGCGCTAACCAAGTATGACAATCAAGTAGTTCACTTCAAGTAGTTTGCAAAGCAGAAGACGCTAGTCCACAAAATAACCCTACTGAATCCATAAACCTGAAATTTCCCAATATTTGTTATCCAAACTGACTGCCGTAGCACAAATTCAACAATATTAGGAAATGAAAATGTCATTCATATATCAGAAGTGAAACCCAGAAGAAATAACGGTACCTTCCATTCTAAAGGCAGCATCAACATATTTTTACAGGCACCTGCTGATAGGGGAACACATGAGCATGAGCTCTGGCTCTTCAATTGCAAAACAAAATGTGCACAGACACATGACTGACTCTAGCTCATGACAGTTCAAAATTCACATCCCAACGGATCCAAATGCTGTATGTTTCTCTGTGTAAAAGCAGAGAGGGAATTCAGCCTAGATGGAAATATGGCCGAATAAGCAGCTGTCCTCCGAGTGTTTGACATTCTGAGCGACTCGGACTCCAGCACCAGCTGAGCAGACACAAAGACTGTTTCTCTGAGGTTCGCCGCTCAACTTTCTGTTAGCAAACACGCAGCATGAGCATGCACCAAAGAGTCATTTAAAACCTAATTAAGAGCACATGTACGTGAGGGATTAGAGGTTATTGTATACAATAGTGTGTGTGTGTTGTATTCCATATGTATTTATAGATTCCAATACATTTCTGCCATCTGGCAGACACTCTTATCCAGAGTGATGTACTACAGTGCTTTGAAGTCTCTATCAATGAGTACATTAACTCTGGCTCACTAGGTCACAGACTTAGGATACCATCAGTGACAAGATGTTGAGGGACTGAGCTGTAAGGACATCTAGGGGAAGTTCATTCCACCACCTCACTGCCAATAGGGTAGAGCATATATATATATGAGCTTTGAACCATTTTCAATCAGTATAAACAAAGGAATTATTTAAGAACCGCAAGTCTGATATAACATGAGTCAGGACTCTGTTGGCTTTCAGGGTAAAATGTTTGTACCTCTTTTAGGATAACCTTACATAGATTTTTAGTGGTTGAAGATATACACCATCAAATTTTAGATGCTTATAGCACTTAGGGCATCTCAGAAAGTAGAAATGGGTTTGATATCACCATTTACTTTGAAGATTTTTCAATAAAACATTTATCTACGGAAATATTGCCCCTATTAGGCTAGGTACAAACAGAAATTCGAAAAATGTAAAAATTTTTAAAGCCCTGAGTGTCTACTTTCGTATCAGCAATTAAGCACAGCTGTGGAGTGTAACAAGACAAAGAAACTCAATGCTGAACATGTGCACAACAAAACAGGCGCAAATTCTATTTTATGGTAATTTATTTGAAGCATATTATTCAGTTACTACTATAAAATACTCAGTTACTACAATAGTACATATCTACCAGAGTGAGAAATGTTAAATCGGGTCTTTATAAAGTTGTATTCTGAAACTGGAACGTTCAGAATACGGTTATATTTTGTAAGTCAGTGGGTTAATACTAAAGGTTAGGTTAAGTTAGTTTAAAAATATTTATTAGCTTTAGCATTAAAGTGGGCTGCATCTCAATCAGCTGCGTGGTTCAGTAGACTGGGCACTGATCTGAAAGTTGGACATTTTAAAGTCTGTCTCAATTGTAAAATCCTTCCAGTGCACTGGACTGTTTGGGCAATATGGGAGGAAACCCCCGAGGCACAGGTAGAACATGCAAGCTCCACACACACACAGCAGAGGCGGGAACTGAACCCCCAACCCTGGAGGTGTGAGGCAAACATGCTAACCACCAAACCACCGTGTAATGCTCTAAAGGGTTTACTGTGTAACGCTATTAAATAGTTAGTCTTCCTGCTGTAACAGAAATGTGCAAACAACCAATCAAAGTGCAAGTTTGCAGATTATGATGCTCATGGCCAGAAAAGTGTACAAAAGGTATCAGATATCCTTCAACCCACATACTGAGGATGAAACGCAGAAAATAAAATGATTTGTTTACAGGAAGCATTTTAGATCAATGATCAGCAACCCTATGACAGGAAATCTACGTTCCAACAAGATTCAGTTCCCATTCCAATGATCTACATCGGCTCCTGATGATCCATCAGCTTTATCGGCTTTGCCAGGAATAGGGCTAGTGATCATTTCTTAACAAGTACAGCAATTCAAGTATGTGTCTGCACATTGGATAATGCATCCATAAAGCTTCGGCAAGAGTAAGAAAAACTTGCTTCTTTAGAGTTTTCGAAACAGGGAGTTGCTATGTCATTAACTAGATTATTCTTCACACAGCTAATTGTATGAATTAATTAAAGCTGCTTCCTCAGCTGCAGGCTCCACTGCCAAGCCTCAGCTCCTTTTTGCTAAAATAACTTCCCATAAATAAAAAACCAAACCCTTAACCAGCCAGCAATGACAAACCAGTAAACAAAGAAATTTGATCTGTATGAACTAAAACCACATAAACAGACATTTAACACTAAAAATAGGAGATGGAAATGAAGAAAAAAAGATTCTTTTCATTTAGGTCACAGATATTAATGTAGGTTAACATCGCTTTAGGGAAAACAGGGTATGATTAGATGAAAATAAAGAATAAATCCATTTAGAGATTTGACATCTAAATAGATCTTATATTTAGTGCATCAGATTTTTAATCTCTCACACTTAGATAACAAACACGGATGAAGCAGAGATCAGAGATTGTAGTAGTGCACTATAAACCCACAGTTTATCCTTGCTTAAGAAGACAAAGAAGAGTGATATTAAATGAGTTGAAGAGAGCTAAATATAGCTAAATCATAGTCTCAAGAGGGTGGTGGAAAGTACTGGAGCTGATCAGCAGCAGCAGGCCTGAACCCGTCCCTCTGAGAGACATTTAACAGTGCTTCTTGGTGGAAATGTCCCAGGTGGTTTTCCCTGCTGTTTAAAAGATACCCTTTAGTCTTTCGCCTTTAGCTATAGCATGCAATGAGTACAGGCAATAAAATGATTCACTTAATTAAGTTGTTGTTATGGCAATTAAGAAGTCAGGCATATAAAGAAGAAGACTTTATTTGGGACATATACATTATAGCACAGTGGACGTTAGGGTCAGAGACCAGGATCAGAATTGATACACTGCCCCTGGAGCAGAGAGGGTTAAAAGCCTTGCTTAAGGGCCCAAGAGTGGCAGCCTGGAAGTGGAGTGCAGTGGCTTGAATCCCCAACCTACACCCCTAGAGCCTTAACCGTTTGAGCCATCACTGCCCTAAATATATCTCAGAAGACAGATAAATGCTACTCTAAAGCAGATTTCTGCTTCTGAATGATTTGCAAGAAGTGAAATATCATGTTATTGAACACTTTCCCAGGCAGGTGTAGACATGTGAACCAGTAACCAAGAGGAAACCTTGCACAACAAGAAGCACACAGACACAAGTCATGCTCATATTATTCAGATGTTCAAAGGTACAAAGATGGGAGTCTAGCTCACGTGCCCTCCAGGTACTAGAGGTACTATTAGGCCACATGTTCTGCATTGAGGAAGCTAAAACTTTATTGTGATAACTCAAAAATGTTTGAAATGTTTTTAACAGTGTGTGTGTGCAACCAGAATCACATTATAAGCACAAATATGAGTATGTCAGTAATGGACCGTAGATTCTCAAAGACGATTACTCATAAAGACATAAAAGCATATTAATAAGACCCAGAAGCCTTTTAGATGTAATCAGAAAGAGGCTTCAGAATGTGCTAGAATGCTTTCTCTGAAACGTTCAATCAAAGGAGCATTAAATGGGCCAGAAGCAAACTCTCTAGAGTGGCTGTGTGATTCTTCTACACGGAGATCCTCATCACGATTTGTAGACTGTGTTGGTACACGTGGATAAATTTAAAAAGAAGATGATGCATGATTCATCTATGAGGAACATTCAGCCATGTCTGGCCTTAAAGAGTCGAGGTTGGCATTCAAACTAGACTTTGAGCATACGTTCAAGGAAGAGGCAATAAGAAAATTCATTTGCATCTTGAAACAAAGCCTTAAGGGCTCTTTATGGACATTTCAGAATTTGACACTTTTATAAAATAGTTTAAAACAACAACAGCAGCAAAAATGTGTATTTGGAGTTTGCATATTCTCCCTGTGCTTCAGGGGTTTCCTCCTCATACTCCAATTTCCTTTTCCAGTCCAAAGATAAGCGTTGTAAACTGATTGTCATTTTCTAAATTGTCCGTAGTGTGTGAATGTGTGTATGTGCACGATGGAAAATGGACAGATGGATGTGTCGACTGATGAAAAAATACAATTAAACTGCACTACCCAAGTGTTTGCCCTATCACTTAATGATGCTACAGTCATAAAATTACCCATGCTGTTTGGAAGGGAGGCACTGACACACTGACAAGAGTATATTGCCTCATGTGTACTCAGTACAGTTAGCACTTTCCTCTGAGTGTGTTATACTGACCCGTGATTTAGCATGAGCAGCAGTTCAAAAAGACATCTCAGATGGCTTTACGTGTCATGGAGGAAGCTTATTTTAGCCTTCACCCTCCCTGACTGGTTTTTGTCATCTGATGGAGGAGAGCTAGCTGATCGTTTTTGCTTCCCCACATAACTGACATGTCTAAAATGGCTTCTTTTGAGAAAGCGCCAAAATAAGACAGATGCAGTGTTGGCTTGTCAGCCGTTCAACAAACGCTATTCTTCACTGTTAACTCCATTCACAACTCAACTGAAATGAACAGCAATTTAAAAGGAATGTTGTTATTTCACAAACAAAAACTGATGTTCCATTGATTTGGTCACCTTTCTAGATGTTGCACAATCGTGGGACAGCGTGCTTACTGCCCCTTATTAGCTACACAGAGTTATTATTATACCTATAGTGGTGAAAAAAAAGATGAACAGAGGATCAGTGGGGCAGGAATCTATCTGCCCCCAAACTGGGCTAGTTAAAATTCTCTGCACGCATCAAAACCTTGTTTTACTGCAAATACAATCTAAAAGTGTGTGAATGTTGTGATATACAGAATATACTGCACAGATCAGGAGATTTAAATAGGAATGATGCAGTAGATAATGTCCATGAATTAGAAACATGTGTGCACTACAGTGTCCTTTTTTCCCCACAGGCTATGAAAAAGAGGAAATATGCGTCTCCATTTTCCAATCCCCATTTTTATTGAACTTTCTGTTATTTTCTGTGTGATTTTTGAGGTGTAGAGGGACTTTTGATGAAACCTGGCAATTCTGGTCAATGATGCATACATATCAGCTCTAATGTGCGCACAAGACACACAGCACCTGTATCAGACACAGATGTACAGAAATACATCTAAAACCACTTAAGTCAAGTGCAATAGCCTCTCAGGTTAATTTTTTTGAGGCACTGTCATCATTCCTGTCATCCTGCCCCAACAAATTCTACTCACATGATCTTTTCCTTCAAAATACTAACCATCTCCAGCATTTTACTCTGGAATAGTGACACTAGTCAGGCTTGATAGTGATCTGTTTTAATATTTCTTGAGTCTTGATGTTGTTAATTATATTCTATTAATTAACCTTTAATTAAGTAGTCGTTGCAGTTCATTATTGAATAGTTTGTTTCAGGTAGGTTTCTCGCCTATCATGCGGAAGGCCCGGGTTCGATTCCCAGCCAATGCCTCAACCCCAGCCACTGGATGCAGTGCCGGTCCCAAGCCCGGAAAAATGGGAGGGTTGTGTGAGGAAGGGCATCCGGCGTAAAACGTTTGCCAAGTTGTTGTGCGGACCAGTTGGTCCGCTGTGGCAACCCCGAACAGGGAGCAGCCGAAAGCCATTATAGTGTTGTTCGCATGTATGGGGGAAAAGGACGAATATATAAATAAAAGATATAGATAAAGATAAAATTTGTCCAAATTTCTTTTACTTTAATTGGCACTAATAACCACTTTCTACCGTTGAAACATTCTGTCAGAAGATTCTCTGAACTAAACATTCCTTCTTCCTTAAAGTTGACAGGCTAATACGGAGATATCACTGGATTTTCCCCTAAAATTCCAACTGCATATGCTACCCACAATTAATCATTTTCCCTTCAAGCAGAACAAGCTACCACCAGTACACAATATCAGCTTATCATCTTGGGCAGCTTCACTCTGACCTTTAGTGAAAATAAATTAAGTTTACAAAGGGGCTTTTATCTTTGGGCAGTTCCATAAGCTGTTTATTAATCTTGCATTGTTTGAAGATTTCATTGAAATTACTTATATATACATATATCTTTAGATATGGCAGACCTCCAAATACACTGATTGACCAATCCGAATGAAGAATTCCATGAAGTCCATGTGCTGGATTCAGGAGTCAGAGTTAAACTATGACACTTCACTTCACAGCCATAACAGATACTCCAACAGAGACTTCCATGTTCTCACCATTACTCACTGCACACACCTGCACTCGATCACCTGCACACCCGTATTCACCCCACTTACTACACCTGCACCTTCAGAGCAACATATACACTCTGTTATCACACCAGTTGATTGTTTCTGAACACTTGTTTCTGTTTTTCTTGACATGTTCTTTCCTGCCCTAGTCTATATTGATTGATTGTTGACGCTTCTCCTGACACTTGACTTTGATTCTGAATTAGACTTGTCTTGAGTGCTATGTTCATTAAAGCTTGCTATACCTGTGCCTGTGTACCTTACAGTAAGGAATAAAATACCACAAGGCATATTTTATTATCCTATAGCAGCAGTGTTTTATTCCTCTTCTATCTCAGCAATTTGCCAACAATTAACCCCCAGTGCCTTTTTCTCCCCAATTTGGTCCCTCAACGCAGCCGGCTCTCCCCGTCACATGACCAACCAGGAAGCCTACCACATGCTTCCTTCAAGACACATGAAGCCAGTCAACCAGCCACAGATGGCTGTGGCATCATTGGGATTTGAACGATCTACAGATGACAGGGCCAATGCTTTTTTGTCACACCACTCAAACCACAAACACTTTTTGTCTCACATTAATTAAACAATGATGTATTTATTTGTTTCTAGCTACACTGGATGTTACGGAGCAGCAATGAAACTGGATTCATGGTAGCAATTGTTTTTAACCTCTTATTTTCAAATCCTCATTTAGAGAGAGAGAGAGAGAGAGAGAGAGAGAGAGAGAGAGAGAAGAAGAGAGAGTCCTGATTGAGGTCTTCGTCAGTTAATGTTAAATAAATATCTCCTTCCAGAATACAATGTATGTGCATTATTCTTTCTTTCTTTCTCTTTTAAAATTTATTGTAAGGCTGAAATGTCCACCACCAAAGTCTCAGTTAATGAACTGTTGCTGTAGAAACACTAATTTTTTTCGAACAAGTGCATTCATATAAACCTTAATATCATTAATTATGGTGATTAAGGCACTGACTCAGTTTGCTTATGAAACTCATGGTTTCTTGGCTCACTGCTGTGAAGGCAAATCTCAAGGGTTTTTTTTTTCTCAATGCATACCAACAAAAAGCTAGTTTCATACTGCTGTGTTGCAGAGCTTTATTACGGTAACCCTGAGTTCATTTATCTCCTGAATGGAAGGTTCAGTTTTACTGTAAGAAGTCAAAACTAGACGAGGATTTTTGCATTCTGAAATGTGCGTAGGTGTAAATGAAGCTCGAAATAGGAGTATGGTGACTGACATCCTCTGAACTGCTAAAATGGAAATTAACCGGTGACAGACAGTGTTACAATTCTGTCATAACGTCACAAATGAGATGCTTGGAGATTCTGTTTTGGAAAATACCTTCTGAAAGGGTTTCCAAATTCATCCTCAGTGTAAAACATTATAATACAATCCATAGGAGACATAAGAGTAAACAAATGTTTACCCCAAAGTGTTCTCAATTACAATAAATTTAGGACCAATCCTTACTGAATATATCTAAGGTGAAAGAAAGCTAGCTTAATGACACATAATGAACACACAGGTGGAATCTGAATAACCTGAATTCCTAGTTTACTTGGAGTGACACTCCAAGCTCAAAGGTGCCACTAAACATCAGAACCTGACAGTCTGGTGCATGACAAAAGATCTCCAACCGCCTTGTGAAAAAATCTAGTGTGTAATCACAAAGCCCACTTAGGTACACACACTTTTACCACAGAATTTTATAAAATTAAGCACTACTGCAGAAATTTACTAATACTGAAACTTTCGGCGTTTGGGCGTCAATAAGCAGCAGATGTGTTTTTCACATGCTTAAATGTAAAAATCAACAAAAGCTTCTTGATTACTCAGATCATAAGTATTTAGACTCTGATTTTCAGCTTTATTAGGAATTAGGAATTAACTGCAGGGTACTGAATAAAATCATTTGTGCAGATATGTAGACAAGATCACACATTTTGCTTGAATGGCAAACAGAAACAAGACATGATCTATGATCAACCAATATATTAACAACGTTGCCATTAATCTTTATTTTTCCATGATTTGCTCCCTAATAATCAACATTAGGCCATTCTCACCCACAGGTTAGGCCTTCCCCATCATATTCTCACTCTACCAATCTAGTAGAGCGAGATTGTCATGTGTTTTCTCTGAGACACGTGAAACCAGCCAACTGCATCTTTTTAAACTGCTGCTCATGCTGCATCACAGGATGGCAAAACACATGGAGGAAAGCGTTATCCACCCCCTTCTGCATGCAAGAGTTCACAAATGCCCATGATTGGCAATTGTCACTGGAACTGATAAAGGAGAGATATGTCATCCCTGCCTCCCTGAGAGCACAGCAAGAGAGCAATTTTGGTCTCTTGGAATCCTGGCCAGCCATAAATACCTCTGATATGCTAATAAAGCAAATATCACGTAAATCCAACACTTCTCATTCTCCTTTCATTCTACTTCATTGGACATAACCGTGATATCCCTTTCCTCAGGGATTCCCTTTCCTCATACGTTGGTTAGTAGCTTCCAAAATGAAATAGGGTAAATTGCATAATTTTGATTGGTTGATCTTGTTTGTCACACTAACTGACAGTAAACGACAAAATGTAACTAGACACACTAAATGGTGCGACGTCTCAGGTAGTGAAATGCTGAATCGTAATGATGACTCAGTTGATCTTTTAATAACATCACTATAGCTCTATTACTTGCAAAACACATTGTTAATGGCATATAATCAGCCACCCTGTATGTGTGCTAGCAATGCCTCTGAGTGACGGAAATGATTTCCCAAGCAGCAAGCATCAATCTGCCCAAGAAATAGGCTTTACCATGCAAAAAGTCCCTCCCTCATTTGATCCAGCCCTGAATTCACAAACACTTTCTGTCATGTCCTCGATGATCATACAGCAACAGGTTACCAGTGATAGCAGTCATAACAGGAAGTGGTTTTTATCACATTACTGAAGTCCTCAGTGCAGCACAGGCAAAAGGAAGTGGTCTGACAGAGACATCTCTATCTGTGACAGGTTAAAGGCAGCCTGGCACAGAAACAGCTCAGTCTCTGTGTGGTATCACCTCTGAGGCATGCTGTGCTTAACCCTGCACGCTGCATGCTAATGCTAATTATAATGTCACGTCACAGAGTACAAAGCTTTCAGCCAGTCAGTTAGATTTATATACAGTACAAATTTATAACACCTCTATAGTGGTCTAGTGGTTTGAATGAGCTCAACTTAAGATGACAATAGTGCTCTTAATAACACCCTAAGGTAGGCACATTGCTTTCTCACAGACTGTGAGACAAATAGTAGTTATTAAGGGCTTGAAAATGCTAATGTCATCTCTGTCTGAGCCTTAGGGCTCTGCTTGTGTCTTAGGGTTTATTCAGCTGAGAGTGATACAATAATACTAGAGAGGTGTTACTAAAGGCCCAGCACTGTCAATTAATTGGTGAAAACATTTATCATAACAGTATAAATACCCATCTTTAAAATCTCTGTCAATGCCAAATGCTTGTTTGACAGTCTATGGTTGTAGTGCAGAAGAATGACACTTGTTTGCCAGGCAGGTTTTTAAAGCCATGACCTTTATGTGGTAATAATCTTCAAACACAAAATACCAGCCACCTGATAAAAACAAAGAGAGTGTTGAGCTCTAACATTCAAGGGCTTTGGCATGCCCTGTACAGTCAAGCATGCATTCAGAAAACAAAAAAACAAATGGGTGGAATGGTATGATGAGTTCTCGGTATGATACAGCCGACTGCTGTCGTCCAAGAACACCTTAGAGCTTAGTTTTCAAACAGGATGTGAATAAATTGCAATAAATCAGATTTGTTACAAGGCTCAATCTTATCTTGTTGTAATATTACAGTAATTGATCAAACCAATACAGCACATAGTTTTCACTGGTTTTATTTCTCTCTCTCTCTCTCTCTCTCTCTCTCTCTCTCTCTCTCTCTCTCTCTCACACACACACACACACACAAATTAATTCATTCATCATTAGTAATAGCTTTGTCCTGGTCAGGGTGGATCCAGAGAACACTAGATGCAAGGCTAGAGAATTCACCAGGCCATTATGTATACACTGCTACACACCCAGAGGCAATTTAACGCAGCATAGCCTTGTCTTTGGAAGGAGGGTGGAAACTGGAGAAGCCACGCAAACATATGGAGAACATGCAAAACTTCACACAGTGACCTGAGCTCAGAAGCCTGAACCCTGAAGCTGTGAAGTGCCAATATCATTACACTACTGTACTGCCCCAAGCTCACAAATACAGTCCAATATCATTTAATAGCATAATATCAATTACTCTTTCTGATATAAATAGTTCAGTTTTAAAAAGCTTTAGCTAGTTGGCATGGTGTCACAACCCTTGTCATGATAAGGATTTCTGAAGATGAATGAATGAATGAGGAAAAAAACCTGGTAAATAGTTATGTGCTTGTCCAAGTTGATATCCTCAAAGCCTAAAGAGAAAGTCTATCTTTCAAAAGAGCAAGAATGATGCAATCTGCTCCTCATTTAATGCTAAGTAATAAATAAAAAAAAGTTAGCAAGTATGAGAGGTATTCTTATCTGAATTAGATTGCCAGAGAAAAGGAAAATAGGTTACAAAGAAGGGTGTGGGACACGACTGTGTGAGAAATATGCTCCTTATGAGTGAGTTCTGCTGACACTGTGTAATATCTACACTTACTTCAGCACACACGAGAGACATTAGCATCATTATCATGAGTCTCAGCATTAGCAGCAGCCGCCAGAATGCTAGCTAGCATCCTGCACCTGCTCTCCACGTTTCCATGGCAACCATTCATAACGCACCCTCAAGCAGCACACTGACCGCGCTGAGACCAAGCACACACACAACCCACGTTACACTAAACCCCGAGTAAAACACACACTCCAAATAGCTCGATTCACTAAATAAGTCTTGGACAAAGTTCTGTGCGTTTTTATTCTTCATTTGGGAAATAAAATGCCGGTCTCTGTTTAGTCTGTAAACATGAACCACTAGAGGGTGTGCCACAGAGGAAGCAGCCAATCAGCGCTTTATTTATTTAGACCTTATTCCTTCTGCAGGGCTTCTCAAGATCTTTGAGCAACTTGTCCTTAAATAAATAAATAAATAAATAAATAAATAAATAAATGTTTACTTCAGTTTAGTGTTGTAAATGTAGTCAATGAAAGGGTATTGGGGGCTTTTACTTCACACAGCATATCGCATCAAATGGTCAACTAACATGTTTAAATTAATACATCTATCTAAATAAATAGAAATGAAACATATCTCTATACACATGCAAAGCCCTGTGAACACACTGTAGTGTAAATAAAATCAGCAGTGTAGTAATACAGTTCATGCATGCTGCAAATGAACAGACACATAACTTACACACATTTCTAGTCGAGTTTTAAAATATGCACTGATCTTAAAGAATCGCTTAAAGTGGCACAGCTAGTAAAGATAAAGTGTTTTTGTGATTTTATGACATGCTCTTCATTCCCCCCTTTGTTTTTAGTTTCCCTAGGTATGGTTTTAGTGAAGCAGTAAGAAATAAGGAAGTAGAGCAGATGACCACAGCCTACCTGATTCCCAGGTAACAGCAGGATCTGCTACTGCTAAAGAGTCAAAACTGTTGTCTTTACTCAAATATGACTGGCCAGGACATTATTAAACATCCATCAGAGAAATGTTTGTTTTGTAATTTAAAATATTTGGACTTCAGTGCTGTCTGTTTTGACAGTTAAGAGTCAGAGTCCGTAACACTTCCTGAATTTGCTGTTGTTTTGCTCGTAGCACGGGAAAGGTTATAGTTACAGACACCATCTAGGTAGCGATTTAAAAAGAACAATAATAATAATAATACTAAATGATTGTTGTTGTTATATGTGTTTATGAATATGTAAAAACGCTGTACACTCAACACTGAGGCTGTTTTCGAGACAAAGCAACTCCAAGCCAACAGGTGCCGTGCAGTGGCTCTGCTAGTCCAACTCACCTTGGTGTATAACATCCAGAGCTCACTCGAAGCCATGCTCCTGCCGCACTGCTGCTTCGGCTCCCTCAGGAGGAAATTAAACCATTCAACTTTTTCCAAGCCCAGTCGTTACATGCGAAGTGTCGGCGGATCCACACGGTGAGGAATCGCATACTCGTGTCCTCAGCAGGAGGCTACCTGCTCGGCCAGCTCTCCCAAAGTTCCGCGGCTTTGATCGCGCATGACTTGGTGTTGGAAAAATAACACACATATAGCGCAAGCTGTCACCGAACAACACGTGGAAAAGAGCTGGGGTGAACAGGCATCTCTGTCCGGAGAATCCTTACAAACTTCCAAGTAAAACGCAAGGTTGACTTTCCGCCCAACACACACGCACACACACACACACACCTCCGAAATCCTAACCATTTTAAGCATGACAGCAGAGAGCGCTCGTCATAGGCTTAACGAGTCACTTCAAAGATTCAATTCTATCAAATGAATCAGTTTATGTGAATCGAACTCTTTTAGTTCACTGTTCTCTAACCAGCGTCCAGAAAAAATCTACAATTTTAACAATTTCATATTGTTTTACACTATTAATTGGATCATATAAAATCTATTTTTATAGATAGAAAATAACGTAAATTTTTACAAACCCTTAATGACACCACTCCCAGTTCTGTTTAGGTGTTAATAACAGGCTTTATATGCTGTAAAACCGCATTGACGAGACTGTTAACATAGTAAATATATATATGATACAAAAAAAGAGGTAAGGTAGTTCAGTGGTTTCCAACCCCAGCTCTCCTCTGAAATATCCCTGCCATATATAGAAGAAGGCCCAGCAGAGGAATTTCAACCTGCCATAGGAGCTGCTAATAGAGATTTACTCAGCTGCCATTGAGTCTGTCCTGTGTACTTCCATCAGAGTATTCAGCTCAGACACCAAATCAGAAAGAAGCAAACTGTTGTAGGATCTGGGCAGGATCACTCTGGACCACACACACTCTGTCCACCTCCTTTATAACCTCTGGTCAGCGCTGGAGAGAACTAAGTGCCTGGACAGCCAGCCACAAGAACAATTTCTTTCCCCAATCCATTAACCTGTTGAACAATTAATCTGCCTTTAAACTCCCCCAGTGCAATGCTTAAAAAAACCAACTCATAATACACACACACTCTCACTCACACACACACACACACACACACACACACACAAGTGCAACACTAGTGCAACTCACTACTAAACACACGCACATCATTTGTTAAGTTTGCACTTCTTGCATATGTACAGGCCTATTTATTTTCTTTACCCTGTTTATATTAATATTATTATTCTGTATGTATATATACACTGATCAGGCATAATATTTTGACCACCTGCCTAATATTGTGTTGGTCCCCCTTTTGCTGCCAAAACAGCCCTGACCCGTCATGCACTGTGTATTCCGACACCTTTCTATCAGAACCAGCATTAGCTTCTTCAGCAATTTGAGCAACAGTAGCTCGTCTGTTGGATCAGATCACACGGGCCAGCCTTCGCTCCCTGTGTGCATCCCTGAGCCTTGACCGCCCATGACCCTGTTGCCAGGATAGATTTGATAGATACTGACCACTGCAGACACCCCCCACAAGAGCTGCAGTTTTGGAGATGCTCTGACCCAGTCGTCTAGCCATCACAATTTAGCCCTTGTCAAACTCGCTCAAATCCTTATGCTTGCAACATCTTCTAAGACATGAACATGAATGGAAAAAATGTTCACTTGCTTGAAAAAAAAAAAATATATATATATATATATATATATATATATATATATATACAAACCCGATTCCAAAAAAGTTGGGACACTGTACAAATTGTGAATAAAAACAGAATGCAGTGATGTGGAAGTTTCCAATTTCAATATTTTATTCAGAATACAACATAGATGACATATCAAATGTTTAAACTGAGAAAATGGATAATTTTAAGGGGAAAATAAGTTGATTTTAAATTTCATGGCATCAACACATCTCAAAAAAGTTGGGACAAGGCCATGTTTACCACTGTGTGGCATCCCCTCTTCTTTTTATAACAGTCTGCAAACGTCTGGGGACTGAGGAGACAAGTTGCTCAAGTTTAGGAATAGGAAAGTTGTCCCATTCTTGTCTAATACAGGCTTCTAGCTGCTCAACTGTCTTAGGTCTTCTTTGTCGCATCTTCCTCTTTATGATGCGCCAAATGTTTTCTATGGGTGAAAGATCTGGACTGCAGGCTGGCCATTTCAGTACCCGCATCCTTCTTCTATGCAGCCATGATGTTGTAATTGATGCAGTATGTGGTCTGGCATTGTCATGTTGGAAAATGCAAGGTCTTCCCTGAAAGAGACGACGTCTGGATGGGAGCATATGTTGTTCTAGAACTTGGATACACCTTTCAGCATTGATGGTGCCTTTCCAGATGTGTAAGCTGCCCATGCCACACACACTCATGCAACCTCATACCATCAGGGATGCAGGCTTCTGAACTGAGCGCTGATAACAACTTGGGCTGTCCTTGTCCTCTTTAGTCCGGATGACATGGCGTCCCAGTTTTCCAAAAAGAACTTCAAATTTTGATTCGTCTGACCACAGAACAGTTTTCCACTTTGCCACAGTCCATTTTAAATGAGCCTTGGCCCAGAGAAAACGCCTGCGCTTCTGGATCATGTTTAGATATGGCTTCTTTTTTTACCTATAGCGTTTTAGCCGGCAACGGCGAATGGCACGGTGGATTGTGTTCACCGACAATGTTTTCTGGAAGTATTCCTGAGCCCATGTTGTGATTTCCATTACAGTAGCATTCCTGTATGTGATGCAGTGCCGTCTAAGGGCCCGAAGATCACAGGCATCCAGTATGGTTTTCCAGCCTTGACCCTTACACACAGAGATTGTTCCAGATTCTCTGAATCTTTGGATGATATTATGCACTGTAGATGATGATAACTTCAAACTCTTTGCAATTTTTCTCTGAGAAACTCCTTTCTGATATTGCTCCACTATGTTTCGCCGCAGCATTGGGGGAATTGGTGATCCTCTGCCCATCTTGACTTCTGAGAGACACTGCCACTCTGAGAGGCTCTTTTTATACCCAATCACGTTGCCAATTGACCTAATAAGTTGCAAATTGGTCCTCCAGCTGTTCCTTATATGTACATTTAACTTTTCCGGCCTCTTATTGCTACCTGTCCCAACTTTTTTGGAATGTGTAGCTCTCATGAAATCCAAAATGAGCCAATATTTGGCATGACATTTCAAAATGTCTCACTTTCAACATTTGATATGTTATCTATATTCTATTGGGAATAAAATATAGGTTTATGAGATTTGTAAATTATTGCATTCCTTTTTTTATTCACAATTTGTACAGTGTCCCAACTTTTTTGGAATTGGGTTTGTATATATATATATATATATAAGTGTAATTATTTCAAATTAGATTATAACATAGTTATTACAAGACATTGTAACAACTAAATTCTGTATGTATGTACATGACATTATTATTACTCTGCTGTTACTCTGTGACATACTTTACAATGACAAACTTCAGAAAAGTGTCACTACCTGAGAGTCTGCATAATTATGTGCAGGCTACATTTCATTGGCACTGAGAATCAGAGGTCCATGCAAACAAAATGCAAATAAAAATTGACAGAGCTGAATTTCAATGACGTCACCTGGAAAAGCTTATCTTTAGCGCATATAAAGATCTGCTGATTCAGCACCTGCAAGAATTCTCTAAAATCAATCCGAAATTTTCTTTACTTTATTTTACCAGCTAAGCACATGGATGATAATAGAGTTGCTGAAGAATCTTTGCATTAACAATGATCATTGTCTATGTTTTTATTTTACTCATTTCTACTGTTCAAACACATCTGATCTCTTACAGTCAATGTCAGAGAGAAAAGAAATGCATTTCAATGATATCTATTAGCAATCTTAATAATAACTGTCTAAATAACATCAGATTTCTGTTCTCTTTAAACTGCTGTTTCTCTGAGAGGAAAATGGACCTAGAGGCAGCTTTACTGTCATGGCAATGGCCTACATTCAGTACCAGATCTGCCCAGTGCCATGCTTTCTATGACCCCGAGTGAACTTCAACTTTATTTACCTTGCTCATTATTAGAATTTAATTATTTATTAAGCAAAAGTTATATAAAGACAAACTATTAACCAACTTTCAGTGTGCTGCTGCTGTGTAAAGCTCATCTGCAGTACACTGTATTATTTATGTGATCAGTGATCCAAGAAGTATAAGGTCTTTAGTTTTGACGCTGTTTTTATGTTGTATTATTCTTATAGGCTTGTGTGGCCTAGATGAATGCCATGCTGCTCAGTGCACGTTCACAGCCTACAAAGCAGCTAAAAAAAATCGATGATCTCTGTTCTCTGCTCGACGCCTGTGGTAGGACAAGTAGTCGATGGCAGATAGAAATCACTATTATCATCATCATCATGGAGACCCAGGCTGTGAGCGCCTTACAAGCGCAAGCTCTGAAAAGGAAAGAAAAGTTAAAAGCCCTCAGAGAGCGACAGCTACAAGTGAGTTCAGTAAAAACAAACAAACCCAATTTATTCTGTTCCACATAAACGAATCATTTATCATTGTGTTTAATAATGTGCCTTAGTTTACTCAATGCTAGCTGAGTAGCTAACTAGCAAACAAACGTACAACGCAGCTATTGATTGCTACTAGCTTGCTAGCTAGTTAGCACACAGCTAAACTCTATATCACATTCAAAATAAATTCCACGAACAGATTTATTTAATTGAAAATAATTTAAACGAGTGTTGCCAGATCTCTTCAGGGGAAAGTAGCTAGTGCATGAAGTTACCAGATGACGATTACAATAGAATAGGATAAACTACGGAACAGAAGTAGAAAATAATGTTATATTAATGCGTATATAGTATTTTAATGTACACTCCCTGAGCACTTTATTAGGAATACTATAACTGATACTAGGTGGAGTTGATTTGTTTTCAAAACATCTTCAATTCTTTGTGCCATTGGAGATTCTGCTCCATGTTGACGTGATTGCGTCACTACTCATCATCATCATCATCATCATCATCAGTGCAGCACGTGCAATTTCATGTTGTGCTTTTCTGCTTACCATAATTAATACCTTTACATTTATGGCATTTGGTAGACGCACTTATCCAGAGCGACTTACAGTTTTATCTAATTTTATACAATTGAGCAATTGCTGGGTTAAGGGCCTTGCTCAGGGCCCGGAGGTGGATGCTTGGTGTACCTGGTATTTCAGTTCACAAACTTCCGATCAGTGGTCCAACACCTTAATCACTAAGCTACCACATCCGCAGAGTACTTAATTGCCAGATCAACCCTTTTCTGTTGATCATTAAGGCACATCTGTGTGCACACCTGTTGCTCCCTGGATGTTTTATTTTCTGTATTGCACCATTCTGAGTAAACTCTAGAGACGTCGCCAAGAAGACAACGCACAATCTGCAAGATGAGAGTAGCTTGCACCTCAATCCGCCACCGAACACAAGTGCCCAACTTGTGGGAGGTACTTCCGTGCCAGGATCGGCCTAACAAGCCATCTACGGACTCACAGAAACAAATCTTCTACATAATTTGATGTCAAAGTCATCTTTGAATACGACGGACGAACATCATCATCAGAGACTGTTGTGTGTGAAAATCTCAGTAGAAAACGGTGTTTTCATCTAAAAACGCTACGGGTCCACATAATTGGTTTCAATCGTTTCCCAAAAGTTGGTCATCCACACTGAAACGTCTGAAAACACTTTTGTCATGAGTAAAATGTAAGACGCTTCGACCTGCATCATTTCCGCCTGCCGTTTATTCACTTTCCAGCTCTTTGAAAGGTCGAGGAAATTAGCTGAATTGGTCAGATGTCTAAAAATGTGTCATTGTTTTCGAAAGCCTCCATTTTCACAGTCCACACTACGATGCGAAAACGCCATTTTCAAATTTATCCACTCTGGAGAGTGTTTTCAAAAAGATGCATTTTCGTTGATTAAAAACGCTGTCTCATTGTGGACGGAAGGCCAAAACGGATAGAAAAATATGCTTGTATAAACGAAAACATATTAGTGTGGACATGGCCTTACATTTACATTTCTGGCATTTGGCAGATTCCCTTATCCAGAGCGACATACAAAAGTGCTTTGAAGTCTCTATCATTGAATGCATTAACACTGGTTTAAAAGGTCACAGGCTTAGGATACCATCAGCCTAAAAACTGTGTTTGGAAGGAATTATAGCATAAACATACATGTAATATATAAAGCAAACGGAAAATAAGAGCTAGTTTAAGTGCTTCTGGAAGAGGTAGGTCTTCATCTATCATTTGAAGACAGTCAGTGACTCGGCTGTATGGACATCTAGGGAAGGTTTATTAAACTACCTTGGTGCCAGAGCAGAGAAGAGTCTGGATGTAGACCTACCAATTACCCTGAGAGATGGTGGGATCAGTCGAGCAGTGCTAGCGGATCTGAGGGAGCGAGGTGCAGTGCGAGGAGTAATAAGAGCTAGGAGGGAACAGGGTGCTGGTCCTTTTTTGGCTTTTTAGGCAAGCATCAGTGTGTTGAATTTGATGTGTGCAGCTACCAGAAGCCAGCGGAGGGAGCGCAGCAGTGGGGTGGTGTGTGAAAACAACTCAGCAGTTTGAGGAGATCAGTAGTTCAATACTCAAACCAGCCTGTCTGCTACCAACAAAATCACTGAGATCACATTTGTTCCCATTTCTGATGGTTGATGTGAACATTTACCTGAAGCTGTTGGCTCGTATCTGAATGATTTTATGCACTGCACTGCTGACACATGATTACCTGATTAGAGAACTGTATGAATGAGTGGGTTAGTATTTACAATTAGTGTTGTGAATGACCTCCTGTGAGTGCTCTGTGACGACGAAAGTACTAGATCTAAAATGAGAACGTACAAATGATATGTTTCTAAAATGGAGTGAATCAACTGGGTATGTATTTACAAAACTATAAATTCCGACAAGAATTCAGACAAAAGGATGCAGTGGTGGCAAGAAGCTAAGAAATAGACAATAAATGAATGGATCTGGATGGTATAACTTGCTTTTATTATTTTGTGATCATAGCTAATAAGAGTGCTTAATAGTGTATCAGGTGCAGTTGATATCACCTGCTTAAATATTTGGTAGATTTGCAGCTAGGCTTTAAAAAAAGAAAATTAAGTTTGTTAAATGGGTTGAAAAAGTTTCCAAATATAGAGGCACCACAGAGGTTTCTGTTCCTGACATTTTCCACTGAGGCCAAGGTTGATGTTCTTTATTACATTATTAACATTGATATGAACTTTGGTAGCTTGTGATTTCCACTGGTGTAACAAGATTAGTTGGTTGGACTGATTACACTTCAGTGAGAGCCACTGATCCCAGCACTAGACATAAGAATCGAACAGTTGCTTGTGTTGCTGATAATGAAAGGAAAAGTACAGTAGGGAACAGCAAAGCATGAGCTCCTAAGAAACTCCAGAAAGGGACAAACTGATCCCATTTTTATTTAATTTTTAATAACCATACCAGAGCTCTGAGCATTTTAGTCAATAAACTGACCAGTCCTGTTCTTGCCCTATGCTTATTCACAAGGCATCAGAAACACAAATGTACAAGAGAAAATCTCATATTTGGATGTTATGGATGTCTTTGTCTCAGTTGCTAATCTTATCGCAATGTAAAAATTATGAAGCACTTCCTCTTGCCTTCCTCATTAACCAGGCTTTGATGCAGTAATCTCTTTGAGTCCTGATATCTCTGCCCTTTCCAGGCAGCACAGACGCTCCGCTATTATCTCAGACAACTCCGTCCGGCTGTTCTAGTCAAGTCGGCGCTTGCGATTCCACAACCGAATGAACCTGTTTGAAATAAACCTGATTAGCAGACCTTGCATCTCTAATCTTGTTGATTATTCATTGCCTAACAGATGTATTAGCCACAGTGGTGTTTTTATTAGAACAGGACTACATAATCCACTGAGTAGATCTTGACTCTTCTGCTAAAATAACTCCAGTTATCCCAGTCTGAAAAAGAAAAGAAAGTGGGGGCATGAAGCCTTTATTATCGCCACACATACATTACAGCATAGTGGAATTCTTTTCTTCGCATATCCCAGCTGAGGAAGTTGGGGTCAGAGCGCAGGGGCAGCTATGATACAGCGCCCCTGGAGCAGAGAGGGTTAAGGGCCTTGCTCAATTGCCCAACAGTGGAGCCTGGTGGTGCTGGGGCTTGAACCCCCGATCCTCCGATCAACGACCCAGAGCCTTAACCACTTGAGCCACCACTGCCCCAGTCTGGAACAACTAGTTTTCAAAGCTCAAATTTAAGCTCCCAGTATAATGAGTCTGACATCATTATATTGGTCAGATTTTATTCAGCAACATAGTGGGATTGGCTTTTACACAATTTGGGCATTAAGACTAACATTAATCATGTCACTGTATATATCTAAAGATAGACTTGTGCTATGTTCACACATGCTCTGGCTTACAGCGACAAAGCGACCAGGGACCTTTCACGTGAGGGATAGTAACTGTTGGAAACTAGGTGTAGGCATGTCCAGTGACGAGACAGAGTTCAGAAAAGTTTAACTTTATGTAAGTATGGGGCAACTGGGTGCAGGGACTACCAACAGGAGTGAAGACAATAATCACACGAGAGCCGTGGCTAAGAACACATACTGCTTCTCCTTCATCTCTGATGATATGATGCAGATGTACACTGGTGAATTTTATGTACAAACGGCAAATCTTACTCAGAAATGTTTCATTTTAGAGGCAAGAAAGCTAATTTGTTGTTGAGTAGAATGCTAGTTGGGAATGGTATACTCATCCTTGCAAATTACGCTAGAAAAGAATCCCAGGAGGTCTGAAATGAAAGCTGGAATTGCGCCAGCTTCTCAAACATAATAACTGTGATTTCGAACCACTTTTGTAATCTCGTTCGTGCACGGTGACTCAAAATAATCACTAGCGGATAATTGGGCTCATTCGAGGCTGATTAGTTCCTCCAGACGAACTCAAAGAAGTGTCTGGATTTAAAGCTGTTTTTAAACGATTATCTTCCCAGAATAGCATGTACTGTTGGGTTTGTAAAACATGTTAAATTTTTTACAAATCAGCCACATCTGTTATCTACTTAACAGACAGGAGATGTTTGTGATTGTTGTGACCATAAATAGTAATACATTGCTTTCTCTGATAGCTGTACTCATGTTCCACACACGTGAATTGAAAAGGCTGAATGTGGGTTGTGATGACGTCACAAGACAAGTCAGAAGAAAATCTGCAGTAATTTCGAGAAATTGCAAGCTCCTGTGTGATTATCATGGAGTTTGCTTGATTTTGCTTCAATTTCTGTGATCACCAAATCCTGAAGGGACTGACCTACAGTGCTGAGCTTTCCTGACCATTCTTATTGTAGTCTTTGGTTGATAAACTAAACCCAGCTACGTGACCCATCGTGACAGAATCAGCTGTGGTTGCTCTGAACAAAAATGACACATTTACAGCGTTTAGCAGCCGCTGTTATCCAGAACGACTTACATTCATCTTCTTTATACATCTGAGCAGTTGAAGTTTAGGGGCCTTGCTCAGGGGCGCCGCAGTGGCATCTTAGTGTTTTTGGGATTTGAACTCAACCTTCCCATCAGTAGCTCAACAACTAAATCCACCACTTCCACCAGTGACACAATGCATGATACAGGTTAGATAACAGTTTCTGAAAACACTCCTGTGGTGCAATAATTCCTGATGGCAACAGAGTGAGGCACTGGAGACTCCAAAAAAGTTCCAAACAACAGAAAAAGTGTCGTCACAGCAACGATTATATGCTTTTCTTTGTGATTGTTTATTTAATAGCTAGTCCTAGGTTATGTTTATTTTCTGCCCTACGTGTCCACGTGAGCGAGCTGTTACTACAGAAACAGTAACGTAGCAGAACATTTGAATTTGCATAAATCATTTGATTTATCAGCAGCCAGCACTACTATTAGAGAATCAACAGCTTCATCAGCGCCGTGCTTTAAAGTCTGTGGGCGGACCCGAGAATGATTTTCACACCGTCTCTGGAGCAAAAGTCAGTTCTGTTTTTACGAATCATATACCGTATAGAGTGGAATGTATTGTTGCTCTATGTGGGTGCAATATTTCCAACTCCACAGCCATTGCAGAAGTCAAGTTAATTATCAAGATGAATCTGGTGGACACAATCGTTCAAGCTTCCTGACCATTCTAAACAATGCTTCTGCGGTTTTTTACAGTTCACTCAGTTCCCACTAATTGTGGGCGGCTCCTTGCAGATATAATGACACTCAATCTGCGGTTACACTAATCCAGTTTTTCTTCATAGGGGCGGGAACAAGCAGAAGGAGAACCTGATTGCAAGAGACCAGTAGAAGAAGTAGAAACAGAAGAAAGACACAGGTAAAAAAAAAAAAAACCCTCCACATCCTGTTTTTGCCAAAATACAGTCCAGTTCCATAAATGTCGGGTTGTAGAGTAAGGTTAAACTTCCAGCAGCCTGTTTTCAGTTCCGTGTAGTATCATACCATGTGCCGTGCATGAAAAAAAAAAACTACTTGTGTGCTACAAGGCTGCATCCAGTGTTTACATGAGCTAGTGCTGTGGGTCGGCTGTTTCTCTCAGCGCTATTTCAGGCAAGGCTTTCAGTGGATATTTTCCATTGTTTATACTCATTGTTTATACTGGATAGAACCTTGCTCCTCTTTTTCTCTCTCTCCAGGGACAGTCAAGGTAATTTTTTGAGTATTCAGTATTCCTGTCTGCAGCATTTGCTCGTATGGAAATGATTTGTCCCATGTGAGCAAGGTGTCCATGAAAATAAATGTTGTCTCGTTGCAACTAAATTCAGAAAAACCTGCAGGTAATTCATAATCGAGGTGTTTTCTCAGATGGAAAGTTTAAAGGAGTGTCTCTGGTGACTAAGCATGCATCATTAAAATTGCAAAGGAGCTCCGATTGCAAAACAATGGTCCCACAGACCGGTGAAGAGCACCTCCCAGCTTATACGTCCTGTCTGTATTGTTTTCTAAATACTGCACCACTGCCCTAGCGGAACGCGGACGTAAGCAGAGCAGTTAAGACATCATCTTTAAGTGTAGGTGTAAGGTTGTGATTCGTTCCGTTTAGACGGCTTTAAAAGATCATAATGAGCTTTAGTCTGAAAATAACAGTTTGACCGACATTGGTCAGTGCAGCACTTCTAAACCGCCGTGTGCTTCAGTCAATTTAGTTCCCGTAAAATGTGTGTCATTTTCAATGAAATGACAGGCATTATGACAGAAAAAGTGGGTGCGAATATACAATTTCCATTTGATGATTTATCTTTGTGCTCTGCACCGCTAGGAAACCAGACGATTTTAGGAAACAATCAAACCTTTTTTTTTCTTCCCCGATAGATTGTTTTCCCTCATACATCTGAGGGTTTCCATTTTATAAAATAAGATTCCAATGAAACATACAAACTACATAAAAACAAACAGCAAAGCAAAAACCTTTATTTAAAAAACTTGTTCTGTATATCTGCTGATTACTCTCTGCACAAATTTACAAGTAATATCGAGTCAGTAAAGAACCCAAATGTTTCTCAATTTCATTAATAATGAAATTAAATTCCAACATTGCTTATTTCCTTTGTGTACATTTGTGCCTTTAGATATTGCCTATTGACTTCCTCTTTGCTCAGGTACATCACTGTAAAAATCTAAAACTATATATTAACCCTATGATTCTGGCCTCATGGGATTCTGTGTGTGTGTATATGAACCCCAGAATATTCCCTGGTAAACAGCCGTGTTTCCCCATCGGTCTCCTTAGGTTAGCAGTGTAGTGCGTTCTGTAGAGGTTTTGCATGTTTCCCAGCATACAGAGTGAGTGAGCGATTGTGGCATGTGTGTAATTGTACTGCATTTTTGTGTAGGCTGCCAAAAACGCAGGGTGAGGCAATAGGTAAGGCTCATGACGTTGTTTCTGCTCAACTACTGCATCGTTAAAGTTAAAGACGACTATGTGAGCGGGCAGGTTTTTAATGCAAAAACTTAGTCCTCCTTGCGTGAAATGAATAGATCTCTTTATATGCAAGCCAGGATTACAGCTGTATTAGTGTTAGGAGAAGCAGAAGGTGTGATTCTCTGAGTCGTACCCTGTTTGAACATGTCATCATGTCATACCGGCTTTTGTTGTTTTGATCAATATCAGTTTCTTTTCCTGTTCTGCTTTTTGATGTTACTGCATTGGAAATCTTGCTAGGAGTCTGGAGAACGTGCTGGCCAAACGACTCTACTGTTGACATTCAAGCAGAACTGTGTTGTTTGGCCGCTGCACTGTACGTGAAGAATGGCAGCAGAGCTGTATTGTTCCAGCAGGTGGTCAGGAAGTTTCACCAGGAAACTTGGGAGTGGGAGGGGTTCCTAAGTCCTTTGTCTCAACGTCTCACTTAACTGATTTTTTTCCTTCAGTGCTCTTGTTCTTGGGAGTCTGTCATTTTTGGATAATGTTTCACCGAAAATGAGCTCATTAGGTTTGTGACAAATTGGCTTTGTCTGAAAGCTGGTTCAATGTCAGTGGTTTTATTTTGGTCTCAGAGGTCTACCATGAAAGGTCAGTGCCAGTGACACATGTGGGCTGAGGAGTGTAGGCCCAGATGCAGCCCTGTCCTAAATCCCCCCCCCATTAATCAGCACCAAATCAGCACACATCACTGGAGACTCACTTCTGAGAACTCTTAGAAAATAAACTTTCAGTCCCCTGAAGTACGTTATGAAACAAAGCTCTGTGTCTGTCTTGTCTGTTCACTCAATGGGAGCCCTTATATGACTACCAGGAGATTTAGCAAATAGCTGTAATTTGGTAAGAGGTAAGAGATGACATAATTGGGCATGTATCGACTCAATCTCAGCCGGGAAACTGCACTCCCCAGATGCAGCTTACAGAACAGGTGCTACATGCTAATTAGCTGGTGTGAAGTGAATGAAGGAAAGCTTTGTATACATGCCTGCTTTGATTACCCAGGTTGCACCCGTGGTGTGGCCTAGAATAGACCAGGTCATGATGTTGGTCTGCACTGCTCCCTACTGGTCATGGGTGGCATTGAAACTTTGTGGATATAGACTTGGAGATATTATGAGCCAGGCTAGTTCTGTATTTATGAACAAGTCCTGCAAGATTTCAGATATCACTTTTAGTGCTTGGGCGTAACTCCTGTGTGTGTTACACCTGTGTGTAGCCTGTAAGGTATTTTTCTGACAGTTTTCTGAATGTGGCTAAATCATCCAGGAAACGCACCTTTTTTATTTACATGATATCCATTTCCTCCTTTAAGAGGAAGTCAGTGTAAAAACCTAGTCCGTGTAACAACCAACAAAAAAAGGTGCAGTATTTGTAGTTCATAATGTAGTTTTATTTAGCACCATGGTCCTGGAGAGACATTGTTTCGTTTCACTGTACTGTGTCAGCTATCTATTGTTGGGATGACAATAAAAGCGACTTGACTCGAAATTAAGCTAACAAAACATCTACATTTATATTTTGAGGTCTGTCGTTGACTGTGTCTCAGATTGACATTTATTTATTTCTAGTTTGTTTTATACAGATAAGCCACAATTGTGTGTGTGTGTGTTTGTTTATCTATACAGAGAGCTGAAGCTGAGAAACTACACTCCAGAAGATGAAGAGCTTAAAGAAAGGCAGGTGCCCAAAGCTAAACCGGCATCAGGTGAGAATCTCATCAACTGTGCACAATTACACTTCTTCATATAAACTACAGATGGACTAGAGACTTGAGCATTGCAGTCCGATCATACAAATGCTCAGTGTATTATAATCCATGCTCTTGCTGTAGTACATATTAATGAGTTCTGAGTAATGGGTGATTTTTTTAGGTTTGTTTGAGGAGTGCAGTAAGCTTGGAATGCATGCAGTCTGACCTGTTTGGCTTTTGTTTCCCTACAGTGGAAGATAAAGTTAAAGACCAGCTGGAAGCTGCAAACCCAGAGCCTGTTATAGAGGAAGTGGTGAGTTGGAGTCCACCTGCAAAAGACAAGTGTCACTGTAGAGTAATAATGCTTTTTCACCGAACACTGTTTTTAGCTGTAAATGCTGCCCCAGGGCTATCTGTATCCTGGCTGAGTGTATTTCACTTTTTCCTTTGCATTAATCAAAGTAAAACAATGAAGAGTTTCACTGGAGCTAATCTGGTAGCATGAATAGTACACACAAGAGAAGCATGAGGAAACACTGAGGTTGCTTTAATAACAGAGCATGAATATGGCAACAGCGAAAATACTATGTGTCACCAGACAATGTTTGATACCAAAAACCCGCAACTAATCAGCCACAAAAGTCTCTACCAGGGATGGAAATGTACAGGGGCAAAAATGGCCCCCAAAATGACCAAAAATACCCCAGATATACAGTAATATAGGGACAAAAAGAGCCCCTGTATTTAATTCCTGTTTTTTATTAGAAAGTATAAGTAGTTAAACATTATAGAAGATGTTTTATAATTGAATACATTTGATGAGAATGAATGCATATCAAAATTGTTTGACATTAATGGATGACGGTGTGTTTTATATGACAAGCAAAAATGCCCTCAAAAGATAATAAATACTCAGTTTTAACTAAATTTAGTACGGGTGCTTGGTGGGTGGAAATTGCACAGGTACAGGGGTTTATGGGGTCATTTGCCTATCTACATGTGCCTATCTGACTGTTACTGATGTGTGTGTTCCCTTTAGGATCTGGCCAATTTAGCTCCAAGAAAACCAGACTGGTAAGTAGTTTAAACATCCACTCTCTCTGTATTTATTTACTTGTATAGCCTGTACATCTTTGTCACTAACACTTGTTTTCGGATAGGGATCTGAAGAGGGATGTTGCAAAAAAGCTGGAAAAACTGGAGAAAAGAACCCAGAAAGCCATTGCTGAACTTATCAGTGAGTATGATGTTAAATATTCTGATCAATACGTGTCCATCACTTTACACGTGAGTGTCTGCGTTTACTAAAACCTTAGTCAAACACTTCACTGTGGCATTAGTAATACATAATAACATGTGCTAACAAGCTCATACTGTAATGATTGTTGTGCTTTAAGGGAAATTGCTGTGTGGTTTCCTAAGTCATCGAGCTGTCATTGCTCATGATATCATCACATGTATGGTTTCCCTCTCTCAATGCCATACACTGGTTCAAAATAGAATTGACCATGACCGAGAGATTTCAACAGATCACTGTAGTGGCCTAATACTGAATGTTATTTCTAAAGCATATTCTCATACACCGTGTCCTCCAGGAATGAGAAACATAAATGTGACAGCACTTCTAATTATAACATTCAGGCCATGGCTAAAATCATCAAAACAAGGACAGTACATGCAGAGGCTTTTTAATGTTTTTTCTTGAGCTGCTTGAGAGTAAAATATGTTTGAGCCTAAATATGTGAAAACTTGATATTTTCTTTTCTGTGGAAAAAAGGGAATAAAGTTAAAGTAAAATTGCAAAAAAAAAAAAAAAAAATCAATAGCTACTAAAAGGATTTAAAAAGAAAAAAAAAAGGGAATTGGTTATATATAGTGGCTGCACTGACCTAATTATTTATGTACTCTCTTTCCTTTTTTCTCTAAGGTAGACAGTGTGCTATGCCTGATAAAGCACAGCGCACTTTACAAGGTATTTTCTTAGATGTGTTATAAATGTGTTTGTGTGTGTGTAGGGGACAGGCTGAAGGGGAACGAAACAGAGCTGGCTGATGCTGTTGGAGCAGTCAATGTACAAGAGGTGGATTCGGACTGAGCCTGTGTTCTGGTGATGAGAGTTCTGTGTAATGCAAATCCTTCTGGAAGATGAGCGAAAATGAATAGCATGCGACATAAAGCTGGGATGCTGAGCATCAGAGTCCAGATCTGGCCTGGTCAGGTGTTGACTGGCGTGTGTGTTTGTGTGAATGATTGAGCATAGGAGAGTGTGTTTTGTTAGTGTGTGTGTTGTGTGTGTGTGTGTGTGTGTGTGAGAGAGAGAGAGAGAGAGAGAGGGAAAGAGAATGAAAGAAGAAGATAGTGATGTACAAAGACTTGTATCTGTTATCTTCTACCTGTAGTCAAATTAGATTTCCGTTCTTTCATACTTAAATAAAATATTTTTTTTCTATTTTGATTACTCTTCTGTTCTATTTGTCAAAGTGATAATTAGAATAAATTGTTATGCTAGTTTCTTAGTACGTGTGTCTCAAAGGACATGTTAAGCTGGTCTTACAGATTAAGCCTGGATCGAACACACAGCTAATTATTCTTTGTATTTAAAATTGAATTCTATGGTATTTAGAGGAAAGGAAAAAAAAACCTGGCTTTAAGTTGCTATTTGTAAGCATTGCAGTCAAAAATACAGCAGTTTTCATACAGTTTAGTTTTAATGAATCAAAGTGACATCCGAAAGTCATAAGGTTATTAATAAAAGAGCCAAGCGACATTGCTAGATTTTATTTCTCTCTGGTGTCACTGATATACAAGCAATCAGGAAAGTTTCAAGGCCCAAAGTCAGTGAGTATAGAAATCTGTAAGGATGCCAAGGACATGTGTGTTTATCAGAAAAACACTGCTTCTCTTTTTGGCTTCAGTAACAAGCTAATATAATATGTACTTTTTTAAAATTTTCATTAAAAATTGCTTTACTCACCTGGAGTACAGAAACAGAATGAAATCTTTTTTTTTTTTTTTTTTTTTTTTAAAAAGCGATAAATCAGAATGTGGTCATTTATAATACGTGTGTGTGTGTGTTCTTTTGCCATTCATAATTCTACAATTTCTCATCATTCTGAGACCCAGCAATATGATCTTCACATCAGATTAAATAAATATTAGTCCATCTACATTTAAGCTTGTATAAATATTAATTAACTACCAACAGAAACTGGCACGAGCAGAACTAAATTCAAAAACAATATTTTCGTTGAAATATTCACTAGTTCTGTGGACAAAGCACCTAGTTTTGTATTGGAAGTAAAGTGCATTTCTCATTTGCTACAGGAAAAATAATGGCTAATTAAATGTATCTGCTTAAAGAAGAAACATCCTACAATAATCAATTACTCACATTACTCCTTTATGAACCTCCCACAAACATTGCACAGAGAATAATTCAAATAACCTGATTATATACTACTAAACTCAATGCAGAGTTAAATGAGGATTCTGGATTTTGATTTTCTACACAAGAGTCTGAACGTATGATAGGATGTGGCTCTTATTTGTGTTACAGCCTGGGAAGACTCTTCACATGGTGTTATGAATGAATAAAGCAATTTCACATTGTTTTTGTGAGAAGTACACTTACTGAACAATATATTAGGAACACTGGTACACCTACTCATTAATGCTGTCATCATGTAGCAGCAGTGCAGTGCATCAAATCATGCAGATACGAGCCAACAGCTTCAGGTAATGTTCACATCCATCATCAGAATGTGGAACAAATGTGTTCTCAGTGGCATGATTGTTGATGCCAGATGGGCTGGTTTAAGTATTTCTATAACCTGATTTTCACACACACAACAGTCTCTATAGTTTAGTCAGAATGATGCAATAAAGAAAATACATCCAGTGAAACAGTTCTGCAGACTGAAATACCACCAGAGAATGGCCAAACTGGTTCAAGCTGACAGAAAGACTGCAGTAACTCAGGTAACCACTCTGTACTATTGTGGTGAGAAGAAAAGCATCTCAGAATGCACAACACATCAAACTTTGAGGTGGATGAGCTACAACAGCAGACCACATCAAGTTCTACTTCTGTCAGCCAAGAACAGAAAGCTGAGGCTGCAGTGGACACAGACTGACCAAACAGTTGAAAACTGGAAAAGCATAGCCTGGTCTACTGCTGAGAAACACAGATGGTAGGGTCAGAATTTGGCACCAATAGCATAACACCATGGATATAACCTGATTTGTGTCAACAGTGCAGGCTGGTGGAGGTGGTGTAATGGTGTGGGGAATGTTTTCTTGGCACACTTTGGGCTGTTAATATCAATCAATCATCACCTGAATGCCACAGACTATTTAAATATTGTTGCTGATCATGTGCATCACTTCAGGGCCACAATTTACCATCTTCTAATGCCTACTTCCAGCATGATAATGCACCATGTCACATCTCTCAAACTGGATTCATGAACATGACAATGACTTCAGATGTGAGTTTAGTCACCTTTCCAGTCACCAGATATGAATCCGGTAGAACTCCTTTGGGATGTGATCGAATGGAGATTCACAGCAGGAACGTGATCCTGAAAAATCTGTGGGAATGTCAACATGGGCCAGAATCAGAAAGGCATTTATCCATGCCATGAAGAACTGAGACTGTTTTCAGAGCAAAGGGAGCCCCTACCAGTATTAGTATAGTGTTCCTAATAAAGTGCTCAGTTAATGTTTTTAAAAGCTGCAGAAATATTGTATATGCAGGTAAAAAATATCCAAAGCCCAATTTGACATCTTTTTCTGTTATTTTTTCTCTTTTTCTACTAAGCAATGCCTGACAGGTTTCCCAGACTGCCACACATTTTCGCCCCTCAATGTATCCTTCTACCATGACCACTCCTCAGCACATAGATATAACGGAGTGGAGTGAACACAGAAACTAGCTTCATACAGTTACATAATCACAAAACACATTTTCATCACCTCTGTGTAGATCAGCTATGGATGCAGGTCACAGCGTTATCCTGTGTCTAAGTGGATCATTACAGCAGCATCCAGGTGTGAGAAAGTGATGGCGGAAACCTAATAAGTGATGATACAGTGGTTATAGTAGTAATTATGACCTTTTATTTTTCTGATGCACCTAAGAGTGCCTGATCAATAAAATGTCATTTATCAAGCAAGACGGTGTGTTTTTGTAGAAGTTCAGTGAGGCAACCCGTACGCACGAATATTGCACTCGGACATGCCGCTCAGCCTATAGGAAGGAGCCACTGCTGTTCATGCGATCAGGTATTAGGCATGGCTCTTGCAAATACTCAGCAGTAAGAAATAGATGCTACTTATGTGGCTTCCCGAACCATAGCCCTTAAAATCATCTGGAAGTCTCATTAGAAGTCTCAGACAAAAGCAAACACTTAGGGATGGATATATTCCTGGATTTCAACTTGCAGAAGTGTGCAGGTGGAGTTGGCTTTAGGAGTAGTTTTCGCAATGGCTTCCACTTTCAATCTTGCGTGCTGCAGGGCCCAGTTCCACTTTACACACCCGCTGTGCAAACTTCAGTGAGCACAGTGTCTCTTCAACATTCCTCTCTAGTGAGGAAATCTAAAAAAATAAAATAAAAAGATAATAAAAATGTGTAAAGAGTCGGAGAAGTGAATTTGCAGTGTGTGTTTGTGTGTGTGCATGCACTGTTCTAGTTCTATGCATCTTCTTATGAGTCTTGTGAATTTTTAAATTTAGATAATAAGCCTTTTTATGCTTATATAAGAGTACTCTGTTTTGAAATAATTGACTTCCTGTTTGAATGGCAGTGGTTGCTCAAATGGTTAAGGCTCTAGGTTGTTTATTGGAAGGTTGGAAGGTTTATTGGAAGGTTCAAGCCCCAGCACTTCTAAGCTGCCACTGCCGTGCCCTTGAGCAAGGCTCTTAACGCTCTCTACTCCAAGGCTGCTGTATCATGGATGACCCTGTGCTCTGACTCCAACTTCCAAAACTGGGAAAATGTGAAGAAAGAATTTCACTGTGCTGTAATGTATATGTGACAAAAATAAATCTGTCTTCTTCTAAATAACTGATTAATCCAATTCCGTAGCAATCAAATTACAAATAATAACCACTAAGGAGAAAGTCATGTACACAACATGTGGTCCTAAGTGTAAATATACCTTGCAGAATCTGCAAAATGTTAATAATTGAAAAACATTTCAATTTCATTTTGTTTTTGGCCTGAAAAAGCTATTTCATATAACAGACATATGTTTACATATAGTCTATAAGACACAATAATAACTGAATTTATACATATATAGTTCAAAAGTTTCCTTAGAACTGTGTGTTGCCACCTGGATGACCAATGACCTGACCTGACACTGAACTCCCACTGATCTTCAGAAAAATCCTCTCAGGCACATTTTTTCTTTAGCATCTTCTGCATATATGACCCTTTTTGACATACATGAGTCCCTCAGCTATCCTGCAAACATTTACTGATACTCAAGAAGGCAACATGATACATTAAGAGCCAGTGGGATAAAACCTTTGAACAGGGTGATCAGTGTAAATTGTTGAAAACAGCAGTTGAGTTGAGTTGTCTTTATTTGTCACATATACATTACTGCACAGTGAAATTCTTTCTTCACATATCCCATCCTTGGGGTTTGGGGTCAGAGTGCATGGTCAGCCATGATGCAGCACCCTTGGAGTAGGGTGGGTTTGTTGTTCAAGGGCCCAACAGTGGCAGCTTGGTAGTGTTGGGTCTTGAGCCCCAATCTTCCGGTCAATGACCGAGGGCCTTAACCACTTGAGCTACCACACCAATCTGTTAAAAAAAATTCACCCCCTGGCTCTTCAGGTATCATTTTGCCATCATGAGCATCAGAGAATGCTTGCAGCTTTTTGTAATGGTTGTATACGAGTCCATCAGTTGTCTACAGAGTGAAAAGATGAATTTCAACATCATATAGCCGCTCAGATATGTGAAGATGCTGGAAAACATGCTCAGGACAAACAAGAGCAAAATGTAAACCAGCCGTTGATCATCCAGGTAACAACACTACACTCTTAAGAATCAATTGTACTTGTTTAGTGAACTTGTTTATCTGTGTCAAATCAGTTAGTATTTTGCATTGTGGACTATATGTAAATATTTGTTATGTGAAATAGCTTATTGAGGACTTTCTGCAGGTCCTGCAAGTCATATGTAAACTTATGACCCTAACTGTAGATCAGGTTTTAAGGAAATATATTTCTGAAATGCTGGAGATTATCCCCTACAGGTCATTGATTTCAGCTTCATTATATATTACATATGATGGACTAGATCAGATTTAGATCTGATGTGATTTACTGCAGTGTAAAATACAGACGCATGCTTCACCTGCACCACCATGGCTGTTTTATTGCCCTTGCCCAGTGAGTCCTGCAGCAGATACGTGAGGCGTGAGTTCCTGAATGGGATGTAGGTCTGGCGGCCCCTCAGGGCCTGGATCACGTCTCCCAGTGCCAGCAGTGAGCGATTGATGTTCTGGGCCTCCTTTAGCCGCTCGCCCTCTGCCCCTGACTTGGACACTCGCTCTGAGCCAGCAAGATCCACCAGATTCAACTTACCTAGAACAGGGATGCACAGGACGATTGGACTCAATAGAAAGAAAGCTGTTAATCCTAGAGTATAGAATCATACAGATATTTAACACAGATAGAAACCTTGGGTTTAATCCCCGGCCTAAAGAACACAAATTAAATGTAAAATGGAGCAACCAAAGACAAATCGTAGGCAGCACCTTCAGAAGACATTTTTATATTCAGTGTATATTTCTCCATGCTTTTATATGGAATTTTAAACCTGATTAGTTTTGTTTTGCTTTTGTTGTAGAAAAGAAAGTGGTATGCAGGCTCTTGTGAAAATTCACAGAACAAGTTATGCAAGCAGTGCAAGTTTTTCTTCTTTACTAACAAATATTTTTAGGCTATGAATAGGATTAGGTTTTCTATGAGGAGACCCATACAAGCCTCGTAGGATAAAAGGCACATTCTTCTAAGTATATAATGTGAGTACAGTCGAAGTACATATTATTGAAGTATTTGAGCCTTTAGAACCAGACAACAAGCCTCAACAAGACACCTCAATACACAGAGACTGGAATGATACCAACACACACACACACACACACACACACACACACACACACACACACACACACACACACACACACACACACACTCATATTCAACTGTACATCTGTGCTCACACTGCAATTTTACACACTTTTTTTTTTAAATGCTGCAACAAAACTGCCACTATCTGTCTTGTGTTTAATATTAATCTTAAACTTTTGTCTAAAATTCATCTTAAACATTTTTTTACTACTTTCGTATGTGCTTTAAAGCTGCTTTGAGACAATGTTCATTGATAAATGCTCTATACAAATAAAATTGAATTGAATTGAATTATGTTTACAACCGAAGCATCTTTACAGAACTGTATACTGGTCAGTGCTACTCAGTGTACATTACAGTATTGTAGTGTAGTCTGGTGTATTGTACTGTAGTTGTATTGTACTTTCTTGTAGTGTATTAAACTGTCGTTTTGCACTGTCAAGAAAATATTCTTGACTTGACTATTACGACAAAGCACACACCATGCTGTGCATAAGTATTCGTCCCTTTGGAATATTTTTTATATATTGTAGTGTAATAATCTGGAATTGAGGTGGATTTAACTGGGATTATATATCATGAATCTACACAGTAACCCATTATATTATAGTTGGGGAAATAATCTATATAGTTTTGCAAAATTACTGAATAATATATAATGTGAAATTTTGACTGTATAAGTATTCACTCCCATTTCACCAGAAATCAGTTCTGGTACAACCAAAAGTCATATAATTATTTGTATGGAGTTGACCTGTGTGTAATTAAAGTGTCTTCATGTGATATTAATACAGCCATCCACTAAAAGTCAGTGACTGGGTGTGGAGTAGGTATTAATCAGAACAAGTAACTTTGTCTAACTATGGACAATCAGCTGTCTTTTTCTTCTCACATTGCTAACCTAACACGTCTATGTCGGTTTCTTCTTTACAACATCATAAAGATTCATCCATTTCTATCCACACAAGTCATTCAGGTGCTTGTTCAATCCCATGTCATTTTGAGACTATTGTAACTCCCTCCTGGGAGTTTACCACAGAACACAATTCAACCTCTTCAACTGATCCAGAATGGAGCTGTGCGATGTGTTTTCAACATTCCTTCCTATTCAAAGATGTCCCTCACCAGCCCACTGCTACACTCCCTCCACTGATGTCCTGTAGCTGCCTGCATCAAAGCCAAAAATGGACCATCACCTTTTTACCTTAAAGCTCTTTTCACACCCTGCACTACATCACGCTCCCTCTCATCTTCCAGCACTGCTCGACTGATCCAACCATCTCTCAAGACATGCTTCAAGACTCTTCTCTGTTCTGGCACCAAGGTGTTAGAATAAACTTCCCCCCTAGATGTCTGAACAGTCGCTCTGGATGAGAGCATCTGTTAAATGCCACAAAAGTAAACAAATTCATTTATTATGGTGCAGATTTATACCATAAACTCTTTTAAATTTAAGGAACTAATGGTGTAAATTGTGTACACTTTTAACGGCGGGGTGAATATTTATGTAAGACATTGTATAGATTTTGTCGGTGAAGCTGACCGGTGGTTTTGGTGCCGCTGGCGAGGTCTGTTCCCTGCACTGTGATGGTGAGCAGAGCGTGTGAACGAGAGCTATGCTGGTTCATTTGTGTTCCAAATGTTATCCTGTTTCTCCGTGCTGTTGCCAGGATCTGCATCAACACACAATTACCAAGATCAGAAATCTACTATTTATGTTTTTAAGCTTCTTGATTGAAATCATACTGAGAGACTCACTTTTTTGATATGCTGAAAGTTTTTCACTTCTTTGATCCTGAGACCTGGAACATGGAGCTGACCCGTGCCATCAGGATTGATTTTGATGTCCAGCTTCTCTCCATCTTTACTCAGCAGATCTCTGAGATTTAGAGGAACAAGACAATATTTCATACACAATCTATAACTCATTTGGTTTATTCTTTCAAGAGGAGGTATACAATTTGTCTCAATTTCAATGATTTGTTCATTCATTCATTCAATCATTGTCTTCCGCTTATCCAGACCCTGGGTTGCAGGAGCAGCAGTCTAAGCAGGGATGCCCAGACTTCCCTCTCCCCAGACACTTCCTCCAGCTCTTCCGGAGGGACCCCGAGGCGTTCCCAGGCCAGCCGAGAGACATAGTCCCTCCAGCATGTCCTGGGTCTTCCCCGGGGCCTCTTCCTGGTGGGGCATGCCCGGAACACCTCCCCAGGGAGACGTCCCGGAGGCATCTGAAACAGATGCCCGAGCCACCTCAACTGTCCCCTTTTGATGTGGGAGAGCAGCGGCTCTACTCCAAGCTCCTCCCGGGTGACAGAGCTCCTTACCCTATTCTAAGGGAGCACCCCGCCACCCTATGGAGGAAGCTCATTTCGGCCGCTTGTATCTGGGATCTTATCCTTTCGGTCATGACCCAGAGCTCATGACCATAGGTGAGAGTAGGAATGTAGATTGACTGGTAAATCGAGATCTTTGCCTTCCGGGTCAGCTCTTTCTTCACCACAACAGACCGGTACATAGACCGCATTACTGTTGCCGCTGCACCAATCCGTCTATCTCACGATCCATCCTTCCCTCACTCGTAAACAAGACCTCGAGATACTTACCACGCAAGACACCTTTTTCTGGTCGAGAACCATGGCCTCAGATTTGGAGGTGCTGGCCCTCATCCCGGCTGCTTCACACTCAGCAGCAAAACGCCCCAGTGCATGCTGTAAGTCCAGGCTTGAAGGAGCCAACAGGACAACATCATCTGCAAAAATCAGCGATGAAATCCTGTGGTCCCCAAACCGAACTCCCTCCAGCCCCTGGCTGCGCCTAGAAATTCTGTCCATAAAAACAATGAACAGAACCGGTGACAAAAGACAGCCCTGTCAGAGTCCAAAATGCACTGGGAACAGATCTGACTTACAGCTGGCAATGCGAACCAAGCTCCTGTTATATAGAGACCAAACAACCCTTAACAGAGGGCCACAAACCCTGTTCTCCCAGAGTACCTCCCACAGAATGCCATGAGGGACACGGTCGAATGCCTTCTCCAAGTCCACAAAACACATGTGGACTGGTTGGGCAAACTCCCACGAACCCTCGAGCACCCTATGGAGAGTATAGAGCTGGTCCAGTGTTCCACGACCAGGACAAAAACTGCATTGCTTCTCCTGTATCCAAGGTTCGACTAACGGTTGGACTCTCCTCTCCAGTACTCTGGAATAGACTTTCCCTGGAAGGCTGAGGAGTGTGATCCCCTATAGTTGGAACACACCCTCCAGTCCCCCTTTTTAAAAAGAGGGACTACCACCCCGGTCGCCCAGTCCAGAGGCACTGTCCCTGACCACCATGCTATGTTACAGAGACGTGTCAGCCAAGACAGCCCCACAACATCCAGAGACTTAAGGTACTCAGGGCGAATCTCATACACCCCCGGTGCCTTGCCACCAAGGAGCTGCTGAACTACCTCAGTGACCTCAGCTTGGGTGATGAATGAATCTACCTCTGAGTCCTCGGCCTCTGGTTCCTCTACGGAAGGCGTGTCAGTGGGATTGAGGAGATCCTTGAAGTATTCTTTCTACCATCCAACAATATCCCCAGTCGAGGCCAGCAACTCTCCACCTCCACTGTAAACAGTGTTGGCAGAGAGCTGCTTACCCCTTGTGAGGTGCCAAACGGTCTGCCAGAATTTCCCCGAGGCCGTTCGATAGTCCTTCTCCATGGCCTCACCGAACTCCTCCCAGACCCTTACGGCCACAGCTCTGGATAGCTGCGTCAACAATGGAGGAGGAGAACATGGTCCACTCAGACTCAATGTCCCCAACCTCCCTCGGGATCTGGTTGAAACTCTCCCGGATGTGGGAGTTGAAGACCCCCCTAACAGAGGGATCAGCAAGACGTTCCCAACAGACCCTCACAATACGTTTGGGTCTGCCAAGTCTGTCCGGCATCCTCCTTCGTAAGCGGATCCAACTCACCTCCAGGTGGTGATCAGTTGACAGCTCTGCCCCTCTCTTCACCCGAGTATCCAAGACATGCAGCCGAAGGTCAGATGACATGACCACAAGGTCGATCATTGATCTCCGGCCTAGGCTGTCCTGGTACCACATGTACTGATGGGCACCCTTATGCATGAACATGGTGTTCGTTATGAACAGGCTGTGACTAGCACAGAAGTCCAGCAACAGGACACCACTCAAGTTCAGATCGGGGGGCCGTTCCTCCCAATCACGCCCCTCCAGGTATCACTGTCGTTGCCCACATGGGCGTTGAAGTCCCCCAGCAAAACTATGGAGTCCCCAGTCGGAGCACTTTCCAGCACCCCTCGCAGGGTCTCCAAGTAGGTTGGGTACTCCATACTGCCGTTCGGCCCATATGCTGAAACAACAGTGAGACACCTATCCCCAGCCCGAAGACGCAGGGAAACAACCCTCTCGTTTACCGGGGAAAACTCCAACACATGGCGGCTGAGCTGGGGGGCTATAAGCACGCCCACCCCAGCCCGACGCCTCTCACCATGGGGCACTCCAGAGAAGAAGAGGGTCCAACCTCTCTCAAGGAGTTGGGTTCCAGAGCCCAGGCTGTGCGTGGAGGCAAGCCCGACTATCTCTAGCCGGTACCGTTCAACCTCCCTCACCAGCTCAGGCTCCTTCCCCCCCAGTGAGGTGACATTCCATGTCCCAAAAGCCAGATTCTTCGTCCAGGGTTTGTTTCGTTTGGGCCCTGCCCATGACTGCTACCCAAAACACACTGCACCGGACCCTTATGCTCCTTCTTGTGGGTGGTGGGCCTACGGGAAGGTGGGCCTATGTCTTTCCTTCGGGCTGTGCCCGGCTGAGTCCCGCAGGCAAAGACTTGGCCACCAGGCGCTCGTCTGCGTGCCCCAACCCCAGGCCTGGCTCCAGGGTGGGGCCCCGGTGACACCAGTCCGGGCGACGTAACGGTCCTTGATTTTACTTCCATAAAGGTTTTGAACCGCTCTTAATCTGACCCGTCACCTAGAACCCGTTTGCCTTGGGAGACCCTACCAGGAGCACTAGGTCCCTGACAACATGGCTCCTAGGTTCATTCGGGTACTCAAACCCCTCCACCACAATAAGGTGCAGGTTCAAGGAGGGGCAAATGATTTGTTCCAACTTTTAATCCAACCTCTTTTTTATAGACAAGAAATCATACCTGAGAACCTCATTGTAGATTTCCACTGAGCTGACAGTGATGGTGTAGGTCCACATATCTTTCCTTTCCTCGATTTCATGGAAAAGGTGTTTCAGAGCTCGCTGGTTAATGCCTGGGTTGTCCACAGGACCCTGTATAGTATGACACCTTATTATTACTCATCATCGCCACACAGTTTTGCATCAGTGAACAGCTGATAACTTCAACTAGATAGACCTCCTGTTAAAACTAGAATAAATTTCCTGGTTACAAAATTGCATTTTATAAAAGGGAAATTATTTAAAATCACACTATCTGGATTGGCCCAGATGAGGATGAATTCCTTTCTGAAACTAGTTCTTCTTTTTCTTTGCCACCAGCACAGCTTGCTTATTAGCAATAAATTTCTATTTAAAATTTCTCATTTATATCCAGAATTTATATATGCCTGTAAAGCTGCTTTCTGAATTGTCTAGCCATTGTTAAAAAATAATGGAAGTGACTTTCTGTGCTCATATGTCTATACATTTTTCAATATATATAAAAGTAAATCCCTGCAGTCAAATATTACATAGATTGAAAATAAAACAACAACAAAATATACATATAAAAAAATACTATACTATTAAGTAAGAAACATTTATTCCCTAAGAGAAAAAGTATTGCATGACTGCTGGCAGTGTTACTTTAAAAAAAACAACAATGGCTTAATTTTGTTGAAATAATAAAGCACATCAAATGATTTGAAACCAGTTAAGCTTTGTTGTCTTTGTCTATGAAAACTTTTCTACTTGATCATTGCATCAGTTCCACTAGTTTAGTTCTGAATGGCAACACTTGACAATACACTTAAAATCACAATAATAAAATATTTTCAATATTACAAAAAAAAGTTAGGTAGCTACACATGGATCAATGATCAATTCATAAGAACATGTTACTAAATCTTTACTGGACTTTTTTTTTCTGTACCTCCATGGTGTAGGTCTTCCCTGAGCCTGTCTGTCCGTAAGCGAAGATGCACACATGATATCCATCTATGCAGGAAGTGATCAGAGGCTCAATTTCTTGGAACACCTAAAAATTGGACATTAGACAGATAAAGATGTTTTGTTGGTTATTTGCCTGTTTACAAAAATGTTAAAGTTTTACTTTCCTACTGCTTTTTGTTTGTCATATAGTTTAGTTTATGTTGTTGTTCTTCTTTCAGCTGCACCCTGTTTAGGGTCACCACAGCAGACCAACTGGTCTGCAAAAGTATTTGGCACAGGTTTTAGGCCAGATGCCCTTCCTGACACAACCCTCCCATTTTTCCAGGCTTGGGACCAGCACTGCATCCAGTGGCTGGGAATTGAACCCAGGCCTTCCACATGGTAGGCAAGAACCCTACCACTGAGCCACCAATGCCCTTATATAGTTTAGCTTATACAGTCTATTAGTCTATATTAGTCTGATTGTGTTATTAAGATTAGACATGCCGGTGTTCATCCTGAAATAAAACCTAATTAGTACTTGTTCCTCTTTTGTTGTACTTCTTTCTATAGAAGTTCTGAAGAATGTTTTGATAGTGTTGATAGTGTTGCTAATTCCTCTGTCTTCATTGTAGTTCCTATTCCTTCATTGTAGTTCCTGGTTTTGACCCTTGCCTGTTTTGGTTTATCTAAATTTTACTTTTGTTAACCTTTGTATTGTCCTCCAGGTCAACACTGACCCACTCTGGTGTAACTGTTTTTAAAGCATGAAATGAAAATTATCACCCAATTCTCTATTAGCCCATTTATTTAACCTCATTTACACTTATTACCACAAAATATACAATTTATTTTGTCATTTATGGTCAATAGACCTCATTTACATGAAATAAAAGCATTTGTCATTAATTTCTCATATATAAACGGGTCAAATTTGACCTCTCCCTGCGCAGGATTCGAACCCAGACAGCAGCAATGAGAGCGCATGTGCACACATTTACATACCAGTGTCAAAAAAATGGTGAAAAGATGAGGACCAGAAATTAGCCTAGCAAAAGAGGAATCCTGGAGGAATCCTTGATTATTACCAGCTCAAATGATGACATGCTCATACAGTGCGTACCTCCTCTTGAGTAGCCTGAGGGTGAAAGACTCTGTCCAGCTCAAAGGTCTTGGCTTTGCCCTTACTCAGGACAGTGAGAGCAGATTCATTGTGTGGGTCCGAGGTCACAGCGACAGCCTGGCACTCGTCATGCTGGTCCTCTTTTAGAACCGGTTTTACACGGCACAGGACACGGATGTTGCCTGATGGAAGAGACACATAAGCCTTTGAAGTCTTGAATTCAACTATTTGATTAAATGTGTATGAATACAGTATTGGTATTAGAACTATATTTATAAATTATTAGAAACACAGGCTACCTTTCAGCTCTACCAGCTGCTCGTGGTATTTCCTGCGAAGGGCGACCTCTTTCCTGTATTTCTCCAGCAGGTCCTTATTGGCCTCGGACATTTCATTTATTGCTGCTGAGATCTTGTTGAGAAAAACAACACCCTGATACTGACTAACTAGCCTGTTTTAAACATCTGTCAAACATCTGCTGAGACAACATGGTCAATGCACACTCACTAACTGTACGGTTTAATGTGTGTGTGTGTGTGTGTATGTGTGTTGATGAAGCTGAATCTCTTTTATGAATTTTCACCAATGCACACAAACCATTTATCATTATATGACCATGTACTAATCATGAACTAATGAAGAGCTCAGCTTAACTCTGAAGTGAATCTCATGAATTCCTGTGTGAATAACAGCAACCTTAAGTACATGTTAGTGTATTTGCTTGTAATGCAATCGTTTAATCTCAACCCGCTTGATGCTTCATCCATTTATCATCAAATCCCACTGTAATACTAGTACACGATCTGGGTAGCTCAAGCCTGGGACTCCTTTACCCACAGGAGTAAACAATTTGAAATGATGCACATTTAATTTCTTGTCTTTCCCACAGAGCATGTTTGATATAGTTTACTCTTTCATGCTAGTAATTACATTAGCTAAGAAATACACTATCATGTACTTAAGGTGGATGTTATTCACACAGGAATTCATAAGATTCACGTCGGAGTTAAGGTTAGCTCTTCATTAGTTCATGATCAGTACATACCACACCTCAACATTAGTTCATATTTATGTAAGTATCAATTCAGGGATTTACATGTACTGTTATTGTAAAGTGTTACCAAAAAAATCTCATGACAGCTCAAATTGACACTCATTTGCTGATGTAACGGAATCATATGATGATTTTATAATACATATAATTTCTGCTTGCCTGGTTCTTGGCTTCTTTGATGGCTGATCCATAAAACTCCGCAAAATTGCGGACCTGACTGCGCAGACTGGCATAGTCTGTCTTCATTGAGCGTAGGGTGGGAGGGAGAGCGTTCAGACGTCGCTGTAGAGCTGATACAAGGTATTGAGATCAATACAAAGAAAGTTAGCATGCAGTGCTCTGGTATGATATAAGTCCAGTATTAATGCAGACTCACTCATGAACTGATCCTGCAGGCTCTGAAACTGCTCCTGTGAACAGTTTGCAGCTGCTTTTACAGCTTCATCTTTTTTTTCCTCCAGATGTTCGATCTCCTTCATCAGCTCTGCCTGCAGGGTCCCAATCTCTCTCTCATATGCAGCAATCTGTGAAAAAACAGACTCCATTACAGTCACTCCATCACCCTGTGCAGGAGCCATTGCTCTTTGCATTGAGCAAAAATGAATAAATCTCAGTTAATTAAAAACACATGAGCAAACACGTGCAATATGCTCTCAACTTCAGATGAATGTTTAATGTCACCCAATTGCTTTTTGATGAAAAAACAACCTTATGCTGAAGATTGCAGCTGACTTCGTCAGAGCGTCGGATTTTCTCCTCCAGCTGTTTGCATCGTTCTTTCTCACTGGACAACCTCTGTTTTAGTTGATCGTTTTTCTGTCTGGATTCGGTGAGCTGCCTCAGTGTCGAAGGTGACTCCACTTCCACTGTCTGAGTGACATACTGTAATAGAAGAAATGAAAGGGAATTCTACTGTCATCCATACTAGTGTACAACTGAGGATCATTACACATGTTCATCCATGCTCTTCTGGGTAATAGATAGACGTTACACACACTCACACTTTACACAATTTACAGAATCAACTGCACTTTTATTTATATTTATTTTAAATTGCATTTGAAATCATAATTTATTTACTGTTATTTACATATACATTTCCTTTAATACAAGGTGTAATCCTGTCAGATCACACTGTTCATAAGTGCAATACTGTTAAATGCAATAACTAGCTGCTTTTGTTTTCTTTATATCTAAATTGCTCCATCTGATCAGGTAGATTCATATTTCTACTCATTATATTTGTACAATATCCCAGTTGCTCATTTGAATTTTTTTTGTGTTATATGCATATATTCAGCTGCTTATTTATAATTCTGTTCTTAATGTTACATTCATACTGTATATACTGTATATATATGAATAAGAGGTAAAGAAGCGAGTGCAGGCAGGTTGGAATGGGTGGAGAAAGGTGTCGGGAGTTCTGTGTGATAGGAAAATATCAGCGAGAATCAAGGGGAAGGTGTACAGGACAGTGGTGAGAGCGGCCATGCTGTATGGTTCAGAGACAGTGTCACTGAGGAAGAGGCAGGAGTCAGAGCTAGAGGTAGCAGAGCTGAAGATGTTGAGGTTCTCTTTGGGAGTGACAAGATTGGACAGGATTAGGAACAAGTATATCAGAGGGACAGCTCATGTTGGATGTTTGGGGGACAAAGTTAGGGAGGCCAGATTAAGATGGTTTGGACATGTTCAGAGGAGGGAGAGTGAGTATATTGGTAGGAGAATGCTGGACATGGAGCTGCCAGGCAGGAGGCAAAGAGGAAGTCCAAAGAGGAGGTATATGGATGGAATTAATGAGGATATGAAGCTAGTGGGTGCAAGTGTTGAGGATACAGAAGATTCGCTGTAGCGCCCGAAAAGCTGAAAGAAGAAGAAGATATATATATATATATATATATATATATATATATATATATATATATATATATATATATATATATATATTCAGCAAATTAAACAAAGAACTGAAGATTAATATAAATATATTTATAAAACCTACATATATGGTTGTGAATGTAAACAGTAAACATGCAAACATAGGACAGAAATTTGACAAAGAAATGTTACTTACTATAGTTATGAGTATAGTAATATATACATTTTCCCATTAGTCATATCTACCATTCAGTTGCTGTGACTGCTGTGAATTACTAAACCTAATACAGAATGTATATAATAATTGTAAGCATGAGGCAAACCACTCTGAAGCTGCAGCTGAGTATAATACACATTTCCATGTTCTCAATCAACAGACATCAAATCACAGCTACAGGAAGTGTAATGTGTGCTCACTTTCACTACAGGTTCCTTGCTGCGTTCCTTGTCCAGCTCGAGCTGAAGCTCTTTCACTCTCTCATCTCGTCTCCGGAGCTCCTCTCCCCTGCGCCACTGGTCCTGCTCGCTCTGGCGTTCCAGGCGTGAGAGCTGCTCGACTCGCTGCTGCAGAGTGCTTTCCAGGTGTAGAACACGGCTGCGCAGATTCTCGTTTTCCTGCACAGTCAAAGCAATGTGTATTAACAGTAAAGCACAGAAAAGCTGATCTGTGAATTCTCGGTGTCTAAGATTATTAGTCTTCCCATGATGAAGGCTGCGTAACCGTGTTAATATGACTGATTGCTTGTTCTATCAACTTTATTACACCATCATACTCTCACAGAGCACTTTATTAGGAACACCTGCATACACGCAGATACGAACCAACAGCTTCAGGTAATGTTCAATCATCATAATGAGGAAAAAATCTCAGTGATTTTAATTGTGGCATGATTGATGGTGTCAGATGGGCTGGTTTGAGTATTTCTATAACTGATGCACTATTAGGATTTTCACATTATTCTGCAATGGGCCGGTGTGGGTGCAGGTTTTCATTCCAACCAAGCAGAAGCCATAACCAGACATAACCAGATTTGAATATAACGTTCAAATACTGTGTGCTGGGTATCATAACCCAAAACCTACATACATGCTCAATCAATTCAATTCAATTCAATACAATTTAGTTCAATTCAATTTAATTTCTATATATCTTTTGACAGTGTAATTGTCACATTAGCACATTACAGGGATATAAAAATAAACAATAGAAATTATAAAAACGCAAATTTAAATTTATCCCTAATGAGCAAATCGTAGGTGATGGTGGTGAGGGAAAACTCCCTGAGATGATAATACAAAGAAACATAGAGAGGAACCAGACTCAAAAGGAAACCCATCCTTATCTGGGCGACACAGGATAGTGAGATTGGAAATTGGAATTTGCTTTTTGCTAATGTTCACTATACAGTCAAGTCCAATTGTGTAACCAGGAACTTTTGTGCAATTTATGAATTTGAGCATCAGTGTAATTTCTTGATTTATTATAATAGTTTAGAGGATGCTTAGAGGAAGATGATAAGGACCTTTTACAAATCCAGTAAGTCTCACCTTAATGAGCAGTGAGCTGGACTGAGATGGGATGATGGACAGCTGCTGCAGGAGACCCTGTGTCACGGACAGGCTCTGTTTCAGACTCTCATTCTCAGCTGACAAACACAGCATGCGCTTTTCCGAGTCTGTCGCTCCCTTAGAATAAACAGATACAGATAAAATCTAGACTGTGAATAATTTTAGCAACTGTGCCTGATTCTAATTCTTAATGGCTGTTATTCTTCAGAGAAGGCGGGGAAGAGAAGAGTGCTTACAGATGCAATGCGGAGTTTGGAAAGCTCTTCTTCCCGCTCCTCGATGCAGCTCTTCAGCTCATCAATCTATAAAGGGAAAAAAGAATCTGTTCTGGGACATTTTCAGCAATTACGATGCAAAGACATTGTGAGTGTAGGAAAGGAAAGAAAAGATAAATAAATGAGTATGGATGGTATTTTGGACACTTAAAAATGAACAGCAGTTGTACCTGCTATTCGAAGGCCTTGAAACTGGGGCATGGAGGCTACGATGATGGCCTGGAAATGGGATGTGTGAAAGATGGGTAAAGATGCTGTGACAGAGAAAGAGAGAGCATGGTGTGTGTGTGTGTGTGAGAGAGAGAGTATTACCTGCTGTTGGAAGGCTTGTACTTTGGAGTGGCGGTCCTGCTCTCTCTGCTCCAGCTGTGCGTGGAGGAGATGCAGCTCGCCTCGCAGCAGACTTCTCTCCCCCTGCAGGCCACACAGAGACTGCACCAGCTTATGCAGGCCTGGCGACGCTGCTACACACACCCACAGACACACACATATTTACACACGCATTATTACATATCGAAAATAATTATCACCATATATATATATGTGTGTGTGAATGTGTGCACCTTTTAAATGAGAGAGCCTTAATTTTGTTGTGCAGCTGTACAATGACAATAAGCTATTCTATTTTATTCTATATTCTATAAGTCAAAAAGAGCTTTATTACCAAGTATGTTTACACACACAAGGAATTTGACTAGATGACAGGAGCGCTAGTGTAGAAGAAAGTACAGACATAGTGTAAACATACATGATAGTGCAGACATACATAGAAATTACACAGTAGAGAGAAAAACAGACAATTAAGACACTATATACAGATGTTATTTATAAATGTTCAGATTTGTTATTACAAATGTACAGTGTCTGGATTCTATGTATAAATAAGTCAGTTGTGATGGATAATGTATAGTTATGAATGTTTTAATTGTTCAGGCTGAATATAGCCTGCGGGAAATTACTATTCTTGTGCCTGGCTGTTCTGGTGGTCATTGCCCTGTAGCGCCGACCAGAAGGCAACAGTTCGAAGAGAGAGTGTGCTGGGTATGAGGGGTCCAAAGTGATTTTATTTATCTAATAAAGCATATTACTACAGCTAGTGATTATTATAGAATGATTATCTTCTAAAACATACACCTTTCTTCAGTAACTGCATTGTCCTGCTCAGGGTCACAACAATTCTGGGGCCTATATATAATAAAAAAATAGGACACCCCATTAAATATTTAGTTCTTTATTAAGAAAAATGTCAGCATGTCAATTTCTGATCTTGTTTTAATTTGTACCTGTAGATGAAAGTGATGTAATTGCATGTACACAACTAAATATCAAATTGTTCTAAATATGTACTAAATATGTATTAAACAAAAGAAATCAACAAAAATGAATATTTCACCTGAGGAAAAAGTTGACACTCTATGCCCTAATAGCTAATGTTTCCCCCATTGGCTGAAATTACCTCAGTGAGACATTTCTTGTAGCCATCTACCAGTTTCTGACATCGACTGGAAGACAGTTTCCCCCACTCCTCAATGCAGAATTCTTTCAGCTGTGTGATGTTCGGGGGTTTATTGCATGCACAGTCCGCTTCAAATCACCCCACAGGATCTCAATAGGATATAAATTTAGATGCATGTAAACTTATAAAATGCATGTGAATGTGCCCTCTGTTGTAAGTGCACTTTCTATTTTAAGAGAAGAAACCGCTATGTTTTCTTCAAATAGTGAGCCACTGTCGATGTTTGCATGTGACGTGAGACACACTGGGGCTTTTACCACAAACAATTTCACACACAGTTGTTAGTGTTGGCACCAGCTCAGAGATCTAATTCATTTAAGTGTCACTTCCTCTGGCAGTGTTGGAATGCTTCAGTTAGAGAAATCATCTGCAAGCATTTGAGAAATATACCTACAGAAAAGCTTCATGCATGTGATCATGCAATCTTGAAGCAGCTGGGCCGAAAAATGTTTGTCAGTGATTTTTTCAATTTTTTTCCCCCTGCATCACCCCATACTAATGTAATCAGGTTAGTACACGTATAATTTGTTCTCTGCTCTGGCTTGGGATCCTTGCATTTCAGCAAAAACACCATCCAGAGATTTACTTAGCAGCTGGATCTTTTCCAGCTTATGCCCTTAAAATCACTCTTCCCTTTATAGCTCTTTCAGAAAAATTCATTATTCACTATTCATTATTTCAATCATTGAAAGCCTCATACAAGAGGAAGGAGCTGTAAATCTCATTTGTTACATATGTGGTTAAAAGTAATGAACATATGACCGATGCCCGTTAATGTGTCATGAACTATAGTAACCTAGCATGTTCTAGCATGCAAATGCAGGCCATGCATCTGATATTCAGGGGACGTGGTGTGATGTGTGTACGTGCTATTTTTTATTCCAAGAAGATGTTACAAATAAGAAGGTTGTAAAGTTGTCATTTAAGTGTGCGTGGTTTTTTTTTTTTTTTTTTACAGTGCACAAGATAAGTGCTTGCATGATTCAGCTACATTAATAACATTAGTACTTTAGTACTATTTAGCCGTGAATTTTACTTTAATCTAGCCATGGGGGTCACAGTCCAGTGACTTCTGTGCCGGTCCCAAGCCCGGATAAATAGAAAGGGTTGCGTCAGGAAGGGCATCCGGCGTAAAACATTGCCAAATTTAACCATGCGAATCGTCAGTACGAATTTCATACCGGATCGGTCGAGGCCCGGGTTAACAACGACTGCCATCGGCGCCGTAGAGGAGGGAGGCGAGTGCACAGACAGAGAGAGAAGAGGAAAGGTAAGAGTGTAGGACTGAGAATAGGAACTCTGAATGTTGGTACTATGACAGGGAAAGGTAGAGAGCTGGCTGATATGATGGAGAGAAGGAAGGTGGATATACTGTGTGTACAGGAGACCAGGTGGAAGGGTAGCAAGGCTCGTAGTATAGGAGCAGGATTCAAGCTGTTTTATTATGGTGTGGATAGTAAGAGAAATGGGGTAGGTGTGGTCCTGAAGGAGGAGTTTGTGAGGAATGTTCTGGAGGTGAAGAGAGTGTCAGACAGGGTGATGAGTCTGAAGTTAGAGATTGAAGGGGTGATGTTGAATGTTGTTAGTGGTTCTGCCCCACAGGTAGGTTGTGAGTTAGAGGAGAAAGAGAGATTCTGGAGTGAATTAGATGAGGTGATAGAGAGTATTCCCACGGGTGAGAGAGTGGTGATAGGAGCAGATTTTAATGGACATGTTGGTGAGGGGAACAGAGGTGATGAGGAGGTGATGGGCAAGTTTGGAGTTAAGGAAAGGAACCTTGAAGGACAGATGGTAGTGGACTTTGCTAAGAGGATGGACATGGGTGTGGTTAACACTTATTTTCAGAAGAGGGAGGAGCATAGAGTGACTTACAAGAGTGGAGGTAGGAGCACACAGGTAGACTACATCCTATGTAGAAGAGGCAATCTGAAAGAGATTAGTGACTGTAAAGTGGTAGTGGGAGAGAGTGTAGCCAGACAGCATAGGATGGTGGTGTGTAGGATGACTTTGATGGTCTGTAAGACGAAGAGGTCAAAGATAGAGATAGAGAAGAAAACCAAGTGGTGGAAGCTGAAAAAGGAGGAATGTTGTGAGGAATTTAGACAGAAGTTGAGGCAGGCTCTGGGTGGTCAGGTAGTGCTGCCAGATGACTGGGAAACTACAGCAGAAGTGATCAGGGAGACAGGGAGAAAGGTGCTGGGTGTGCCATCTGGAAGGAGGAAAGAAGATAAGGAGACTTGGTGGTGGAATGAGGAAGTTCAGGATAGTATCCAGAGGAAGAGGCTAGCCAAGAAGAAGTGGGACATGGACAGGACTGAAGAGAATAGACAGGAATTCAAGGAGTTACAGCGCAGAGTGAAGAGGGAGGTGTCTAAGGCCAAGCAGAAGGCATATGACAAGTTGTACACTAGGTTAGACACTAGAGAAGGAGAGAAGGACTTGTACAGGTTAGCTAGGCAGAGGGATCGAGATGGGAAGGATGTGCAGCAAGTTAGAGTTATTAAGGATAGAGATGGAAGGGTGCTCACAAGTGAGGAGAGTGTACAGAGGAGATGGAAGGAGTACTTTGAGGAGCTGATGAATGAGGAAAATGAGAGGGAAAAAAGAGTAGAAGGGGTGAACTCTGTGGAACAGAAAGTAGATAAGATGGTCAGAGGGAGTTGCACTGTGTGTTTGTAGACTTGGAGAAAGCGTATGACAGGGTGCCAAGAGAAGAGCTGTGGTACTGTATGAGGAAGTCAGGAGTAGCAGAGAAGTATGTCAGAGTGGTGCAGGACATGTATGAGAGGAGCAGGACAGTGGTGAGGTGTGCTGTAGGTCAGACAGAGGAGTTCAATGTGGAGGTGGGACTGCATCAGGGATCGGCTCTGAGCCCCTTCCTGTTTGCTATAGTGATGGACCAGTTGTCAGAGGAGGTCAGACAGGAGTCTCCTTGGACAATGATGTTTGCAGATGACATTGTGATCTGTAGTGAGAGCAGGGAGCAGGTGGAGGAAAACCTGGAGAGGTGGAGGTTTGCGCTGGAGAGAAGAGGAATGAAAGTCAGTCGTAGTAAGACTGAGTACATGTGTGTGAATGAAAGGGAGGGAAGTGGAACAGTAAGGTTACAGGGTGAAGAGGTGAAGAAGGTACAGGAGTTTAAGTACTTGGGGTCAACAGTCCAGAGTAATGGAGAGTGTGGGAAAGAGGTAAAGAAGCGAGTGCAGGCAGGTTGGAATGGGTGGAGAAAGGTGTCGGGAGTTCTGTGTGATCAGAAAATATCAGCGAGAATCAAGGGGAAGGTGTACAGGACAGTGGTGAGACCGGCCATGCTGTATGGTTTAGAGACAGTGTCACTGAGGAAGAGACAGGAGTCAGAGCTAGAGGTAGCAGAGCTGAAGATGTTGAGGTTCGCTTTGGGAGTGACAAGATTGGACAGGATTAGGAATGAGTACATCAGAGGGACAGCTCATGTTGGATGTTTGGGGGACAAAGTTAGGGAGACCAGATTAAGATGGTTTGGACATGTTCAGAGGAGGGAGAGTGAGTATATTGGTAGGAGAATGTTGGACATGGAATTTTACTTTGTTTGAAATACAAAATATGGAAACCAAATCTGATATTTTTTCCCCAAAATCAACTTATACTATATGTTTCCTCAAAGATAAGCAACATTTTTCCCACTGTTGTGAACTTAATGTACACCAATCAGGCATATCTTTATGACCACCTGTCTAATATTTTGTTGGTCCCCCTTTTGATAACAAAACAGCCCTGACCCGTCGAGGTATGGACTCCACTAGATCCCTGAAGGTGTGCTGTGTTATTTGGCACCAAGATGTTAGCAGCAGATCCATGGGCCCCACCTCACAACTTTCGGGACTTAAAGGATACTCACAGGACTTAAAGGACTTACAGAACTTAAGGTATACATTTGATAGATACTGACCACTGCAGACCGGGAACACCCCACAAGAGCTGCAGTTTTGGAGATGCTCTGATCCAGTCGTCTAGCCATCACAATTTGGCCCTTGTCAAACTCGCGCAAATCCTTACGCTTGCCCATTTTTCCTGCTTCTAACACATCAACTTTGAGGACAAAATGTTCACTTGCTGCCTAATATATCCCACCCACTAACAGGTGCTATGATGAGGAGATAATCAGCGTTATTCACTTCACCTGTCACTGCTCATAATGTTATGCCTGATCGGTGTATGTGTTCAATTGTTATGCTTTTGCTTTTCATCAATATTATGTAGCTCTGACTCGGGGGACCTGCAGCTCTGGAAGTCATGAGATCCCTCAACAGTATTATTCATTCATTCATTCATTCATTGTCTACCGCTTATCCGATCTATTCTCTGGTAACGGGGAGCCTGTGCCTATCTCAGGCGTCATTGGGCATCAAGGCAGGATACACCCTGGATGGAGTGCCAACCCATCACAGGGCATTTCACTCACGCAATCACACACTGCGGACAATTTAGAGATGCCAATCAACCTACAATGCATGTCTTTGGACTGGGGGAGTACCCGTAGGAAACCCCCGAGGCACGGGGAGAACATGCAAACTCCACACACACATGGCAGAGGCTGGACCCCCAACCCTAGAGGTGTGAGGCAAACGTGCTAACCACTAAGCCACCGTGCCCTCAACAGTATTATTCATTTTGATTTGCTTAAGAAATATAGCTCCTTCTGTGCCTTATTCTATTGCCTGTTGACCTGCCATATCATGCAAATAACCAATTTATATAAAAAAAATACAGTTCCAGCAGATTTACTACTCCGCCCACTAGAGTTCATGAACTGACTATATTTAGAACTCTGCACCATTTATCTATGTCAACATATTACTCCTCTGCCTCACAACTGTACTGGCCCTGTATACACCAAAGCAACCGAACTGCAATATTTTAGCTTCTACTCTGCTATGTTACCACTGCTGCAGTTTTGTTTAGCATGATTTTCCTTTGTCTTCAAAAATCTATGACAAGAATTAGATATCATACAGATTTACATTATATCTAGACTGAGAGCACACAGCAACACTGTATTCGTTTGTTTTATATTCATATCTAAACCTAAACAAATGTATTGTATTGTTATATAGTATGTACATGGCTGGAGCCAAGGGGTGTCCAGTGCCACCATAGTAAGACATTGTTATTATTATTATTATTATTATTATTATTATTATTATTATTAGTAGTAGTAGTAGTAGTAGTAGTTGTAGTAGTAGTAGTAGTAGTAGTAATAGTAGTAGACAGACTCTTTCTTTATAAGCTTGTTCAAGGCAAGGATTGTCAATGACTAGACCAGGGATGTACAAACCTATCCAGAAAGTGTCTGTGTGGGTGCAGGGTTTCATCAAGCATTTCCAATTTCCAAGAAATGTTGTATAACGCAGGCTGTTATTATTCAAATTAGCTAATTACTGTAATGCTGTGCAGGAACAACCATAATTTAGTTATGTTATATTTAGCTAATATAAAAGCTAGTATTCTCTGGCTCTGCTGTCCACATTATTTGGAGGCATATTCATTGTTTGCAGATTTGGTTTTGATTTCTTGAGTTTTTTAATTAGCTATGGTTGATCTCACTATGATTATTTGCACCAGGGATCTTTTTTTATTATGCCATTTTCTATGGATGTGGATTAGTAAAATCATGGGGTCAAAACAGGCAACCCCACTGTAAAAACTGGTTGTATGAATTGGTTTGACTAATTGTGAGCTTCTTGGAGCTACTGAAAAATCTGAATATAATCTAAATATCATTGTATTGCTGCTTTTAGGGAAAGCTATGCATCCTCACTGTTCAGAATTTAGGATATTTTATTGGGAATACTGTTCAAAGCATAATCCCTTTAAATTTCTTACAATCACTCTTCCAAGGTTCTGCCTTCTCCCTTCCCCCTCTGACCTTCTACTGCCACCTCCAGAAACCCTCCCTATTGCCATAGCTCTAACAGCAGCTGTCACTAAAATCAATGCTAGATAGTCGAAACAGGCAAACAGAACTGATTGTCACACACAAACCCTTGATAATTATTGGAAACTAGTGCAATAATAAAAAAAAAACTTAATTCTGGCATGCAGCAGAATTTAGTAGGTGGAGCCTAACATCTTTAGTGACAGAATATTTATGAAAGAAAGTGTACTGTATGCACCATCTGTGCTGTCTGAACTGAAAAGTAAGATCAATCCACACAAGCATCCTTACTGTCATTATCAGGTGAAGGGGTTTGCTGCTGAGCAATGGCCTCCTCCAGGCTGTGGATCACGTTGCTCTTGTCACGGAGGCGCTGCCTGTAGGAGCTGCGCAAAGCTTTCATCTTTCGCCGGTGCTGCACACGGTGCCTGCGCAGCTGCATGCGGTACTGTTCGGCTTGCTGCTGCAGCTGTTGCAGGTGTGAGTACTGCTCCAGGAAGCTCAGTAGATGAGACATCACTGCTACCAGAGGAGACTCAAACACCTGTGGACCGACATATGAGAAATTACAGGTGAATATTTTTATTTCATTCATGAATTATTATTTGCACTTAGTTTTTTGGAACTCTAGGCTTTATACCTTTTCCCCTGTTTCAGTGTGGACAGTGGAAACTCTCCTCTTTTCCGTTTCTTGTTTGAAGGACAGGAAGGCTGCCAAAGGTGTCTTTGCCGGGATAGCGTAACTGTCATCAGTGTCACCAACTTCATCACTGAGAGACAGTTCATCACTCTCACTGCTGCTGCTGCCTGGGATATAAGATGACCATCAGGACTATGTGACTATGACAAATTACATTATAATGATAATCAGAACACTAGATTTCTGAAACCTTGATTACCAGCCGAAAACGATACTCGTCATATATACTTTAAACTTTTTTTTTTTTTAAACTAAAGCACTTAAAAGTAGGGAAGAAAAATACAAAGCTAAACACATGACTTATACAAAGCCACAACTTTCACATTGCAAATACAATAAATATAATAACGTGTAAATATAATGGAAAAAACGATCCCAACAACATATATGATCAAGTTTTTGCATGTCAACATTTACAGTTCCAGAAAAAAATGCAAATATTTTCCATTTGTTACAAGACTGGATCAAATTCATTCTTTTTCCCCCAGATATCCGATCCGGGTTTTGGCCCTGGATTTCGGATCAGTCTCTAATTATAACACTTACTTGAATCACTGATTCTGTCATACTGCCTTTTTCCCGACCGGGGGGTGTGGCCACACTTCCTCCTGCTCCCTGTTTCCATGGAAACATGGCCAGGATCCTACAGTGGAGGTGAATACGTGAAAAGAATGTGATGCAAGAGTCAAACTCCACTGGTGTTAACAATAATATCTGCTTGGGAAATTTACTTCTGGCCATGTGTGTTCTAGCATCATTGAGAGGTTATTTTCAAGCCTGGTCACATGACATTTTTTGGTCCTCCGGAAATACCTTAGATCAGATGAAGGATTCCTGTTTCTGAATGATAAAAATGTCTAGAACATGAAGGTGTCAGATCTGATTAGCTGAGAACTGGTGCTTACTCATCAGTCAATTTAAAGACAAAGACTGATTGACTGAAGGTGAATTACATCGACTTCCTGCTCACATTCTTGCTCGGAATGCCAACCTGAGGTTGCAATAGGAAATTAATAGAGAAACATTACATTACCAGTGATGTTCAGTGACTATTATACATAACAAATTTGGACTAAGTAAGATTATATTGTGTGTGTGTGTGTGTGTGTGTGTGTGTGTGTGTGTGTGTGTGTGTGTGTGTGTGTGTGTTTTGTTTAGACATACCTCTGTAGTCTCTCCACATGCCCCTTCAAGTACTTTCTCCTCATCCTTCTTAAAAACAGTGTAGAAGATGTAGATCAGCAGAGAGTAGAAGGCATACATCTTCCCTGAGGTACACTTTACTCACTGTCGACTGCAGAAAACACACTGGCTTTTTTAGAACATCCCCCACTCTGCTTACGCTGCAACACACACACATACAAGCAATACCAGGCTAAACGTATCTGATCTCAGTAATCATATCCATGTCATATCCACAATGAAAAAGAAATTAATCAGAGCCGATCAATCCTCTGGATCTTCTGGAAAAGACATAGATCTCCTCAATGAGAAAGCTGATTAAAGGTTGAAGCTTGAGCTTCCGCTCACTCAGCACACAGCAGGCATTACATCGCTTGCTCTTTGTTCCTTGCAGTGGAATGAATTGTTTAGTTCTCAGAGGTTGCCTGTGGTCTTACCCATACATCAAGCTGCTCCTTCAGCAGCATTCTTCTCTCTCTACATTCTTCTGGCCCAGATTGCAGCTCTACATGGTGCTGATGAGATGAGCTCTTCTACAGCAACATTTCTTTCTACTCCTCCCCCTCCTTCTCGGACACGGACACCGTGTCCCTCTCTTTTTCCCCCTCCCTCACTGGCGCCAGCTGCAGAAAGTGTACTCGGTGCTCTACAGAGAGGCACGTATCGATTCCATGCAGTCAGGAGCTCTGTGTTAATACAGTGTTGATGTGATATTCAACAGGAACATTGTTCATGGATGATGTATTTAACACATTCATTGATCCATAAGATCAGAGAGACTATGGAAACAATAACAAGTACATTCATATAAACCTATGATTATAATCACAGCTGGAACTAGTGTCAGGATCATGCAGTTACAGAAAATGAATCACCTTCTGACCAATCAGAATCAAGCATTAATCAGCTGTACTAAGTTCTCTTATTACATTTACAGCAGAGGCGCATCATAGCTGCATGACCCACTGCACTTAAGAGCAACTTTCCACTTCAACGATGTTGTTGTTCTTTGTTGTCTTTGCACATGACATTTAAATGCTGCTATAAACTGCTGCTGTCATATGTCTGCATATGCCTAAAAAACAAAGCATCCTTATTTGCACTCAGAACCACACAGACTATACAATGGTCAGTACTATTTTATGCATCTGTCCTGTAGTGTATTGTATTGTCTGTTTGCACTTGCACTGTTTGCACAAGGTTGCACACATGCACTTTATGTGATAGATTCATTTTACTTTTCAGACCTTACTTCTGTGTTGTCTTATGAAGCTTTCTGTCTTTATGTAGCACCAGGGTCTTAAAGAAATGTTGTTGTTTTATTTCACTATGTACTGCATCAGCTATATATAGTCGAAAGCCATATACAGTGATGAACAGTGACTTTAAACAGATGAGATGGATGTTACGCTCTCTCTGGTGATGTAACCCTGTCCTTCATTAGTGCTCCAGGTGCTCCTCCTCTCTCTATGTTTTCTGTTTAATCTCTTGGTAATACCTCACACACAGCAGAACATTTACTCAAGACCACCTGCTCCTGAACATGTCCCAGCTAAATTTAGAGTTATGTAACTGAATTAAACTCTGGGGAAGAGAAAAGTGGTTGATCAAATTAAAAAACAAAAACTTTTACAGACATTTTGCTCTCACTGAACACTTTATGAAGCCCTGCAAATCTAAACATTCATGCAGTGAACGCAATCAGTCAATCATGTATCAGCAGTACAATGCATAAAATCATGCAGATACGGAAATGATCACATTAACCATCAGAAATGGGAAAAATGAGCAGACAGGCTGTTTCAGTATATCTCAAACTGCTGATCTCATAGGATTTTCACACACAACAGTCTTTAAAGTTTACTCAGAATAATGTGAAAAACAAAAAAAAGTGTGTGATGGTTCTGTTGGTGAAAGTGTCTTATTGAAGAGAGGTCTAAGGAAAAAAGACAGATAAAAGCCAAGGAGAAGGATACAGTAACTTAAATAATTACTGAGTTGATTAGAAAAAAAAATCATCTGGTCTTTTTCCAGTCTTCAACTGTCCAGTTTTAGTGAGTCTGTGCCCAGTGTAACATCAGCTTCCTGCTCTTGGTTGACGGTAGTAGAACCCGATGTGGTCTTCTCCTGCTGTAGCTTGTCCACCAAAAGATCTGACGTTTTATGTGTTTTGAAATGCGTTTTTGTCCACCATAGTTGTAAAGAGTGATTATTTGAGTTACTATATCCTTCCTTTGAACTTGACCTGATCTGGCCATGTTCCCTTAACCTTTCCCATCAACAAGCCTTTAACACTAACAGAATTGTCAGTCAGTGGTCCCCCCCTCCCACACACCATCCTCTGCTGTGAAAGTTCCAAAACTTCTGATCTCCTGTTAGTTAAAGCTCTGGAATATTTCATAAATGTCTGGCAATCATGAAACATGTCACTGAGATTTGAAAATCACTATGATTTTTTCTCCATTCTGGTGCTTGATGTGCATCTGTATCCACACAATCATATACATGTGCTGCTGTCATATGATTGGCTGATTAAATAATTGCATGAATGAATGGGAGTACAGGTGTTCCTAAAAAAGTGCTCACAGAGGGTGTGAATCCTGACTCTCATAAATCATCCATAAAATGATCCTTTATAATTGATCATATTGCTTCTGTGCAGCCATCCATGGTGCTTAAGCACTTGTCAGGATGTAATTAAGAGTGATTAAATGGCTGGTGTTAGAGTGCTAATCTGAAAGGTTTACATAAGGCTTTCACAAGGCTCTCAAAAAACCACTGTCAGTAGCAAGAAGAAAGAAGTCCCTATTGTGCACAATATTTCTTGTTCAGTGGTGCTGTACTGTACTGTACATAGCTCTAGATAGGAAACAATGTGATCAAGGAAGGCACATAGACAGAGAAATAACAGATAAATACTTTCATTTATTTATTCAAAAGTTTAATAAAAAAAATGTTACAAATTCCTCAAGATTGTTAACATTAGCAGCTCGATGTCAAACACGTTAATACATCAACAACAATTCTTCAGCTTTTTTACTTAAAGCTTTTTATACTCTGCTTGTTAAGAAAAACTGAGTCAGGGAGAAAAAAACACATTCTAATAAGGTTCACCTTAACAATCCTGTAACAATAATTTGCAGTGCTGTGTCAGGGCCGAGAAAGTTGTACACAGACACCAGCTCAGATACATCACAGTACCAGGCATCAAAGAAGCGAAACTACAGAGTGACAGACAGGATGTGCAGCAAACCAGGAGCAAAAGAGTGTGAGAATATTAGATTATTCTCTACACCACTTATCCTACTGGGTCTCAGAGAACCTGGAGTCTATCCCAGGAGACTCGGGGCACATGGCAGGGTACAGCCTGGACAGGAGGCTAGTCTACTGCAGTCTATGATCACACACACACACTACAAACAATTTAAAGATGCGAATCAGCCTACAGTGCAAGTCCTTGGAGTTGGAAAGGAAACTTGAGTACCTGGAGGAAACCTAGAACATGCAAACTCTACACACAGAAGAGGAGGAAAACAAACCCCCAACCCTGGAGGTGTGAGGTAAACGTGCTGACCACCAAACCACCGTGCTCCCCTGGGTATTATAATAGATAAGAAAAAAGGATGTGGGTTTAGTGTTTTCTTGCTGAAGATTATTATTGCTCTTGTGTTTGGTTGGAAGTTAGTGAAGGACAGATGAAGATCAGCTGATTTATTCTGGTGGTGGAAGTTGCTGAGCTACAGAACACAGGATATAAACCTATATAAGGCATTCTGCTATCTAGGCACAATCCCAAACAGCAGTACACTGCGTACACTATTTCTGCTCACTCATATAGGGTATATTGACATGCTAAACCCAATTTGTGATTCTGCCATAAAAAAAAAAAACAGTGATTGTTGGAAATTGTTGGTTTATATGTAATATTATTTTTAAAAAATGTTTAATTAGAAAAGTGGTAAATGCGTGAAAATTCATGCCATCATATGCAATTATTTACACACCATGCTTTCAGACACACTTCAGCTCAGATTTAAGTTTGAATAATGTGAAAATCTGAAGGTGATAATCCTTCCTCAGCCTGAGTTGACATGCTCTAATTTATTATCATGGCTGATATGGAGAAAAGAGATGGAGCAAATATAGCTTCTTTAAGCAACAGGTTCTTTTAGTGCATGTATATTTGTTATGTTTTTATACTATCTGACAAAGTTTGCTTTATTTACATTTGGCTGTGTTTGAGTCTCTGGTCACTGTTGTTACTGCCAGCTAGTAAACTCGCCATGTCCTATGAGGTATTCAGCGGTAGCACCAGACTATGGAGAAGTAAAACAAAATCAGTTGATGAGCTTCAAGTAGCATTTCACTAGTTGTGCTAACTCATGGGATTCAGTCCCAGCCCTTCAGATCCTGAAGAAATGCATCTAAAGCTGTCTTAGTTGTCCAGCACCCTACAGCCATGGAGACTTTCAGACTCCACCCCAACAGCCCTCTGGCTCCCTGTGAAGATATCAGAGAGGGCATGCTGCTGGCTCTGACCCTGGGTGCAACAAGAGCTGGAAGGCTGAGGGCTATGCTGCCCACCACACCAGTCCCACTGGCAGCAAACAGACACACTGTCAGAGCACACGAGAGAGCTGACAAGGACACACAGCGTGTCATGATCATCAAGCAGTCCTCCGAGAGCCAATCGGAAAGCATCGGAAGAAGCGATGAACCAATCAGGAGTACATGGGCCGTCCAACGATCTTCACTGAGCCATAAAAAGCCGAAGGCAGACAGGGAAGGACCAAGGATCTCACCTGCCCATTCTAGATCTCTCTGGACCTGAGACAGAGCTGGGGGCAGAGGGATAATAGCCAGAAATGAAGAGCATGTGATGTGGAAAAAACCTACTGATGGAGCTCGGTGGTCCTGCACAAAGAGAGAGAGAGAGTAAACATTTTTATATATACTTATATGCATTGGGAATAATTACAAAAGCCTATCAGCTATTTTTCCCCTTTAAATGCTAACAAATAGACACATCTTACATATACTGCATCTTCAAATGACAGAGTCCTGCTACTGACTAATAAATGTTACATGTCTCAGTCCCTCCAGGATTGTGACTGCAAAAAAGAATGTAAAATTATGCAAACTACGCAATATTTGGAGGTCACTGCAATTTTTTTTTTTTTTTTTTTTTTTACAGATGATTACAGATGATTTTCTGCAGATTTGGGCCAAGATTAGTCACATGATGTCATCACAACACATAGTCACACATTATCTTAATTGGTGATGGCATAAAAGAAGAATCCTGTGCTTGCAATTTCGAGACAATTCAATTCTGAAAAATACAAAAGCACAAAAAATGTGAGTTGCATTACAAATTTTGAAAAAAGCCACATGAAAATCAAGCATTTTTGACCAAAACGATCACAGAAAAACCCTGGCGAGATCCTGAAGGGACTGATTACTCAATATGTTGCTTTTCCAAACATGACTACTGGAATTACATAGTGGGACATACTAACATTTGTGTCTCTTAAACACATTTGTTTACATGTTCACATCATTTCAGAACCAATCATTTCCAAAAGAGATTTGACATAACAGGGTAAGTGCAACAGATCAGCATGTGATCGAAAAATACCTAAACCATATGCTTGTTTACACACATCACCAGATCTGGATGATGATCAGTCAACACTCACTACAAAATGGAGAAGTATGCCTACATGTGACCACATGGAATTTTTCAGGACTCGGATTTCTTTTTATAAAAGCCACATGAAAAGTGTTCAGTCAGTAAATCACACAGAGCAAGTTACTGTATCCTGAAGCAAAACTTACGACCTGACTAAAAGGTCAAACGGGAGAGAGGCTAGTGGTCTGTGCAGCTGAATAAGGCTTTATTTTTTACCCTGAACAGGTGAAAAGCAGCAGGCAGAGCTGAGAGTAACAGAACAATGTTTGCAGAGACTGGGATCAACTCGCGTACAAAGTCCATCAGTGCCCTGTGGAGTGGAAGATAAATGTGTAGTTAAATGTAATTTAATATATGCTGAGCAAATATGTTGATCTGAATATGATGAGCAAATTCTACATAAAGTTTAGCATGACACAGTGGCTAGGAAAATGCATAGAGCATGTAAATATTAAAATATAAATATAATGTAAATATTAATATTAAAGCTGTAAATATTAAATACATAATGAAGTACATGTAGTTTTGCTCTTACTGGTTTGTGACATTTTGGACTCTTTGTTCTAGAGCTGGGGTACTTGATAGGCGGACTCCGGCCCGCATCCGGACCCAGACACGGTTAAATCTGGACCGACGCCAAAACCAATATGCTAATTTAATCTTAATCTAAATGAGTTTTCAATGGAGTGCGCAATTGTGATTCCGCACTAAATATCTTTGAGGCTTCTACTCGGTTTGGCTGCTTCATCTATGTCCAATCACAGCAGCTGTAACAGCATCGCTATAGCAACGTCACCACTACTCACTCACTCACCTCACTCACTCACCTCACCCACTCACCTCACCCACTCACCTCACCCACTCACCTCACCCACTCACCTCACCCACTCACCTCACCCACTCACCTCACCCACTCAGATTTATCTACCGGTCACATACTCTGGGCCAGGCAGGTGAACAGGCAGTCTCATTTGCGAGCAGTGCAAATATTGATAACTGACTTTTTTTTTTGCTGACTGAAAGTGAAAATGGCGTGCTCAAAGCTGGCCATTGATAAAAGAAAAGTGGATTTTGAAAACTGTGAGTTTAAGAGTGACAGAAAAAATATGCATTCGTGCTCCCCGTGGGAAGCAGAAAACCAATGTGTTTAATCTGCAACGAGATAGTAGCAATCATCAAAAGTGTTAACGTGAAACGCCATTATGAAACCAAGCATGCACATTTTGAACAAAATTATCCTCAGAACAGAGGTAAGGACCACAAAAATAAACCAGCTGAAATCATCCTATGAAGCTACAAGCAGTGTAATAGTTAGATCAGCCACACAACAGGAGCGGGCAACGTAAGCCTCACTAAGAGTAGCATGGGTCCTGGAAAACACAAGAAACCCTTCTCTGATGCTGAAATAGTCAAAAAGTGTATGAGTGAAGTGGTGACTGCTCTGTTTGAAGGATGAAATAATCCAGAAAATAAGCCAAATACCCTGTTCTGATTCCACTGCTGCAAGACGAACTGAAATACTTGCTGATGATTTGCTTGAACAACTTAGCTGTGCTGTAAAAAAAAGCCAAATTCATTTCATTGGCTGTGGATGAAACACAGACAATGCACAACTCATGGTCTTTGTCAGATTTTTTGATGAAGAAAAGGGAGAATTTCATTTAAACGTTTTGGGTCTCACAAACCTCCATGGACACACAAGGGGGGATGACATTTATGAAGCAGTGACACAGATGCTTAGAGACAGAGAGATAGACCTGAAGCATGTTGTTTCCATTGCTACTGATGGCGCACCATGTATGATTGGGAGAGAGAGGGGATTAGTGTCACGCTTGAGAACTCACCACCCTGACCTCATGGCATACCACTGCATAATTCACCAGATGGTTTTGTGTGCCAGCCTTGGAGAAAGGTACTCAGAAGTAATGACAACAGTCATGAAACTTGTCAACTATCTGAGACTAACATCGTTTGTTGCGCTCATTTCTAATAGAGGTGAATGCAACATTTGATGATTTGCTCCTTCACAACCTTGTCCAGTGGCTTAGTAAAGGCAAGGTACTGGAGCGGTTTTGGGCACTGTGGAAAGAGCTAGAGACATTTCTGTTGAATCAGAATGCAAAAGCCAAACTGTTTGTGGATTTCATGAAGAATGAAGAGGAAATGGATGTTGTTGCTTTTCTAACTGACATTACTTCCCATCTCAATGACCTTAATATGAAGCTCCAGGGCAAAAACAGCACAGTGTGTGACCTCATGTCAGCTGTCTGTGCTTTCCAGAGGAAGCTGGGGGTGTTCAAATGTGACTTACAGCAGAACCTGCTTCACTTCCCAAGACTTTTGGATCAGACTGCAGGAAAACATCACCATCACAATTATGCTGAATTCCTGGAAAAACTGATTAAAAATTTCCAAACTCGCTTTGAAAATTTCCCTCTGGGAAAACAAGTCTTGTTGTGCATCGAAAATCCATTTCTTGTCAAAAATATTGCACAATTCTCAACTGAAGCAACGAAAGTCTTCCGATGGGCCAGTGCTGCTTCTCTGCAAACAGCGCTAATTGAACTCCAAGAAAAACCTAGCGCTGCAGGAATCTCACTGTGACGCTGTCACCTTCTGGACAAAGATGGTTACTGCAGCAGGTGTTCCTCTCCTGCAGAAGATGGCCCTTCAAATTCTCACCATGTTTCCCTCAACATACTGCTGTGAATCTGCCTTTTCAACCATGAATATGGTGAAAAACGCATACCGCAGCACACTCACCAATGAACACTTCCATCAGTGCCTCTGCCTGGCCCTCACACCTTTTATGCCCAAGTTTAAACAACTGGTGGCACAAAGAAGGTGTCACTTTTCACACTAAAAGGCCTACCATGTCGTTTTTTGTGTATAGTTAGAAAATTTTGGGGATTGCCTTTTTTTTGTTGGAGTTCTCTATTTGGAATTTGACTGTCACTTTTCCGGACCTCGGACTGAATGGAAATTTGGTAAGTGGACCTTTCAAGTTCATTTGAGTACCCCTGTTCTAGAGAGTAGGATCAGAGGCCCTTCAGCCCACACACTGCACTTCCTCCTTTCACCTGAAGGTGGCAGCAAAATGCATTAATACAGTTAGCTACAATGCAAGAGGCGTTTACTACATCTACAAATTAATTAGTTAAGGTTATTGGTGGAAAGCATTACGAATTAAAACCCTTTCGTGTATTATCCAAAGAGTCTTTATTTAAAGTCAACTAAGTGTTAGAATTTATGATTGTTAGTTTGTCCGATTACTTTTGGTCCATGAAATAAGAGGGAATCACATATGCTGTCATGTATACACTGTTGATTTGGATGTAAATAGCCTCAAGTTAGACCTGGAAGTGTACACACACACACACAGACAGACACACACACACACACACACACACACACACACACACACACACACACACACCGCTGCTATAAGAGCTTTATATAGTACATTATAGTTCCTTGTGTATTAATTTTTAATCTGCATAAAGATGAATAATGGCTCTAAGTGTAATTTCTGAGCTAAGCTAAAAACACAACCCTTGCTAACAGACTGTGAGGAAACTCTACTATAACAAACTTGACGAGAGAAATGAAAAAGTAAGGCGTTTGCTCACCCATACATTGAAACCAGCTAGATATCTAAACTACCTGACAATCTCCATCTCAATGTTAACAAAAACAACAACAAACAGTAACAGTCAGAAGAATCGAAATAGAGAACAAATACATTGCAAAAGATATAAACAGTGTTACCGTGTACATACATGTCTGTTCCTCCTGTCACTACACACTGTAGCATAGTTAACTCAATAACTGTAAACAGTGTACGGTTAAAAACAACACTTTTATACACCGCCTATACCGCACTAACACCATAAACGACTGCATGACATATATAAAAATCCCTTATTAACCAATTATAAAGCATACCATAAAATATAAAGTTGCAAAAAATATGACTTTATGCAGTAAGTTATGCACTACAGTGAGTGCACTACTTACGGATAATGGTTCAATTCAAAATGGCTTTCAAAAAATGGACTCAAAGTGCACTACATAGCGTGTATTAAAAATCCTTAAGTAGACCCGTCGCCTATATAAAGCATTATCAGTCCTTACTCCATTTAGAGCATTTTGTATAAGAAGCAGAGAGACATTTAGAATTCGACCAGTGTGTGTGTGTGTGTTTGTTTGTTGTACTGCCCCTTGTGGTTGGGAGTCAAAGTACACACTTGCAGGACCTCGCTGTGAAAACAACAACAACAACAACAACAACAACAACAACAACAACAACAACAACACAAAACGAACCAACCAATCAAAAAAGCTCCAATAAAATGAATTTAGTCCTGAAACCTACACTACACACATACACTACATTGCCAAAAGTGGTCACCCCTCCAAATCGTTGTTTTTCAGGGGTTGGGCTTGGCCCCTTAGTTCCAGTGAACTCTTAATGCTCCTGATAGAACACTTTTGGGATGAATTAGATGAATTCATCCCAAAGATGTTCTATCGGGTTGAGGTCAGGACTCTGCGCAGGCCAGTCAAGCTCCTCAACACCAAACTCGCTCATCCATGTCTTTATGGACCTTGCTTTGTGCACTTGGAAGGCCCGGGTTCGATTCCCAGCCAATGCCTCAACCCCAGCCACTGGATGCAGTGCTGGTCCCAAGCCCGGAAAAATGGGAGGGTTGCATCAGGAAGGGCATCCGGCATAAAACATTTGCCAAGTTGTTGTGCGGACCAGTTGGTCTGCTGTGGCAACCCCGAACAGGGAGCAGCCGAAAGCAACTTCACTTTGTGCACTTGTGCGCAGTCATGTTGGAACAGGAAGGGGTCATCCCCAAACTGTTCCCACAAAGTTAAGAGCATGAAATTGTCCTAAATGTCTTGGTATGCTGAAGCATTAAAAGTTCCTTTCACTGGAACTAAGGGGCTAAGCACAACCCCTGAAAAACAACACCTGAATTCAATGATTTGGAGGGGTGTCCCAAAACTTTTGGTAATATAGCATACCTTGCCAATTCACATAAGAAGGAATACAGAGGGTAGATAGAAGTACAAACCATTTATATTTTTTGAAGAAGGCTAATGCCTGATGAAAGCATATTTTCCTATAGAGTCAATATTTGTAGTATAAGAAGAAAAGAATCATTTCACATAGAACGCAATGTTTTAGTTTGTTGATGGTGGCATGGCTGGCCACTTTATATCATGGGATGCCCTCATGCTCGTGACATTCTGGCTCCCTCTTTTAGTTATGCAGTCACAGATATTCTTGGCAGAGCCCCTCCTTGTATTCTGTGCACAATGTAAATCCTTTGTTTGCTGTGAGGTTGCTGTGGATGGTACCACACGGATTCCCTGAAGATAAATGTGGATATTATCAGTTGCACAGCCTAATGTTTGCACTTGCTAAAAACTATGCTCAGGGTTCGTTCATTATACAGTGGATAGTCTAGTCAAGTCAAGTCAAGTCAAGTAGCTTTTATTGTCATTCCAACCTTATATAGCTGATGCAGTGCATAGTGAAATTAGACAACGTTTCTCCAGGATCATGGTGCTACATACAACAATAAAGTGCTACATAAGACAACACAGAGCTGTATGAAACAAAAAAAAACATGACTCTGATAATTATGCTGAAGATTTTTCCAAAACACTTAGCACTAAGCACTGCTTAGTTTGTGCTAACACCTAGCATTGCTTAGTTTCATTTTGAGTCTAGTTCCATTCAAAGTTTTTTCCTCATGTTGTCTCAGGAGGATTTTCTTTGCCACTGTTGTCTCTGGCTTGTCAACTAAAACCAATCTAAATCTTTTTCTATATCCAGGTATCTGTGAAACTGCTTTGTGACAATGTCCATTAATAAAAGTGTTATATAAATTGAATTGAACTAAATTCAATAGATTATTCAAAATAGTTTTCCTTTGTTTTGTCAGAGTCAAGAAAAAGTTTATTTTCAGCTTTTGACAAATGGACAACCACCATTTTTGGATAAAAAACTGTAGTAAATTTCAAGTACAGCATAGAAAAGCTCTTTATTAGAGCTTTAAATATTGTTTTCATATTACTGAGAAATATATCATCCATTTGATATTGGGGCATTGGTGGCTCAGTGGTAGGTTTCTGGCCTATCGTGTGGAAGGCCTGGGTTTGATTCCCAGCCACTGGATGCAGTGCCGGTCCCAAGCCTGGAAAAATGGGAGGGTTGCGTCAGGAAGGGCATCCGGCGTAAAACATTTGCCAAGTTGTTGTGCGGACCAGTTGGTCTGCTGTGGCAACCCCGAACAGGGAGCAGCCGAAAGCATATCATCCATTTGATGTCGTTTTGAAAAAATTATAAACTGCCATTTAGCACCAGCTCTAAAGTTTACTTATATAAAAAATATACTAAACTCAAACCAGCTACACAAATCTTTAACTAGATTCTGTACAGTGATTTATTAGGTTCTAGGATGGGCTATAGCTCGGTAGGGCTTGGCTTTTAAGACCACGCTGGCCAATCCACGCAGGTCAGGCAGTGGCTCCTCAGGGCTGGCTGGAAGAAACTGAAAGTCCCGTAGCAGATATCCAGTGAAGAGGAACATCTCCATTTTAGCTACAGACTCCCCGAGGCATAGCCGAGCACCCCCTCCAAAAGGTATCAGAGCCCGGAGACAGCTCCCATCTCCCTCCAAAAAGCGCTCTAAAATAAAGAACGGGCCCTATCACCATTATTAATTCCTGCTTTTTGTCTTTTCTGAAGTATAATATGCAATATAATGAGAGATTTGCTGTTAATATACCTGGTCTGAAGCTGTGTGGGTCAGGCCAAACCTCTGGATCATGATGAGCGCCAAATAAATTGGGGATAACAATGGTGTTTTTGGGGATGAAATATCCTGCAATGCTGTTGGGACAATCACACCTCATAAACTTCCTATGCCTTCTTATGTAACACTGCAGTCATATCTCTTGGATTAATCACATTACACTGTGTAAACTAGAACTAACTCCATATATACTGTTCATGAAGAAATTATGAATAAGACAAGAGTGTGTTCATGTGTTAGTTCCTTAAATGAAGTCTTGTCAGGTTTGTCCACAGGTTTGTCCAGGCTATGTTTTAAGTCATACAAATCGTTTTGAAAACTATAAAATCCTACTGCGACAAAGGAAATGTCAGGTAAAAAACTTTTATTTAACTCTTAGTATTGTATTTTATTATATTTTACACTGACTCACACGGACTAGATTATTTCAGTCCACTAACTTCTACTTCTACTCTATTGTTAACAAACCTTTCAATCTTAAATATGTCTTTAGAAGACGTGCACTATATGGTCAAATGTATGTGGACACCCACATCACACCTATGTGATTTTTGAATATACCACTCCAGATTTAGTCCTTCTTTGCTGTTATAATACCCTCCACTCTTCTCAGAAGGCTTTCAACTAGATTTTGGAGCGTGGCTGCAGGGATTTGTACTCATTCAATAATAAGAGTATTAGTGAGGTCAGGCAGTGAGGTTAGGTGAGGAGGCCTGGGGTACAGTCAGTGTTCCATGAAAATCTCAAAGATGTTCATTGGGGTTGACATCAGGGCTCTGTGTAGCCTAGGCAAACCTCACTTTGTGCACAAGGGAACTGTCACTTAGGAAAAGGTTTGGCCTAGACCCCATAGTGTCAAGGGAAATCTTAATGGTACATTATACAAAGACATCGTATACAATTGCATACTTCATGCTGTGATGGTCAAATATTTACATAATTTTGACCATATAGTTTATGTGAAGTAAGATCTCCTTTTCCTGTGTGCCACATTTCACATGCAGCCATTTTTTCTTTTGAACATTTATTTTATTGTCTATGTGTAAAAAAATAGTAATGAGCACCCAGATAGAATAAAATCATTATCTGTTTCTGTCTTCTGACGTTAACCTTTTCTATTAACACACCTATTAATTTCTGGTTACTAATTACAATTTATTTATTACAAATTAGAATAACCGATATTTCTCTGCATGTAATAAAAGAAACATGAAAACCATTACACCACTGTGACGTTCTCTAATATGGGTTATAAGTCATATACCTCCAAGTCTAACAGTGTGTCAGAACCTCTGACAGCATGTTCTGTTGTAATTCCAGTGTAGTTACCTGCTGTCTCTGATGGCTTTGTGTGGCACAGCAAGTGGAGCTACAGGTCTCAATCTCAGCACCTCATTAATGACAGCACACAGATAAGGCAGCCTGTGTCTGTCACTGTAGTGAGGATACTGACCCTTCAGCACACTCTGCAGCTCTTCATGTACTCTGTTCTGAACCTATAGTGAAATTAACATAGCAATCTGATCACTGCGGGTGGAGGTGGAATAATTTGACTGTAATAATAATAAGCAATCATTTTCACCCAGTGCTGCTTTGTGTGCCTTGGAGTAAATATGTTCTCAGTATTTTGTGTTATTACCTCTGGCCTATGTAAAAGAAAGGCAATGGTCCAGCTGAGCCAGGCGGCAGTCGTCTCTGTTCCCCCTATGAGCAGATCCACTGTAGTCATGTGGATATGACTGTCTGTAAGAGTCTGCAGGAGGGAAAAGGGCTTTTTATACTTGAAGCAGTTAACCCTGGGTCATTGTACACCCTAAGTAAATGGACTCTTTTTCATGTTACACACTGCTCATACTTTACCAGTGGCTACAATAAATCCTGAGTATTCATAATCTGATAATCATTCCTGTCTAGGGAACTAACCCAGCCACTGAGGGCTTAACTTTCAATGACAGTCCCAAACCTGGATAAAATAGGAGGGTTGTGTCAGGAAGGGCATCTGGCATGAAACCTGTGCCAAAATCGAATAAGTGGATCGAATGATCCTCTTTGGTGAACCCAAACAGGCAACCAAGGACAACATTCATATTCTGATAAAGTCACAATTATTACGTGCCTTAACTAAACATTAATTCATATTTATGTTTTTTATTTTAGATGTCAGGGTTCAAGCCGTAGCACTGCCAATCTGCTACCCTTGGGGCTCTTTGCTCTGACCCCAACCCCCAAGGATGGTATATACGAAGAAAGAATTTCACTGTGTAGTAATGTGTGATAAATAAAGGCTATTTAACTTAGGGTGTGTTTTATGTAGATATACAGTATACGTGGGTAAATTATGAAGGGTTTTATGTTTATGACATGTAAATGTCATAACCACCGGTGAGCAGGAGCTAACATCCACACAGCTGAAGTGGAATCATAAATTGTGTTTAAATCAGTCATTACAATACACTTTTTAAGAATAAGATCAAAATTTGTTCATCATGTCAGTGTTTGTACTCAAACCTGGACGTATTGTGTTAAGTTGAATAAGGGCCTATGTGTTTTAAAACTAACTAAAGTGACATGATGTCCTGCTGATGTACTGGAACCTAATATTCACTGTCTTCATGTATGCTTACCGTCTTGGGTACTTTTCCATGTGGTGAAGTAAGGTACTGTAGAAGTGGTGCTGCAAAATCTTTACTATCTTTCTTTTTCTGGAACAACATAAATAAGTTAGAATAATATGACTTGCACTGCATGGATTTGCTGTATGAAATATGTATAATATGTTTGTACCTTAAACTCATCTAAGTGGCCTCCAATGAGCTCATCTCTTCTAGCCACCTCTCTCATTAAACAAGTAAAGGGAACATTTGGTAACTTCTGGAAGGAAATAAATAGATCAGAGTTGCAGGGAAAAAAAAGACTGTGAGCTTTAGGGATTCAGTGAGGAATTGTGTGTTACTCTGAGCAGAGGGAAAGAGTCCAGAGCTGAGATCCACGGCGAACCCCACAGAGACACAATCTTATTCAGACAGTCATGCATCTCCTGAAGGCGTGCTGAGCTCTTCTCATACTGAGCAGTAGAAAGTGACTGGTTGGTAAGGACTGATATTGAAGTTGTCCTTAGTTTTCATATGAAAGCATGTGTTATAGTAGGAAAGGCAATGCACAGGTACTAACTGATTTTCCAAAGGCTAGCTTTGTGATGATGTTACTGGTAGCTACAGTGAAGTCTTCAGACAGGTCCATTGGCTTCTCGTTATAGTCCAGAAACACCTGATGAAGAGTAAAAAAACTGGATTCATTATATGGGGAAGACTTATGTAACTGTCACATGACTACCTACATCTACAACTACAACCAGGGCCTTTATTCCTCAGCACTGATGTTTAATATACATGTGCAAAAAACACACTTTACTTCATTTTGATAAATTTTATTAAACTAAAACAGATAACTAACATAACTAATGGCAGAAGGTCTCAAAGTGGTGATCATGAAGCACTAATTTCCCTGGAGGGACGAGGCAAACATGTTAACCTCTATGCCATGAGGGCTACTATTATTGATCTATTTTACAGTTTTTATAATTCTCTACTTTTATTAAATACTGTAAAAAATAAAAGGAAACATGCAAATGAAGCGTATAATTATTATTACTATTGTTATGATTGTTATTATTATTATTATTATTATTATTATTATTATTATTATTATTATTATTATTATTATTATTGCTGCTGTTTTTTTTATTCATTTATTTACACACAAATTCAACTCAGTTGTACTCTTTCGCCTGAATGTCATTTAAGTCCACACAAACCTGTCTGCATTCTGTACCTGTTTGAGGTATAATGCTTCCTTTTCTATAAGATGGTGAAGAGATCCAGTAACACAACGCTGCAAAGCACTATGGACCAGGCGTCTGTGGGACTTCCACTCCTCACTGTAATCACCCAGAGAGATGGAGTAGCCCCCACCTGACACTTTATCAGCTAAACCAAAAGCAGATAAAGAGATAGATGGTATATAAAAAGTATGTAAGTTTACATTTTAGCAGACATGATAGTAAACATACAGAATGCAAATTTATACATAGTGTATATAAGACCTTACCCGTGTATGAATGCGGTCTTCCTGCAAAGTCAGACCAATTTTTGACCAGAGCCTCATGAATAACTTTACTACTGTTCAGAATCACCATCGCTGCACAAAAAACACAGAAACAAGCATTATAACCAGCACTTTCTATATGTGAGCTTCGAATCTTTCACATAGTTACAGCTTTAAAGCTGTATGTCAAAGTTACAAAAGAAATAGGAGTTATTCACTGGTGCTTCCACAACGGAGACGGTAGATATTCCCATATCGATGAGCCAGTCCAGTCAGGTATAAGGGCAAATGATCTTGGCTAAGCTCGAACATGTTTCCCAGGAAGGGAAGAGAGGGAGGTCCAGGGAGCGAGGGAGAAAAGGAGCGAGGGAAAAGCTGAGAGAGGCGATGCAGAGGTTTTGACACAGTGGCTAGAGAAAATAAAAGAGAAATACTGTTACTTTATCACAGTTGTAATATAATAAATACATGTAACATTGTCTGATTGATCGGTGTGATAAAGCAAGAAAATCTACAGGATCATAGGTTTGGATAGTGAAGGGTAGCAAAACCTACAAATGAAACAATGCATTCACTTGAGCATGCCAGGCCCTGATGCTAAACTTTATAGATATTCAGTGACAAACATACTAAATGCAATTTTAAGGTTTATTATATCATTTGCATTAACATCTAATGAAAATTGTTATTATAGAATAACAATGTCAGACATTTCAAGATGATTAAACTTAAAAAAAAAAAAAAAAAACTTGAATAAAAAGTTCATCTGCTGCTTTTTAAAGAAGTCAACCTGAAAATGACATTTGTTTCAACTCACAAGTAGTCAAGACAATGAACTACTTTAAGTTTCATTTTTATCCAAGGTGGAAAGTTCAATATCCAAAATTTGTCAAGAGAAGAAATAAGTTCAGTTAAAGGGGATGTCATGCAATTAGATCATTACAATTTTTTAAAAACAGAAAAACCTTTTGTTTTTTTTAATCACTAGATGCTGCTTAAGTGTGGTGGCTGGAAGTAAGTTAAATTTCATATATTATGTCATAGTGCATGTACACTATATGGCCAAAAGTCTGTGGACACCTGACCATCACAACCATATACATTTACATTTATGGTATTTGTCAGATGCCCTTATCCAGAGAGAATATGTGAGTTTCCCATATGTAGTTCTTCCACAAGGTTTTGCAGCAGCGTTAGAAGCACACAATCGTATAAGATGTCTCTGTATGCTGCAGAATTACAATTTCTATTCAGTAGAACTAAGAGGCCTAAATGGTTCCAGCATGACAAAGATCCTGTGCCCAAAGTGAGGACCATGAGGACATGAACTTTTCCCTAAGTCTTCCTTGAAGACTGGAGGTTATCATAACAGCAAAGGGGAGACTAAATTCATAACAGGATAATCATTATAGTCATGTGACCACATTTGGCCATACAGTGTATCATAATCAATTTGTTTCATTTTTCAGAGAACACATATAAGCTGGTTTTACAGATCCATACTGTAAATCAGCTCCTGAACAAAACATCGATCATCTATACATTTGTGTATATGTTTTTTCCCCTTTTTACTAGTATCGCTGCATATTTTAGCTTCACACTATTTTAGCTTTCTTCCAGTCAACACCAAACACATCTGACCTGCAAAATCTACTTATTTTTTTTACTGAGGAATGTGCTTACCTTTAGACTGAATGCATCTTTTGACATCTTTGTTACTCTGTAGATTTCGCCGCCTTACAAGATAGCAGACCATCACTAAGAGAATAAACAGCAAGGCAGCTGTTCCTACACTTACTGTCACTGAATACATGGAGTGGTTTCTTTGTGTATTTGTGTCTGCGGGTCTAAAAAACTGCTCCTTTAATCATTTTTCTCCTCCATCATTTACACCAATCAGGGCTTTCTGTCCATCCTTTCTTAAATCAAGGTAAGGTAAATATTGGTTTGACCTTCAGCTCAGTGTCACTGCAAAGTAAAGGAAATGAATGACTCTTGGTGTTATCTGATTCATGTGGATAATGATATTTCCTAGGTTCATTTGAAATCTAGTAAGCTACATGTTAAATAAGGCCAATGACAGTGTACTCAGATTTAATGCTCACAGAGTATGAATGAACAGTGGAGTCTGAAAAAGGTACACTGGCTTTTTGTGGATATTCATGTGTAATGTTAACAGCCAAACTCATCATCCTGACGTATCACCCCAGGAGGTCCTGGCAAAAAAGGAAACCATTCATATGAAATAAAACAGGAATTCAGCATATATATCATTAATACAGTGCAGCATAGTTTTCGGTTTGAAAAAGGGAATGAAAGGTGTGCAGTGTGGGTGTGGGTTCCTGTCTATTGCCAAACCAAAAACCGAGCTTTAAGCCGCTGCTGTTAAACCAGACTGACCAAAGTGGCATGTTAGTAAACTTCTATATTGAAAATGGCTTCTTTGTTCAGCAGGGGGAACACATACTGCCTCTGTGAACATTTTTTTCTTCTCTTTAGTTCATGCTGTACCTTTTAAATATACTTAGCAAGAATTTTATATGGCGCTCTGTAAAATGTAGTTATTTACTAGCATCAGAGTTCCATTCAATTTTGTTTGTATTGTCAAAAAGAAGCTTATTCATATCAAGAATATTAAAATTCAGAATAAACGTGATCAAGTTTCACATTTTAATTTATATTTATCCAAAATCATGGGCAAACCAGAGGCAACAGTGTCAATAAAAAAAACTCCCGGAGATGATATGATAAAGAAACCTTAAGATGAATCAGACTCAAAAAGGAAGCCATCCTCTGTGTACTATTTATTAATCGTGCAACCAGGAGCTTTCGAGTATAAGCATAAGTATAAGTATAAGCATGAGTGTAAGTATCAGGGTAATTTCTAAATTCATTATAGTTTTAAATTAGGGTTGGCAGTAAAGTACTATAATCAAATTAATTATATTAAAAAAAAAAATTAAGTACTGTATTACATGTGCTACTTTATTTTCAATTACTCTACTCTTTACAGTTTTTTCAGTAATATAATTTATATGACTTTACAATAATGTACCAGCCTAGTGCATTTAATGTAAAGATGTTTGTAAATATACTTGCAAATATAATGACAGTAAAAACTAAATTACATAAAATTGAACTTTTTGCATTTATCCAAAAACACCTTACAACTGAGACAGTATATTCAAGTAGTTAAAGGTTAAGGGTCTTGCTCAAGGACCATAGCAGTTTGGTGTTGCTACGATTTGAATTCATGATCGTCTTATCTGTAGCGCAAACCCCTAACCACTGATTGAAGCACCTCCATAATTGAATGAACTTGTACTAAAAGCCAAATTTCTGTGCTGGAATAAACCATTTTTTAAAACTAGCATATAAAATGCACGTATAAAATGGTTTGTTTTGCATAAAATATTCACTAAAATAAAGGGCACAAAAAATGACCCACTAATATTTTTTAGATCTTGAAACAAAGAGAATCATTCTCACGTGTTAGATATCTCAATATATATTGCATTTTCTGGTGTATTACTGCAAACCAGTGCATTGTGCATTGACAAACTGGTCAATTATTTACAGTAAAAGTCTGTAAAATATAATAGAAATACTGTACATTCACAGCAATTCTTTTTTTTTTCACAGTGTATGTGTTGGTATTGGACAGAAAAATCCTTTCACAATGCCATGTTGCCGATATCTGCAATTTATTTGGTATTGTTACAAAACCTCTTTATAAAAAATTGGAGAAGAGAACGTTAGTCTGTAACCTTTACATCCAACAAAATGTAACAGTGCATTCATTTCAGTAGCGGTGTGAATCAGGAACAGTGTAAAGAACCCTTCGAATGTTTTGATAGCACATAATCCTTACTATACAGTCATGTGAAAGTAGATAATGCAGCACACACAGTATGTATCAATTACTATGGTTTGATTATTTATAAAATATTAGACATCTATCACAGTATGGGGTATAATAACTGCAAAAAGTAGCTATGCATCTCCTAAAGTTATGTACAGTGTGTACAGAATGTGAAGTGTTGAAGGTTGTACAGTGTATCTGCATGTAGCGGCTGCTCTTCACTTGATGTTCTAGCCTTGGGTGTTGGTGGTCACGTGGCTCAGAGAGGCAGGCCGAAGCCTCATCTCAGTGAAGGGGAGGGAGATGTCCTTGCCCTTCCAGTCAATCCACACCACTCCCTGATAAATACACACAATATATAGTGAATACACAGCTCATTCTTTTACTCTTAGTCACAACCACACCTGCTATATCTTGCCGGTTAATTGTATATTAAATACATTTTAATGTGCTAATTTAAAGTCTCTGAGCTGAGCACAAACTCTAAGCAACATTAAGCAGAATTTAGCAAAACTATGGAATTAATATGATGTTAACAGGTTGTGTACGATTTCTTAATAACCTGATTTGAAATTAGTGTGTAGTAATGCATCATGTAGTAAGTGAATGAAAATAAAAGGATGGTCCTTGAAAGTCTAATAAGCTTGTGACATCGGGTGTAAAATGAGGCTTCACTCTCACACAAAACCTCAGTTTACTGTATGTTTACATATTTTTATAATCCTATTTTTAAATGACAATAAAACAAAACATTTTATTACAATATATTAGACTTTTCCATTTTTTCCCCCATTGTCTGTACCGCTTATCCGAACTATTCTCGGGTCACGGGGAGCCTGTGCCTATCTTAGGTGTCATCAGTCATCAAGGCATGATACACCCTGGACGGAGTGCCAACCCATCGCAGGACACACACACACTCTCATTCACTCACGCAATCACACACTACGGACAATTTAGAGATGCCAATCAACCTACAATGCATGTCTTTGGACCGGGGGGAAGAAACCGGAGTACCCGGAGGAAACCCCAGAGGCACGGGGAGAACATGCAAACTCCACACACACATGGCGGAGGCGGGAATCAAACCCCCAACCCTGGAGGTGTGAGGCAAACTATTAGACTTTATGTCGAATTAAAAATATTTTACAGTTTGAGGTCTACAGTAGATACATACAATATGTAACTGCTATATTAAACACTAGTTCTTATAAAAAAATAAGTTGTACTGATTATATGAAATATTTTAACCTGTCTTCTGCTCATACAGTAATCAATATTAGAATTCTTGTGAAATAATTCATTTTAAGCTTGTTGTAATATATATCACGGTGTTATAAATAAACCATTATCTATAAAGACTGTGTAAGACATGAGTTTGATTAAATCAGATTTTCTGCTTTATACCTGGTCCTTGGAGAAAGTTGCATAAACACCATTGAGATTGGCTTTGTAACAGTTCTTGTACCACCAGCCTCCCATGTAATTCTTTGCACATTGGACGTTATTAATGCTGGGGTCCTTGTCCTTAGTTGAGAAAGGACAACCATTGTGGTATCTCATTGAATCCCCTGTAAACAGACGGAAAGTCTAAATGACACGACATCCCATATCCCTCACTCAATTATGTTTATATCCCATTCACAACACTCTCATTACCAGCTGTGCCAGAGTATCCAGACACATCAATGGTGTAGTGATTCACCTCCGACCCCACAGTGAAGTTGGAGTAGTGAGCGTAGGCCGTGTCATTTCCTAAACGCAAATCGATGTGCAGGCTCATTGGTTCCATGCTAGTCAGAGTGTGAAGGATGTCATTTCCTGAAATAGGACAATAATGATTTAAAAAAGGCAAGGAAAAGAAAGCAAGATTTATATAACCGTACCCAGCAGCTTACCAAGCCAGAATTCTGCACTTATATCTCCAAAGCCTTTGCTATAATCTTTCCATTCTCTGAAGAAATCAGTAGAGCCATCCAATCTCCTCTGGAATACCTAACAAATAATAATAAAAAACACACACCATTTTTTTATTCACTCTTGTAATTGAAAAATGCAAGGTGGTAAAGAAGGCAACACTATTCTTAAACAAACTTTTAAACAACACTGCATAGTCAAACCTACTGTCCAGCCTCCTCCATCAGTCTCCATATCACAGTACACCCTCACTGCCTCTCCATCTTTACCCTGAGGGTAAATCTCAGTCTCTCCTGACTTCTTCATGCCATTCACCTGCACCTGAGAGCATTCGGCTGGGTATGGGTAAGGCAATCGTGCTGTAGAACAAGGTAGATACCATGACAGACTTAGAGGAACCCTATAGGAAGGCATGGTTTACAGGAAAGGGTGAGCAGCTCACCTGTTGTAAATGCAGTGGAAACCACACTGATGTACTGCCCCTCACTTTCTCCATCTACTTTTACAGTGTAGTGAGAAGAAGCCACCAGATCAGTTAACTTGTACTGGGACACAGTTGGATTTAGAATCACCTCCTGTTCATGTAAGGAAGACAAGCTGTAACTAATGTGATTACATTACAGCATTCAAAAGTACAAAAAGGTGCTCATTTGGTAAATGTAAATGTGACTGGAATGTAGAAGTGAGGGCCTACATTTATTTTAAAGAGACAATACAGAGCAAAAATACAAGAACTATGGTATAAGGGTTATATCCAAAAGTTAGTGGACACCTGAGCATCACACTCTTATGTGGTTCTTTCCCAAACTTTTACACAAAGTTGGAAGAATACAGTTGTATAGAATGTATCTGTCTCCTGCAGCGTTACAATTACCCATCACTGGAACTAAGAGGCTTCATGAAGAAATGGTTTGCCAAAGTTGGTTTAGAAGAATTTGAGTGACCTGTACAGAGCTTTGACCTCAACCCCACTAAACACCTTTGGTTTGAGTTGGAACACAGACTGCACTCCTGGCCTCCTCAGCTGGCATCACTACCTGGCCTCACTAATGCTCTTGTGGCTGAATGAGCACAAATCCCCACAGGTATGCTCCAAAATCTAGTGGAAAGCCTTCTCAGAAGAGTGGAGGTTATTTTCACAGGAAAAGGGGATAAATCTGGAATGGGAATGTTCTAAAAGTGGGTTATGGGTTTGATGGTCAGGTAGGGTTTTTGTCAAATATACTTCCTGCATAATTACCTTAAACTCTTCTCCAAACTGGTATGTGAGCCTATAGCTTCTGAAAGATAAGTGAGTGCTCTTCCATGAAATAACAGCTGAGTTCCAAGTGACTTCATTGGGTGTCACTAGCTGCAGCTTTACTCCTGGAAAAAAACATTCAAATACATAATAACACACAACTCTATTAACTAAAATGGCAGAAGAAAAGAATTGCTGTAGCGGGGATGCAAAGACATTCAGAGTTTTTTAAGATCCACATTTTTGGAACTAGTGTTCCTTTAATTGTTGGAACTTTCAACTATACCAAGATTACAGCAAAGTGTATCTGATGTTTACTAAACTGACTTTTCAACGGTCTGTGGATGATAGCTAATTATTTTAATGTTCTGCCTTACCACTTTTTGTTGTAAAGGTTGTGGAAACAGAGCCACTCTGGAGACTGTTGATCTGGCTTATGATCTTTACTGCATAGAGGGTAGATCTGTGTAGACCTCTGAGCTGGTGCTGCACAGAAGTGCCAGATAACATCACTGTCACTGTCACATTAGGAGCTGTGAAATGAGAAATATACTTAATTAGATAAGGATATGAAAGCTCATCATCAGACAGCTCAAAACGGCAAAGATTAACTCATCTTACATCTTGTTGATCCATAAGTGAGGATATAATGATCGACTTTGGCTTGAGCAGGCTTCCATACTAACAGTGCTTTACTGTCTGTGATGTTCACAGCCTGGAGGTCAGTGGGGGAGTCAGGTACTAGACAGGACAAATGGATGATTAAAAAAATGACCCTCTGACATTCCAGTTATGCTGAGGTATATCTGTAATTCTACCTGTAACAACCGAGGCTGTTGTGGCTTCACTCTCTGTTGCTCCCATAACGGACCTGACACTTATTTCATACCGGGAACCAACAGACAGTTTGGAAATGAGAACATGGGACAACTGTGAGTCAACAGACATGGATCCTGTCACCCCTGAAAAGTAAAAGTATGCCCCATGTTATAATCAAAAGCATTTATACGCATAGTGTAGAGTAAATGTTATAACCTTATACATTACCATTTGCAGAATTGGTGTATGTTACTTTGAATCCTGTTACTGTGCTTTTAGGTTTGGTCCAGGACAAAATGAGAGATGTTTCTGTAATGTTGCTGAACAGCAGTTCTGATGGTGGTTCAGGTCCTGGGGAAGGACATAGAAAAACATTTTCATTCATTCATTCATTCATTCATTCATTCATTCATTCATTCATTCATTGAGAACAGAGTGCATCTGGAGTCTATCCCATGAAGAATAAATTAAATAAATCAACATGCAAATCTTAAATGTATCACCCAATTTGTGTAGGAATTTTCTGTATTGCTTATACTACACAGGGTTGCAGGAAACCTGGAGCCTATCCCAGTCCATTGCAGGGCTCAATCGCACACACACTCATGCACCACGGACAATTTAAAGATGCCAATCAGCCTACAACACGTCTTTAGACTAGGGGGATGACCTGACTAAGCACCAAGAGGAAACCCCCAAAGCACGGAGAGCGCCTGAAAACTCCAATCACAGCAGGGATCCAACCCCCAGCACCAGAGGTACGAGGCAAATGTGGTAACCACTAATGTGTAGTGTAATGAAATCATAATCCTTAAATACTAATTGTATATGTGTAACCTAGATGCTAAATGCTAGTTCTTCATATGCTACTTGCCCATTTTGCATCAGCTAGAAAGGTCAGTATGAGTTCCTCAAGACGCAAACAAAGAGGTTTAAACATGGTGTTCAAATTAGAATTGAAATTTTTGTCTGTTTTTGTTGATTTGAGTCATTTCAGTTTTTTTAGTTAAATGATTCTTTTTGATTGGTTCACCAGTAAATTCAATTTTATATTGCTGCATTAAATGTTTCCTTATATTTCTCTCTGAATGACTCCAAAATAATAATAATAGTAATAATAATAATAATAATAATAATAATAATAATAATAATAATAATAATAATTTTTGTTGTTCTTCTACTTGAAATAATAATTACAATGCAATAATAATTCCATTGCTTGTATAAAACATTATAAATTAACAATCTTTTATAATGCACTAATTTCAGGTCTATTTAAGAGATATTCACATTGAGTAGGATTAAAAATTAGCTGTTTTCTGAGGTGTAGAAGTGAAAGCATGTTTATTTACCTGTAGAGACAAACAAACGGTGAACTTTGGAGCGTACGTGAGGCCCGGAGCTGAACAAGGACACCGAGTACTTTCTCTGTGGTCGAAGATTCTTGAAATGATAGGAGCGAGCACTTCCAGCAAGAACCTGTGAGAACTTCTCAGCACTCTTTCTGTCCGCTTTTCCAGTGTAAACTTTAGCTGAGGTTCCATTTGAACTAATGAACTCATCTGCTTTTAGATCACCATTTTGGCTTTTCTCAGCTTCCTCTGCATCATCCTCACTGTTTCTTCCTGACCAAACCTCTCTCCTAGTTACTGTGAAATTCCTGAATACTCCTTGAGGAGCTTGCCATGTGATAACAAACCCTGTGGCAGTTATGTTGTGAACCTCAACTGGTCCGATGTCAATGAGTTTTGTTGTCCTCTCAACATGAATTTTAGGAATTGTGATGTTTTTAATATCGTTGTTTACTTTGCCCTTGCTAGAAGAATCTTCTTTGGGACTGTGTTGCAAACTCTTATCTTTTTCACTGGTGGGGGTTACATTTACATTTACTTTCTCTTCTGTTACAGACAGGATTTTTGTCACAACTGTCGTCTCATCACCTTGTAGAAACTTCTTGCTTTTCTCATTGGCCTTTTTTTCATTTACGCTATCGACCTTTTCCCTTTGAGGTGATCCATCTTTAATAAGTGTGACATTGTCCTTTTTAATGACAGTAGTCACATTAAACTTTTTTCCCAGTCTCGATTTCTTTTCAGCCATAACATCTTTAAGAACATTTGTCACATTGCTCTGTAGTAACTTTTTGTCCTTCTCCATCGACATTGTTACACTGAGATGTAGGTTGTCTTGCTTTGTCTTTTTAGATGAATCATCTTTAAGAAGCGTAACATTGCCCTGGTGCAGCTTACTGTCCTGTTCAGTAGAAGCAGTTATGTTTCCATGTTTCTGTACAGGTTTTGGTTTATTTCCCTGTGTAACCATAACAACTTTTGCCCCGCTCCCTGTTTCTGACTTCTTCCCTTTCTCAGTGGAAGTTGTAACATTTTTCATTCCAGATGTTTTTTCTTTAAGAGGTGTGACATTTCTCTGGCTCTTTCTGTCTTTTTCAGTAGCGTTAGTTATATTTAGATGCTTGTCTATTTTTGTCTTTCCTAGTGATGCTTCTTTAAGAGGCGTGATATTGCCCTCGTTTTGCTTCTTGTCCTTTTCAGTGGAAGCAGTCACATTTACATGTGTTTCCCCTTTTTGGTTTCCAGATGTTGTTTTTTTGTTTGTTGTTATCTCATCGTCCTCTGGTAACTTCCTGTCTACTTTTCTCTTCCCTGATAATTTGTCCTTAGGCAAGTTGTTACTTTGAGGCAACTTCCTGTCTTTTTCGATGGAAGTAGTCACAACTGAAAGTTTCTTTTCAGATGATCCTTCATTAGGTTGTGTGATGTTGCCCTGGCTTGGCTTTTTGTCTATTTCAGTGGAAAAATGAACATATGAGAGTTTTTCCACCCGTTTCTTTTCAGTCGATCCTTCTTTTAAAAGTGTAACACTCTCCTTGGTTGACTTTTTGTCTGTCTTAATGGATGTAGTTGCATTTAGATGTTTTTCGAACACATTCTTTCCATGGCCTTTGTGTTGCTTCTTATCTCCTCCTTTTAACTCTTCTGTTGCATTTGCCTGCATCTCCACCTTCTGAGTCACAGATGCTCCTCCTTTAAGAATCTTCGTAACACTGGTCTGGGGTGGCTTTTTGTCATTTTCTGAAGTCACATTAGACAAAGACGGTTTCCCATACCTTGAAATTGTTTGAACAGTTTCATTTGCAGTCAGTTTTGGGACTGTTGGCAATTTCTTATCAGTGCTTTGAGTTACATTGTGGTTCTGAGGCATATGTTTGTTCACTGGAACTTTTTTGAAAGTTGCTGGACCTCTTGCTTGATCTTGATGCCTTTCCTCTTTGTTGTTTGTACTGATTATTGTTTTGTTATCTTTTGATGATGTCTCTGTGACAGTGTTACTATCAGAAGACACCTCATTTTTCTTGCCAGCGCCTTTGAGAGTGAAAATTGCACTTGCCATTAAAAGTATACAACTTTCTGAAAACTACATGTCTGTTTAAATATCATGTGTCTCACCTTTGCTGCAGTCAATGCCAGTGTAACCAGGCTGACACACACATTTTCCGTTGACACACTTTCCATTCTTGTTGCAGTTATTCGGGCACTGTACTTCAGAGCAGAGGGTGCCTATACACAGGGGCAAAAATTCTGTCATTTGAGTGCAGGAGATTTATTCATACTTCATTTGAATGACACTATCCACTAATTATATTTTAACTTTAATCATTTAGCATAATTTGCTTGTATAACAGCACCTAATTACTAATCAGCTTGAGTGTCTGGGACTTTCTTTAAAGACTTTCTTTTTCTATTTATGCTGTAAACTTAATTACACAATAATGTTATACGTTTGCACATCAAAGTATCATTCTGTCTACATTACTTATTAACTTTTACCCTTATCTGCCAAATAATGATGCATTGGACCTCCTTCTACATGTTTATGACACTGCTACTAAAATACTGTGACATGCATTCAAGTGGTGCATATGAATTTTAAACTTGAATCTTACACTTTTGCTTTAAAGCTGACATTTCCTTTTCCAGTATCTCTACTCGGTCCTTCAGTGTAGCCATCTCAGCCTCACAGACTCCAGTGCAAGAACCCGGCACCAGGTTGATGTGGTGCGTCATCACCAGAGGAGAACCTGGCTTCAGACTCAGCTCTGTTTCCTGTGCTTTGCTGCTGTTGACCACGTCTTTCTGAGGCTCCTTCTGAATGCAGCCTTCAGTGATGACAATTTTGATGGGCGTGCTTGAGGGAGGCTTGTCTTTGGAGGGTTTCTTAACACTAGGAGTCTCAGGAGGCATTGTCGTAGAGACCAGGGTCTGACTGACATTACTGGTTTTTGAGGCAGAAGAAAGGGCCGGGGTTTTTGGTTTGATATTATGTGTTTTGAGAGTATGAGGTGCTGTTTTAGTGGAATTTTTCCTATCGCCTACTGAGGCTTGATGAGTAGGAAAAGGGATTAGTAAGAAGAGGAAAACCAGGAAGATAAGCATAATGACTGGACGACAGGAAAACAGTCAATGCTTTGGGTAGAGGTTGAAAATCTCCTTTAATAATACAGATGTAGAAGACTGAAATCCTGGTACTGGTTTATAAATTGCTGCCCAAATCTTACGTATTAACTGAAAAAGAAAGACCATACAAGCAGTAAAGTGTTTTATCAAAATATATATCTATACTCATAGAACATATTGAATCTTACATGTGCTGCCACATCATCCATCATCCAAAAAATAAAGAAATAAATAAATGTTGAAAAAAGTATGATTTATGAGTTTATATAGCCAAACCCAAACCCAAGAATGTACTTTTCATACCACGCAAAGTTTAGATGTGTACAGAAGATACGAATGAGCTCAATATTCAATATTTATCAAGAAAAAACCTGCCAACAGGACTGTATATTTAACAGAGGTACACTGTGTATTCAGGCTGTGAAGGAGGCCACTGTCTTTGGCTTGACTCTTATATAATATCTGGAATACTGAACATTCCCAACTGCAAAAACAGTTGAGTTACAGATAACTCTTCCTCCTCCAAAATAAATAAATAAAATAAAACGAGGGTTTAACATAGTCAAGTTTCAAAAAAAGCTACTCTGGTTTTAAAGGTCAAATTTCCAGTTTATCCTTTAATATTACACCAGTATTTTATACACTTTTTGATGAATAGGCTGTCACCAATTTGCTTTTGGTATGTGATATGAAAATAGATTAAAACACTGTAAAGTCACTGAGTGCACAATATACTACACATTTTCATTCTTTCACTTATTCAATCTTAAACTTTTAAAGTATCATGTATATTTTCTGTCTTGTAAAACAATTTTAAATCCATTGCAGCAGCTACACAATGAACATGCATTGAAGATTAGAAGCAGTATTATTATAGAAACTCACTTGAACTCTAACTTGAACAGCTATTGTGTGACTCCCTCCATCTGCTTTGAGAACCTCCAATGATGAGATGCTAGAAGGAAGAAAGATTGCACGAGACACACCACTACCTGAGGAGCGAGGCAACCAAACCTATGTACTTAAATGCAACACCCAAATTCTCCGCCTCTCACCTGATTTACAGTAAGTATGTTCTATTAAGCTGCAAGATAAACACACAGTCCTATATTTATATGATATATATATATATATATATATATATATATATATATATATATATAAAAAAATTTATATATATATATATATATATATATATATATATATATATATATATATATATATATTATATATATATATATATATATATATATATATATTTATATATCCTTTATGCTGCCAGAATGGAAATATGATTATAGACATTTTAATAGTTTTAAACAAATCAATTTTTTTTATGCTGCCCAAAGTTGATTTTAAATTTGATTCAGAACAATGTTTTTGTTTGATGTGAAACTGATATTTTTCCCTGTTGGGTTTTTGGGGTAATTTTTTTTTTAACCACCTGTGTTTTAGTGGTTGAAGATATTGGGACAATCCCTGAAAGCAGAAATTGGTTTGATATCACCATTTACTTAGAAGATAGAAATGCTTGTGTGAAAATACTTCTTCTTATTTTTTTGTTTTTTTGGAACCTTTTCTTTGACAATATTGCACCTAGTAGGCTGGGGAAAACATACTTATAAAAACCTGGAAAACAAATTCTTAAAGTCCCGGGTGTCTACTTTCATATGAACTATTAAGCATCACTGTGGAGAAGAAAATCAATGCTGAACATGTGCACACAAAAACAGACCTCTGGTAAAAAATGTTAAGGTCATATGGTAACTAAACATGTTACAGATACTAAGCACATCAAATAAACATAAATTCAAGCATATACCCATACCGACACAGACTCATTGGCCTCATACACCTATTATTTCACTGCAGATATATAAATCTCACCCATATAGGATATGTAGAGTACTTTTCCTCCTGTATGTTACAGTGTTAGGATTTTTCTCCCCTTTCCACTGGAACATAAAGAGGGCTTGTTGCTACCCCCAGCTGCATCATGATGGGTGGTCTGTTCTCAACAGTATTCATACCCAGACCTACTTCACAGGATGTCCCATCAGACCAGTGTTAGTTCCTCGGTGTGTTTGAGCTGACCTTTGCCTTTTTCACTAGGGCTAGTTCCTGGGCTTGATGCAGTTATGAGTGTACACAGCCATGTGCAAGCTCATCAAATGCAATTTTACAGATAAATGAGGTAAAGATCAGAATTTCTTAAGATGTGAAGTGAGAACACAGACTGGATTTATTTACTGAGCAACATCTCTGCTGATAGACTGATTAAACATGAGCATATTCCACTACTCTGCTATATAGTGAGGGGATAAAAATGAAAATGTGCCAAGTGAGCAATTTTTTTATTTATGTTTGGATGTACACCAATCAGCCATAACATTAAAAACATCTGCCTAATATTGTATAGGTCTCTGGAGGTATTTTGTGTAGACCTCTAAAGGTGTGCTGTGATATCTGACACCAAGACTTTAGCAGCAGATCCTTTAAGTCCTATAAGCTGGAGGTGGGGCCTCCATGGATCAGACTTGTGTGTCCAGCACATCCCACAGTTGCTCAATCATATTGAGATTTGGAGAATTTGGAGATTTGGAGGCCAGGTCAACACCTTGAACTGTTTGTCATGTTCCTGGAGCCGTTACTGAACAATTTTTGCAGCGTATCAGGTTTTGGCATCTCTGTTTTGGTTTAGATGCACTGACCTTACTTCCATACTCTGAGGTTACTGTATTTGGGAAGAACATTTTCAGCCCACACTGAAAAGTCTCACATAAAAAGTCATATAAAATGATTCTTTTCTTCTATACAACTGATAATATATGCATTTCAAAATCTTATTCATATTTGCATTTATTGGTGCAAAAGTAACAAGTAGTTTAATGGTGATAGAAAGACAAGGCAGCCATTCATTTGGTCCGGATTGAAGTTATGGCCAAAGCCCCCGGTTGCTTACATTGGACTGGCCTTCAGAGATTAAAATAATATTAGTGCATAAAGCTTGGTTTGTTCATGTTCCCCTTCAGCCGTCAGCCTTCTGCTGAATCTCCTGACCTTCACCCATTACCTTCCCATTACCCTTCACCCATTACCTTTTCCTTCCTGATTGTGCTTCCTCTCCTCCTCTCTCACTGCTCTCTATACTTTCTGCTCCACATGAAAGCATTCACTCCGCCTTTCCCAGCAGGGTTACACTGAATCACTCACTCGTTTTATTTAAGCAACTGATTTCTCATAGCATTTGAAGAGCATTTGAAGAATAAGTGTTTGCAGTTTTGGGTTTGAATGTGGCTCTGTCCTGCCCTTTTCAGACAGTTTAGAGTTTACCTGAGCACAAAGGCTCCTCTGACATACCTCATGATGAAGGTAGAGGGTGGGCAAACCTCTACAAAATAAACAGGAGAATTGGCAGGAAAAATGAATCACCCCACTTGGAACTGTTGAGCGAGGCCCGATCACTGGGCGGGCATAAAATGGAAGGGTTTGTACAAATGAAAGAGCTGGCCAAATGAATAAGTGTGGGGATATGCCAACATAAGCGTGTGCTATCATGTGGTCACCTGTGTGTGGTTAGTGGTTTCTGACTTTTTAATCATTTTGCTGAAGTTTGATGGAAGGTTTATTTCTCATCTTGAAACCTTTTTAGTTGTGTGTTGCATTAACTCTTAAGTTGACATACACGTTGCTTTTAGGTTAATTGTTTTAATTTGGAGGAATATGTTACACTTTTTAAGGAGCAAATGCTTTGCACATACAGTACATGTGTAAATAAACAGTCGAGGAAACTTCAGAATGATTTCTAAGATAATATATGACTTGTTGCAAAAGCTAGCAAAATTTCCAGTAGTAAAGATACAAAAATAGCAAGATGACATTAAAGATGGCACTAAAAGCACATTAAAAGTAAATTGAGTAGTATATACATTTGCCTAAACAGTGTACATACTAAGAACAATTAGGAATAATTATTTCTGTTGCTGATTGTAGAAAATAATTAAAGATTCCAAACCTGTGACACTACAAAGCTTTCCTTTTGATAACCAGTGAAGTAACAATATTCAGAAGTCAAATTTGTCAGGAGAGAGTAAAGTGAATTCTATGCTACTCTTTCTGTCCAGTCAGAGTGTGGTCACTTCTAGACTTCTACATTTTGGAGCAGAATCTCAGTGACAGAACCCAGATGGTCCCTAATGTGCAATCAATTTGTACTACTGTTATTCCATTCAGGTGCACTTATTCTACCCTAATGTTGTCATTGATTGACTAGATTACTGGGAGCAGCCCTTAACTTGGTATTCTTGTCGGAAATCTGTAAATCCCTTGCAGTATGAGCGCATCTGTGATGCTTTGCATTTATTCTTGGTCGGCTTCGGCTCCACCCAAGTATTTGAATCCAAAAGGTAAACCATTCTGTAAGAGACGGGGCATGTATGAGGTTTATAATTTTACATTTTGAATTGTAGCATAGCATTTAGCACTACACACAAAAGAAAATAAAAATACTGCAAAATATTTAGAACAGTTGTCATCTAGTACACATGATTCAACACAAAAGTGCAAGATAACTGGACACTCACTGTCCACTGATGTCAGTGGTCAAGCCATCTCGGCCCATGATGAGGTAAGTCTCCCCTACTTTCAGCTGACTCTTACAATGTTTCCGCTTGGCGAAAATACGATTATCATCGTTAGCCACATTAACATCTCCCTCTAAGAGATTTGAAACAAGAAGTCAACAGTACTGAAATTGGCAAACCAAAATCCAGGAGACCAGGATAACGTGTATACTGAGCATCTAAAAAGTCTTATTTTATAAAGACTTACTGAATTTGAGGACCTCGGTCACAATGGTGTGGTAAAAGATAAATGATTGTTTATCCTCCATAGAAATCACATTCACCATGAAGCCTGCAACACAACCATTAACAATTACAACACACAAAGTAGGAGCTGTTTGGCTGTTCTCTGTAGACCACAGAGATTGTTCTAGCAAATTTTTCCTTCCTATCAAGGCTTTGCGGGCAAAAATCCAGTTTTCGGTTGCCATGTTTCATTTCAAATACAGTTGTATGAATCATTCTGGGGGAAAAAACCCAACACACTACATACAGAAAAGCAAATGTGCATAGATTTAACCGCCAAGGTTTCAACCAATGAGCTAATTCCTGAAAAATATGTTATTTTAATTTTCCACACATTCACCAAAGTAAAACCAATTTCCATTTTAAATTTTAGCCAACTAGAAAAACTTCCCACATTAAAATGAAAACATAAAAGATACAAAGATAAAAGATCACAATTTCTAAGTAGATAAAAATCTAAAAACAATGGGGTTAAATATTTTGCCCAACAGATGACAACAGAATTAGAGCTCTAGTAGTTTTTTTTTTTTTTTTTTTTTTTTTTTTAACAAAGTACAAACCATAATCAGCTACAGGCTGGTAGCAAACATGCTTGAAGCGGTCATCTTTTTGGATACTTAATTTTGGTGGAGAAATTTCTTTTTCTTTGAAACAAGCCCCTGCAAACAAATTAAAACTCATAAGTTATCAGTAACTGTAACGTTTGTTTAGATCACATTAAATAATAGTTTTGATATGAATTAATATCTGCTGAAAATATTTGGCAGCTAAAAAAGTTTTATATATATTTTAAGTTAATTATATCATTTTTGATACATTAAATAATTTTAAGTTAAAAAAAAAAAACAGAAGCTCAAGGCCTACTTTCAGCACACTGGCACACTTCATTCACACACAGAGTAGACACCATCTTGCTCCTTTTTGGGGCACCATAGAACACCGTGCATCTTCTTTCTGTGGAAGTGAGTGGGAATTAGAGTTTATAGACAGTATGTTATAATTACAATGTGAAAAACTCACTCTTCAGTCAGTAGGTTATGACTCAAATGTCAATGGAAACAAATCAAAGAGGTAAATTATTTTTTCCACTGAGATGTACAATGAACTCTGTGGAGATGTCATATTAACTACAGTAAAATGAAAAACCAGCAAAAGTTCCTACCTGGTTCATAATAGTCATAGAATGTAGCAGGAGCAGGCTGCAGTAAGCCTATTGGAACCCTTTGTACAGCTCCAAATGTAATACATTCTTTACCGCTATATATCTGTAGATAGAGGCCACAGGGTTAGTTAGCTGCTGTGTGTGTGTGTGTGTGTGTGTGTGTATTGGCTTATTTGTCTCACCTCATTAAAATATAACAGGACCCTTCCATTTGCAAACTCGTAGTGAGAGATGAATGGGGCTTCTACATTTTTTAACTGTTTTAAAATGGTGAGATAAGGTTAGGTAAATATAACATATAAAAAAATATTCATTATTCTCAATCAGTGAACATGGATCAGCTAAACCATGTAAAATTATAATATACAGATCCAATGCTACCACTCACCAGATCCAGATCCTCGGTGTCTGGCTCGAAGCCACTGAGTAATGTGATATCAGCAATAGCCATGCCTGTGAGATTCCGCTCCATGGAGAGACTGCAGTTAAAGAGACACACTGGAACTGTTATTCTGCAAGTCTTGAGATCACAACCCTTTAATGTCTACATGCATTAGGGATACAAATCCGCTGAGCTTCAGGGAACAAAATGATGCAGTGAAACAGAGTAGCGAGTTTTCCTGACCTGACACACACATTGTACACTATTTTTTCAGAGTTCTGGCTCGACTCGGTGTCACGTCTGCGTCTGGTGCGAGCATCAAACCACTCGATGGCCGAGCGAGGGAAATCTTCCTCCTCCTTCCTTTCCGCCTCATAATTATAACTGTAGTCATAGTCATAGTTGGCTGTTACTCGAGCTGCAAAAAATAACATTTGTTTATTAAAGAATTGAAATATCCTTTCTGTAAAGATTTCATTCATTTCCAACACTGCAGGTCTTCTTGAGTAAAGTGCCAATAATTCATGGAGGAAGAAGAAGAAAAGAAGATGCCGTGGAGTATATATATACAGTCATGTGAAAAAATTAGGACACTCCATGAAAGCCTGTGTTTTTATTGACATAGCTAAACATATGAGCATTTGATCTTCATTTTAACAATGTTGAAAGATTCAAGTAATATAACTAAACAAATAAAACCAAAGAAAAGTCTTTTTTAAATGATCTGTAAATTTGTAAAAATGTAATTTTAAAAAATCCAAATTCTTGTGAGGAAAAAGTAAGGACACTTCACAATTATTTGTACTTAAAATGGATAAAATGGCCTACAGGTGTATCACATCAGGTGTAAATTATCAGAACATTGTTACAGAGCATTTTGAAGGAGGCTTGTCTTATTTAAACCTCAGACATTTAGCTTGGTTTGCTCTTAATTGTTGAAGTGAGAAATATCACCATGTTGAGATCCAAAGAGCTCTCTGAGGCCTTCAGAAAGAAGATTGTTGATGCTTATGAGTCTGGTAAGGGATATAAAAAGAGCTCAGAAGAATTTGTAATCAGCCATTCCACTGTCCAGAAAATCATTTACAAATAGAGAACATTTAAAACAACTGCCAACATTGCCAGGTCAGGCCATCCAAGCAAATTCACCCCAAGAGCGGACCACAAGATTCTTAAAGACGTCTCCAAAAACCCTGAAATATCATCATGGGACCTACAACAAGCTTTTTCTACAGTTTATGCCAAAGTGCATGAATCTACAATCAGAAAGAGACTACACAACTTTAATTATTATGGGAAGTCTGCAAGAAGGAAACATTTGGTGTCTAAAAAAGCATGAGGGCAAGACTGAAGTTTCCCAAAGAACACAGAGACAAAGGCCAGGACTTCTATAATAATGTGCTTCGGACAGATGAAAATTGATTTATTTGGACACTATAATAGGGCATGTTTGGTGTAAACCAAATACAGGATTTCAGCAAATGAACTTCATACCAACTATGAAACATGGAGGTGGAAGTGTTATGGTTTGAGGATGCTTTGCTGCAGCAGGACCTGGCCAGCTCACCATCATAGAATCCATTATGAAGTCTACATTGTATCAGAAGGTGCTTGAGGAACATGTGAGACTATCTGTCAAAAAATTGAAGCTAAAGTGGAACTGAACCTTGCAACATGACAATGACCCAAAACACACCAGTAAATCCACCAAGGACTGGCTGTAAAGTAAAAAGTAAAAAATAGATAATTCTGGCATGGCCAAGTCAAAGCCCAGTCTAAATCCTATTGAGATCCTGTGAGGTGATTTGAAGTGGACTGTGCATGCAATGTAATTTCAGTCAATGGGGGAAACACTAGCTATTAGGGCATAGAGTGTCAACTTTTTCCTCAGGTGAAATACTCATTTTTGTTGATTTCTTTTGTGTACTAAATAAAAACAAATTGATTTTTTGTTGTTTACATGCAATTACATCACTTTCATCTACAGGTACAAATGAAACAATGCTGACATTTCTTAATAAAGAACTGAATATTCAATGGGGTGTCCTACTTTTTTCACATGGCTGTATATATTATAGACTCCAGGTTCCCTGTGACTCAAAAGGATAAGTGATGTAGAGAAGGGAATTCAATAAAAAAAAACCCTCTTGTGTTACTTCCTTACTTTCATATTCTAATTTGCCGGTCACTGTCACAGTTATTGCCAATTGGCTACATTGGGAAAAAGTGTCTGGGACGTAGTAAGCCTTCACCACCTATTAAGAGCAATAGAAAGATCAGCTATATTAGCATCTGACTCTTTTCAGAAGTTTAGAGATGGAAGGTATTTGTTAATTTCTGCATTACCTTTACTTTCACTTGGCCTTTCCCTGAAAACTTTGCCTGGATGCTACTTCCCAGCAGTCTCTGAAACAAAGACAAGAAAATTGATGCCAAAGAACAAATCTGCTCCTGCTCTAAATGAACGCAGTGGATAATCATGATTGGTAAAATGTTGAATGCCTGAATAGCTTAAAATAGCCAAAATCTGCAATTTGACCACATTCTTGTGATGTGCTATTTCTGGTGAATGAATTAACCAGCAGGCCACAAAGCACAAGTCTGTATACCTGTAAATCTGTCTCCACTTTCTCGCCTTTCTTGTTTAAGGCCAGATTTTCTTCTTCATTCCTCCTCAAACTGGTGAACTGCACTTTTACATCAAAATGCTCCTTGGGTAAACTTTTTGCAAACTCTGAGAGCGCTTCCAAGGCGATAATTGTATCCTGCAACAAAATAATTAAATTAGTTTGATTTCAATTAGTTTAAACTGAATTAATTAAATTAGTTCATTTCAGGGTAAAAGCCTGAGATTATGACCTCACTGACTCTGGCTCACCTGTGTGGATTTGAACCCGCCTTCATAGTTCTCTTGGGAGGCCAGGAAGCAGACAGCCATTTTTGCTTCTTCAAAATCTTTATGTTTTAAAGCAGCAAGAAGAGCATATGCGGTGGTCTCAACTGTAAGAGCCACTGCTGAGGGAACCAGATTTTGCTTTTTCTCATCTTGTAATCGCATGTCCTCATTATCCCGCCACACCTTACAGTCACCCTCTGAATGGAGAAAGATAGCAGAGGAAGATACAGAATGGATTTTTTTTTCATAGGTAATATGTTTTTTATTACATACAGCTGTGCTTGATATGTGCCACTTCCCAGCAAATGGATAAAACAAATAATTTGTTGTCATTACGTTATTTATTACCTTTTATTGCCATAGATTTAAGTCTGATCCAAGTTGACAAAGCCACCGGATTGTCTTCAAGACAGAGGGATAAGCAGTAGGTTGTAATAGCCAGAGAAAAGGGCCTTTGTAGTTCATCAATACGAAGAAGGAGATATCTAGTGGCCTTAGAGATGCTTTGGGTCTAAAAATCAGGCAAAGAAATGACTAATCAATTAATATGCTTCTGTACTGTCTATTATTTTAGAAAAAATCTGTTCTGTGATTTTTCTTAAAAACTTGATTTAACTACTGAGAACGTTACTGAAATATTGCACCCAGTATACTAAGTGTTACATATTAAATGCAACAATGCGATGTTAATATTTTGATTTTGAACAAATGATTAATTCTGTTGTTAGAGTGTCAGCTATCTGCATACACTGATACTGCATACACAGTGTTAATTACCACAGCATCAGCTTCCTGGTCCAGGAAAGGAAGGGAGCGTTTAAGAGCAATGGCTATGAAAGCGGTGAGGGAGGCATCTTGTTCAACACCCCCAATTCCACCCTGAAAAGAAAACAGCATAAACTCTGTGTTTTTGGCTATTAACAAACAGCTAAATTAACTCGTGATATCATGTGCAAGTCTTTTATCCTGTGGTGTAATAAGAAACCAATAATAAAAAAAAAAGGCAAAACATTTCCTGACCTGCATTTCTCTGTGAATGACTGGATTATGATCTATGAATGACCCGTCTTCATCCTGATGGGTGATAAGGTAATTGACTGAATTCCGAATTTCAAGTTGTGAGACGATCATTTTGTCTTCTGTTACTGCTAACTCACAATCGGCCACAAGAGATAACACCTTCACTACCAGGGCAGTTAGCCTAGAGGGAAGCAGTGGGAGATGAGCAGTTTTTATCTGTGTGACTATCTGTGTGTTCGTATACTGCAATTTAACATAATGAAATGCTGTTAGTCAATGACCTTTATGTGTGTAACATGGTTAGAGGAACTCTTACCAGTTACTGGTTGGATATGTTTTCCATGCTCCATATGATCCATCAGGCTTTTTGAATGTCAAAAGTCTATTGTAGGCTGTAAAAAATGATAAGCAATTAGGAACATACAGTGCTAATAAGAACTGAAACAGAACAACAAAAACAAACAAACAAACAAACATAGGGAGAGTATAATTCATTCATTCATTGTCTACCGCTTATCCGATCTATTCTCGGGTCACGGGGAGCCTGTGCCTATCTCAGGCGTCATTGGGCATCAAGGCAGGATACACCCTGGACAGAGTGCCAACCCATCGCAGGGCACACACACACTCTCATTCACTCACGCAATCACACACTACAGACAATTTAGAGATGCCAATTAACCTACAATGCATGTCTTTGGACTGGGGGAGGAAACCGGAGTACCGGGAGGAAACCCCCTCCTATAAGTATAAGTTTATCATATATATACAGTATAACTATGTTGCTGACTTAACAGTTAAGTAAATTATACTAATATTCTGAATCCTCTTTTTTTTCATTGTCATAATTTGAAAATACCACTGGTACATGGTTATAATGCTAAAGAAGCACTTTTATACTGTTACAATGCCAAAGAACCACTGTTAGTGTTACAAATACCAAAGCACCACTGTTACACTGTTCCAGTGCCCATGACGATTTTATATGAGAGTAATATGATAACTGTTACACTGCTACAATGCCAAAACACCACTGCTACCCTATTACAATGCCACTACACTAACAGAACACTGTTACACTGCCACATGACCACTAAAGAATGACACTATTAGAATGCCAAGGTAACATATTCTTCCTGATGGCTTCCATATAGCCATTATGATGTATACAAACCGAGATCACTTGAGAAATACCGCCCTCCTGTGGTAAATCATTCAGCCCAAAATTAGGCCAGTCATTTAGATAGATAGATAGATAGATAGATAGATAGATAGATAGATAGATAGATAGATAGATAGATAGATAGATAGATAGATAGATGCACACAGACGTAGCTATAAGATTTTATTTATACATATATATATATATATATATATATATATATATATATATATATATATATATATATATATATATATATATATATATATGTATACTGGACTATCAGTGCTAGGTCTATCAGTGCTAGTCTAACCTAATCTGCAATAGAAAAGAAAACAAGCTAATAGTTAAATACAGGCAGTTAATTTGAGCAAATTATCAAATGGAATTTATGCCTCCTAGGGAGTCAATGAACATTTTATTTGAGAATTTCATTTTATTAACCTAATTACATTAACATATTTAGAAGGTCACTGTAGATGATGAACTGGAATGATTCTACAATGGTAAACCTGACTGGATGCTAATCTGAAACCATTTAATAGATTTATATATTTCTAATAGCATATAGTTATTGGATGAGAGAAAGAGACATTTGCGATTTCTAACAAGTACTTTGTAATAAGGTGTAAATAAAAATGTTTTCTTTTGGAAATGTAATTAAATAAGAATCTAAATATTTAATTTATTTCAGTAATACTCATGTGAAATATAAAAATGCTGAATAATGCTTAAGTATAATAACGAAATACCTGGTACTGTTTCTTTTTCAGAAATATGTTGAAAGTTTTTTGTTTTTTGTTTTAATTTTCTTTGCTTTATGAATAGATTTGCATCGCTTATGTACAGTCTTGTAGTACAATGAATTTCACTGTAATTTATGTGCATGGGACTGAAAAAACTGCACACATCAAACAGAATATCTTATTTATATTTCACTAACTGAGGTAATCACTGGAAAGCAAACACTTTAGATCTGCCTTCCAAAGAGTAGTAATTCTTTCAAAATCTTTCTAAATTTAGTCCCTTTAAGTGATCAGTGCAGTGACTCTGTGTTTACCCTCATCTATGTTCTTCAGTGCATTGTCTCTCATCTCAGGTTCCAGGTCCAGCCATCCGTTGTGTGAATCCAGGTATCGGATGGCCAGAGCCGTGGGGGACATCCTGATCATAGTTTGTTCAGCACAACCATGAGGGGCTTTTATCAGATTCTTCACTGTGCCTGGATTAAGTAGGGGTGTGGCTGCTGCTACACCAAATACCTCATCTATTTATTATTCAGAGATGAGAGATAATTACAACAAACTTCTTATAATCTTCTTATCATTTTGCATAGGTAAAAAAAAAAGAAAAAAAGATTGCCATACCTTCAATTTTGACAAAGATATTGCCATCTGTGCCAGGAACTGTACCATTTGGAAGCGCTCCATCAATATTAAAGGATATATCACTTCTACCTGTGTAGAGAAATTTTTTATTTATCTTCGTTTGCATATGTATAATGTGCTATGCATCTGACTCGTAATTCAAGCAAGCTGTCTGGAATATACTCCAAGTTCATTTTCATGCATTTTAAAAACAGTACACGATGATGAGGCTGAAATAAAACCATATAAAAGAAACCATATTGAGTTACCATTCAGGTTAATTAATGTACTTTTCGCCTGCTCCTCACGGATTCCCTCATTCTGCAAAGTGAAGAAACAACATTATTTCTCTCACTTCATTAAATCAATCTACCAAATATCCAAACCATCTCCTCTTACCATCACCAACAGTATCTTCTGAATGGCATCCACACCACTATCAAATTCTTTGTCATAAAGTTGGATAGTGATAGGGATTTCACCCTCCATCAGAGGAACAGCAGAAAAGGTCACTGTCTCAGAGCTACCGCTGGCCAAACTGACATTCAGGTAGGAATCAGTGGATAAAGCCCCAGGTGAACACAGGCCTTCTACTTGTTTCATATGAACGGCAAGCTATATAGGAAAAAAAATTATATTCATGGCTGAAGCTGTGCAGAAATTGTGATATGTTAAATATCTAATTCTTTGTAAAACTGCTGTTTCATTGTATACTGGGTAGTTCTATACAGTAGTTACGTAAAACACCTGAACTGTATTGCAGTAGTTCATACTGAGCTATTTTCAAAGTTCAGTGACATAATGAGGATTTAATACTAAAATTGCAACCACAATACAACATCACATGGCCAAATGTATGTTTCTGGATGTAATTCTTGTTTAATTATACAGATGACATTGGAGGAGAAAGCAGCTTAATCTAACACACCATTTTACTCAGATACTGAATTGTTTTGGATAAATTCAAGGATTTGTTAAAAACAGAGGGATGGGGAACTTTAATTTTAATTTCTACATTAAAACAGTGACATTTTGACATTTCATGCACAAAATGCACTGTGTAAAATTCCCATACAGGCTAAAACTACAGAACATAGGCTGATTATGGAAATATACAAATAAAGTGAATTATCTGTGCATAAAATGATTTATCTGTTCTATTACAATGATATGCGTTCATGCACTTTGGCTAAAGAGCAGAAAGCAGTATGTGTGGTGAGGGTACAAATTTGTTATCATAATTATTTAAGACACAAACTATTGTCTAACTCAATCTCACAATCTCACCATTATGGCCATAATGACCTTTAGGACTGGTTCACTTAAAGTGATGAATACATAGAAATAATAGTTTAGCTACTGTTTATTTTCAACTTGTGTAGTAAACCTGGAGCACTTCAGCAATCGTCAGCTTTGTATCCCTGAACTCAGAGTGTAGTGAGCTGGTTATCAAACAGAAACTGGAAAAATACACTCTTCTGATTCCTTGATCCTGTTTCTATTTTTTCAGGCTTAAGGGCAAATGCTCTTGTTTAAGGAAAAGCCTAGATAAGGATTGAAAAACACTGTCTCAAATCCTCTACTGCAGAAAAATTAGCATTTACGTAACCCAGCATGGAATATGAAGAACTTTTGCAGTGTAAATACTGATGGTCTAGTGTTTTTTCTTTAACACACCTCTCTATCGTTCTTTCCATAATTGTAGATAACCACAACAATGGCCATTTGTTCATTCTTCCGGACAGAATATGGAAGTTGCAAAGAGATAAAGAGCTCCTTAAATGCCAGTATGTGAAGAGGCTTGGCCACACAAAAACCTGGATGTGATAAATAAGTGTAAGATTGTTAAACATCTCTGAAGATAATTCAATCATATCCATATAAAAGCACAAGTTTTAATGGTAATTCAATGAACCAGTTATAGACCATATGAAAATTCAGGTTACCATGATCAGGAGACAAACTGACAGCCTGTATCTCCCAGGTAGTGATGGTATCAGGGAGAATGATCTTTGTTCTAAAACAAACATCCGAAGACCAGTTAAACCAGAGTAAACCAGTGTGGCAAGAGAATGAAACAGAAATGTGTGTGTGTGTGTGTGTGTGTGTGTGTGTGTGTGTGTGTGTTCTCTACTTACGTAGCTTGACCATTCACTTTTAAAATGTCAAATGCAAAGCTGGGAGGGAAACTGTGGCGAATGTACTGGATATCGCTGTCAAAAAAGTTTTCAATATCATTGGCGCTAACAGCTGGTTGGTTGAGGTTGGAGATAATGTGAGGGAAGTTAAATCATCATGAGAAAGTTTATATTAGGTTACATTACAACAACATCATCAACACCAACAACAGGAACATTTGCTTCAATCCTGAACAAACAACACATTTCGAACAGAACATATTTTACATTACATTAACACTTCCAAGTTTAATTAAAATTGCATGTAAAAGTTAAGAAGTTTATATTAGATTGTAAGTTTTTAGTAGTTTTACATTAGGAAGTGAACAGCTTCCGATAAGAAACACATTAGAGTTAATAGCATTATTTCAAAACCATTTAATTCAATTGGCTTAGGCTCATACAATAAAAACCAAATAAAATTAAATTGATTATTACAGCCTTCATAGTAATTCATAATAATAACAAACAAACAAACAAGTGAATAAATCATGGGTTCCCAAACCTGTAGTTCAGGACCCCAGTTTCTTGGGTTGATTGATCAAGAGAACCTGAGTCTGCTCTTTTATTTCTTTCATTTATTTACATTTAAAATATTGAAGATGGATTTTACATGCTAATATTTAGGTATGTTTCTGAACATCACATTCAAACAAATTACACTTAAATTTAGATTAAATTGTGCTACCATAACCTTTTCCATCATTTCTTTAAATTGCTTTAAGAATTTGGATCAACCAACACACATACTGTACAAGCAGCACTAGACTGATGGCCTGCTATTTTGTTTATAAAAAGAAGTGTGTGTGTGTGTGTGTGTGTGTGTACATTAACTTAGTAATACTTACTTCTACCATGACTACCCATTTTTTCCTCCTGCCTCTTCTTTTTCCTCAGTTGGGTGGCAAAGTCGCAGCATTTCATGAAAGCCTCCACACATTCATTAGATGATTTCATTCTTTTCTTTCGGTCCTCACAGCTCAGCGGCATTGGGAGCAGAGTTAGGCCATGACGGCAACACTTCTGCAATTCTGCATCTGGAAACTCAGTTTCTTTTGGAGTCAAAAGTAGAAAGACACACGATTTAAGAATTTAATGGAGAAGCGACTTGCCGACACATACACTCCTGGAGCACTTCATTAGAAACACTTGTACATCTACTCCTTCATGCAGTTACCTAATCAGCCAATGTAGCAGCAGTGCTATGTATGACATGGACATGCTTGAACATGTAACTTTAAATCTTTAGATCTTTAAAGGGATTTATATTTATATCTTTATATTTGGTTTTAGAAGGATGCAGCCATGCTTTCTTACAATGTTGCAGGAAGGAGTAGCATTTACAAGCTAACTAACTCTGCTAGTTAGTGCAGAGTTAAGTCTACACACGTGCACAGATTTTACAAGGTCACAGTTTTGGAATGTGTAAAAAAAATACTTCAGTTTTTGTCAGTTGTTTTTTACTTTCCTGTCAAACATTTTTACCCACAATTTTTTTATGTGAAAAAACAAAAGAAAAAGAGAGAAAACAAGCATGCTACATTGTGTGGTTAATCTGTAACATGGCAAACCACATTTGTTTTTTTTTCTCTTAGAAATTTCATGGGAGTGAGGAGAAGATAAGGGAATTACTGTTTATATGTTGCTGCTAAAGTGTCATAACAGGGTCTTGTTTCGTGGACATTCCACAGAATTAAAAGTTTGACGATGGGGCCTGCACCACATTTTTCAGCGGCATTTCACTGATCCTCCCGCTGCTACAGCCCAGATGCTGAAAGTGCAGCGCCATTTCTGCACCCCCAGTGTTATGGATAGCTGGGAGACACATGGCGACAAGGCGGGGTGGCAGAAGCTCTGAGGAAGTTCAAGCAAGAGATTCTGGTTTGCAGTGGGCACTCCCCCCACTAACACCTCTGTGCAGTATCATGAATGGACTTATCGCCTAGGTCTGAATCCCAGAGAACAGATGGACGCTCTGTTGCAGGTCGAGTACTATCCTTCTATTGCACAGAATTGGACCACTGTGGGGAGAGGAGGCAGCAGGACAGCCACCCTGCTGTGGGCCCTATTATTCATGAGCCCATGCCACCTGACATTCCAACACCTTCTCAAGCCAACAAGCCATGGCTAGCCAGCTGCGTGCTGCACACTCCCACAACACCCAAGGTGCCTACCGTTGCTGTGGAAGTCTATGGGAATTCTACCTTAATGCACCTGGCTTACACCCATCCTCTTGGTGGACATCTGGGGACTCTCAACAAGTTGGAAAAACAAAATTTGTCTGGCCTGGAATGGATGCTGAGGTCCGTGCCTCCTGCTACTGCTGTGCTTAGTGTCAGCAAACAGCACCCAAGAAGGCTGTTCCCATGCTGTTCATTTTGCTCCCCATTATAAGCATCGTCTTTGAACAGGTTGGCATGGACCTCATCAGGCTGCTGCTGAAGTTGCTGCTGCTGCCTGGGGTCACAAGTACATCCTCGTCATCTTCAACAGTGCCACTTATTACCCCAAGGCTGTCCTACTTTGGAAAGCCACCTCCTGCAACATCAGTCGGGAGCTAATGCTACTCTTCAGCAGAGTAACATTTTTCTTCCCATCTCATGGTTGATCTTTGTCATCTGTTGCAAGTGAAGCACCTGAGGACGTCTGTCTACCACCTTCAGCCAGATATGGAATAGGATGCTTCGGTGGGTGGTAGATGAGGACGGGAGGAACTGGGACCTCCTCCTGCCTCCTACATCCTATTTACCATTTGAGAGACTTCACCATCTCTTCAGATGGTGACCTCGGGGTCTATTGGACATGGTTCAGGAGGCATGGGAGAAGCAGCCTTCCCTCTATCATTCCCTGATAGACCTCTTGCATCCAAGAAATGAAAGACCATATTGAAAAAAGTCATATCGTACGAGAACATATGGAAGCTGCATAGCGAGACCAACAGTGGACCCTACATCTGTCCTGCACAGCTGAAAGAATTCAAAAAGATGACAAAGTGCTGCTCCTTGTCCCCAATGCAGCCTGTAAGTTCCTAACCCAATGGCAGTGCCCACACATGGTTCTTGAGAGGTTCAGCCTAGTCAACTTCAGCTGGCAAAAGCTGGGTAAGTGCACAAACACTCAGATATATCACATCAACCTGCTTAACCTGAGCAAGAACCTGAGCCGTCCAGAAAGCCGGAATAGCCGGAAGTGTATTACACATGCTTCATGCCTAAATTCTTCTCTATAGCTGACCCCCTCTCAGATCTGACCAGAAAAGGACAATCAGACCAGGTGCAATGGACCACCATGGCGGAGCAGTCTGAAAGAGGCCCTCAACAGCGTGCTGGCACTTCGGAAACCCAACTTCAGCCTCCCCTTCCTGGTGCACATGGGTGCATCGGACACCAGACTAGACACCATTCTTTTGCTGGTCTTTGAAGGGGAGAAGCACCTGGTCCTTTACCTAGAAAACTGAGCCCCATTGAGAAACACTACACTGCCATGTAGTTGGAAGCCCTTGTGATCAAGTGGGCCATTGAGGAGCTCAGGTACTACCGGGCTGGTCGGCACTTTACCCTAGTGGCCGACCATACCCCCTTCAGTGTATGGCGAAAGCTAAAGATACTAATGCCAGAGTGACTTGGTGGTTCCTGTCGCTGCAGGATTTCTCGTTCCAGGTCCAACACTGAGCAGGGGCCCGGCATGGAAACATGGACAGACTGTCATGACGCCACACCATGTGGGCCCAACAGCCAACAGTAGTAGGCTGAGCCCACAGTAGTAGGCTCAGAGCTAAGGCGGGTACACTGTGACTGCAAGGCTTGCATCACCGCTTTTCAACAATATTTCTCCACTCCTCCTGATACCACAGCTCGGATGCTGAATGGACTGTACCATTTCAGCACCCCCATTGTTATGGATAGCTGGGAGGCACATGGCTGCAAGATGGGGTGGCAGAAGCATGCCAAAACCATGTAGCAATTCAGAGTGGCACCGAAATCTCTTCAACCTTGCCGAGAAGAGCAGAGAGGGGCGTGGGGCACAGCACCACCACGAAGGTAAGGATGAATGCGGCACAAGGACTAATATGCTTTTTCACCTTTCATCCACAGAACAGCGGGAGAATTCGGAAGGAGATGACTCTACCGCCAGCTTCCTGGGTCCTGCCTCACTGCCATGCCTCAGAAGTTCTGGACCGCTACAGCCCAATGGCACTACATATATAAAGCTTACCTTGTATTTTTCTTGCATTTTAAAGATTCACTTTCCACTGTGTTTCACTTATCCACTGTGAATAAATCTGCATAGCTATTCACGTTATCTAGTCTCGGGTGTCTGTGTTCAGCCCCTCACAGCCTGAGTTGCTAGTAACTATAAAAGTAACTATGAAGTAACTATAAATGAACAATAAGTACCAAATTTTTGTTGAAAAAAAAGTTAGTATTAGCTATTTTTGAATTATAAAATCAAAAGAGGAATCAAACATTTGGAAATGGTATTATAGACAAATAATCAGCTTAATTAAATAAAAGATGAATCAGAATGTGATTTTAAAAGCTATTAAAGGTTTAACAATGTTGGAAATGGTACTACTATATAGTAACAAGGACTTGCAAACAATGCAGCACCTTTTTTGGCCAATTCTTTCTGGAGGTCTATGGAGCGTTTCTGCCGTCTGAAACCTGATTCACAGCCAAATCCTACAGACAAAATAGAATAAATTGGTAATGAACATTTCACAAACATACAATTAGTTTATAAAAATGCCAAGGAAAAAAACTATCCAGTCTATTAACCGTATCAAAGTTTTCCCCCATATTAACCCTATATACCTTTCCTCATCTGTGACTTGAGAGTTTGAGAGTGAGAGATGAAAGACAATCCAGCATCATTAAATACTGCAGCAGTGTTCTCACCACCGCCATACGAGCATCCCAGATCATATGACTGCATAGAGGAGAAGACCTGCATCGAAACCAGATAGTTTAGCACTGCATTAAAAGGAAAAGTATCAAGTATCAAAAGTATCAAACTAGATATGATCATAAATTTAGTTCAATTTAGGTCTCAGATTACAATAAACCAAATGTAATATTATTTAACTTATTTATTTATTTACTAATTTCAAATGCCACAAGAGTTCCACAGGGATACCATAGCCTTCCTGGGTTACATGATTAGCCAGGTGATTAGGGGTGGAAATGGACTCCAGCAAAATGTGAGCTGTAACAGAATGGCCAGTCCCCTCCAGTGTCAAGGAACAATTTCTTAGTTTAGCTAATTTCTACAGGACGTTCCTACAAAACTACAGCATTGTAGCAGCACCTTTCACAGTGCTCTTACGTGACAAGCCAAGGAAACTGCAATGGACTCCCACCTCCCAAGAGGCCTTTGATGAACTTAAGAGAAGGTTCACTACAGCACCCATCTCACCCATCCTAATCCCAATCTCCCACCTGTAGTAGAAGTTGACACCTTGTGCTGTGGAATGGAGACATTGGCTTAAGTGGGCCCAGACTCCATTTCAGATCATAAGAGACTACAAAAACCTGGAGTACATTAAGAATGCCAAGGAAATGAGCCCACGGCAGGCCTTATGGGCTTTACTCTCTATTCTTTACCAGCACCCTGAACTGATTCTACTGCCTTCCATAATGCACTGGAGCATCATGGAGGAGATCCAGCGCACCCAGCCAAAGAACGATCCAGTGGGTGTATGCCTCCCCTAGCTCAGGACAGCATTGAAAGAACTATCTGGCTGGTGCAAAATGCATTCTGGTGGCCTTCACTTCTAGCAGACATCCAGAGATACACTATATTGCCAAAGGTTTTGGGACACAACTCCAAATCATTGAATTCAGGTGTTGTTTTTCAGGGGTTCAGCTTGGCACCTTGGCTCCAGTGAAAGGAACTCTTAATTCTTACATACCAAGTAAGACTTTGTGAGAACAGTTTAGCAATGGCCCCTTCCTGTTTCAACATGACTCATGCACAAAGCAAGGTCCATAAAGACTCTGAGATTCTCCGCTCTAATTCATCCAAAAGATGTTCTATTGGGTTGGGGTCAGGATTCTGTGGCCAGTCAAGTTCCTTCACACCAAACTCATGTTAGAACAGGAAGGGGCCATCCCCAAACTGTTCCCACAAAGCTGGAAGCATGAAATTGTCCAAAATGTCTTGGTATGCTGAAGCATTAAGAGTTCCTTTCACTGGAACTAAGCTGGCCAAGCCCAACTCCTGAAAAACAAAACCTGAATTCAATGATTTGGAGGGGGTGTCCCAAAACTTTTGGCAATATAGCATACGTTAAGGCCTGTTCTACATGTGCCCAGTCAAGGACATTCAGTTATCAGCCGGCCTTTTTTAGCCACTCCCAGTGCCACAGTGCCCATAGTCTCACATTGCAGTGGATTTTGTGATGGACTAGCCCAGCTCCCATGGCTACAGCACCATCCTGGTTGCCGTAGACCGTTTTTCTAAGGCCTGCAAGTTGGTGCCTCTGAAAGGACTCCCCACAGCCATGGAAACAGCCAGGATTCTAGCAAGTATTCAGGAACTATGCTCTCCCAGAGGATATCAAATCTGACTGAGGGGTTCAATTTACTTCTTGAGTCTGGAGGGCATTCTGTGAAAGCCTGAGTATCAATGTAAGCATAACTTCAAGCTACCACCACCAATCCAATGGCCAAGCAGAATGCCTAAACTAGAGAGATATCTGTGCACCTACTGCAGCCAACAACAACAACAATGGTGGCGCGAGTACCTACCGTGGGCTGAATATGCCCAAAATTCCCTGACGCAGTTCACCACCGGCCTCACGCCCTTTCAGTGCCTCCTCGCCCTCCAACATCCCAGCAGTCGATGACTGGTTCCAGAGGAGCAAAATGAGAAAGTATGAGAAAGTGCTCATGTCAGCCTCTAGAGGGCAGTGTGGAACCAAGAGCTACAGGCCAACTGCTGGAGATGCCCCCACCCACAGTACCAACCAGAGGACATGGCTTTCGGCTTTCCACCAAGAACCTCTGCTTTAAACTACAGAGTTGAAAACTCAGCCCAAGGTGCACTGGACCCTTGAAAGTCCTACAACCAGCCAACCTAGTCACTTACAGATTACAGCTACAAGCCAGTTACCGTATCTCCCTTTTATTCCATGCCTCCCTCCTGAAACCTGCTCATGACACCACCCCTGCCACTGCTGGTAATAGGAGGAGAGACCCTAGGTCGACACCAGCAATTTTCCTTACATCATAGCTGAGTTCCACAGCAAACACCCACTGGCCAGCTCTGAGACCCAGGGGGTGTCCCAGGAGAACAACGGAAGGCTATGCCTGCATTATGCCTGCATTTCCCCCTCTTGTATAGCAAATACCAGCAACATTTGACTATATTCAGGATATTCATGTTTGCTAAGATACTAATATTGCAGTATTGCCTTAATAGCATGATTGGATGAAAAAAGAAAATATTGCTTTCTATATTTTTTTGTCTGATTTTCCTTTCCTTTTTCCTTTCATTTCTGTCTTTACCATTGTTAATTTTTACATGCATAAGTTACCAATGTAATAAAAACACACACACACACACACACACACACACACACACACACACACACACACACACACACATCAGAGAACAGCAATGAGGATATAAACTATAGAATGCACAAAAGCATTCTAAATATTGGTAAATATTGTATAAGCATCTTTAACCTGCATTTTGTACCTGTTTTGGGGTGAGCTTGTTTTCGGCATTCAGGGCATAGATGGCTTTGTCCACAGCCAGTAAAGCAACTTTTGCATTTTGTTGGCCATCCACATCAATGTTAAGTTCAATGCTGTCCGCTGGACTCCTGTATTCGTTTTTATTACGTGTGTCCTTTTCTGTTATCTCAACCTATACAACACACATAAAAAGTTAAAATCTAGCTAGCTAACCTGCAGTAAGAAGCTATGTTTTCTACATTAAGAGTTGCTTTGATAATTCTATAATTAGCCAGAGCATAATCAGAACACAATAACCATTAAAAACACAGCCAGTGATATATAACATACCGTTTTCTCACACACATCCTTGACATCTACCCAGATGGAGTCTGCTATAATTTCACCCTGTGTATTATAATAATATCCAATGATGCGGAAGGATGGAATCAAGTCATGTTTGAGGGGGATGCTGATGGTGGCTGTAACTGCTATTTCAACAGAACCTGAATACCTGAGTGCACCTTTGCTGAGAATCTGAAGAGAGCACACATTATGTATGATGAAAATTCATACTTAATTGTTAAAAAAAGTTAAAAAAGCAGGAATTTAAAGAAAAAAGTTTAAAATCAGGATATCACAAATATATTTGATTTTGTGAAACTGTACGCTTGCAGAAAGTTTTAAGAATTTCACTGTAGAATTGATATTTGGATGTACAGTCTTGCTAAATATGATTATATTAGATGAGAATGCTGAATGCAGAAAGGAATAACAAAATATGGAGTTATATATGTATTTTTTTTTTTGTTGTATTTTTTTTTTTTTTTAAATATATTTGATATGGCACAACTTAAAAAAAAAACCCACAAAAATTTAAATCTCAAGCTTGTAATGTGCAATTAATACAAGTTAACACAAGGATTTTCAATTCCAGGGGACAGATTTATAATGTTATATTATAAATGTCCTTTAAGTGTTATCAAGCATTCTATATTTAGTAACATATTACATTCTGTATATAGCATCTATATAAAAAATATATTAAACCCTCCACATACAGTATATATTTGCCATTCCTATTTTAAGAATAATGTTACAATTTCGTACAGTCTTTGCAGTGCTAGAAAGCCAAGCTACATTTATTTTTAAAAGCTAGAAGTAATTTGAAATTACTTTAGTCACGTTTATTGTCCACTGTATAATGTACTCGACTTACCAAGTAGTAAACGTAGCCATCCTTTGCTTGGCCGTTGACAATATCAAATTTAATATTCATCTGTTCTCCAGGTGCCAAAACCCTATTGCTTACACTGATCTGCAGGAAGTTATTGCTTGAGGAAATGGCAATGGCCACATTTTTAACTGACTTGAATCCATCAACTGTTGCCTGTCAGACATAGGTACATAGACATACATACTCTCACAACCATTTTATTAAGTTTCAGCAGTTACAGGTATGATACTCTCATCAAAACATGAAACTATACTAATATTGTACATAAATACAATGAAAACAGATTCACTGTGTGTCTGCAATATAACAATTCTGCTACTGGAGTCTTTTTAAAATACTCACCTCAACAGAAATGGATTGTGGTGACTGTTCAACATTGAAAACAGAATACGCTACTCCCTCATCATCTGTATTCACGGTTATGGATTTCTCATTGGTGTGTGACACGCTTATTTTCACTGGAATGGCTTTAGCTGGGAGACCATTTGGAGTACGCACCACTATCTTAAAAAAGAGATAAAAAACTTCACAACTAGTATTTGACTACAGTGAATCAGACTCACAAGGGACAAGCTTACCACAGCATGAAAAGGCATCTTAGGAATAAAGTGTGATCGGATTCTGTCCAGGTCCACTTTGTATCGCTGTGCCATGATGGGGAGGAATATTTCAGTATCTTGTAACTCACCACCTAGCAGGAACATTTGCTTAATATTTTAAAAACTATTTCATAAGAACTGCCTGTATTTTAAGTATAATCTGATAATCTGTATTAGCAATATGATAAAATAGCGTCCACATTCACTTAAAACAAATATTCTTGAGGTCCACCCACATTTAGACATGAACATAATCAGATTATTCAAAGGTGGTACCAGATTGCTAATCTCACCTTCTCACTTATGATAACAACTTGATCTATTTGCATTTCATGTATGTGAAAGCAAGGGTGGGGTTGAGCGCTGGTTTGTGAATGAAGGGCAGATCCGTTAAAAGTAATTGGAAGGGATCAAGCACCTGTACCGAACTGTATTAATTTAATGACTGTTCTCTGTTGCAGTGGCATGCATAAAAGTGGGATAGAAAAACCTTTCCCATGTGTTTACTTAAGGTATCTGTAACAGAAACAGCGATGTAAAACCGCACTCCATTCTGAGCAATGTCTTCCAGTGTTAAGGGTGCCAGTTTCTCCTGGATGTCTGAGATTTTAAGGATGATTTCTGCTTCTCCATCTCTTACCTAAAAGGAAGAAACACAAGCTAAGAGAAAATGTTCTTTGTGTTCATTCATTGTTATTTTATCTTACATAGTACTGTAAAAATGTTTGTACTTACTGGTCCACTTTTTTCTAGCCCTTTGAGGAACTTGATCTCATCTGGCCCATTTGTGTTTCCTGCTCTCACTCCAAAGCGACAGTGAAATCCACCATTGATTTTCTTTCCATATGAATATCTGTTGAGTGAATGTAGTGCATTGGTTAACATTTTTTGTCACACTGAAGACAGGTTTGCATAGTCAGTGCAGAATATCCATTAAAATGACTTTTCTCTAGGTGTTTTTCATCAACTACTAAAAAACATCCATCCATTTTTTGTAACGCTTATCCAAGACAATATTACAGGCAACCTGGAGACTATCCCAAGGGACTCAGGGCACAAGACAGGGAACATGAAAGGGCACAGTCACTCTCACACACTGGGGACAATTTAGAGATGCCACTCGGTTGATCACACATGTCTTTGGACTGGGGGAGGAAACGGGAGTATCCATAATAAACTCCCAAAGCACAGGCTTAACATGCAAACTCCATGCACACAGGAAGGAGGCAGGAATCCAACCCTCATCCATGGAGGTGCAAGACAATCATTCTAACCTCAGTTACCTAAGACACTGAGCCATATATTCATTTCTTATATTTATTTTAACCGAATACAAATGCTGTATTTACTTCCTTATTCTTTATTATATTCTTTAATTAACATGTATTTTGTTGATTGAGTGTGCTTCCCTATAGGTGAAAGGGCAAAATTGGACACAAGTGCACCATAAAATGAATGAAGAGGTACAGTACAGAGCTAGAAGATAGGCAGGAGTGAGCGGAAACAGTCACTGACCATGCTCGCACTCAAGAACACATGGACTTTTGACTATGTTTCAAAAGTTTATTTTGCCAGTTTGCATTTGTTTATTTTGGAAATAAACGTCAAGGTGAAGTACTAACAATCAGCGATTTGTATGGTGACTGAGCATGTGTAAGACAAAGCTCCTGTCTATCTTCACTGTAGATCAAAGGTTTGCTAAAGCACTGTGCTTCGCCATTAAATGCCATTTTGCACCAAAGAACACATATGAGTGTTTTTCAGAAGCTTTTTTTTTTTTTTGTTAATAACAAATTATAATAAGTAATAAAATATAATAATTTAAAAATGAATGACATTATGGGATTTGATATGCACTGTTCACTGTGAATTAATTGTGATCAAACAAGAAAAAAGGGCCAGACCAAATAAGCAATACCAGCTACCATGATCAAATGAATATCCAGTAACGCTTTTATAAATTAGTAAGAAATGGAAAAACTTACGAAACATCAATGGAGAATTTAAAGTTTACAGCGCTCACAAGGAGATGGTCAGTTTCAGGCTTGATGGTTACACCAAAACTAGGAAGAACTGAACAGAAGGGTGTGGATTATTTGAACATCTTGAATTCAATGCTGAACAATTTATCATTGTCTATCGCTTATCCGATCTATTCTCGGGTCACGGGGAGCCTGTGCCTATCTCAGGCGTCATTGGGCATCAAGGCAGGGTACACCCTGGATGGAGTGCCAACCCATCGCAGGGCATACACACACACACACACACACACTACAGACAATTTAGAGATGCCAATCAACCTACCACGCATGTTTTTGGACTGGGGGAGGAAACCGGAGTACCCGGAGGAAACCCCCAAAGCACGGGGAGAACATGCAAACTCCACACACACACGGCGGAGGTGGGAATCGAACCCCCAACCCTGGAGGTGTGAGGCAAACATGCTAACCACTAAGCCACCGTGCCCCCCCCGAACAATTTAAATGTACTTAAATAACTGGAATATCATTACAGATGTCTAGAAAACAAAACCAATGTCTTGTTTATGAGCTTGCACATATATATATATATATATATATCTGTATTGCTAGACATTTTTTTTCCCCAACCCTTTTCCAAATTCCAAAAAAATTTTTTCTGTTTTTTTTCCCGCCCCTTTTCCAATCTATCATCAGATCACAGGGAGCCTGCGCCTATCTCAGGGGTCATCGGGCATCAAGGCAGGATATGCCAACCCATCGCAGGGCACACATACTAATTCACTCACACAATCACACAATACGGGCAATTTAGAGACTCCAATCAGCCTAGAAGCATGTCTTTGGACTGTGGGAGGAAACCAGAGCACCTGGAGGGAACCCACCAAGCACAGGGAGAACATGCAAACTCCACACACAGTGAGCAGGAGCGAGAGCGAGACTTGAACCCAACGCTGGAGGTGTGAGGCAAACGTGCTAACCACTAAGCCACCGTGCCACCACGTATTGCTGGACATAAAAATTGAAATGTCGAGTTCTTGCATTCTTATAAGTATAAAAGTATTATTTTAACAAGTGTGTTGCTCTTGTAATTACTAAAGACGATATTAAAAGAAAAAAAATCCAACAAAGAAAAATATTTAAATATTTCTTCTTGCGTACCAAACTTTTGCACCTTGAATTCCTGAATAGTAGCACTCTTCTCATCACCTTTGTAGTGAGCTTTGATCTTCCACACGCCTGGCCTGAAGAAAGTGTGATAACGAAGAACCTAAAGGCTTTGAACATGCTCAAGAAAATACCAATCTCAGCACTATGAAAAATATATTGGGAAAAATCACATGCAGTAGTAAGTAATAGAATGGATAAGATAAACATACTGTGAAATGTCAGGAATATCGAAGACCTTGCTAGAAATGCCTGCTACAGATTTGGTCAAAATATTCTTGATTGTGTTTCCATCTGCATTCTGCAAAAGACATCACAGTCAAATGGACATGGAGGGCAATTATAAAGCCACATTTCTTTTTACATTTTATATGTTTATTTTGAAATTTTTGTTATGTACTGTATCTGGAGCTGATGAAGCACTTACAATTAAGTATATGCGTATGTACTCGGATATTGGACGCATAGCATGATTCAGAGTAAAAATCCTGTACAGAACTGAAAGTTAAATTGACACATGGTTAACATTTCAATAAGCTTATATATGCAGTAGTTACATAGATTTTTGATTAACAAATACGTGAATTGTTAATGTTTTAATATATTGTATGTACACTCAGTTGCAGTTTATTTGGTATAGCTACTTCGTTGGCATTTATACCATATACGCATACAGTATATCTTTACATCCAACAGCCCTATTGGTATGTTAATCTGATAAAATGGCTGATAGATGTTGGTATGTATTAAAAGAAACAACAGAATGTATTGTTTTAGTTTGAGTAATTTCTGTTGTACCTTTCTGTGTGGGGTTGTACATGGGCTGGTTTGTCTGAATGAAGATGTAGCCTCTGTGCTGGGACACCAACACTCGAGTTATCCTTCTCTTTGATTCACCAACATCACACACCAGATTAAGGTAAGCTGGATGTGCTGTGTCTAATTGTAATTTTCCATCTCTGTTTGGTAAAATCTTTAATAAGAGCATAATTATGAAATGTGTAAACAATAGGGGTCAAGTCACAAGTATTATTACAAATGATTTAATTTATTTTTAACAACCACAAACAAATAAAATAAAAAAGGTGTTAGTACCACTTCTCAGTTTTAAAGTGTGTCATTTATTTTGTATTTTTTCTTTATTTACTACTTGATCTGGTATCAGTGCACAAGACATATAATAAAATTTGTATTCATTTTGAGGCTGGAATAATGTGCATCATGTTTTGTAAACACTTTTGGTTATTAATTTAATGGCGCTTGATGTGAAGAAATAAGAAGACAAAATATATTTGATGCATTTACAGTGAGAAATATTCAAAGCAAGGCATTCATGAAAATATAACCAAGTACAATACATACAAATACAAATTAGAATAATTCATGTCCTGTATATTTTATTCGTCATAAAATTCCACACCAGACAGGCACCACCTCTGCAGAAAGTCTTATGGATCTGTATAGGATCCTAAATCAGGAACACCAGGCATGAGACACACAATGGATGACCCAGTGTTCCAAGAGTGGTCTTCATCAAAAAACACAACAGATTTCAATATGCGGTCATTTATTCCCCAGAATCTAACAATGGGGGAAAATGATCACATCTGGGATGGGTTATATAAACTATTTGAAATTCAGCATTATACGGTTAGGAGGATTGTTTACAAATAGACAGTTGCAAATCTTTTCAGGAGTGGGTGTCTACGCAGATTCAGTCTTAAGTCAGACCATTTAATACCTAGAGATATAAAGAAAACCCCAGGGGCTATATGATGAGAATAAAAACTGAACAAGTATGGCTTTCTTGAAAGGGTTGCTAGAAGCAGCTCCTTCTGCTTCAAAATTGAATTTTGCCGCACAACTTAGATTTCAAAATTTGACCAAACCACAAAGTTTGTTTAGCAATGTCCTTTGGACTGATGAGACCAAAGTGCAGATGTTTGGTATTCAGGCACAGCGCCATGTTTGGTGGAAACCAAACCAAACATAACACCTCAAACACATCATACCAACTGTCAATCATGATGGTGGAGGGGTGATGATTTGGGCTTGTTTTGCAGCCACAAGATACCCCAGGATATACAGAACATCTGTCAACCTATGTGTTTTTATGTAGCACCAGGGTCCTGGAGGAACAATGTTTCATTTCACTGTGTACTGCATCAGCCATATATGGTCAAAATGACAATAAAAGCCTCTTGGATTGACTTGAGCTTAAGCTGGGCTGAAATTGAATTATGCAGCAGGACAATGATCCCAAGCACAGCAGTAAATCAACAGCTGGATGGTTAATTAAGAAAAGTGTTGGAATGGTCAAGTCACAGTCCAGATCTCAACCCCATTGAGATGCTGAGGAGGGATTTTATAACAGTGTGCATGCATCAGTGAACATCAAGGAACTGAAGAAAAAGATAACATTTGCTTCAAGTTATTGCTGATAAAGGTGGTTCTACAGAATTAAAGTGTGTTTTTATTTTTTTCCACCTGGTGTCTAGAGTTTTGGATAAATACTTGACTACATAATGAATTCTTCTTCTTGTTATCACCTTATTTATTTATAGAAGTTGGTGAGGACCACACAATTGTTATTGAAGCCCCAATAAATACAAATGTAGCATTGAAGAAGAATATGCAGTACTTTCATTTTCCCATTAATGTATGTGTTTCCATTTCTGTCTTCTTTAATAAAAGTAAATTTTATTTACCTCAAGTTTCAGTGTTCCAATTTTTCCTTTATCGTTGATATGTATAGTCTCCTTATTTGACATAAGAACACGTCCCACCTCCTGCTCTAAGTAACAGGTCACAGGTTTGTTCAGCAGTCCATCCCCGACCTGGACTGACACCGTTTCCTTCGTGCCAACATGAAAAACGCTGGGAGCTGTCACCAGGAATCTTAACACATTTTTAAATAGATTTTCAGTCATGGACAAAATAACAGAACATGTTTTCAACACGTTCTGTTTAATTTTTTATTTTATTTAACATGAAAAAATATGACCCCCCAAGGCTTACTTCTGCAATAGCGGTTATATTTGTTTCTGTGATATAGGTACTTTCAGTTTGTTGCAAAATAATCCATATCAGTTGAAAAAACTGTCTGTATTTGTGAATTAATTTTCATTGTTACAAGCATTTTACAGCCTTTTTTCCAATCGCACTTTATTTCAAGGGTCTTGTACAGCCTGATAAAATATTTTGTGAATTGTAAAATAGCAAGGCAGAACAAAGCAAGCCATTTTTTTTGCATAAATTAGATGTGAATATGGTGTACTGACAGTATGAACATTTTTGAGCTGAGTAAGGGAACTTTAAGCCATGTAAGGCTTTGATCTTCAGGTATAAGCCTGGCTATAGAGGAAAAAAAATCTTAAGAGACCAAATATTTTAAAAGAATTACATCTTTCGTACCAAAATTAGTCATTTGGTAGTAAAATACAGTTAAAATGAAACAGAAAAATATCCTTAAAATGTTGTGAAAACAGGGACTGACCTATATGCACACATCCAAGTTTAATTTACATTTATTTACAATTCAGCTAAACAAATGAGACTTGAGGGTCTTGCTCAATGAGCCTGCGTCTTGGTAGTACCAGGATTCAACCTTTCAGTCAGAGGCCCAGAGCCCTAACTGCTGAGTCACTGCTGCCCTGAGCACTGAGTGAACAATAATCTGAGCACTGAGTGAACAATAATCTGAGTATTGAGTGAACAATAATCTGAGTATTGAGTGAACAATAATCTGATCACTGAGTAAACAATAATATGAGCACTGAGTGAACAATAATCTGAGTATTGAGTGAACAATAATCTGATCACTGAGTAAACAATAATATGAGCACTGAGTGAACAATAATCTGAGTATTGAGTGAACAATAATCTGAGTCCTGAGTAAACAATAATCTGAGCACTGTGTGAACAATAATCTGAGTCCTGAGTAAACAATAATCTGAGCACTGATTGGTGTCACTCTCACTGGAATAAATTCTTGACAAGTGTAAACAAAAAATGAAAAAAGTAGTTCAAATGACCAGCACAGACCTCTTTTACAGAGCTGTGAAAAGGCAGTAACAAAACTACAAATCGCATACTCCATACTTACGTCTCTGCAGAGACCAGCTGTGCGATATAACCTGAGAACAGCAGCAAATACAGAAGAGAACCCATGTTCCCACTTTCTCTGTAGTTTCACAGCAGTGGTCAGTGTACTGCTTTTGCCCTATCGCTAGCTTTTATCTGCTAAAAGGAGGATCCAAAATAACTACATCTGTAAATCATGTGGCACAATTGGGAGTACTCATTGGGTGAATTGAGTGTGCAATTTCTCAAAAGTCATGTGATTTCACAGCAAGCAAAAACACATAGTGCCAAAAAACCTGGAAATATTTATTCACTTACAAAGGTTTGTTGCACATGTAATTCGTAACTGCAGTTATATTAAATATGCACTGCAAATATTATAGGTTATTATTATTAGCATTATTATTATGTTGTTTTTGTTGTTTCTGCTGCTGTTGTTAATATTTCTAGAAAGCTATTTCTAGAAATTACACTAATGGAATTGCAGTGCTTTATGAAAATCTGACTTATCAGAAATCAGAGAAACACTGTTACACATTAATCAATTGTTGACACTATTTTAGTTGTATAAGCACAATCTTATCTGGAAAGGGCCGGTGTGGGTGCAGGTTTTCATTCCAAGCAAGTAGAAGCCACACCTGCGTCTATTGCAAGGCAAGATCAACTGATTAAACAGGTGGAATCAGGTGTGGATCCTGCTTGATTAGAATAAAACCCCTAATCCACACTGACCCTTTGTGGTTAAGATTGGACACCCGCTACTTTATTTCAATGATTAACTTAAACTGGCCAAAACAAGCTGAGATTTTCCTTCTTCTATCCTTTTTTACACCCATAATGTCCTGACAGTCACAAACTGCATTTAATCCATAACACATGCGAATGTACAAGGTTTGGTGAAATATTGAGTTTTATTGAAGAAAGAACAGGTAGACAAATAAAGTAGTAATAAACAAGCAATACCTTGATATGCCAAATACAGTGAATGTAACATTTGAGAATTTTTTTTATATCATATTATTATGTGCAGATCTCATGTGTTAGTTGAAGTATTGATTTTTTTTATTTGCTTTTGTATTTGTGTGTGCATGTCATTGAACCTGGTCTGTAGATCTGATGTACTTGCCAGGAACATTTTATTTGTCCTTTAAAGTAGCTCATCTCTGCCTCTTGTATCACTTGCTGAAGGTAGCAGCAAGCCAGAGGTATGATGTCCATCCACAACTCCTGCTCAGTGTTCAGGCAGATGCAAGAATTGCGTTTGGACAATCAGCCTCTGACAGCCAAATGGAAACAGGAAACTTGGGTTAAGTGAAGCTCCAGAACATGTCCAGTTGTAAAAGGTCTGTTCTGTTCTGCTGCATTGAGAAAGATTATATACACAATATATGAAAATTTTAGGATATGAAAAAAAACTTAATACAAGTTAATATCAAGTTATGAGGATTCACTGCATGGTTTTTACACTCAAAAATTAAAACTTAAAACACCGACGTTCTGGAATCTGCCCAATATACTATGAAATTAGTATAAAGTTCTACATAATTACTTTAGTTAACTTTGTAATCATGATCATTTCAAAAACATGACATTGTACACCACTGTGTTAATTAAAATATTGACTTGCAAATATCTTTAGAAAGGTACGTTTTTACGATTTAATGTCTTACTCATGTGTCACATTAAACACACAGCCAAGTTCTCATCTGGTTGTGTGAGAACTGGACACATGAAGACCAGAAAACATTATGTACTTTTTTCCATCCTTGAACCTATATTGATTGTCCAAAAGCTATAGTCATCTCTTAATCTAATTAATCTGTTACCTGAATCTGCAGCTGAGATGAATCACTTGTAAACCAGCAAAGCTCCAAACTGGGACATCAGAGCGTTCTGGTTTGCATCTGACTGCGTCTCCGTCCTGCTCCATCTCCCTCTCTGTTGGTATCTTTGTGCATGTGTCTCTACATCTCTCTCTCCCTCTCATTCTATCCATCTCATTACATGCAGCACTGGGGTTACCTAAGAGACTGGGCCTCAAAAGAGAAAATCTCTCCAGCCACAATAAATGGTGAAAGTGACAGAGGGCAAGGAGGGAGGGGACCAAGGGGGCAGAGCAAGAGGGTGAGTGGGAGAGAGGAAGAGATGCCAGATGACAGGTGGATAGAACAGAAATTAATAAGGGCCTTGGTTTGTGTGACGGTGCTTCAGATGGTCAAATGTGTGTCTCAGACACTTGAACCTGGCTGAAAGTGTTGTTTGAGGGTGTACAAACAAACATGAATCTCTCGACCTGTTACTTTGAGGGTGTAATATAAACTTATGCTCTCCTGCTCTACTGGACAGTAAGAAATATCTCAGCATTACAGATAAAGCAGTTGAGTCTAAACAAATTGAGTCTAGTTGAGTTGAGTCTAAAATACATACATATAAAAATACATTTAAAAATCTCTAAAAGCAAGAAAGTTCATTTATTCCCCATGAATGAATCAGCACACATGTATAGCTTTGTCAATTGAATCTGTTTTATTTTCTCATCATCAGCTTAAATCTCCTCTTTAACATTTTTTCTCACTTTTTGCTCGTTGTGCATAAGTGGGGGCCAAAGCAGCTTAGCAGCAGAATAAATCAGATGACTTCCTTTATGCCTTTTGCTTGGAGAGCATATATTATCACTGACCATCCAGTTGCCATGGCAGGCTCTGCACAAAAGGGTGTGGCGTGGGAACTGCTTGTTGGGGTCAGGAGTGAGGGTCAGAAGGGCAAAGGTCACCAGCAGCTGGACAGTGCACAAGAGGAGCAGAGGCTGACAAAGGAGCAAGGGGGAGGACACAACCAGTGAGTTAGTGGCCTCAACCGGGCATTAACATTGAACTGTGTTGTGACAAAGAGGTGGAGATGACTGTTCGTTAAAATCTCCACTGTCCAGGGTGTTTTTCTGACAAACCCTACATCATTGAAGACCTACACATGTCTAATGGTCCATATCCACAAAGGACATGGCTATTCTTACTGCCTGCACAAAGGCTCAAATGGCATTTCAAACACCAGAGTTAACACTATATATTAACTGCTAGAAGTCATAAGTTAAATTTGAGCAAAAACTATAACATTAAACATGAATTATCTCAGAATTAGCCTAACAGTACTTTTTAACCTCATAAACTCCAACATGAAGTAACCAGGGTGGTCCTGCAAAAGACACACTAATCTTACTTTGTGAAAGCTAATAATCTCCATAATCCACAACTAAAATGGTAGGGTGTCTCATTTGGAAGTCTCATACTAATCCTTTACTCAATGTCATTGTTCTGATAACGGTCATTATCATTTCACTTATCTATACACCAACTGAAATATAACCTAAAACAAAGGTAAGGTAAGATACTTTATTGTCATTGTATACAATACAACAAAATTTAGTGTAGCAACTCTCAGACAGCAACGAGGACATTTAAACATAACACTCCTGAAATGAATTAAAATTAAGAATATCAAAGAAGAATTAAGAATACAACAGTAAATAAATAAAGAGTATACTGTAAAATGCATGCACAATTGCATTTAAGTGTAAGGTCTTGATTTTTTAAATGTATATATTGCACATTATACATCTACAACTAATAATGCTTTATAGTAACATGCTTGCTTAACATTTTTCAACAGGACATTTTAAAAAATCATTTTATCTGGATAAAATTGGATAAAATAATATGCCATTACATATTTCCTTCAGATATTTTAAACCCCTTATTTATTATCTTTACAATAGTCATTCATTAACATTTATTATTTAACCTTATTTTAAAAACCTACAAAATCTATTAATACATTAGAAACATTATAATGATGATTTACAATCATAGTAATGCTTATGTATGGTTTGGGAAACTGTCCTATATCAATAATTTCATAAACTTGTGCAACTCTAATTGAAACTTCATGCTTGATTAAAAAAAAACAAACAAACAGATTTTTCACTGGTATGTTTCATTGTTGTATTGATGCTGTTCTAATAAGTGCCATAACAAAACCTGGAAACATTTCCATGGCAACACACGACAGGTTTAACCTCCCATGTTCCATTCTGAAACTATATAATAGCTTTCAGTTTCAATATTATTTCCGTTACTTTTTTTTTTTATAAAGAAATAATGTGATATGATTCTGTTCTGAACATGGGAGCTGAATATGGGAGCCATGCTCACTGGGAGTGGAGTGAAGGTGAGGTCAGGCAGGTGGAGCTTGGATTGTGGTTTTGGGGGTTACTCCCGGAGGTCAAGGGGAGACAGCCAAAGGAGCAAATGGGGGACAATGTCAATATGCAAATTGTGTCAGTTAGAGCCACGGCCCATTTGGCTGCAAATTTCCTTTCCCATATGTTCCTCAAAAGACTCTGCATTGTTTAACAGCAAGTGCATTTCTATGAGAATGTCCATATGCACTCTCACACAGAAGCATCCCCAGTGAGAACATTTTTAAGACTGAATAAACACCAGTTGGTGTAAAAGTGATCTAATAGCTTTGAATGCTGTAGCAGCCTTTGTTCAGGTATGGATTTAATAAATTGGTATTAATCAGGTATATTTAAACAACAAAGCTAAACTATCACAACTTATCAATACATAAATATAATATACATTCAAGGAATGTCCATGTAAATAAAAATGAAGCTAATAACATAGATTATTGTGGTAAACTTCCTAGGGCAGCTGGAATGATGCATCAATTTAAAATACACTTCTACAAATTAATTTAAGCAAAAATCAAATATTGTGATTGATCATAATATATTTTTTCAATTGTTGAAAAAGAAAGACAGGCAGTCTGTAAAGAAACTAGTGTCTAAAATGTGCTTTTTAAACAGATGGGTAAATAGGCTAGTAATAGTGATTTGATAACATAACTGTTAACTTTTAATAGTCCATGATCATTCACAAATTAAGTGTAGGTCTACCGCAGATTCTGAACAAAGCTGATTTGAGAGTACTGAATCAAATAGTATTGAATCAAAGCAAAGCAAATTTACTGAAATCATCAGATAACTAATTGTTGCCTTAAGAAATGAAATGGTATCATATTCATAACTTTTTTACAAGAAACTGTAAAAAAAATTACTGAGTAATTATGTAAAGTGCAATTTAGAACTGATGCTTCATTTGTTTGATAACAGGCCTAAGGACTACCTAGAAATGTGTCTAGAGATGACTACCATTATAACCTTGTAGGACCTGGAGAAAGTGCATGGTGATGCCCAGATAGCAACAGTGCAGATTCTTGAAGTAGAACCCCTTTAAGTAATGTCCCTGAGATTAGAGCTGTAGTCTCTGTAGGTGAGTTGCTCTTTGTGAGTCTAACCATTAAGCATGGATGGTATCACCTAAGTAGTTTCCATGCAAAGCACAGAGAGCTGTCTGACCTTGTGCTGGCCTGATGATGAAAAATCTAGTTGTCAATATGTTGTTCAAGTTGGGCTCAGAATCTGAGAAAAACTTGAATGCCAAATAAACCATGAATCTTGCATCTCCATTTGTGGTGCTGAGGAGAAGCAATGAATCTGAATGTCTGTCCTTGAAAGGCAAACCTTAAGACGTGTGTGTTCTGGTTCCTGAGTGGAGCAGCACAAAAATATTCACTCTATCATCAGGTGATTACAAGTCAAATCATGTTGATGTCATAGCCACCTGTGAATAAGAGCCAAAGGAGCAAAACTGTCTGCTTTCTGGTTGGAAGGGATGGTAGACTCTCTTCCATGTCAATCTTTTGCATCTGTGAGATAATGTATGTACAAAAGTGCAAATAGAGCTTTCCTGTGAGTGTGATTTTCAGCTATGTAACACAGCATGAACATTAGTTTTAAAAGATATATTTGGCTGGGATAACAAGTCTCGAATGAAGCACATATTAGACTTCATCCTCCACAGTTGACAACTATCATATAATGGGGAGAATTAAAATTCTAAATTGATATCTGGATTTTTGTACAGCTGCTTTGTGACCGTGTCCATTTTTTAGCTCAATATCAAAAGTACAATTGAATTGCATTGAAGCTGGCTAGTGGGAGGGAATTTGCAGGTGACCAAACTAGGAGGGAAAAAAGTCTGTGTTCAGTAGTAATATGAACATAAAAGTTTGAGACAGTAAATAATTTGCGTTATTGTGTTTTACTAGCAAACTGTATATTTGTGAATATGTAGTGTAGTGTTGTGAAAATTTCAGATCAAACACAATTGATTCGATATTTCGAATCAATTGTGTTAAAGTGATAGAGATACTTTGGATTTTTTTTTATGTTATACTGTTTAAAACTGTAAGCGTTTGGAACAGCTGGATATTGGAAATGTTATTTCCTAAGCCACTGTGAATATAGGATTGTATAGTGACAAATTTGATCAAGTTCTACAGGCTTTGTGTTCCTACACAAACAAAAAGTTTGACAGAAACATTGACTCAAGCATTGTAAACAAACTGTACTGAGACTGTAATCCCTGTTGCAGGTACCTCCGATAAAGTTAAAAGAAAAAACCAACAACAGTAAATAATACAATTAGGATCAAGAAACAAATAAGGCTAAAATTTGAGGAGTTGGAATAAGAAGGAATTGCTAATACATGCAAGGTTTTTGTTCAAATTCTGTCTTTGACATTTATTGACCATGCTTTCAAAGGATGCGATTTCAGACAACCAGAAATGTGCTTTCATTTAATTAGAAGGAGAATCAATGCAACTGGGTAGAAAACAATAATACTGCTTAACTCTTGTTAAACTGTGCACTTTATGATAATTGATCCTTTCATCTCTAAAGCACAAGAATGTATAGTGTAATTACTACCGCTAATGAACAGGGGTGAGCATTACTACAGCTAATGTCTTTTGTCATAGCTTTATGAGCTTTTCTGTCATGTTGTCTGTCATAACTTTAACTCTTAACCAGAAATTTAGAAATAGAAATAATAGGAATGTTGATGTATTGTTGATGTATTCATTGATAGAGCCTTTCAAAGCACATTTGTATGTCACTCTGGATAAGGGCATCTGCCAAATGCCATAAATGTAAATGAAAATGTAGGAACAATTACACTCTGATCATGCCTGACAGTTGTTTAATAGACCAGCCATGTTTGTAAGCAGATGTGTTACATACACTGAATAAATCTGTTTACACATCACTATCACATTATGCATTGCATGTGCTTTACAGAAACTATATATCTCCATCAGTAAATATGAGCTATCATAAATGCTGTTGTAAATATATTCTATCACCTGATTTTAAACCTGTTGTCTAAAGAAGATTTCGGCCCTCTAACCACATATGAAAGGTTCTGTAACCATGTCTCACAATGTAATAAATGTAAGAATATACTGTTGGGGTAAGTTAAAAGAATAAAATAGGTATTGATCACTTTCTGCAGTATTCTGCACAGATAAGCAGACCCATTATAACATGCACACAAGCTTTATATTGGACTCGTGCTTTCAGTACAGTAATCAGTCAGTAAAAAATAAATATCTTTGCAGTTTGTTTCTTTCTGCTTGATTCTGGTTTTATAATGATCATGATCTGTGTGTCTTTCTCAGCAGAACCTTGGTCCAAGTTTCTTGGAATATTTGTACTCTTCAGAGAATGACAGAATTACGGCTTTTCTGATTAACAGGGGAATATTACTAATGTCATTGTAAACAAAATAGCACAACAACTTTTGAAGTTCTCTCTCACTGTTTTTCAGGAGACATTTGGTAAAATGCCTTTACACTTTGCTTACAAAATTACTTTCTTTGCTTCATATAAACAAACAATAACATATTTACAATTAACTGACTGATTCCACATTTTATTGATTTATTATTATTCAGCACCTTTAATTATGGCTCATTTCCTATATATAGAATGATGTAGAGACTATATTTTTGTATTTGTGTTATGAGTAATATAACATAACAGTAACATACACTGATCAGGCATAACATTATGACCAGCTGCCTAATATTGTGTTGTTCCCTCTTTTGCTGCCAAAACAGCCCTGACCCATCATGCACTGTGTATTCCGACACCTTTCTATCAGAACCAGCATTAACTTCTTCAGCAATCTGAGCAACAGTAGCTCATCTGTTGGATCGGACCACACGGGCCAGCCTTTGCTCCCCAAGTGCATCAAAGAGCCTTGGCCGCCCATGAACCTGTCTCCAGTTCACCACTGTTCCTTCCTTGGACCACTTTTGATAGATACTGACCACTGCAGACCGGGAACACCCCAAAAGAGCTGCAGTTTTGGAGATGCTCTGATCCAGTGGTCTAGCCATCACAATTTGGCCCTTGTCAAACTCGCTCAAATCCTTACTCTTGCCCATTTTTCCTGCTTCTAACACATCAACTTTGAGGACAAAATGTTCACTTGCTGCCTAATATATCCCACCCACTAACAGGTGCCACGATGAGGAGATAATCAGTGTTACTCACTTCACCTCTCACTGCTCATAATGTTATGCCTGATCGGTGTAGCTAGCTAGATAGAGAGAGCATTCTTTAAAATAGGAAAGTTCCTTTTTGTCTTGCAATTCAGTTTTGTTTTATTCGCCCTTTTGTTTGTTTGAAACTATGATACAATATGACGAATGACTGACATTTGAATGCATACAGGTTCGGCTAATTGCAAAAATGAGTAATTATTTGAATTTTACCATAGCTAAAATAAATCTGGCTGCGCACTTAAAGTATATGTAAACAGAAGAAACCTGTAAACAAATACGCCTTAAATGCCTCCCCCTAGTTTCTCTTCTTGCCTTAAGCGTGTGTACAGAATCGCTTTATTGTTTGTGGCTGGTTATCAGAGAAAATGCGCTCTCTTTCCACTAGGAGGCTGACTAGCGAAGCGATTGCCCGGATGCAAAACATTCGCTTCATATTGCGTGTTTGGTAAAATAAATATTTTATCTGTAAATTATTTATAGATCATTTAAATTCCGTAGCGGATCACGGAGCGCCCCTTATGTGGTTTTTAGTCAGAAGGCAAATGCAGATGTTTGCCTAACTTAAGAGGTAAGCAAATAGTTGTGCTAAGCTTGCTTGGTAGGTTCGCTAGCTAGCATACACGCAGTGCTTGGTTGCTAGGGAGTTTGCGACTGTTGGTGGCGTTTATATTTGATAAATACAGTTCGTACTGTTCGTTTTTATTTTTTATTTTTATTTTCCCTCCTATAGTCGTTCGATTAAAAATAGCCAACGAAGCAAGGTAGCATCCACATAAGTGAAGTGCATTGTGCGTCGTTGCGTCTATTTGTAATCGTGTGAATTAGCAAGCTAGCTTTCTGATCTCTGGGGCTAGCTAGGCTAGCTAGTTGTCTGCGCTGCGAGGTAACGTGCCACTTATCTTAGCTACGCTTAAATAGACGTGCAAAAGCTGTGTTTGACTTTCCTTTCAAATGTTTTTTTTTTACTTGGGTAGTATCAGGTCTGACCAAAGAACTGCTGACGATACAAAAACACTTGAAGAAAATCATAGCTAGCTAGCGCTGGGCGCTGTTTGGACGCGCAGGCCTCTTCGGCCATTTTTGTTGACATTCCTACTATCCCTTTATGTCGCACGTACTTAACTATTTTGAAAAGTTTTATATATTGTATTTGAATGAATGAACATTTTCTTAATATGTAACAAGATGAGTAAACAAACATTTGAGGGTTTTCTATCTCTAATACTCGGCTAACACTGCATATAAAGTCAGTGAAGGAAAGTGTAGAGCAGTGCAGAGGCATTGTGGCACTGAGGGATCTGTAATCCTAGCAACCAGCTGTACAATTTAACTAGCCAAACATCAAAGTTGTATTTTAACCCATCTTTAATCAAATATATACTGTGTTTTGTCAGTTGCACGTATTTTCCTCTTTCTTCAGTAGTGAAGACAAGCAGTCTCCTCTAAAGTGGCCAGATTGGCTTGCATCTATGAACTCGCTGGTCCCCACCACCTCGGCCGTCAGTAGCCCTGTTAGTTCCTTGGACTCCCCCCTTTCTGTCATCAGTTCATCCACTGGCTCGCCGGGTGTGCCAGTGACCCCTTCGGTGGGTTACGGACCCATCAGCAACCCACAGGTGGGCTACAGTCAATTATGTTCACAAAAAAAACCTTGATTTCTTTCACTGCATCAATAGTGTCCTTAGTCCACACTGGAGTTAAGTTTCTTTTAATATTTCTTACAACATATATTCTCCCTGCCCTCTAATTTTCTTGTCTTCATACTACTTTTAGATTAATTCCTCGATGTCTGAGCTGCACACTGTCAGCAGCTCTGACGATGTGAAGCCATCCTTTGTTCTGAAGTCTCCAGGAGGCACTGGGCCAATGCTGTCCCAAAAAAGACTCTGTGCCATCTGTGGGGATCGCTCCTCCGGTGAGTACTTAGAAAGGACATGCTAGTTTTACAGTCTTTAAGGTTTTGCTTTTTTTTCTTCTTTTTCTCCCCCCATAAGCAAGTAGCCAAGTTTGTTTATGAATTAGTACCACAGCTATACATTGATTATAAACTATTAATTTTAGTCATTTTTGACTAATATATTTATTGCAGAATTTTATTATTGATTAGAACTGACCCAGCATTAATGCTAAACCAAAATGCTCAGTAAAAGTAATGCTGACGAATTTCTGCTTTGTTGTTTAGGAAAGCACTATGGGGTGTACAGCTGTGAGGGCTGTAAAGGCTTCTTCAAGCGCACAGTGAGGAAAGACCTGAGCTACATCTGCAGAGACAGTAAAGAGTGTCTTGTGGACAAGCGTCAGCGCAACCGATGCCAGTACTGCCGTTACCAGAAGTGCCTAGCCATGGGCATGAAGAGAGAGGGTGTGTATTTTTGTCCTGTCATGCGGATACCATTGCTTGTTATCATGTTTTGGTCTTTTTGACCCTATTTAGGCTTGACCTTAAGATTCAAACAATATGTACATGGTGTTAAGTACATATGTAAACATGGTCTAATTTCATGGTCCGTTTCATTATTCTACCACTTGGAATAAATTCAGCACATAGACACATTACATTTGTAGAGTAACATAAATGGACCAGTGTTGCTAGCATTGCAGTTTTACTGTGAATCAAGCCATTTCTGAACTCTATATGCTGTTGATGCATGTAATGGGATTGGATTATTTATTTATTCATTTATTTAAGGCATCAAGCATTTTTAAACGCCAGTCCTTTTAATGAAATCAAGTCTCCTCTCATATGAAATGAGCTCTGTTTGTTATGTAGATGTGTTACTTAATTAGTCCTCATACTCCTTGGTGAAAATATGTGGGGTTTTTTTAAATATCACTTCTGTACAGTGGTGTTATTTTGCTTAGAACATTAGCAAACATGGAAAATAATTCAACCTCCTGCTCAAAATGTACAACAAAAATCAATGATATTTTTTCAGCAAATAAAAACAAGAAAATATTGTCACTGAGTATGTGTTGGTTCAAAACACCAAGGAAAGCTTTGATTTTTCTCTCTGGTAAATAGACATCTGGTTTATGAAAATCCTCATTTCTTGCACTCCACAGCTGTTCAGGAGGAGCGGCAGAGGAATAAAGACCGTGATGGAGATTACGACTGTAATACTGCAGCCAATGAGGAGATGCCTGTGGAGAAGATCCTGGAAGCCGAGACAGCTGTGGATCACAAGACAGAATTGCACTCTGCAAGCAGCTCTACTGGTGCTGTGAGTGTTTTTTAATACTGCTTTTAATAGTGTGCTCTAGAGAGATCTACTTTTGGATTTGCCTGTTGTGGTAGGCTTGATTTCTCACACACCAGAAAGATCCAACACCTTCTAGTGGGCCATATAAAGTTAGGCCCACAAGCATTATATCATGTTCAGATTAGAAAATAATCACTCTAAGTAATGTGATGTCCCTTAAGTTGACAATGACTTGAAGTATTGAAGGATTGTTTCAGTATTTGTTGGTTCTCTTTAACAAATAGGGAATTAAACAGCACTTCACATTTGTCTTGTATTTTAAGGAAAATTATATAAGTCAAACTAAATGAATAACGAAAAACTCCAGCTATGAATGAATGTTCCTTGATCAGAAGAGATCATGAAGTATTAATAGGGTTTTATATTTTTGTAATAAGTGTGTTTGCAATGAGATAAGCAAATGAAACGGCAAATCCGGGAAACTTGAAAAGACTGTAGATAAAACAAGTTATTAACTGTAACTAAGCTCATTTATAAAATTTGATTATAATGACAACACGTTTCATTTTCAAAATTTAAGCCCCCATGTTTGGTGAGCACATTCCTTTGTGAAAGTCTCTGTTTGGCATGCACAGACAAGGGAAGCTAAGTTGTATTAGGGAAGCATGTTTTGTTGCCCTGCTTCGAAGTATTTTATAGTTATTAAGGTTCATCTAATGTACAAAATGGGCTAAAAGGAAATGCATAGGACTGCAACAGCATATATTTTTAAACAGCTTTTAATCAATTTAAAAATATACATATATATTGGTTCATTTCATTTGTCTCTTCCATTTGTAATGCACTGATTTACTATACCTTCTTATGCACTCAAAGTAGAAAAGCATAGTGACCTGATTTTTCAAGAGTTCATTTTGTGATTATTCCTTTCACTATTATCACATAAAGGTTCTCAGGAAAACCACCTATTAACTCGCCCCCCCTCCCCTTCCTGACCTTTAGGCCATCGACCCAGTGACTAACATCTGCCAAGCAGCAGATAAACAGCTGTTTGGCCTGGTGGAGTGGGCCAAGCGCATCCCACACTTTTGTGAGCTGCCTCTGGATGACCAGGTCATTCTGCTACGTGCAGGTAGAAGCATCCACTTTAACATATACAGACTATTCTTCTACATATCAAGTATATATTTTCACACTCTAACTTGTAAGTCAGGCGTCCTACTCAAGGAGGCAAGATATAATGTATCTGTAAATAATTGTGCCACCAGTGAATATCCGTCTTAATGTTTAAATTAAACTTTATTCTGATGAGGGGAAATGCTGTTTCTGTTAGAATATAAACCTCACCATTAATGACTTTTCTTCCTCAATGCATCTGTGTTTCAGGATGGAATGAGCTGCTTATCGCCTCGCTTTCTCACCGCTCCATTGGGGTAGAGGATGGACTTCTGCTGACTACAGGCTTGCACATGCTCAGAGACAGGTGACCCTTCACATCAGCTACTTATTGTTTAGCAGCTTAGTAGTTTATTTATAAGGCTGTATAAATGCATTTTTATCATGAGTCTTACAAACAGAATGGTTTCTATAAATTTTTATAATAATTTCTATCACTGATTTTCCAGCAGTTTATACAGGTGCTTCAGGTGCTGTATGTGTACAAAAACTAATAACAAACTTCTCTTTCTACAAGACAAGAATCAGTTGAACTGATGCCTGTTTATCTGAACTATAAGTGTTCAGATAAGCTGAGCATTAAATTTACATGTTTAATAATTTAGCTATAAAATTATCTTAAAGTCTGATTGAATAATAGAGGAAAACATCTGGATGTGAGAAACAATATAATGATTGCGGTTTGATGTCTTTTGGTCTCCTACTCTATCCCTTTTGTTTTAAAATGAGCTAAATACATAGTTGACTCTCCTGTTTGTGCTATTAATTTTTTCTTACTTTCATCACCATCATTGCTCTTTCCTGTGTTTTGTCACACCATGTCAGCTCTTTTCATAGCATACTAATCATGATTCCACATTATACCTGTTTATATCTCCACAGGGAAAGTACACGCAGCCCAGAGGTGGGGGCCATTTTTGACAGGTACTTGAAAGGAATATCAGACTCCTCACTTCTTACTTCTGACTGCAGTTTATTCAATGATGCCAATGATGTGTAAGAGCAATCATTTGCAATATTTTCATAAGCTCAAGCATCTCTGTATTAGCCATGTATAGTGGGTTAAAGCAGGGAAATGTCACAAAGTGAAAAATGCTGCTGCACTGGGAATAAGGATTTGCTATTCTAAGTTGTTGTTATTGTTCCTTCCTCTCTCTCATCATTCTCTTTTCTATTTCCCACCATAGAGTGCTCACTGAGTTGGTAAATAAAATGCGAGATATGCAGATGGACAAGACTGAGCTTGGATGTCTGCGAGCCATCATCCTCTTTAACCCAGGTGCAGTTATCAGATCTTACTGATTGCAGGGTTTTGGGAGAAATATCTGATTTGCAAAATCCATTCAGCATTCACTTTTGATTTTCTGCTCTTTGGTAGAAATATGCTATTGTAAACCCCATTTTGTATCATCGATTGTGAAGAATCAGACAGATTAATCTCATTGACGCATGTGGCGAATCAGCACACATCCATAAATAGTTCAGTGTCATTACTGACTGGCCTTATAGTGTTAACATGTCTCAATGAAAAATTAATTCGCTGAGGGCAAGCGTTCAGAACCTCACACTCTCGCCTACCATGTGTGAGAATAGGTGTGTAGTACAAAATATTCTGAGGAGTATTCTCATCCTGTTATTTACTAGCAGGATATGAGTTCTTTAGATGTGAATTGATACAAATTCCACCACTATGATAAATTAACCAACCATTTACTAGCTTCCCACCAAATTGGAGAACAAATAAATGCCTTGCCTGTTCACTAAGAAAAGGCTAAAAAGTTGTTGCTTGTGAATACTTGGTTTTATTATAATGTTATAGTTGACTCTTTCACTTCTTCTGTTTCTTTTGTTTGCTTGCTTTCTCACTCTCTCCCCAATTGGCTGAATCACCTCTAAATATGTAGTCAGAAGTTGGAGCACGATAATGTTTGATGTATATGAGCTGTCCTATGAAGTGCTTCCAAAGAAATTTCCAGTTCCTTTTAGACCCTTTTTATTGAAAACAATTCCATTAAATTAATGTCTTGCAGTACTAGTCCTGTGTCTAATTTGTACCATACACAACACTGTTACATATACAAAATGTCACATTTATCATCTCAGTCTGATCTGAGCTGCAAATGTTTTATGATATTGGCTGATGACCAAACTGTCATTGTGAGTACCTTGGAATTTTAAATCCAACTTTCATTCAAAAGCGTAAAGAAGATAAATGTTTTATAGGCTTTTTTGCAGCCTGTTGTTTTCCAGCAGAAAGTATACATTTTGTGTAAATTAATGCTTTCTTTTAAGGCTTGTGGAGCAACCTCTTTTAGACAGCCTTGAAGCTTAATCCTCTGTATTATTGTTTAGATGCCAAAGGTCTGAGCAACACGAGTGAGGTGGAACTCCTGCGAGAGAGAGTGTATGCATCCTTGGAGGCTTACTGCAGGCAGAAATACCCTGAGCAGCAGGGGAGGTATGCTAATTCGTGCTATACAACACTTGTTGCAATCCTCTGCAGTGTAAGCTACAGTTACTCCATGCTAAGCCTCAAGATGATAATTACAAAGAAAAAAAACCTGCTGGTATACGCAGAAGAGTTTTTTTTAAAGAGCAAATATGACCAAGTGTAAAAAACAAAACAAAAAAAAACCTTTTGTATAAAAGTTAACTAATCATTGATATATTCTTACATTTGAATCCGGCATTTTACATATTTAAGTGCAGCTTGTCAGACACCGCTGCTTCTGTAAATCGTTACTACGGTTTGTAAAAAAATGCTTTTAATTTGTTGATCAAGAGCCAAAGCAGCAGAACAAGTAGATACTAGTGTAAATTACTGATGAATCATTTTACTCGCCTCTTTTTTGTAGTGATGATTACAGTCATTATAATACTCCTGCGATCATGTGTCTAGTATTTGCTGTTTGTTGTAACATGTTGATTAGCTTATGATGAAACATATTACACTGTGCTTTACAGTTTTTTTTTTTTCTGTTGTATTAATTCCCATGAAGACCGATACACAAGCAGAGATTCATTATTCTGTTACATCGGCATTAGAATCTTCCAGCTGATGGAAGACAGATTTTGTTATAAATGCTGTTGTAAAGTACTTGCAGAAGAATATTTCGTAACACGGGTTGGGCCGCAGCATCGCCTACTCCATAAATCTCATGGCTACAAGTTTCAAGCAGACGTTCAGAAAAACATTCAGCCATTTTTGGAACTAGTCTGGAAGTGCTAGCAGGACAAGAGGACATGCTTCAATGAAAAAAAAAAAAAAAAAACTTTTTATTTTGAACTTATAAGCAGTTATGCACTACAAATTACAACACCGTGTCCGTGGTGCACCAGAAATGTGACACCAGGCTTGATTTAAACTAGGGCTGCAGCTATCGATTATTTTACTAATCGAATATTCTACCGATTATTTCATTGATTAATCGAGTAATCGGATAAGATGTACTTTTTCTTTAATAAAGAGGAATACTAAATATGCAAGAGAAAATAAGATTGGTCTCTTAAAACGAACAACTAAGTTGTTTCCTAATTAGAAAAATGAAAATAAAATCTAAACCCATTTAGTGCATTTAATTGACTTTCAAAATGCAAATACAAATATCTAAATAATAAAACTTAATTAATTGAAAAAAAGGTAAACTTGGTACAACTTAAAACAAAATAATAGTAGTAGTAGTAGTAGTAGTAGTAATAATAATACCTAAACATTGCATTTATGTTCTGCAACTTAACTTTGATGTTTCAGTCTAACTACAGCTCAAGCAGGACATAAGCCTTTACTGTCTTCCAGGAAGACTTTGTGGCTTTTGTAAGAGGCAAAAATTAGTGGACAGAAAGGTAACTTGGAACAATAACAAGAGTCTATACACATCAAATTTCTTAACACATTTTTCGGTAACATGAAATTAGAGTTATTTGGGGAATAAACTTTCTTAAATGTCTCTCTACATACTGCAAACGTTCATATTGATTTAAGCTAAGTGCGAAGCTTGTGTTGACTCCGCGGACTTAAAGCGAGGACTGTGTGTTTTCGAATGAGATATTGAAGTATAGAACTTGTACTGTTGTGGTACACCAGTTCAATCTTACAGTAATCACACTGTACAGAGTTTTCTGTCTGTTTTAGTTTGAAATGATCCAATCTGATCCAAAAAATTTCTCACTGTTTTCTCCCCGAGTTTAGCAGGTTGTGCATCAGTAATAATGGTAATAAACGCAGCGCTCTGTGTAGTTATAGTAAATGGACTAAATGAAGCTTTGCCTCGATGATTTTTTGTATTCGAGTTACTCAAGGAATCGTTTCAGCCCTAATTTAAACTAACTGCTTTCAAGCTGTTTAATCCCTTATTTAACTACCATAACATTTTACACCCTAACTTATGGTGCAAACCGAATGTGGTTGTGTAGTCTTTTAAAAGCTCTTAGAAATTTGAGGTGTTTTCTGTATTTGGTTGTATGGCAGACAGTTACTCATGTTTTAAACGTAACATTTACATTTTACATGGAATATTAGTTACAGAAATCTGCATGCAATCTATGACTTATCAAGAGAGGCCAAACTGAGATGATATCAAGTGTATTTTACTTTATCTCTGTCTCTCTTTCCTCAACTAGATTTGCTAAGCTCCTCCTCAGGCTGCCTGCGCTGCGCTCCATTGGACTGAAGTGTCTGGAGCACCTTTTTTTCTTCAAGCTGATCGGAGACACGCCCATTGAGACGTTCCTGATGGAGATGCTGGAGGCTCCTCACTAGCTTTGCCCTAAGGGAGGCTGGGAGATCACTGTGACTGCACTTTTCAATCTCAGGGGAACTTGAGCAATTGGCCAGCCTCCAGTCCATGATACACTTCTTGTTAGGTTTGTCTCTTTGTAAGTGCAAAACAGAGTCTAAAAACCCAAGACTTGTCATGAACTTAGAGTATGTTGGTGCTATATTTCAGTCATAAGTCTTGAATTCTTGTGGATTTTTTTTTTTTTTAAAAATTTGAACCTTCAGTTCCCTTCCGAGCTTACATGGGATTTACATTTTGATAGAACCATTTAAGGCTTTTAAACTTGTGGATGTTGAGCTTTATTTGTCTGTAAGTGTGCTCCTCCATCATCTCGTCAGTGTGGTTTCTTTTATTCCTTAAGGGACTAATTTATTCAGCTCAGACCTTAAAGGACTGGCGATACGAACAACTGAAAGAACAGTTAAGAAAAACTGTTTTAAAATCTATAAGCTGACATCGCTCTCCCAGTTAAGCTAGCCTGGCCAAACATGTATGCAATGAAAATGCACAAAAGTCTGGAGAAAAGTCATTATGATGTGCAATTTGCAAAATAATGCTAGTCAAATATTTTGGAGTTTATTCCAGGGAAGCGAGGTCTTACCATGTGCTCATAGATCTAGATCATGGGTGCTTGACTGATCTTTTACATGCTTGACACATTGTACTGTTTATTTTCTTCTTCTTCTCCTTTTTTTCTTCTTTTCAGTTTGCAGTTTTGGTGAAAACTGAAAAAATAGCTAGGATACTAAGTTCACTAAATTAGCCATGCATTGCTTTATGACTGCAGTGTTCCAGGCTGAAGTCGGTAAACTGCTTGTGACATTGCTTTTTCTCTCAGTTATTCTTTTAGTAGTACACGCTTGTTTTATCACATATCACGTAACCTTGTAACTTGAGTTATGATTCCTTATGTAAACTGCACTATACCAGTTCAAATATCAGATATTTGACCAAAAGGGGTCATATTTGTGTATGCTTTGGTGCTTTAAAAAAAAATGGCTGTTTTAATGTTACATCCCTGAAAACGCACATAGAAACTTGTAGGCAGGAAACAGTTATATTTTAACAAAGCTGAACATAAGCAATACTAAATTTAAAATACGAATGTGTATAATCTCGTTTTTGAGTCAAAAATTGTCAGACGTCAATTTCTAGTACTGTGCAAACAGTTGTTCAGGGACAGTAAAACATGAGTGCAACAAAAGAGCAGAAATCCATGTTCATTTATATTCCAATGATTTTATCATTGCTTTTAGTTGCTTTGTACATCTAAAATACAAAAAAGACCTTAGTTTGCACTGTATTTCCTGTGAATCCCAGTTTTCTGACTGTCTTCGCTCTTTTTCTTAGTGATGTGTTTTTTCTCAGATTTCAATTAGATTTGTAATCTTGCTGGTTTTTGTAAGATCTTTGCTTTGCTTTGGGGACGAAGACCACAGAGACTTTGAAATGCAAGTTCCCTATTGGAAAAAATGTTTACTACACCTTCGGGTTGTTTTGTATGGTCCTGTACAACCACCATCCTTACTGCATTAGACATGTTTGTGTCTGCCATTGCACTAAATTTGTCATACAATGATGATTGTAATGATCCTCCATCAGGTTCTCCATCGCTAGAGCTCAATTTAAAGGAGCTTGATGGCACTGCAAGTGAACCATATGGACACGACCCTAAATAAAAGCTGGTGATATCGAGACTCATGTGGCGTTCAGTCTGTCATTGACTGGCGGAGGAAAATATTGTCGATTGGCTACAGCAGAGCTAGAACGCTGAACAGATTACACCTGATTCAACAAATGATCTCATCAGCTAATCATAGGACTGTGTTAAGCATGCATTAGAGAAATACCGAGCTGCTCTGGGCTTCCAAAACATTTCCATCCTTACATAACTGCAAAAAATAGGTCAAATATATGAATCCTGTCATGGATGGACAAATGATAAATTCAGAAGTTGTGCTTAGCCGCTTTCATGAAACTTGATTGCCTAGGCTAGAAGGAATACTAACATGTAATGTGTAATGGTAAGCTATGTAATGGTAAGCTAGTCAATTGGAAACCAATGAGCTAATACATATACTCATACCATTTACACACACATAATGTCAACAATTTTCCCCAACCTATAATAGATTACTAGAGGAAAAGGATGTTTCAAGCATGAGCTGTTGAATGGCTTCACATGTTTAATGCTGAAATAATACAATTTCTGGAGTTTTAATGATTTAAGGTGTAATATTGAGTTCTGAATGTTATAGATGTCCATTCCCTTATTGTGATATCTGCATGAAATACACAACGTGACCAGCATTTTCTCTGGATGCTTCATAAAAGCTTTTTATTGCAAGATTTTGTATACAGTATATACTTTTTTCGCTGTGAGTATTAACAAGATTAATTCACATTCTTGGTATTCTTATTCGATACCCACTTTGTATGGCACTTGCAGCAAGACGTTGGACATGACTCGATTCTGTTTACTTAAGTGCAATGATCTCGAAAGGCTTTTGAGCAGGAGTGGAAGGTGGGTGGGTTACAAGGACCAAACATGTTTCAAGTTTGTGCAAAAAGGAAAAAAAAAAACCATAAAAAAATTACACATAACAAAAGCAAACATCGCTGAGCATCCATCTGACATTGCAGAAGCTCCCTTTGACGCGACTCCTTTGACTTTCTCTTTGTTTTTAAACAATGCATGGCTTGCTTTACTTTTCTTAAATTATAATTATCACAGAATAACACTGCTTCTGACCTATAATACACTATTCTATACAAATACAAATGCAACAGATGCACAAATAAAAACGAGATTTACACAATTATACAACATTTTTCTTCTTAGGGAACATTTAGTTTCTACATTAGATTTCTAGTTAATTTTTCATTTTACAGTACTCGATTATCTGAAAAGAAGAAGACATCAGACAAAAACAAAGATACTTCTTCTTGTTAATACTTGACATTGCTTTAAAATGACATGATACACAGAGTAAGGTGCTGGGGGGTACTACCGGGTCGTGTAGTACAGTTTTGTGGATTGTCAGATTAATGTTTTGGGTTTCACACCACAGAACAGACGTTTAATGATTTTGTATAATCACGCTTAAGCGTTCTTCCGAAATTCCGATAAAAGCAGAGTGCTGCTGAGCTGAAGAGACCGCATGACCGCACCTCTGTCCTTTTCCAAAGATGCAATGTTTTGACCGGATGCCACAAGTATAGCTGTCATGCATCACACAATGTTGAATTAAAAATGTTTCATTTATAACAGTTAACATCAAGGCAGCATCAAAAGTTCTTCTTGGGCTAAGACTAGTGTTGATTTGTGTCTGGAAACAGATCTATGCCTATTCTCCTTGAGCACTTGCAGCAGATGGACTACAGTACAAATGGCAGACGGTGCTGTAGGTCAGAATTGTGTATCAGACCTGTATGTTGTTGCGCATTGCTGATCATCTCAGGCTCAATCAAAAAATATAATAAAAAGAAACTTGCCAAATAATCAATAATACCACAGCAGCGCAGAGAGAATCACCTCTACTTCAGTGATTTCTATAAATTTGTGCTCTGCAGTTTCCGTCGGACATGAATGGTGAATGTGCTACTAACAAAAGCAGGCTAGATTTCCCCAAACGGTTAATGTTTGATAACCAGGGTGTGAAAGATCGGCCATGTTCAAAGCACTGATCTTGGGTTCACACTCAAGGCCACAGTTGGTAAGCAACACTGACACGTTTGTCTTTTTCGAGAACTCGTTCCTCACTAACAGACAGGGCTACAAGAGTGTGTCTGTATTTGTGTTGAAGGATTAGAGAGTCGTGTAGTAGAAGGTCGAACGGCAGCTGATACTGTGCTTGTCTTTTAAAAATGCAGTAAAAGTGGTAGGTGTTAAGAAATATCAGTCTTTCAAACAGCATGCTTAGGTTGCAGTATCCAGGATCAGGTGTATTGAGATTTGAAGTGTGTGCGTGTGTGTGTGTGCGTGCGTGCATGAAGACCCTGAGCTGCTAGAATCTATTCTGTGTCACACTTGCATCTCAGAGCCACTGGCTAATCCCAGAGCCTGTGCCTCCTCTGGGGTGAGCCCGTTCTTCAGTGTTCTTCTTACTGCAGAAGAAAATAAACAGACATTTATGTTATGTTACTCCTGCTCACCTCTACAGAAATTCAGTTCAATCCAATTTTATTTGTATCAGGCTTTTAACAACGGATATTGTCACAAAGCAGCTTTACAGGAATATAAAAATTTTGAATAAGAAATATAAAGTTTAAAAGTTACATTTCTATTTCTCCTCTGAGCAAGCCAGAGGTGCCAGTGGTGAGGAAAAACTCCCTGAGATGATATGAGGAAAAAGCCTTAAGAGAAACCAGACTCAAAAAGAAGCTCATCCTCATCTGGGTGACACTATAATTAACTAACTGTACACTGTAATTTTGATCAATCCCACCTCCACCCACAAAACCTTAGACTAATCCCAATCATTCCCGCATAAAGCTGCCCACTACTACAAAAAAATTTCACCAATCCTGGCTTCTCATGCAGAAAGCTTAACAATTCCTGCTTGCTCCTGCAGAAAGTTTGACTAATCCAACCTGCTCCCAAAACACACTTAACCACTCCTGCCTTCTCTGAAGAAACTGAGACCGATCTAACCTTCTCCCACGGAAAGTCTGACCTCTTCCTCTGCATAATATTAATGAACTTGTCCTTTATTTGTCCTGCGAGCTTCATATCTGCACAGTACACAGTGGAAACAAATCCCAAGCTTAAACTTAAATGTTTGCTCTTTAGAAGCCTTGGGATTGAAATGAAGACAAAAATCAAGGACTGAGATACCAGGCAGTGATTCATCATCTCTGTTTTGTGTTGAAAAAGTCTATCTACATTTGCAGCATTTGGCCTACACCTTTATCCAGAGCGATTTACACCGATCAGGCATAACATTATGAGCACTGACAGGTGACGCGAATAACACTGATTATCTCCTCATCATGTTACCTGTTAGTGGATATTAGGCAGCAAGTGAACATTTCGTCCTCAAAGTTGATGTGTTAGAAGCAGGAAAAATGGGCAAGCATAAGGATTTGAGCGAGTTTGACAAGGGCCAAATTGTGATGGCTAGACCACTGGATCAGAGCATCTCCAAAACTGCAGCTCTTGTGGGGTGTTCCCGGTCTGCAGTGGTCAGTATCTATCAAAAGTGGTCCAAGGAAAGAACAGTGGTGAACCTGCAACAGGGTCATGGGAGGCCAAGGCTCACTGATGCACATGGGTGTGAAGGCTGGCCCGTGTGATCCGATCCAACAGACAAGCTACTGTTGCTCAAATTGCTGAAGAAGTTAATGCTGGTTCTGATAGAAAGGTGTCAGAATACACAGTGCATGATGGGTCAGGGCTGTTTTGGCAGCAAAAGGGGGAACACAATATTAGGCAGCTGGTCATAATGTTATGCCTGGTCGGTGTAAATTTTATCTAATTTTTTAAATACCACTGAGATGTTGAGGGTTAAGGGCGGTCCTGGTATATGCGCTCATAACCTTTCACTCTTGGGCTACCACTTCCCTGTCTATGTTACTATCCTACATACACAGGAAAGTATTGTGCATATTCCCCTGGCTGTTGTAACTGCTTATGTCCTGTCATGTATTGTAAATGTCATGCGCAGTGACTTACAGGACTTGCGGTTAGCTCTTGAGCGTCTCCTCTCGCGAGGCTGACTGCGCTGACTGGGGCCCTGAGTTGCTGACTTTACTATACGCTCCATGATCTCATCTGCTGTGTCTTCCATGCAGTTCGACGTGTCTTCATTGGCAGAGGACCACAGTCCCATGCGGCCTGTATGAACACAGAAAGCACCGTTCTGTTCAAAACAAGGCTCCCAACATAGTCTGTAGCTACAGAGGCCATTTTTGAAGCTAATAGAAAGCTACAGGACTGTAGAGGTTTGGACGCACCTCGGCTGGCTCGGGTGCGGGTGCGTAGACCAGGTAGGACTGAAGGAGTGGTGTCTCCAAGCTGCAGACCGTCTCTCAGCACTGCGGTCATCTGCTCATGCTCTGCTGCGTCCTCGGCGTAGTCAAGTCCCTGCACTGGAGCGTCGTGACCGTCTGCTGTAGCGCCTGCAAACTTGCCGCTCTGTGGAGGAAAGAACAGATAAACTGCAGATAAATCCCACTATCAAGTTGCTGTCCAGTACCTCTTTCCTCTGGCCTCTGGTAGTTGAGTCTCTTGGCTTGCAGAGATTTTTTTTTGGCAATCTGAATCTTTCCATGCAGGCGTTTTGTAAAAACAATCAAAGAACAATTTCCAGCATGCACCACAGAACACCAAAGTGCACACTGAGCTTAGTGTCGTTAGTCTGTTGCCTTATCATTATTGGGTGGACAAGATAACCAGTGGAAAGCAACATAAAACTAATGCAAATCTACTGTCCACTGTGTGTTTATTTTAATGATCTCATCGACACAGTCATCAAAATGTCTGCATTTAACTTGTTGCTTTATAGATTCCACATGGTGACCCTGCTCCCTTCCTTCTCTTCACATCTCTCTCACGGCTTGTGTAATGGGATCACAAACACATTGCCTCTTTGCAGGCCCTTTCAACACCAGCTCCTCTGTTGGTAGTCGCTCTTTTTTTTTTTTGTGTGTGTGTGTGTGTGTGTGAAGGAATTATTAGTGAACATGACTCTCTTAGGGCTGGTGTACATTTTCAACAAGTCTATCATAATCAGTATGATGGAATACCTGACAGGACTTGTCTCTGTTAGTCTCTGGCTGCTGATTGCAGTCACAGTCGTTTTTATGTACAAAATAGTTAAAAGTTAATAAATTGTTGAATTGCACATGGGAATAAACAGGCTTCAGGTGCGGGCACACACACACACGTAAATACAACTGCACAAAACCACGCATACCTCACTATCTTCTTCATCCTCACTCTAGAAAGGAAAAATGGAAACATGATGGATGAAAGAAAAAACAAAATACAAAACAAACTACAGGTAATGACAAAGAACAAGAAATAACAGAAACAAATAAAATGTATAAACAATAAACATGATCAGTGCCAACAAGTACATGAGAAGGATCTATCCTAGATTCATAACTATTCCCTACTTAAAAATGACTTTCTGTGTTCAGTTATTTTGCTAATTTTTAAAGGTCATTAAGGGAAAATGTGATATGTCTTAGAAAGGCTATGTCAGTGTAGATAATGTTTTTTAATGTTTTTTTTTAAATCGAAAACCTTTTCTAAAGTTCTATACTGTTCCTGCTTGGAAACTGGGTGCATTTCAGACTCTTCCTGACCTGCATAGAATCCTGACAGAGACTCTGTATATTTTACATTAAGATTATATTTAAATAGTTAAAACAGCAAACGTTGATCTAGTGGAGCTCACATGCTGCTTCACTGCTGTTCTTCAGGCCCATAAATAGTGTTGGATTTTGAGGCTGAGATTAGACTAAGAACGGTTTTTAAACCAAAGTATTCCTCGACAAATTAAATAAAAACAAGTAAGGCCCCTTGTAACCAGGATCCCCCAAAGAGACAGGCTTTAGCAGGTCATGTCTGAGGAATCAGAGGTAGCCTCAGGCACAGCTACAGTACTGCTGATATTAATTACTCAGGTCATGTGCTGGCGTTTGGCAACTGGAATGGATCAGGTTTATTAAATTTGCTGGGTATTAATGACTCCCCACAGGCTCACTGCTCTAACCTTCAGTAAACAGCAATCTTTAGATACATTTTAGTTGTGTCTATTATGAATTTACTAATACAGCTTATATGGAACACTTAAAAGTAGCTGAATAAAGTTACATTGTGTGCTTGCTATATAAATTATACAGCGATCAGGCATAACATTATGACAGGTGAAGTGAATAATGCTGTTTTTCTCCTCATCATGGCACCTGTTAGTGGGTGGGATATATTAGGCAGCAAATGAACATTTTGTCCTCAAAGTTGATGTGTTAGAAAAAGGAAAAATGGGCAAGTGTTAGGATTTGAGCGAGTTTGATAAGGGCCAAATTGTGATGGCTAGACGACTGGATCAGAGCATCTCCAAACAACTGCAGCTCTTGTGGGGTGTTCCCGGTCTGCAGTGGTCAGTATCTATCAAAAGTGGTCTAAGGAAGGAACAATGGTGAACTGGAGACGGGATCATGGGCAGCAAAGGCACATTGATGCATGTTGCGAGCGAAAGCTGGCCCGTGTGATCTGATCCAACAGACGAGCTACTATTGCTCAAATTGCTGAAGAAGTTAATGCTGGTTCTGATAGAAAGGTGTCAGAATACACAGTGCATGACGAGTCAGGGCTATTTTGGCAGCAAAAGGGGGACCAACACAATATTAGGCAGATGGTCATAATGTTATGCCTGATGGGTGTATATAAATTATACAAAATTATGGTATACGGTTTGATCAGTGGTGCACTGCTCCATCTAGTGGTACAAGTGTAGAACTGAACAAAACACAATGATACAAGTCATTAGAGGGCGCACTCACATCAGTGATCATTTTGCCCCGGGTCTTGTTCCTCTCTCGGTGGTTAGCTCTTTTCTGTTTCTGCTGCAGCACTCTCTCCCTGGTGGTGCGATACTCCAGCGCAAACTCGCTAAGGATCTTACAGAAGCGGTGGATGCTGACTTCCCTCACTGCATATGCTGGGTGGCCCAGGAACAGCAGAAAGGCATGAAACCTGCAGATCATTCACACAGAACTTTAGACCTCCTGTAACTGCTATGTTTTTTCACTAGCTCTTATCATGTCTTGGAGAAATCCCTGCTCTAATACTTCAGACATCAGAGGCCCAGTGGATTGAGTCAGCAACTCTATAAGAGTTCACAGTGGACAATACAATCTGATGCAATAACTGAAAATCAGTCAAATGTGTTGTTTAAGTGTATTAATATTTGGCAAATAAATGTTTTTCTTGGTTGAAACTGGTTTTGTTTATACTGAACAGTTGACTTTACTAATCTAGGGTTCTTGTCATTTCCAGATTTGTAAGACTTTTTGTTTTCCTATGCAACAAAAAGTTTAAAGCTTAAAGTTTAAAACTTTTTAACATTTTAACATTTCTCATTTCTCAAAAGAAATAATCACTATGGTGCTTTATAATTACTCTAAAATGTAATCCAGGATCCAGATGTGCAAAGCTGATAGAGACACCCAGTTTACAACTTCTGCTAACTTTTGATCCAGGGGGTGAATACTTATGCAACCATCAACATCAATACCTGAATTTTTGTTCGACTTTTTTATCACAATAAAAAGATATGTTCAGGTGTAAGACATATTGTGTAAATGAAACTGTAACTATACCAATTAAGATCAGTAAATTATGTGGTTCCTGCTGTTTAAATATTTTAATCTAAAAATGTATTTTAATATAAAAAATAGCTCACTTCACTAATCCATGGTTCTTTTTTCCAGACTTTTTTTTTTAAAAACTTTCCAGATATTCAATGTTATGTGCTCTAAGGAATATTTTAAAGGTTGTTAATTGCGTTACAGCAGGGCAAAGCTTGCAACGTGATACATATTAGGAAATGTACAAATAGTTAAGAAAAGAGAATTCTGAAGACAACAGATTTAGTTTCTTAGTATCTTTGATCTGGGTATTTTCATTTCCTCCTAAATGATTTCTCGGTTAGTAATAAGTGCCTATGAAGCCTTAAATTGTCTGTGAAAATGTTCAAGTAGATTGCTTTAACTACAAGGTCATGTGCTTTCTGTCCTCTCTACACTGCTACTCCTTTAGCCACTCAATAAGATTGTAACCTCAAGTCGTTAACCTGTTGATGATGCGTCTGTGGACGATGGTGAGGATGATGATCCTCTCAGCACAGTCTTTCAGGAAGTCAGACATGCGCTGCTTTAGTGCCGGCTTCATCTCATGCTTTGCAATGACCTTCAGGTGGTCCCAGGAAGCTTTGCAGCGCCGCTCCATCTGGGCCAGATTGTCCTGCAGTTGGTCAAAGTCCTCCTGAGGTAAACAGGTCAAATGTGCTCTTATGAATCCAGCTGCAATTCAGTTTCCTTACATTAAAAAAGATCTGCTTTCCTATGTGCCATCACCACCTCTCTGCTGTACACTAATACATGTGTACAAATGTTACTAGCTGTGTTAACTTGTATGCTTCTGCTGAGGCCATGTGAAGTTGTGTTATGTTGTTGAGAATAACATCACAGTCATCGTCACAGTTATTAAAGTAAACTCCGTTAATAAAGGACACAGTAACTGAAAGTTACTAGTAAAACGTGGATGATGCATTTGTTAACGTGTGTAGACCATTTTAATATTTGAAAAAACAAAAAAATAAAAATAAAAATGTGATTTGGTTTTGACTTCAGGGTTCTTGTCCTTTTTTGACCTTTTTTTTCTAGATTTCCAGAGGGATTTTTTTTAAATAAAAGTATTATTATTATTATTATTATTATTATTATTATTATTATTATATTTTAAATATTTTTGAAATTTTTTTTAACTTTCAAGAATTTCTGTGTTTTAACAAATATTTTAGGTTGTTAGCTGCATTACATAATATGCATTAGGGAGTATACAAGAGTACAATAAAGAGAAGTCAACAAATTTAGATCTTTAGTTTCTTTGGTCTTAGTGTTTTTATTTCCTTCTAAATTATTTCTAACCTTCCCTCTGCTGTGTTGTTAACACAAACACTAATCTAGGTGTGTAAAGCTCCACGCGTCACAGGCCACAGCACTACAGAGTTTAGACCTCATTTACCATCAAATCAGTTCATCAGCTATTTACTCAGTGTTGAAAGTGGTGCATTAGGAGAAGAAAATAAATCAGCATACAGCTGTGCAGCCACACTCCTTCTCTAACAAGAGCAAGTCAACACTGCTGTTATCAATCCTGAGTAGTACCACATTGCAGATGGGTGTATGATGTTCATCAGAAGAAGCAAGGAATGACAAGAAGCAAGAAGACAAACAGGATGTTCATCAGACCAAAGCAAGGAATGACAAGATGATGTATACTGTATATAACAGGGAATTTTAATTTTAACCAAAATTTTTCTTTTTAAAAAATGCAAAATTTGGCTAATTCTATCATTCGTGATCACTATAGAGCTTTATAATTACAATAACATTTTTTATCCAGGATCCAGATGTGCGAAGCTGATAGGGACACCCAGTTTGCAACTGGAACTTTAATCAACCTGTGTGTCAAAATAAAATGATATTTTGTATCTTCAGATGTAAAACATATTGTGTAAATGAAGCTGTAACCATACCAATTAAGTGCATTTGCAGTTCCAGGTTGTATCACTAGAAGGAAAATTCAAGTGGACTAAATAATTATGCAAGAAACTATATCTTCATTGAGACATGTCCTCAACATGTCATGTCGGAACTGCTTTAGAAGCTTAATAAATCAGATTTGGTGCAGTACCTTAGCAGAGCGTGTAATTGCGCCAATCTCAGAGTAGAGGTCAGAACTTTCTGGAAACTTGTCCACTACGATGGAGCAGACGTGATGAAGCAGAGACTGCTTATGCACAGTGTCTTTCACTTCTGGAACTTTCTCTAGGTAACTCAGCTCAAAGCCCTTAGCCTGAAAAAAAACACACACACACACACACACACACACACACACACACATTTTAAAATGGACAATATCAGTGGAACTTTCCTGTAACAAAGTAAATTGACTTTATAAATACATCCACATTGAACAAATGGGTCACTCTGGATTTCATCCAGTAAATAATTTCTATAAAAGGGTTTCTAATCATAGGCCATTTCCACAATTTACAGACATTTTTCTGCTACAGCTGAGTAGATTACCATCAGCTCCATTAAGCAATAATACAGAATGCTTTGAAAAGCAAGGCAGGTCAGTAGTCTGCTCGTATGCATGTTCACATGAATGCTTCATTGGCTTGGAAATAGTTGAATCTCAATCAAATGTGGTAAAGTACAGGAAGTCACTGGCCTGCACTCGGGTCAGCCTTGTAGTGCTGAAGACCCAGGCGAAAATAAAAACGGGAAATCTCCCAAATGACATGACACGAATTTGACTTGCTTTGTTCTCTTGCCCACACTCAATGGTTTACTGTAAATGTGCTTTCAATCCTTTATTACCGCTTTCATTTTTTTTCTCCACGGTCCTCAAAGAGAAAAGAGAAGGGAGGAGGGTGAAAGGCCGCGAGCACGGCCATAACTCACGTTTGATCCATTGAGGAAATTGCCAATAGCGAGTAGCGTGGACAGAATAAAGCACAGTGTCTTGTTCTTCTCCAGCTGACTCATGCCCTCCTTCAGGTCCTGTAAGGGCTCTGCCACTTCCTGTAAGAGAGAAAGACAGAGATTAATTTACACATGCTCTTAACATGACTACTGTTACATTTTAGCAAAAGCAACCTGCTGCATGATCTAATGGCTCAGCTGTGTGCACATAGACAGTAAAGCCTCCAAATCTTGTGCAATCTCCTGACCTTCTCCAATACATCATAGTCCATCTTGAAAGCCCAGAGGTGCAGGCGAGCAGACAGCTCACTGATGGAGGAGAGTGTGAGGAGGAACTGTTCAGCGCTGCCCAGAGGAATGTCTGGGTTCGCCAGCTGTGCTTCCTGTATCTTCTGCTTCTCCTCTTCTGTGGGGATCATCATCAGGATTTTCTGGACAGGACAAAGAGAGCCATGTTCAAATTTGAAACTTGGTTTCTCAATACATTTATTAAGGATTTATATTTTTATTTCTTACTCACAAACTTTAGTCATAATTAGATATTAGTGTGTCAGTTACGTTTCCTACAGGTTCATTTTACCCAAACCTCCAAAAGGTGAAATGACTATGCAAAATTTTCCTAGGTGTGTGTGTGTGTGTGAATATCTTGTAATGCACTAGACTCCCAACAACAGTGTATTCCTGCCCCACACCCTGTGTTCCTAGGATAGGCTCCAGATCAACTGGCACCCTGACCCTCATTACTGAAGATGAATAAATAAATAAATGATGAATTATGTAATGTGCATAAATGCTACAGCTGTATATCATACACAAAAAGCATACTCATGAGACAACCCACAACTGATAAACTGATGAAGCAAACAAACTATCGTTACATCCCCAATTTAATTCAAACACAGTTAAGGTTATGCCTGGATCGACTCAATTTCCCAGATATTGTCCCGCCATTAACTGACTGTTGATGCTGTTGATGTTGCTGCTGCTGATGAAAGCAATATGTTCATGCACATATTCAACAAAAGTCAACAAAACACAAAAAGTCAACATAAAAAAAGCAATAACAAAAAAATGAGTGATTGAATAATTGCATTGTGCTTGAATAACCATATATAGTACTTAATCTAGGACTACTTTACTAAAAGTAGCTTAAATCTGAAATGAAAAGATCAGGGCCTATATTCTTAAAGATTTGTAAAGATAATCTAAGAGAGCTCCGGATTAAGCTTAAAAATTTCTAACTAGGAATCTTAGAGCAACTCTGAGCAAGGAAAAGACAAAAACATTTATCTTAGAGAGGAGGCAGGGCTTACCCTGTTGCTAAGTATGACACATTCTTTTGAAGACGGTGATTGGTTGTCCAATAAAAAAAAACATAAGAGCTGTTTTAAATAGGGCTTATTATAATATATTTGGGGTTATATTGTGTAGGGATTATGTTTGTGACCGATCATATTAGAGATATGCTAACACATCCGACACAGCGCAGAAATGCCTAATGTCAAATTAGATCATTTTTGCTGCTAGGGCGCTATAGCATTTCGAAATGTTAGCGTACCTCTAAATGCTCTCTCTAGATGTTAGCATATCTCTAAATGTTGGTGTATCTCTCTATATATAATTTATATATAGTATATAGTCAACATATATATAGAGAGCATCTTATTAACTTTATTATTCATCATTATTAAATATTAATTATCAAGTAAGCAACACATTTCTTGCAACACAGTATTAAGTAGGGAATATATTTCTTCTCCCTCTTTGCCTTTCAGCCAATTTTCTCCTCTGCTAAAGAAACTCTTAAGCCTCCTAAAAGTCCCCTTCCCTACTCCTGAGACTTTTTGACCTTAACAGCACTTTTAAGCGTTACGATGCTTTGTGAATAGCATTTATCTTTACTAGGATCTTCTCTTTAATTTTAAGGGGAAATGTCACTAGAAGCAACTCTTTGCTCTAGGAATTTTTATGATTATGGGCCCAGGATTTTTTGTGTTCACATAGATATAGATACATACACTTAGGGAAAATTGTTGTACAGTCAGATGTACAAATGAGAGTGAGACAGTAAGAGAGATTGGACCTGAGGGAAGTGTGTGAATCACTGTCCACTGTCATGGCATGAATTTATGCAGTTGCAGAACTAGTTCATAATTCCCTTAATGAATCCCTAACAGACTGATAAATAACAACATCTGGAGAAAATCATCAACGCATAAATAACACTTGTCATTTCGATGAATAGAATGATTTCATCTGTGCTAAGACTATCTGGTAGTTGACTTCTTTTGCATAATTGCACGCGCTTGAAAAAAGTTAGCAGCGTGTCTGTGTGAGATCTTGTTCAGTTTTTTTTTTTCTCATAGAGGGGAAGAATGGCAGCTACCATGATGGAAAAATCTTCATTATCTGTTAGCACATGTTAGAGTTTTGCTCATGTTCATACTGTGATGTCATTTTAGCATTGCTTCACCTCACTGATTCATTCTACAATGATAACAAATCATCATATTGATATTTACTTCGCAAAAATTCATTTGTAGAAAAAAAGGAACTTTTTAAAGCAATAGGATCAGGTTTTATTAAACAGCACTTTCACTTTGATTTTATGGCTTTCGTGTGCCAACTCAGCAAAAGTTAATATTGCGAGTAAAGTTGTAGAGAGCCATCAATCGGTGGAAAATGCAGAAATATGCTTTTATGTGGCAGGCTTTTATGATTGAATGATATAATGCCAGAGAGAGAGAGAGAGAGAGAGAGAGAGAGAGAGAGAGAGAGAGGGAGAGAGAGAGAGAGAGAGAGAGAGAGAGAGAGAGAGAGAGAGAGAGAGAGAAGGAGAGAGAGAGAAGGAGAGAGAATTTGAATGCCTGAGAAACGCATTTGTAAGTGTTTAGAATAAAAATGTAATATGAGGTACATATGCATGTGAGACATATGTTCAGTTTTGCTATGGTGTTACCACTGTTTTGTATTTTCGGTCTTATTAAAAAACAATATTAAAGTGAACTGGTGTGTGTTACCTCTATACCCTCTTTGTTCAGAGCATACTCATCAAAGTTGAGGATGGCTGTTTTGATGGTGCGGGGTGGTGGAAGAACCGTGAGGCCGATGTTGATGGCGTTGCTTCTTTTGGAGTCGAGAACAATAATCTCCTGCCGTTTCCCATCCGCTGCTGTTTTCTAAAGTCAGCAAAACATTCATTGTAAAAACTCCTACATTCAGGCTTGTGTTAGCTGCTTTATTTTCATTTTCCATCTTGTTTTGGGTCCAGAATTGTGTGGAGAATTTGTGATGAGAGTTTTTGATGTTGCTGCCCACCTTCGGTTGCTATTATGGTAAAACGTATTCTATTTTGGACCATAACGGAGCCAAAATGTCACCATCAAAACCATATGTCAGGGCAACAGTCACCCATCTGGTCTAATACTTCACTTGGTTCTCATTATGAGTTTGCACGGACTGCTTGCTCGCTCGCTCGCTTGTCGGCTAACTGTTGTGATATCCATCTACCGTCCCTAACGCAAGATTTAAAAAAAAAAGAAGAAAAAAATGCGTTCTGAAGACTACCTTAAAATGAATTGGAACGGAATTTCTTTAATGTGGGTGATTAAGAAAAACAAAGCTTTCCAAGATATGAATGCCAGTGGGATCTATTCTAAGTGCAACTGACTCAGAAAACACGCAGGCACCTGAGGGCTATTTTGGGACTTTGATGGAGAATATTTCTGCACTAGTGAGAAGCAAGACAGTTTGCTTTCATTGCCAAACACAGGGAGGAAAGAGAAGGAGAGAAGGAACAGAGCGGGAAAGAGGGAGTTAGGAATGGGCCAGAAATGAGAAGCAGCTGCTTTCGGGTAGGCGAGGGGAGAAGCCCTGACCGGCAAAGACACACTCAGAAAAACATCATAACCGAATAACCTGAAATGATACCAGAAAACATTCTGTGCAGCACTTTCTGATATCAGTGTTACAATATAACTTTGAAAAAAAGACAGAGTCAGATTGGAAAATCTTTCATTGTCTCATGGATTAATGCTGAGATAAATCGAATAAATAGACAAGTAATCTAGGAAGCTTATAGTTTCCGGTACAACACATACCATCTCAAAGGCTTGTATAGATTACAGAGAAAATGTTGAAACATTGGCAGATCTGATGGAGCCTTAAAATAATACACAACATCCATCAGAGCCAATAGAACCAGTGTTGCACCAGGCAGACTGAGATTTCCCCGGTCTGCTTCAAATCTCATGTGCTCGTCTGACAGGGAACGGACTGCGGTGACACTGAGGCAACTGAGACGTGCCATAATCCATACCACATGTTTGCCTGAGAAGACCTGAAATGTTTCCGGCAGAATGTCTTCTCTAAAGAATGACAGAATTCCCTTTCCAGGTTGTGCAAAAGGATTAAGTGTTGATATACAGCTACTAATTTCTGTAGCCCAAGACTAAAAATACTACATGACTGACAACAGGGAACAATATGTTATCATCTGATGGAATACCATCGTGTTTACCTTTGTAACAGGAAGTTCTTTGGACTTGGTTTCAAAGAGGAGCTCCAACTTGGCTGTGTCCAACTTTACAGGTTCCAGTTTGGACCACAGTGACTCCTTGCAGCACTTGTCACTGCCGTATTGCCAGTCTGTGGGTCTCACCTCGTTCCAGAAGAGTCTGATGGTCTTCTTCTTCTTCTGAAAGAGTGGCGGATCTCCTCGACTATGTTGAGGAGAACCGATATGCGAGGAAGACACTGGCGCCATGGAAGGTGGTGGTGGAGGTAACATCCCTCCTGGTACAGGTGGAGGGGGTGGACAACCGAAAAGGGGAGGAGGGGGCGGGAGGTTTGGTATACATGGGGGTGGGGGAGGGGGTGTCATGTGGTCACCTGACTTGATCATGTTTCCGACATCCAAAATGTCTATGTCATCCTCCTCCAAAAGGTCAGTAAAGTCCATTTCTTTGATGCGAAGTTCGCGAGGTTTGGCCATCAGCTGGTCCCAGATGTGATCCGACTCCTTTTTAGGTGGCGTGGGCGAAGGTGCTTTCTCCTTCCCTGTTTGCTCAGCCTCGTGAGGCGAGACCAGCCCCTTTACCAAGTCACCAAACTTTTCGGCCACGATCCGCACATTGCCGTGGTTGTCCAGATGCTGCACTTCCATTTTCTTCACGCTCTCCTCACATGCCTGCTGCCGGGCCTCCAGAGTTGAGATGCGAGTGGTGAGGCTGTTTACTGACGACTCCTGGCCTCCTGGGCCCTCTCTCTCTTTCTCGTTCTCCTTCTCCTCATCCTCGGTAGGCTTCGCATTTTGTGCATAGAGCATATCCAGCATGAAGCGCTTGTTATTGAGGACTTTGTCACACTGTTCATTGATGTCTGCTGCCTTAATGCATTCTGCCCACTGGCCTGATGAGAAGACACAGGAAAAACATTGGTTACACAGAGGGCTATTGAATTGCAGCATTGATACAGCAGTGATTCAAAAATTGTCTGTTAATTTAAGCATGACAGATTGTTATTGTCAGTGTCTTTTCTTACCTGAATCATTATCACACATGAGCTTCTCCTCTCGCTCTTCTCTTTCCAGAGTACTGCTGGCTGAGGAGATGCTGGAAGCCGAGCAGTTGTCCTTCTCATTCAGTTCCTCATTCTGCCTCTCTTTTTCACTGAGGGCCGTGCTGTCCTCTGTGTCTCTTTCCACCATCTGTTCTTTCTCACACTCCTCTTCTGCCTCTAATTCAGTCTCATTCGCTGTCATTTCCTCTGTGCAAACCTTTTCCCTTTCTTTCTCCTTCACTTTCGCATCTGCAACTTTCTCGACCTCCTGTGCTTCTTTTTCACTTTCATCTTTTCTTAATGTCCATGTCCCTGTTTTGTCTGAGTTGCCCGGCTTTGCATGCAGCACAGACACCGTTATGTCCTTCTCATCCACAGTCCTCTGCTCCTCCTCTGTCTCTGAGGACCACTGTAGGCCAGATTCCCCACGGCTTGGTTCTGGCTCAGCTTCTGAACCAAGAAAAACAAATAAGCACACAAACATACATAATGCTTTTTAAAAAGAGCCGCATTTTTATTTATCCTGACATCTCAAATAAATTTTCTAAACATTTATGACTTTGAAGCTTTGTAATCTCCAGGAATCTTATTCTGCTTGTCTATAGCAAAAAAATATGAGGCTGTGTTTGTTTTTCGGTTGCCAGGATGATCAAGACAGGCCTTTATTGTTGTTACACCTGCAAGGTGCTTGGGTCATGGTGGGTTTTTGCTGCATGGTTGCTCTGCATGTGTTCCTCATCCTGTCCTTGCACCCAGCATGCCTTTTATTTCTCCACAGTCGATTCCTCCATCCTCTATTACCGTAAGCCTCAAAGCCTTACTACACTTCCATCTCCTTATTTGGAAAAGCAAACAAATAAATGGAAAACAATCCCACAGAAGCCTAAGGGATGACAAAACAGGGCAGACGATAGAAAGCCTCACAACCTTCAGGCCATATGAGTCTGGGCAAATGCACGAGCACAAAATAACCATGCAGCATTAGTCACAGTCAAGACAAGCCATATTGGTACATGTGCTGTCAGAGGCAATTTCTTGTCCTCTCTGTTAGAAGGTGTGGTGAAAAAAAACGAACACGAGTCATTTCTGCAAACAAATGAGATTGGCATGTGAGCTGTACGGGACATTCAGAGTACCTCATGTCTGCACTTGAAATAATACAATTTTCTTTTGTTATGATACTCATGTTTTTACAATGCAAATGCAGAGCACTCATCAATCCTCCACCAGCTTGAGTCTTAGGATACTCTGAGGATAGCGAAGGACAAAGTATTGGGTTCAGGAGGAACAGATTCTTGGCTGGAATTCATCACTATCCCCTTACACACGCATAGCCCGATCTGACCAGGAGCTCTACTCTACATGGCTTTAAAAGCATAGACTGCCGTCTTACACTAATTCAGAACTTACACATCCTTAATTCTGTCTTTCGTTCCTCAATACCAGGAACGAAATACAACTCTTCTTTATTATAGTCTGCTCTCTCATCCAGTCTGGCTGCTGATGTAGGTTAAAGGCAGTGGAGACTCACCAGGAGCAGCCCAACTGATTCTTATCTAAAATGTGTGAAACTCAAGCTGAGTGCTAACTTCACACACGGTGTGACTCAGACAAGGACACGGATCCAGTTGAGATGGTTGATAGAGGCCAGGTCTGGGCACAATCCATCGATCATTCCGAGCACAGTTGCAAAGGCATGTAAAAAGATTTACGCTTGTTTTATGGAATTTCAGCAGATTGTTCCGATGTGTACAAGGTTGGCAAGTCTTGTCTAAACCACAATGAATCCATTGTAATGTCTTCTACAGTCATCCTTTGTACAATCTGCTAACAAGTTAAGAAGCGGCACATTCATTTTTTTTTTTTTAAGTTACAAACTTTTAGTGGAATACATCTGGATTTGGATTTTCTGCAAATTTAGTCACTGTAAGTTCCCACCCACTTTCTTTTAAGACATGAAAGTGAAGTCAAGCACCATATCATTTTATTACCAATGCTTATACAAATTGATTGGCAGGAGAGAGAATAATACTATTGTGAACCCAAAGAGCCTATCCTAATCTCTTAGACTCTAAGACTGTGCTATAGTTGGGTTTAGAAGACAGCATACAAGAATACACAAATGTCTCACCTTGTGCAGCATGGGCTTGAGGACGTTTATTCTCCTGAGACTCAGTGGAGGACGGGATTGGACAGCGGGAGTTGCAGGAGGTCCGTGAACTCAGATTGAGTGTGATTTCTGTGCGACCTCTTGGCGCTGATGCTACATGTTCCCTCTCGTACTCCTCCGCTGCCAGACGTTCCACTTGTTTAAACCTAAAATCAGAAAGTGGAAGTTAATCAAACAGCTCCATCAATTAGACCTTAACTGGTTAAGAGTTTGTGTTTTATAAAGTTTTAAAAAAAACACTTTTCATCTTATCAAGTGCAAGTAATAGATCGGTTATATTTAAATGCCAGCATTAGATATACACTCACTGAGCTCCTTATTAGGAACACTATAATAATACTGGGTAGGGATTTCTTTTGCTCTCCAGTTCTTCATGGCATGATGTTGTTATCCACAAGATGTTGGAAACATACTTTTGAGATTGCATCACACAATTCCTGCAGATTTTTCAGGAGCATGTTCATGCTGTGAATCTCCCGTTCGATCACATCCCAAAAGTGACTTACTGGATTCATATCTGGTGACTGGGAAACTGACTGAAGATCACTGAACTCATTGCCATGTTCTTGAAACCAGTTTGAGAGACATTTGCTTTGTGACATGGTGCATTATCATGCTGGAAGTAGCCATTAGAAGATGGTAAATTGTGGTCATGAAGTGATTTACATGATCAACAATAATACTCGAATAGTCTGTGGCATTCAGATGGTGATTGATTGGTATTAACAGCCCAAAGTGTGCCAAGAAAACATTCCCCACACCATTACACCACCTCCACCAGCCTGCACTGTTGACGCAAAGCAGGTTGAATCCATGGTGTCATGCTGTTGGTGCCAAATTCTGACCCTACCATCTGTGTGTCTCAGCGGAAATCAAGATTCATTAGCTTTCAACTGTCCAGTTTTGTTGAGTCTGTGTCCACTGCAGCCTCAGCTTTCTGATCTTGGCTGACAGACATGGAACCTGACATGGTCTTCTTCTGTTATTGCTCATCCTCCTCAATCACTCAGATCACATTTGTTCCCCATTCTGATGGTGGATGTGAACATTATCTGAAGTTGCTGGGCCGTATCTGCATGATTTTATGCACTGCACTGCTGCTTCACCATTAGCTAATTAGATAATTGCATGAATGAGTAGGTGTACAGGTGTTCCTTATAAAATGCTCAGTGATTTTTCCTTGCTGTCTGGCTTAAAGTCCTTAAGCACTTTAATACAGTTTCATCAACTAGTGTCCATCTATGAGTTTAAGAGTTAAAAAAACCCCATAAAAACAGATATGATCAAATAAATCAACGTCTCTCTTCACAAAGCAGTGTTAATATTTGTAGGATGAACCCTTATCATGAGACAGTTATACATCATGCCCTGCTCCACTTTCTGTGGAGTTTTTTTTTTTTAACAGGGCCTCATGTTTTAGCTGCAGCTTATTAGATTCCGATGTGTACCGAATGCCATCTGCTCATCTTTGCTGTGTCTATATCCACGGCGTCTTACTACTGATCTTAAAACCAAATGATATTAGACACGACTCAAGACTATGTAGTGTAATAGGTTTAGACAGCAATAATTTCTCCAGTCAGTGGTAATAAAGGGGAAATAACCAAAAAGTTAGAAGGATGGTTCAGAGGATGTTTTGTACCTCTCTTCACGAGCATGTATGGCCTCCTCTCTCCTCTGCGCATAGTCACGACTGAAACAAAGAAAGCCATCATGAGCAAACATTTGCAGAGCGCTACAAGCACATGCACATTTTGCAAAAGCTTTTAGAAGAGAGGGGTGAAAAAAGGACAGAGAAAATGTATTTAAACTCTACTATGTATTTATGTATTTAATCACTACTGTGTCAAAATCTTACTCAATTAAAAAAAAATTAAAAGAAGGAGCTAAATATCTTGAGTGAAATACAAAAAGTAGAAATACTCGAGTATTAAAGGTAAATTATTTGTATTAATATATTATTAATTAATTAATTAACATTTCAAAAAATTATTTATAAATATATTTATTATTTGAATAAAAAAATATTTATTAAAATATTTATTAAATATTCCTCTAACTCATACAGAAATAGAATTTGACCTGCTGGTTAGCTAATGGTTAATAACCTTGGTGGAATTAATGCTACAGTAGTATAAGCAACAAAAACTGATATAATTAGCACATTTATAATTTGAGATTAAATAGTTTTTTAATTGCACATCTGATGAAAAGGTGAGTTTGTTTTTGTTTTTTGACATGCTATAAATCATATAGCTGTTCTGATCAGGTTTTGTATAAAACACTGTCTGACTGAAGGAGCTGAGACACGGGAAGAGTTAGATATAGATTTTCAGAATTGGATTTGCTGTAAATAGGAACACTGTTTTCTCACATAAGAAGATAAAATGCATCAAAGAGATTGGAAAGCAACTCTGGGAGTGTCTGAGAAGACCAAATGTTTACTGCTGGAATAAATATTTCTCTGAGCAAGTACTTTGTATAAAACACATCTTGGCAGAATAAGCTTGTTAAGAAGCTAAATTTAAGTCTTGGTCTAGTCCTAACGTCACTGAAACCCCTTTCTAATCGTCCTGTGAACAAATCAGTAAAGGACATGAACCTAAAACGAGTTCTCTCCTCCCGTTCAATGCGGTGCAGCCTCTCTTCTCTCTCAAGACGCCTCCGCTCCCGCTCTGCAGCCAGAGACTCCTGGTGCTGCCTGTACGATGAGGCCAGTAAGCCTCCTAGAGCCAGCCTGCAACACAGCAGAGACAACAGATTCATACTGAAACATGTGAGACTTTTATGTTTTATTGTGCATTGAAAATGTCTGAGATATTCCACGCAATCATATGTTTTTTTTTCACCAGAGGCATGGGATTTGTGCCTGTTTTGTTGTGTTCAGTATTGAATTTCTTTGTCATGTCGCACTCCAGAGTAGTGGTTAACGGTTGATATGAAAGTAGGAACTCAGTGCATTATTAAAATTAGAATTATTATTAGTATTTCTATTTTACCTAGCATACTAGGAGCAAAATTTTAAGGGGAAGTTCCAAAAAACAAAAATCTGTTTATAAAATCAAAGTGAGAGCAGGTTACCTGTCAGGTTTGCTGTCATTAGGTGACCCTCCTGTTGAGATGAAGCGGTTGAAGGGGGTAGAAGGGGCACTGGATGCACTTGATGACCTACCAGGATATGTGCCAGCATAGCCATTTTGTCTGTTATATAAAGATTAAGCAGGTTCTATCATTAGTCAAGTGAATCAGCAGCTTACTTACTTGTGTTCATGTTTAGAGTGGCTGATATTCAACAACAACAACAAAAATGTGGCAAAGGATAATCAAATGTTTGTTGATGCGCTAAAAACATTCCTGCAACTTCAAGTTTCAGCAAAATCTTGTCACGTCTAACATCCCAAAGCACACACAGAAGTCATGCTTATCAGGCTTAAATCTCTTTCTGAGATAGGAATTCAGTTGCTCGAGTCATACCCTTTTGAACGTTTACTACAAAACAATTGCTCAATACAGAAGGATAAAAACAGGCTGATGAAAAACAAAGGAAAACTACTACAGTGAATGACTGTTTTGTACCGGGAAAAAGTCTTCAATAGTATCTTAAAAGCACAGGATTTTCAGCAGCATAGAGTTTAGTACTACTGGACCTATTGTTGTTTTTCTCAGAGCTCTTAAATTTTCAGTACCAAGATTCCTCAAGGAATAATTTTGGGTAGTTCAATGTTCTAGCTTTGTAACAGGGAATCCGTTTGTTATAGAGTTTTTACTTAGACGGCTTTCTCCAGAGAGTGCTAGACTTTACACATTTTTTAAAAAGTGTATACGCTCTATACATAACCCTATCCATCTTGTAGTTCGACCCCTGTGGGAGCTCTTACCTGCCAACACTAGGAGTGGCTCTGGAAGCGAATGTTGAACAGGGTGTGTGTAAGTATCTAATATCTGAAAGACTATGCAGAGAACAGAACACGAGAAGAAAAGGTCAGGTTAAATTACATGCAATAAAGTTGCATTAGTCAAAGTTTTACTGGTGTATAAAACGGGGGAGAAGGAACTCGGGGCTTTTACATGGGGCACGGCGGAGGGAAAGGAGCACAGAAGCAAGAGGAAGGTGAGTGACTGTAAAGTGAATCAAAGCAAGTGTTTGAACAATTAAAATGTAAATGTTAGTAAAATGATGGTCTCATTCATCTAACATTAGCAAATGAATATGTGTACGGTACAAGGTTATTATTTTCTCATTGACCTTTGAGGAATAGATTAGTTTAGCATTGCAGATTGGCATTAAAACATCGTAATTAAGTATTTTATAAAGGTTTCCAGCTCACGAGAGCTTCTGTAACCTTGATTCACTTCGTTTGGCAGTGTATCTGTGGACATAATGGGGAAAACATGCTGAAGCCATCCCACAAAGCATTCTCATTGTCAGATGCGTGTAGGTCTTGTAGACACCATCGAGCTCATTTCCTTTTGGATTTGGTTTCATTTACAGCCTTGTCCCAGCTTGAAAGTTGTACAATACAACAATAAAAGGCAGATGAGTTGTAAATGTCAGTAAAGGTTAGTATCCATTTGAGAGTACCCTGTTTTACATCACAAAAAAAGTGACATTTGCATCGCAAAATGTGCATTTGTATAATAATAATAAATACAGACTATGTGTGTGTTTGTGTGATACCCAATGTATGTTGGATGGGTGATAAGAACTCATTTTGAATTACACCAATAAAATGATGATGCATTTTACACAGGTAAGGAAGACCAAAGGAAGTTTGCCAATGGCGTCTTACAGCAGAAACTGAAATAGATGATGCGCTCACGAAAGAAAAAACCTCGCCTTTCACAAGACAACCACAAATTCCGTGAAAATTCTGCTCTGATGGATACCTATAGGCAAGAGTTACAATTTTTGGCACTAGTCTATGTCAGGTATAGCTGCAAATTGGTCATTTGTGCACTTGTTACTTGAACCATGACTACAAATGACTAATTACATACATCAAATAAACTTGGTGATGTCTGATCCAAACATGCAGGTCTATCATATCTTTCAGACTCTAAGGGGTTTTACACTGTCAGCGGTGAGGGTTTGGTACACGTTTCTGCACTACCTGGAGTCTCGGCCCCTCTGGACTTGTGGGGTTCCCATATGCACCTCATCCGAGTCTGACAGGCAAGACGAGAGAGGGGGGGAGGATGGGAGAGGAAGGGGCATTTGATGTTCCTCACTGGGGGATGTGGAGGCAGAGGAGGTGACAGATGAACCCTGGGAGGGCACAGCCCCCAAAGACCTGACGGAGGCCCAAGAAGACAGACCACAGGGGCCAGAATCTGGAGTTACAGGAGCTGAGGACACTGGCGCTCTGCAGATGACCTTGGTCCCAGAACAGCCCCTGGTGCTCTCCCGTGCCTCTGAATCAGCAGTGCTGGGGATGAGGTTGACCATGCATTTAAAGGGCAAACACAAGCTAGAAGCCTCCTCTTTCGCTACAGTTGGCGCCATCCAGCTATAAGATGACAGAACAGCTCAGCAGAGGGTTGGGCAAAAGGATGTGGCACCATGATAAAATGTGTTAGGGCAATCACTGGATGTTAGTGAGCCTAACAGCACAGGAGCACAATTCTACATTCTAGCTGCCATTTCTAATGCACTCAACTCTAGAACCTGTTCCTGAGTACCTGGCAGATCCCTGAACAGAGAGTTCTGCATTCTGTGGTTCCTCAGCTTCCTTCTCCTCCTCCTCCACCTCCTCTCTGTAGTGAATAGGAGGGATGGATGGAGGTATGAAAGAAGTGAAAACAGAAGAGAGGGCAGGGGGGAAGAGAAGAAATGTTGCACATAGATAACATGACAGCAGACATTACAAAATGCACTGACAGCAGACAAAACAAAGTGGCACAAACAAGAGAGACACAACATTTAGTTAGTTCGGAAGTATGCAAACACGTTAAAACACTATTAGTTGCTTTCACATTTTCACAATTACACTCAGAGGTGCTGATATGACTTCCATTAAGCTGTGCTTTCACTAATATCACTAATAGACTTGACACTAAACCACAAGCAGCACAATGGAGCTCGATTAACCAATCAGAAACCTTCTGTGTAAGGAGGCGGTCCAACTTGGCTTTCAATCAGCTTGCTCATGCCAAGACAGCACACAAATGCGTTACAGGAAGTAAAGAACTGGCTTGATAAAGTAGCATATGCACAGGGTTACAGTGGACTTATAAATATGGAGCTGAAATTTGGGTTTTGGTTCCCATGTCACTGCTAATGGCTTACAGAATTTCAATGAAACAAGTGGGAAGACAAGTGAACATCGTTATGTCTTTTAAGCACTGAAAAGATGTGAGAGAAACAAGGTTAGCTAGACAAAAACAAGAAGACTTTAAAGGGGAATATATACAGGATAGAAGTTTGAATGCAGGACTAAAATTTGGGGTTGGAGTCTTGTGGAAGTTAGCAAGACAGGTTAACATCACCCACATTGCTTGCAGCAGCTACAGAACATGTGACAACACCAACAAATCAAAAAGCTTCAGCTCTGTTGATAGCATTAGCTGATATTCAACTGACTGCAGGTTTTGAAAAGTTATGGCCTGCATAAAGAATTTCCTAAATGAGTTGCGATTAAAATGGTGCTAAAAAAAAGTGGCAAAACCAATACATTCAGTAACAGTCATTTAACTCGAACTAACTGATAGTATCTCCTTCACAGATTTCTCTTCCTACTTTCTCTTTAAGCAGCTGCACTTGATTGAAAACGACTCAATCAAGTGCAGATAAAACTCAAAACCTATCCATACCTCACCTACTGTTGCTTTACCCTCATTACAGAGGCACTGACAGAGTGGAGCGCTACCCAGGAAAGAGTCCTGGAGCGTACTGCGGTAAGGTTCGCTTTCTTTCACAGTGGGCTGCTATTTATTACTAATATGGAAAACATAGCACTTCAAAGGTCCGTCCAATTTCCTGTGGTTGGCCAAATAACAGACCTCAGGATCGGATGTCTAACTAAGATGAATTCAACGATTCGCCACCAGTCCTGGATAGAAAAAAGCCCCATTCTTCACAATGGAGCCTGCCATCAATGATCAGTTATGAATTGGTGTGGGGTGTTTGACAGAGGTTAAGGGGGGAATAAGGAAATGGTGGAGAAACAAAATAGTGAGATAAAGAGATGGGAATTATTATAAACAAATAATAAAAGAAAAAATAACAGGTGTGTAGACTCCTACTTTGCTCTCTCGAGTGGCAGGCAGCGGAGGTCTGGAGATCATTTTTTTAAACAATGTTCATCACAAGTTGCAATATTATCAGCTGGTACTTTTCGACCATTAGGACACACTCTCCCACATACCCCATACCCAAGATCCACAGCTGCCTTACATGATAATAATCTGGAGAGAATGTGGCTCCTCTGTGACTCACTGAGAGCTTTGTATCACTCTTACAAACTGATATAGCACCATCGTACATGGTATAGGGGATAACTCTGGATTTTTAGCCTGCCATTGCACTTTAAAATGCACAGTGGATATTAGTCGAGAATTAAAAAAAAAAAAAACAACAATAAAAATGCCATAAAAGTGAGCTATGGTACTAAACATAGCTGACAGTGAGATACAGGGCCGAAAAATACACATAGCACATATCTTCATATTTCAGACTTCCTGCTTGCATTTTGTCACGGTTTCCCACCAGTTCCTTAATGTGTGTGTGTGATTGATTGGAACGTCACTCTGCAGTAGCAGAAGCACTTTGTCTTTTCCTTGGAGTCTTATTAAATTCTCGATTTCTAGCCGGATTTTGCTAACTCTCTTGTCAAAGCTAACGTGATGGAACACCCAATATAAATGTGCTTCCTTTCCATAAAGTCAACACATGCCGAAGCGTTTTCCTAAAGGCTGTGCTTTCCTAAAGGCTCCCTGTAAAGGGCCTCGGGAGACAGGGAAAGAAGCTGTGAGAGACGTTCCACACAGCTGAATTCAGTAATTGAAACTCTTATTAGCACATTAGTGCATTTACAGTGATTCTTCCTGTGCCATATGTGTGTGTGCGTGAGTGTGTGTTTTACAATAGTTCTCGTTTCATATTCCTATGCCATGAGTGAGAGTGTGAGCTTTAGGAATAATAAATGGACTAAATACTGAATAATTGAAATCTCCCCTTCACTAGATGCCTGCAAGACTCCCTCACCTCTCAGTGACATCCTCAATCCTTTGGCCATTGAAAGGTAGGAAGTTGGGATTGTGGCTGTGACAAGGGGAGGCGGGTGCAGATGCATGGCCTTTGCCGTTCTGCAGAGAATGTCTTCGGCTGCGTCTGCGTTCGAGGCCCCGTCTTTCGAGTGTGCCTCCTACGCTTGCGCGACGTCGGTCCTTGCGGCCTGCCGGCGGTGGCGACGACTCGTCGTCACCATCCTCGTGACGAAGAGTCATCTAAATGATGAAAAGAGCCTGATAAAGTCCTTCGATTGCAAAGGAATGAAAGTCCACATGTTGCTTCTATTAAACCTGGACGGAATTATCCCAGAGATGGACTTAGCTAACCTCGTATATGTTGAATTGTTCCAGCAAGTCGAGGTCCGTGCCCTTTCTGCTGAGGTGCCTCTGGGAGATGGCTTCGATGCCCTGCTCCTCCAGAAAGTCCACTACATCATAAAACGAGTCCTGGTCTGGAAGGCCTGCAAGTGTCTGTTAAGATAAATACAAGAACTCAGTTTTCCACAACAAATCTTATCCACAGCTCATTCAGAGCAGTCAGAACTCCCGTGCCTACCTTATTAATGAGGGTCATGGCATAGACCAGCAACTCAGTGTCCACACCATCCTTCTCATCCAAGATTTCCATGGTGTTGGACCACGGCTTACAACCTGCTGACAGATTTACATCAGAGATGGCAAGGGCCAAGTACACACTGATGATTTCATGTGTTGAAACCACTCAGCTCTACAATTATTGGCAGAAATTACTGTATAATATTAATAATACACACAGTTCACATTTCTCACTAACAAACCTACTTATATTTCCTCTTACAAAAACATTCATTTTAATAGAATTTTCTTTTAAACATAGTATAGTAAGCACAAATGTGTGTGTGTGTGTGTGTGTTACCTCGTTTATTGTCCACAGCGTTGACAGCTTGGATGAGTAGTGCAGCATTGGCTTCTGTGTATTCCACAAACACTAGCAGGAGCTTCAGAGCAGTCTTAACCACCAGACGGAACTACACACACACACACACACACACACACACAGGAAATATTATTACTGTAATCTCAATCACACACACAAGTTCTGCTGTATGCTGATCCAGAAGAGTGACAGACACACTGTACAATCTTTCATCATTTCTTATTTATTTGAGTCTGAAAAGCCCAGAATCCCACTGAACTAAAAAATTCCTTTCCTGCCCCAGCTGCCATGGAAGGCCCTGATAACTGAACTGCTACAGGAGTAACAGATGAGTGCCTCCTGTTTCAATGCCCCACGACAGACTCTGTGTGATTGCTGTTCCAGAGACTTTCATAGTGTTTTTTTTATGACTGGTGCAGGAACAGCACTGTCAGTGAGATGATGGGAAAGCCAGAAGAAAGAGCAGTGGGATAATTTATAAAGCTGTCGGCTTCGGAGCCCCTGTATTAAAAAAATGCACAGGGAAGCTACTGTCCAAAAACAATATACAAGCATTCTCTAGAGCAAAAGAGCGAGCTATCAAAGAAAAAAGAGCAAAGTGAGAAAGATAGATGAGATGCAAGGAAAGGTTGAAGCATGTATATGTCACACAGAGAGAGAGAGAGAGAGAGAGAGAGAGAGAGAGAGAGAGAGAGAGAGAGAGAGAGAGAGAGAGATGGGTCTGTGTTTAATAATATGAATTCAGTTCAATCTTGATTAAAACCATGCTGCATATTTTGCCCTTCTTATGAAAAAAAGATATCAATTGGAGGTGGAAGTATGCTCAATCCCTCCTTCCTACACGAGGGAGGCATACAGTAAAGTCTAAAAGTCTATGTTCACTACAACCTGAACTTTTGCATTCATCATACACAAGGGAAAAAATGTGAATTGTACTTCATTTAAAACCTAGCTCAGAGTTAATATCTGTACTTGGTGCGTCATCTTCTAAAGTCGCAGAATTGCAAAAAATGCAGTATTCTGTAGTCTAAACAGTGACATATTGACTTAAACTTGCTTACTTCGAGACCCAGATGCTCAGTTAAAACATTATTCATTAACACAGTGACTGTTTTACTCGCTATTAAAGAAGACAGCGCTCAGAGTCTGTTCCTTGCTCCTGTATACAACAAGCTTTATTCCAAACCTTGGGATACCTTCTTCAGAGTTGTAAGAGATGTTATTTCTATTTAATAGCTGTATTTATTTCATTTTATTTTATATTGTAACAGCTTATAGCATCTTTGACCAAGCTGGATTTTCCAATAGAAATGTGCAGACTAACAAAGCAATCTCTCTCTCTCTCTCTCTCTCTCTCTCTCTGTCCCTCTCTCTCTCCCTCTCACACACACACACACACTGTATGTATCGCTCCACATGTTCGTGTCATATCCTCATTATGGAAAAACATCTCTGGCTGATGAACTGTTACTCATGATTAGTCACTTAATGGTCACACACACATCCTAGACTTATTTTGAATCCCAGTGGACAACCAGTTTGCTCCTGTTGGCAAATGTTATGATAATTTGTAAGACTGTAAAAGAGAGGGCATGGCATAAAGATCCAAGCAAAAGAGCAGCAGTTCAATTGTTCCAGGAAACATTTTCTTGCTGAATCATCATTTGTTATATTTAAAAAAAACAAACAGTAGCATAGAAATTTCTGGTGTTTCCATTCAGGTTTTCTTATATTCTAACTCAAATGATTAGTATAAAAACAGACGGAAAAAGTAATCTAGATACACTGTATGGCCAAAAGTTTGTGGACACCCGATCAATCACGCTAATCACTATTTTAACCGTCCCATTCCAGATGTAGTCTTCTTTTGCTGTTATAATGAGCTCCACTCTTCAGGGAAGGTTTTTAACTACATGATAGAGCATGGCTGTGGAGATTTTCTAATTCAGCTACAAGAGCATTAATGAGGTATTGGATGAGGAGGCACTGTCAGTTTTCTAGCTCATTCCAAAGAGCTTCAGTGGGGTTAAGGTCATGGGTCTGTACAGGTCACTCAAGCTCTTCCACTACAACCTTAGCAAAAATGTCTTCATAGAGCTCACTTTGTGCACAGGGGCATTGTCATGCTGGTTCAGGTTTGGGCTGCAGAGACATCCTTTACTTCATGGTAACAGTTTGCAGAAGAACCACAAACAGGTGTGATGGTCATGTGTCTTCATACTTTAGGCCATATAATGTAAATATTCAAAACAAAAAAGCTGGGCAAAAGAGTAAAAGTAGTAACATGTGATGAGTGGATGTGGTAGCTTAAGTGGTTAAGTTGTTAGACTGCTTAAAGTTGTGAATCCCAGGTCCACCAAGCTACCTCTGCTGGGCCCTTAAGTAAGACCCTTAACCCTCAATTGCTCAAAATGAGATAAAAATGTAAGTTGCTCTGGATAAGAGCATCTGCCAAATGCCATAAATGTAAATGAGTACTATTGTACTGTAAATGTACAACACAGTGTCCAGAAGAATTAGGTGATCTATTTACCTTTGATCCAACCAGTGTGTAGAGCCACTGAACCGTTTCATTGTGTCCAATCAGGCCGTTCATCCCATCCACATAGAGCATGATCTGCCCAAGAGCTGAAAGAAAGAGAAAAAGAGGGGGTTAAGACTGACTCGCACACACCTCAAGCATTAAATGAGGAAGATTGTATGTGTGTGTAAACTATAGAACAAATCCTCTGCCCATATTCACAACACACACAAGGAAACTAGAGAATGTACATAAATTTTTTTTTTTTGTTATAAGATCAAAGAATTGTATTAGAATTAGAGCCAGCTGCTGCAGACCCTTACACAGTACATACACACACACACTCATGAAACAATGGTCTGCTCAGGCTCATGAAGCAGTCTGCAATGCTACAACCTACACACATGCATATATGTCTTCAGAGAACTTGGACCAAACCCCGCTCCTTAAGCGTGAGCCGGACAAGCGGAAAAATATGTGAGCAGGCCAGAGCACCGGGGTGTAAAACGTGACTGCCATTTGTAACAGGACACATAAAGCGGGTCATAACAAGAACTTAGGGAGCACAGGAGGGAGCCACTAAAACACACGGCTTCCGTTTGACAGCCGTGGACAGGGGGCGAAATAAAAACCTGATGGAGGCAAAGAACAAATCAAGGTCAACACATGAGATTCTTAAGAATTTCTGTCTGGAGAATGAAAATACCCCCCCCACACACACACACACACACACACACACACACACACACATATATATATATATATATATAATGTATACAATATAGCTAATGAGATAGTCGAATTTATAGTCACAGTAATGCAAGAGGTTTAGATCTGAGCTATGTACTGCTCTCTAGTTCCTAGTCTGAAATTATGGGGCTTGAGTCCAATGTTTTAATCATCTTAAAATCACAAGCATTCAGACAGAATGAGCTTATGGTGGGCATGTTCTTCCACTTTGCTGGACATCTGCAAGCAAGACGAGCTCTGGATGAGGCTCACACAATACGACTGTTTGATAAAGAACATACCTAAAGGCTTAGTGAATGACTATGTAGACTATAGTGATAGCTACCTAGAGACAGGGAATGAATTCAGCATGAAGTTCAAGCCCCTGAATTCAGCTGTGAGGTCAATAATATGACAGCTTACACACATCTTTGCAGCTCGATATATATGTGTATGTATGCTGTTTCCTAGACTAAGCAGATGTTTTGAAATGATAAGGACTGAACAGAAACGGTCCCAACAGTAATCCAACTACCTGAAATATTAATAGCTGTTTTGACGAGGTAGCCTTGAGGATAACTGGAAAAATCATTAATATCTCCTGACCCAGGAATGACACTAAAACCCATTTAGCAAGGCTCTAAAACTCCCAGCTCTGTCTGCACACTGCTCCTTTATCGCCTGCTGGCACTCGCCACGACTCCACTTTCAGTTTTTACCTGAAACAATCCCTTTTATCTGGAGCAGGGCCTGTTGTGGAGCTGGGTGCCAGGTTCCCATGCAGCGAAAAGGGAAGGAAGGAAAGAGGAAAAGAAGAAAGAGAGAGAGAAGAGAGAGAGAGAGAGAGAGAGAGAGAGAGAGAGAGAGAGAGAGAGAGAGAGAGAGAGGACTAGGGTTAAAACCAATGTAAGGCTCCTTGCTGTGTCTTTCACTGTTTCCCTCATCCCTTTCTGTCCTTCTCTCCTCAGCATGGGGGAACAAGGAGTTATGAATGCACTGTACACACGCCAAGATTCCCAGGTGCAGCTCTGTGTGCTAGGGGTGTGTGTGTGTGTGTGTGTCCACCACTGGCTGTGGGGTGACTCTTCATCTTTTATCAATCAAGGCTAATTACTCAAAACCTTGACGACAGCATTCCACACAGTCTTCCACCCGTGATGTACATATGCAGCATTGCAAAACTGCCAAAGTGCAATGACAGATGAGTAGACAGACTGTCTCTATCACACACACACACACACACACAACACACACACACACACACACACACACACACACACACACACACACACACACACACACACACACACACACACACACACACACACACACAGAGTGTCATAATGCTGTGGAAACAAACCACAGTAAAGCAGTGATTAACACTGCAGTGTGTGAACGATGCTCCTGTAAGTCCACTCTTCACTCCCGACAGGTGAGTAATGTAATGAGCCGTTACTCACACGCTCCACAAGCCTCCCTAACGGAGTTCTACAGCTCAGTCAATGCTCCACAGCACCCGCGGGTATATCTCAGGTCACGGAGCTAGATGCTCATTGCTAAACCAGTTTTTTCAAGTAACAAGTCAGTTTGGAGCATTGTTCAGTCCTGGAACACAGTCAGGTGGGAGACACTTTGTCTTGTTTTGTTTTGGCTAGACACGAAGACTAAATGATAAAGAAATAAAACACGAAATAAAGCACATGGTGAATCAGGAATGTTTTTTAGTCTGGTTTGACTTTATATTTAAGGTCTGTTTGTTGTATTACTTGTATTTATTTATTAAATAAACTTGCTTCATGCAGTGGCAGCAATGGTTCATTGCTGCCACACTGCTCCAGGGTCCTCGGCTCGGTTTCCTCCCACCTTCTGCAAAAATGGCAGTAAGTGGAAGCAATTAGAATTTGTATTTCATTTCATTATATTTCCACTATGCCAGGAATACCAAGAATCTAAACTGACACTGATGTATAAAGAGCACTAAATAAATAAAAAACCTCTTCTGATTGTTAGCACTAATGACATACTGACAGAAATGGAAATATAGTCTGCTCTTCGTTGAAACACCTGTATGTTCTCTGTAGCGTCCCTCCCTCAACCCACATCTCATCAAACAGTCAGTGACAACAGCCATTACTGTACACCTCACTTGACTCCTCTTTAACTCCAAACACAGCTCTTTTCACATCAGCCGTCAGCGTCTGACATGTCACTGTGGCGGGACTGATGCTGCACCTGTGGCCCTCTCTGAGGGGGTATGGCAGGGTGAGAGCAGGAATGTGTGTGAGTGAGAAGAGACTGATGGGTAATTAAGGAGCACAGCTTGAGTAATCGGTGCTAAGTCAACTCCTCCTACTGATGGAGCTCCGCTCTCTCAGACGGCAGCTAAGTCAACATGCATTCTGGGAATTGGGATTTGAGGTTAGCTGGGCAACTCCATGCTAAAATGACTATATTATTCTACTCATACAGCCATACTGCTATGAAACATTGTACCGTGCAAAGGTCTTAAACACCCTACATACTTTATATCCATTTTGTCCTAATTTTAGTATTTTAGTCTTCTGCATTAGTGTAGGGGAATTGGTGGCTCAGTGGTAGGTTTCTCGCCTATCATGTGGAAGGCCCAGGTTTGAGTCCCAGCCAATGCCTCAACCCCAGCCACTGGATGCAGTGCCGGTCCCAAGCCCGGAAAAATGGGAGGGCTGCAAAAGGAAGGGCATCCGGCGTAAAACATTTGCCAAGTTGTTGTGCGGACCAGTTGGTCTGCTGTGGCGACCCCGAACAGGGAGCAGCCGAAAGCAACTTCTGCATTAGTGTGTTAGTAGAAACAAGCATATAGAGACCATTTTTAGATAAAAAGCTAACAAGGAGACATAAATAAACATTTAAAACAGCTAAAAGGAACTTCTCACAATACGCCACCAGCCAATTTTCTTACAAAACTGCAGAGAACAGAAGTATGTTTAAAGGCAAAGAACTGTCACAACAAATATTGCTTTAATTAGGTGTTTGACCATTTAACACTCAACATTTGTCATTGTCTTCATTCATTCATTCATTCATTCATTTTATCCTTGCATGTATTGAGCTATCAAATCTAAATCTGACCTTGCTTGATAACCTCTCATGCATCTGGTCAGAAAATTCCTTTTTCCTCTTTATTATTTTTTTTTCCAGGTTCTCGTAGTTACACATTTTTCTGTTTAATGGAGTAGGAAAAAAAAGTTTTGAGCATTATCTTACTCATGGCACATGCTCTTCTGCCTCAAATACTCTCTACACAGAAAGAGTAATGAGGGAATGGCAGGCCGGCATCCACTCTCAAAACAGGCTGGCTTGAAAACGAATGAAAATGGATGCAGAAAAAAAGAAAGAAAGAGAAACAACTTTTGCCCCTCCTAGAGAGTCTGTAAGTGTTTAATAAGCTGCCTGGCACTCAGCACTCGCTCTCGCACTGTGTAAACGGCTTGCTCTTCTACTTCTCCAGCTTTTGGCACGGATGTTTGCATTTCTCTACAATGTGCACAAAGACCTCGGACGGGGCGACTGTAGACCGTGTGAACCAGCGCTGCGGCTGTCCTGTGGAGCCAAACGGAAAGGCTGGCAAAGGATTGTGGGAAGGCTGGTCTAGAGGCCTCTCCCTCTACCTAACCACAGCAATCACTCAGTCACGGCAGCAGGAATGCACGACGAGACCCTCACCACAGCCGGCCAAAGGAATGAACCCGCTCATCGGACTCGAAACATGACGGAAACCCCAGAAGAGAGATCACACAGACTCAATACTGCAGTAGACTCCCATTCACCAAGCACACACAGCCAAAATAACAGCATTTTTTCCCTCTAGGTCCCTTCTTGCATGATTCACTCTTCTGTATTATTTTCTCTGCTTTCCCACACGTGTTTCATTTTTATTTCGCATTTTCCTCAGAACTGGGTCAGCCAAGCTTGGTGCGCATGCTCCTATGAGCTACATTTCAGCATGCTACATTTCTTTTCCGAGGGATTTCAAGGCAATGGACCAAGCAATCTCCTCTACCACAGTTAGCTTTTTATCCACCGTGTACCCTGTGCTCTGTAAGAAAAAAAGAAAATGTCTGTTTTGACATTCCAGAAAGTATTTTGGACAGGTTTTTATAAATACCGTTCCATCAGAAGCATAAATATATGACATCCTCTGTTAGTAGACGTTAAGAGTGTTCTAAATATTTGATGAGCTTTTCCTGTAAATGCAGCCCAGTCCTTTCTCCCTGTCTCAACTGACTGCGATTTGATACGGCTCCTCATTCCACTGTCTTTTTTTTTTTACAATTACAGTCCAATTAAAATGTTATTAGCATTGGGCTTGAACAATGTATATTCAGCAGGAGATCATCATTTGTCTATCAGCAAGTCCCCATTCTAATCGCTCTCACCACATCACCACCCAGGCTGCGTCTGACTGGCGTCCAATCAGACATGCTACTTTAGCTATCACCCTGTTGATTTGAGAGACTAAAGAGCCGGGAAGTATTTCATTTCAAATAAGCAGAGTATAATGATGCATAATCACAGCCAAAATGTGCATTGCCAGCAAACGGCTGTAACTACTGAAATGACCTTCCCAGCCCTGATGTAGTCTCAGTAGGAAGCAGTATTTTCACAATGGACTGTAGAGGATATAGTTCTGTTGTATCAACAATAAATGTTTTTGTGTATGTGGATTTCTGCCATCCATCCATCCATTTTCTGTACCACTTTTGTACTACACAGGCTCAATCAGCCTACAACGCATATTTTTGAACTGAGAGAGGAAACCGGAGTACCTGAAGGAAACCCTCAAAGCACAAGGAGAACATACAAACCCTACATACACAGGGATGAGTCGGAAGTCAAACCCCTAACCCTGGAGGTTCGAGGTGAATGTGCTTACCACTAAGCTTACATACCCCCCAGATCATTTTTATTTCCCATAAATGATTTAATCTTCTCTTGAAAACTGGGAACACATTGGAAACATGGAAAATTAGCAGTTTTTTGGAGGCTGTACACTTAAACATTCTCACTTGCACAAAAACACATAGAGCTCAGCGAGCATAGCAAATATAACTCATGACCATAAAAAACGTTGAAGGATGAACTGTGGTGAATCGTTATGGCACTACAGAGGACACTCGTGCTGTTTTTGCAATGACCTGCCATATGTCAAAATCATACTCAGTCAAGGCTCATAGCAACTATTAGTCATTACCTATACGACTCTGCGTTAACATGCTCAACTCGGATGACCTGCCTCCATAAATTTACTTTAATTTCATGTCCTGGATTATTCCACTCAACAGACCGAATGTCTACGGTGTGGGCTTCCATCTGAATGCTTTCTTTCATTGTTCTCATCTTCGTCTTTTGTACTCTCACATGTTCAGATTTTCTAGTTAACAAATTTGAAGTCAAACATACAAGCTTCCTAGACGCTTCAAAAATGGGGCTTACCAACTGATATATCAGCTGAATGAAACCCTGACATGAGAGAAGTGGGTGGAGATGAAGAAACAGCTGAAGAGAACTAAAGGACTGCTGTGTTTGCACAAAGCATTGAAAACCAAAGAGAGGCATACAAAAGGCACTGGGAAACACCCAGTGTCCCCTTGCCAAACCATCTGCACCTGACAATTACCTGAATAAATCTAAGAAAGACCATATGTCTCTGGATATTTGAACTAGCATGTATCATTTCACACATTTTGCCTTGACAAACTGATATATAACCATAGCAAAATGCTTCCATATATCATCCATATGGTGTGCAGCCTTCCCTGGGAGGTCTTGTGGTAGGTCTAAGGCATGTGTATGTGCTGCTGAGGGTGCCTTTACTCTTGCTTTAACACTGGTGTTGTGAGCTGGGAGCCTTGTTCTCAGAGCTGTCTAGAAGTCATCACACAGCAAGGTTTATATGTCAAGCCAATGTGGCTCGATGACAAATGGCACAGAGAGCTCGATCAACAAACTGCAAATGGAAGTCGTAATCAGTGGAATGTTGCTAGACAAATTTACATTTGTGAGATCAACCATGAATCATCTCTAAAACTAAAGTGTAATGCGTTTCTCCTTGTTGTAAATGAGATAAAACTGTTTACTCTTGCAGCACACCTTTTATTAAATGTGATGGAAAATAACCACTTGAAGAGAAAGTGCCATGGAGGATTAGGATTTCTGACAGCACTGAAACAATTATTATAAATTATTATTTAAATTATTATTTAACGTATTAATGAATAACTTGTCAGTCATTATCGTGTGGAATTTATAGGTACATTAAATGTTGAGGCTGTTTGTATGTGGATTAATTAATTTACTGGAAGGAGTCTTAGTGATGGGCAATACATTTTATGCCATGGGAAATTCTTCAGGACAGATGACTTTACACTTGCTGGTTTCTCGAGAGAGAGCGAGAGAGAGAGAGAGAGCGAGAGAGAGAAAGAGAGAGAGAGAGAGAGAGAGAAGGAAATAAACACCCGAAAAAGGCAGCGCCATGTCTGATAAAGATTCAGTGGCGAGTTGTGGGAGCGCTGTACTAGTGGTTATGTATGAGCAGACTGCGTATCATGTTTTCTCACCTATTATCTTGTCACACCAGAGATTTCATCTTAGATCAGGGGTAGCATGTGGAAGAAAATGTGGTCTGTCTGTAAAAGTCAAAGAACAGCCGCAGAGAAAGAAATACTGTACATCTGCGCTCATAATTATTCACTAGAAACCAGCATATGTCAACTCTCACAGCTGAGATAAACAATTCTCTCGAACACTGCAAAAGGTTAAATGGATACAGTGCATGAGAGTTAGGCAGAACGTCTGTGTGTGTGTGTGTGTGTGTGTGTGTGTGTTTGAATGTAGGTCAGCCAGGTGGTCCTGGACCCCAGTCAGCTGGAGGTGCTGCTCTAGTGATCTCCAAAGACTCAGACACTCCCCTCAGCAACTTCTCACACAAACATATCCAGAGCCACAAAATCCTCAGCGCCACTCCAGAATAGGCAAACAAACGCTAACGTATTTTTCCAGTGGCCCCGAAGCGGCATACAGGCCACGCTGCAGATAGCGTTACAGCTCAGCCTGCTTCCGATGTATGGTTTCAATCATCACGCTCTCTTTAATCAAATCAGGAAGCTAATGGCTTTGGAGGTTAACAGATCATTAAGGGAAACTCTTCTTGAAGGAAAACAAAAGGATAAGAGAAAAGGATTGTGTTATTTGCAATGATGGTACAAGTGTTTTTGTTTTAGGGTCTCTCACAGTTTGGCAAAGAGTTGCACGCAATTAAGTCTAATAGTAAAAATAGAACACAGTTCTGGTAAGCGTTTGCTATTGGAATGAACCTCATTGATCATTTTGAACAATAAACATGGCAAGGAAATGCTTTATAACTTATGGCCGCCTCGACCATTTTCCTTTTTGGACCCTTTAATGCTAGTTCAATCACCAGTAATGACTAAGATGCATGCTGCAGAGCCTGAGAGAACACTTTTAAGGGGAAACAAGTCCAGACATTTTAAACTCTTTGGGTGGACGCTTTGTTGACCGCTCTAACGAGAGTGTGGAATGTGTTTTTAACCTTGATGTAGCCAACTGCGTTGGCCACGTGTGTTGTGGTTTGCTCAGGGCTTGCTGTGCTCTGCTGTGTTTGGGTAAAGGCCCGGCAGGTCCTGTTTCGTCTCTGTCTTGGCCTTCAAGGAGGGAAGCCCTGCCCTGCTGCTCTGAGGACGCCTGCCGAGTACGTGCTGCCTCAGTGAGGTAATCCCTCCAAGGAAAGAGCATGTCAGTTCCAAACAGAGCAAGGTTAGGATTCCTGGTGTGAAAGCAATATCGTGTGAAATAATAGTGTCCACACAGAAATACCAAGAGAAATCACGCCTCCATTCACCATAAGCCACGTTTTATTATCTCGCCTTAAGACGAGCTGAGGGAAGAAAGGCTCAAAAGACAAAACTCCTGTTAAAAAAATGGATGTATGACCACAAAAGAGTCTGAAGGCTGTAGGCGGGTAACTGTAGCCAGCACTCACTATCCCCAATGAGCTTATTATGTGTTTGTGGTGTCGAATTCTGTTAGCACAGCAGGACATTGCGGATTCCCTCCTGGAGCAGACTACAGTGCCTGGTGAACTTCATGAGGGGAAAAAAACCTTCACCTCTCAATCCATCAACAGAGAGTAGGAGAAAGTTCAAAGGAGTCACTGGCTGTATAAAAATGTCATTTATCTTCAGCATAGCTTTGTGTTGTCCCATATACACACACACACACACACACACACACACACACACACACACACACACACATATCTCTCTGTCTTACACACACACACACACGCACACACACATATACAGGTCCGCTGGGACAAGGCTGGATGAAAATGTTGTCGCAGGTAGTGTAGTTGGACAGCCAGCCAGCAGCCAAAAACACAGCCACTACACACACACACACACACACACACACACACACACACACACACACACACACACACACACACACACAGAGTAGTCAAACAGAATCACCAGCGCTACTGCTAACCAAACAATGCCTGGCCTTTCACTTAAGAGTCACTGTGCACTGGGAGAAGTGAGGACTAGTGGAATTTCTACAACCTCAAGGACAACACAAACACACAAAGGGCACAGACAGGAGAAGAAACCAGAAAATCTTTCTGAAAAACTAGGAAAAGTGTTAACAATCTAAACAATACTATAGTCGACTTAAAAAAAACTGCTTTTTTTGGACCAGAAATTTTCTCAATAGGCTTATGGTCTGAAATCCAAAAAAATCCACCTCAAAGCCCCGAGACACTGCACACTGGCATTGGCACAAACTGCATATTTTGGCACTAAGAATGTAGCTGTGTGTGGGTCCGTGCCAGCAGACACTCTGTGATACAGAACAGGCGACTGGACGAAAGCTGAATGAACTAAGTGCAGCTTTATGGATCTCGCTCCGTGTCAGAGACAGCCAGAGCTATGCCAAGGACTCATCCTTCTCTTATTCTCCTTCTCTCCATCCATCAAATCCTCCCATGGCCCTGACTTACCCTCACAGTGTAGCATTAGTCAGAGCAGTGCAGTTTCCCAGCACAGAAAATACTTTAATACAGTAAGGGGACAGTGTTGAGCTAATGAGTTTGGAAGACTCTCTGCAATACGAGGCCTTCTCATGTGATACAGTGTTTTATTTCAAAGCTTAGAGAGAGTTGAAGGAAATCTTTGAAATCATTGCCAAAACAAGGGACTAGGGCTCTTGTAAAAACAAATACACAATGGTACTGCTGAGTCATTAGCATCTGGGCTCTTTGCAGGAAGCAGAGTCACATGCAGATTTGTCTTCAGCTCAGGCTCTCACTGCTAGTTTTCTCATTTATCTTTGTAACTATTTCACATTGGCTTGAACTGAGTTGACCTGGTTCTCTGGTCATGTAGAGATTCAGCTGCTGAAGGAAGATCTAGTACCTGTAATGAGCTTATAGAGGAAAAACATGCATTCATGTGAGTCTGGGAAAACTGAGCAAACCTCAAACTCAGACAGCGAGGAGTCATGACCTGCAGAAGGATATTAACGATTAAACCTGTGTGTGTGTGTGTGTGTGTGTGTGTGTGCACGGCTTGTGTTTATGTGTGTGAGGGTATGCGTGTTTATGCGTGTGTATGTATGTGTGTATTTCTGTATGTGTGTGTGTGTGTTTCTGTATGTGTGTGTACATGTGTATGTGTGTGTGTTTATGTGTGTGTATATGTGTGTTTCCGTATGTGTGTATGTGTGTTTCTGAATGTGTGTGTGTGTGTGTGTGTGCATTGTATGTAAGTGAAACCTATAGATTACAAGCAGTGCATTGATGAGGATTAGATATACTACAGCATCAGTGAGGAAGATACTTGATCAGGAAACTAAAAATTATGCACTTGCTCTTTTTTATTGGCAACCACACACTTACATCACAACAATAGTCTCGGTGGTTAGCCACAGGATGGGCTCAATGAGGGAAAATCACACTGAACACACACAAACAATAATCCCAAAACACATCTCTATAATGACAGCAAACATTTATAGTAATAAATCAAAGACTCTATGCATCACATTAATGCCGTGACAACAGCTCGTTTATTCTACAATACAAATAATCTGTAGAGACTTGACTATTCAATATGTTTACATTAAATATTATGAATACCTAGGAATCCTGGAACGTTCACATGATATTCGTGCAAATGAGATGGATGACAAATTAAAGGAAAACTCAGTGGCTCTGGGGATCTTCTGAGTGATCAGAAATATTTCTTTCCTGTTGCGAGACGTCTTTTCTAAGATGACAACACCTCCATCCACAGGGCATGAGAGATCATTATGAACAGTTTATTTAGTGTGAGAATGAGCACCAGATTTGTGAATCAAAACCATTTATTTGTTTAGCAATTATCTAAGTGTGCGAACTAATGAATTTATAAACCCCAGCTGTCTGCGTTAGGAACTAGTGAGCGTGGGATAGTGAAGGAGAAAAGCACTTAAAAATGGTATTTTAAAGCTATAAAGGCATGAAAAATCTCTTGAGATGTGTGCGAAAGGTATAGCACCTTAAAGATATGTCACTGACAAGAGAAAGGTACAGTTGTTATGTATTTTTCCTGAGTATGCCTCTGTTCCTTCCAATCTTTTTCGCAGACAGTCAGTGCAGCATGATGAACGTCTGCTTCTCTCTGCTCTCTTCTGGCCTCAACCCAACGAGAGTCCTGAGGGAAGTAAAGTGGAGGGAGACATGGATGCAGCACCTGGGGCTCAGCCCCCCCCCAAACACACACACACTATATAGCCTGTGGCTCAGATGCTGCTGCTGTGTCTGTTGTGCTTGGCTGGGGGGCCTGTGCTGGGGTCTCAGGCTTCTCGTTTTACTAGGCGAGATCCCACAGACTCGCAAACCGTTCCAGCAGACCAGCAGTAAAGCAGGCATATCTAAACATGACATGTAGCATTCTCCCTAGAGAGTGTGTGAGGTCTCTGCTAGTATGTGAGACGGGATGTGTACCTTTTGACGTTCTGTTTCTTGGAGGATAAGGCCAGTTGTAAATCTCAAGCTCCTTGTGTGTATGTGCGTATGCAGTTTGTTATTCAGTGAGTGTGTACATGTAGTGTGTGTGTGTGTGTGTGTGTGTGTGTGTGTGTGTGTGAGGAAACAAAGATTGAAATGCACAAGGGACAGAAATTGATCTATGTTGTGCTTTTCTCCTTAGTTGGTCATGAGAAGCTTGAGTAGCAGTGAGCCTGGTTTCTGTATCAGCAGCCGTAATCCAACCACCAAGCACAAACTAGCAAACAAGTCTGCAAGTGATGAAGCAAATGGTTTAGTTTTACACACGCAAACTCTTGGCCAATCAGTAGATTTTGATTTACTGCAGGTTTAAATTAATAAAACTAGTGCAAATGGAGGACTGTGTAGTGTTTAGAGTGTTTTTTGTGTGCCTCGATTAAGCATTTTGAAGTATTACTAGCTAAAGATGTGAAATATAACAATGGATTAAATTTACACCCGCAGTGCGATTAACTAACCCTGGAGATAATTTAGGAAAAGCAGTAAATTAAGTGTGGGCAAATGAACAGCAGGTTAGGAGTAGGTATTACATTTGATGAAGCCTGATTCCGACAATGCAGACAAAAAGCACTTTCATATTAATGATAATGATCACTAAAGTTATTTTAAAAATTCAAATAAGATTATTTCTATAAGCATTTCACTACATGTCATACTGTGTATGGTTGTGTATGCAAGAAATCATTTCAATGTGTGAAATAGTAAAATGATCAAAATATCTCTTAAAATGATGAAGTCATATGGTTATAGAAATGATGATTTTTTTTTGTTAAAGTTGATTTAATATTAGCTGCAGCACGTTGGATCTGTGTGGACAGCCTGTGACCAGGAGACAGCCGTGGACAGAGCCACTTGGAGACTATCACACTGTCACGGATCTGCCGTTACATCTGTCAGCTTGTGACAGCAAGGAATTAGTGTCTATAATGAATTCAGAAACTACACTGACTCAGTAGTTCCCCATAAGCCCTTGATTGCTGTTGTAGAAAGGACATTATTTACTGTCCAGTGTCACCCAAATGAGGATGGGTTTCCTTCTGAGCCTGGTTCCTCTCAAGGTTTCTTCCTCATATCATCACAGGGAGTTTTTCCTTGTAACCGTCGCCGCAGGCTTGCTCATTAGGGATAAAATAGTAACTTTAATTTAAACTTTATAATTTCTTTTTCCGGGGGGCACGGTGGCTTAGTGGTTAGCACATTTGCCTCACACCTCCAGGGTTCAATTCCTGCCTCTGCCATGTGTGTGTGTGGAGTTTGCATGTTCTCCCTGTGCCTTGGGGGTTTCCTCCAGGTACTCTGGTTTCCTCCCCCAATCCAAAGACATGCATGGTAGGTTGATTGGCATCTCTAAATTGTCTGTTGTGTGTGTGCCCTGCGATGGGTTGGCACTCCGTCCAGGGTGTATCCTGCCTTGATGCCCAATGACGCCTGAGATAAGCACAGGCTCCCCGTGACCCGAGAATAGTTCGGATAAGCGGTAGACAATGAATGAATGAATGAATGAATGAATGAATGAATGAATGAATGAATTTCTTTTTCCTTCTATGTTTCTATACTTCTGTAAATCTGCTTTGAGACAATGTCCATTGTTAAAAGCGCTATACAAATAAATTGAATTGAATTGACCTGAAGTAGTAGCTTTGATGCAAACTTGAAAATAATCTATTTTCACATCTAACTTCTAATCCTCCTGCAAACGGAACAACGGTTTGCTGCGTGTTGAACAGATTTTTGACGCCTCTCATATGCTTTATTCAACGTTATTCATAACTCCCAGTTTAACTTTTCCTAGAGTCTCCAAGATCAGCTTCAAAAATCTTATTTACATTGTTTTCTTTCATTGTGTTGCCTCTCACATTCATGCAGTTATATCCATCCATCCATTTTCTGTAGCGCTTATCCTACACAGGGTCACATGTAACCTGGAGATTTTCCCCAGAATCCCCGGGGAACAAGGCAAGGGACACCCTGCCCCAACCCATAATAGCATTCATGAAATTCTTCTTTATAATTCAGCCATAGCATGCGCATAATTTATTCCATATCACACGCATATTAGTATTTGTTATTGGAGCTCGGAGGAAATTATGACCATCGGGTAAACGACTGGTTAAATCCAGACAGGAAGTGTTTAAGCCATGCCCTGATTCACAGTGAACTGCAGAATAATCATCCTGTGGTTACGTCTGGTTTATCTTCATTCCTCTGCTCAGTGAGATTTAGCAGTTGAAGGCTCTAATCAACCTGGAGTGTGTGTCAGTCAAACCTATAACTAGAGCACACTGATTGCACATAAACATGCTGTGGTCAGTGCCTTCATCAGCTCCATTTCAACACAGCCAGCACCTGGAAGATGACAGCCACATGGAGCAGGACTTTAAGGAGCTCGCAAGATTTTCTTGTCTTTTTAATTGTGAAAAAACTTAAACTTCTACTAAGCGGCAACATCTATCGGAACATTTAATCACATGGCCCTAAAAGGATCAGTTCTCCTAACTGTAATGATCATTTATTTCTTCAGTAACTGGATAACATTTAATAATAAAATGCAACAACAACTTTCCAATATGCCTATGTGCAAAAAAACAAGCACCTTCTGCAGACTGAATTTACTCATCAAGCAATTGAAACATTTCAGTAATTCCAGCACTTCCCAGTGTAATGTTATTCTAATGCACACGGACTGAAATATAATTTTCTTTATTTGTGAATCAATATTTTTATATTTTGCAATGTGCACCTGGATTTTTGTAAAGCCAACAACCTCATTTAAAGCTCTTAACCAGTTTTTTATTCTTCAACTGGCCTAATTTGGGTTTATGGAAGAAGGAGAAACCTTTATGTGTCACATATACTTGGCCTGTTAAATACCTAGCATGTGTGTGTGTGTCTGTGTGCGTGTGTGTGAACTACCACATAGAAAATTGCCTGTAAAAAAGTGTCTCAAAAATCTCCAATGTAACATGGCTCAATTTTTGCTCATTTTTTTTTTACTCATCAACTTTACAAGAGCAATGAAAAGTTTGTTTCTGATAAAACCTCTGATTTTAAAGAGGTCTCAATGGGGTTAAATTCTTTTACAGCCTGATTAAGTGTGTGAGGCTTGACCTCTGTAAGTGGCAGGTGAAATGACGGTGACCTCATACTGGAGGTTCTTAATCACCCTGCAACCTCAGGGTATCATCATCCCCAAGCACACTAAACTCTCGCTACATGCCTGACACCTTACCTCAGTCATGCTCAGTAAATGAACTGTCTGTGCTAAATCATGACAGTGTATGTTGATGTACATTACACCAAGATGGTTGAACATGTGTGCTAAACGCATATACAGTGGAACCTCGACATATGAATGCCCTCCCTTATGAATTTTCACCTTAAGAATTGAAATTTTGCACGAAATTTGCATCAGCATTCTAAGGGTTTTTGGCATACAAATGAACTGAATCGAACCGAACGCTGGCTAAGTTGCACATACGCCCAGGAGCCGTTCAAAACTTGTTTGCGTTAGTGGAAAGCCAAGCGAAGCCAACTGAAGCGGGTTTACAAACTTTACGGAATTTTTTTAGTCAGCGAAAGCTGTTTCGAAAGAGTCAACCCACGATACCAACGCTGCCTTCGGCATGCGTTCAAAAGCATCATGATTTTTCTAACGTTTTTTTTGCTGACAGCTTGGTGGCGTGGGTGATCTATTTTTAGCCCAAGCTTGGTGGTACGACTTCCTGTGAGGAGCCTTGACATGGAATGCTTGGCTTGGGTCAGTTCTTTGTAAGCAGCCATACAGTTTACATACTCTTCAGATCGGTGATATTGGTAATATTTTCATGTGGCTGGAACGGATTGTTTACATTTACATTATCTCTTATGGGAAATGAGTACATGTTTCGCAATACAAATTTTCACCTTATGGACTCGCTCCAGAGCGAATTAAATTATGTATGCCGAGGTTCCACTATATACATATAGTGGATGTACACACGCACACAGACACACACACAAACTTTGCGATTTTAAGATTTTAAGCCATAAAGTTGTAACCCACAGTAAGGTCAAGTTAAAGTTACAGTATCAATGTTTTATGTACGGAAATACGATACATATATAAAGCACATTCGCAGTGTTCCAGAGATTAAAATGAAAGAGCAGCAGAAACTATTCATTACGGAAAAGACTCTCTGTGTGCGAAAGAGTTATAACACATTATTAGGTGTCATATTTATATGTAATTTGGAAAGCTGTATATGTCTGAGTGTAACGCACTGTGGTTCATTTGGTCCACATTTTGTCTGAGGCACAATCCAATCCAAGCATGCTAGAGCCTGCTAGAGCTGACAATAAGTAATGAACAAGCCAGAGATTTCCAGGGCAGTATTACTCTACTATTAGTTTTTGTAAAGTACCTCTGAGGATGTAGTTCTGGTAGTTCTGGTCAGCCTCTGCCCCGACTTTAATGAGACATATGAGTCCCTCAGCCACCACAAACTCGTGCACCAGGTCCTTATCATCCTGCAGGGACAGGGCAGAAACAAATGTCTCAACACAAACACTACTCAATTAAATATAATACATATAAAGCTTTTTAACAAAAGACACTGTAACACAATGCCACACAAAGCTGAAAGCAGTCTGTGACTTATTTCTATTCAAATATAATATAAATAAATGTTCGCTAAGCCTTAATAATGACATGCTTTGATGGGTTGTTGTGATTTTGAAGGTTGACACATGCTGTGAGAGTGCTGTGATTCATTAGTATATGTATAGTATATGTATATGTATAGTATATGACCCTCACACACAGTCCAAAGTGCACATTCTGCTCCGCACTTCATTTCCTCTGACCATGGTAACCCTGTGTGTTTGGGGCTCAGCAACTGCTGGTTGCTAAGCGTGACTCGGCTCCCCTCGCCAGGCCTAGGAGCTCATTAAATTCGCAGTATAATATGTGGGAAGAGAGCTTTCAGTGTTAGCTAGATTTAAACACACAGACACGCGCACACACACACAGACACACACACACACACACACACACACACACACACACACACACACACACACACACACAAAAACCAGCAACCTGCAGTCTGGGCACACTTCGATAAATCTTTGATTGCACCACTTTCTGCTTGTCTCTCTGCTTTGCATCCAGAGCTTTGCAACATCCAGCATTTCTCCAGCGTTGACATTTTTGAGAACGCGCCCAATCACTGATGTAAAAATGATTAGAGGGTTGGTCTGTTGGACTTCTGTAACCAAAAAAGCTAGAATGACAGGGAATTCCTGTGTGTATGTCTGGATTAATGTGAATTTATTATGTGTGCCTGTGTGTAAATAAATATGCATCTCAAGTATTTTTCAAATAATGTGTGTGTGTGGATTTCATAAGCATCCACCTGATGACAAATGTAGTTTAAACCTTTACACCTGTCAACAGCTGTGTAATTGAAACCTCCCAGACATCCAGATTTTAAACACACACACGCACACGCACATGCACACATAAAAACACACACAGCACACTCACACACATGCACACACACCCCTACACACATACACACGCACACACACACACACACCCACACACACACCCCTACACATGCACACACACACACACACACACACACACACACTTGTTCTACTGACCTTGTAAGGATTTTCCTGACTTTAACCCTAATCTCAGTAAGGAAACTTACTAATTTTTATTTTCTTATTTTTATTATTTTTTTAAATAAAAGCTGCAGGTTTTGCAGGTAAATAAATAAAAAATAAGCAGTTTTCTGTGTTCAATCCTGTCAAAGATACCGATTACTGTGGGAAAATATCACACAAAACATACACACAAGCACACACACATGCCTGTTCTAAACACTAACCTTAATGAGATGAAAACACAGCTACACACACACACACACACACACACACACACACACACACACACACACTAGCATGCATTTCACAGAATGCTGACTTTCATTTACAAACTGCTTTTTCATTTTTTAAACATCCGGTGGAAGTCAGTCGAGGTCATATTTATGCAGACCCAATCAGCTCACTTCCTCATATAAATACAGGTGACAAATTAAAGGGAAAAAAAATGTTTTAGTAAAGTGTCGGGACACCGCAAGCTTCAAAGAGCTATGGAACTGTACTGGAGCATGAACACTGTGCGTCCAAAATATATTCCCTCAGGCAGGGTTTTGATGGTGGTGATGGTGATGGAGAGCGCTGTCTAACATGCTGGTCTGAAATCTGCAAAATTTGCCACAGGTGTTCAGATGGGTTGAGGTCAGGTGACTGTGAAAGTTTTGACAACATGTTTACATAATTTCAATACTTATCAAACTGTTCAATGATCCCTTGGGCAACTTGGCAGGGAAGAGAGTCATCCTGGAAGAGACCCCTCCCATCAGGATAGAGGATAAAGCTGATCAATCATATTAACCGTATTGATTGCTTCGGTCTAAAAAGAACTGGATCAGCAAAACGTCCATACAGAACAACAGAACCACTGTTCCCTTTATTTTGTCACTGTTCCCTTTATTTTGTTACCTGTCTCTACTTATGCCAAATACGCCAAAAACGTTCCCTCGTTCCATAGAAGTAGGAAAATTTTGGAAAAACAAAAGGTAGCTTACCTGAAAGATCTGCTTGAGAGAGAACAGTGCTCTTCTTAGCTCTCTTCCTGTCGAGTTGTAGAGTTTCTCTGCAAGACAGCGAAAGAGGAAGGGAGTGAATTACACAGTTGTTCTCAATTTCTTACACTCGATTCATGAGCAGCAGTCTAATCCAATTCGTCCCGTAGGCTCTGCGAAACCTCATGTGTTGCCAGCAGTGACAAACTGTCAGTATGTGTTCACATGACAAAGGATCTGTTCTTGTTCTGGTTTGAACTAGACTGCAAACTGCCACTATGCAAGATTATCCTGAATAAAACTGTGGTTCCTGATCCCAGGGCTGGGATGCAGAGCTCTGTTCTTTATCTGCGTGTAACCGCTCAAAATCATACATGTTTAATTCTAGTGTGAAGGGAATCAAAACGGCTTTAATGGTTTATTCTCTTTTGGCTGTGGGATTTTTTTGGAAATCCACAAGGTTTTTTTTAAGTGCAGTTCTTCAGTCTGCCAGAGTGGGGCAGGATTGAGATCACAGCTGCTTGTTTGTGTTTGTGAGAGCATCTGACCACCTGAGCTTCTGACTCAGCATTTGTCGTCTCATTGATGATTGCAAGAAATCGCTCTGTAATGACCTCTCTCTCTCTCTCTCTCTCTCTCTCTCTCTCTCTGTCTCTCTCTCTCTCTCTCTCTCTCTCTCTCTCTGTCTCTCTCTCTCTCTCTCACACAGAAAGAGCCATGAAAATTCTGGGAGTTAAGCAGCATCCCACACTTCAGGGTCTCTTTGAAGAAACAGTTATTAGACAGGTTAAGAAAATGATTTCAGATGTCCTTCACTCTGAGTACCAACTTCTTCCCTCAGGAAGACGCCTCAGAGTTCCTCAGTGTAGGCTTAACCGTTTTAAGAACTCCTTTGTCCCCCTGTCCATAAAAGCATTAAATGATAAGTTAGCCAGAGGTCAACAATCATAATTTTTTGTTTTTTTTCCTCCCCCATTTGGTGTGTGTAATTATATAAGATTATGATGATTAAAGATGTGTTGCACAATAGGTAGGGTGCAATTTACTTGTTCAGTGTATACTGTGAGTGGGCAGTGATGGGTCGCTGTATGTATTACATGTACGTAGTACGTTAACTTGTATATAACAGCAGATATCGTGTTGTGTGTGTCCAATACAAATTTCCTTCAGGACAATAAAGTTTATCTTATCTGTCTTACCTTATCGCTCTCGCTTTCTCAAAAACCTGATAAATCTGCTGGACATCATTATGTTAACACTAGTATGCTGGCAGGTTGTGTCTCCTGTTCTATGAAGACATATTCATAGTTGTGTTCATTATTTCAGTTCATTATTACATTTTGAATTTCAATAAATTGCCCGTAAAATAATTCATTAAAGCTGATCACAGTGAAACATTAATGCAGTCTTAAGGCTGTGATGTATGTGTGTGTTTAGGTGCGTGAGTGTAGATTGTCATGTGAGATGTGAGAGTTTTATTCAGCATGGAAATGCAAGACCAAAACTTATACTTCACTAACATATCAATATTATGACACGATACACTTTGTTTGAGGTATCAATTACAAACTATGACTGGAAGCAGCAGAGTGTGAGTGGGTTTGGGGGCGGGGCTTATAATGACTTCAAATGAGAATAAAATCTCATTTTCATACGTCACATTTGTGTACAAGAGGCTGCAAATAGGAGGAACTAGGTTCAGTGTTCGCTGCTTTTTACTTTTTTCTGCACATTTGGCTGCATGGCATGTCACTGTGCAGGAATACCTGCAAACATGGAGCAGATATTAATATTCAAAATGATTCTTAGCCATGCAGATGGATTCTCAGTGCAGCCACAAAAGTACACTAATTAAATGCTACTGTACTATGAATGATCGTATTTATTTATCGATAACCATAACAAATTAAGCAATGCGATAAATTACACCAACTGCATTCCTCAGCATGTGTTCCTGAGTACATCAGATGTGAAGCGTGCCGTGCTTCAGATTACTGCTTTCAAGAGGAGCAAGGATCAGATCTCGGAGTCTTTACCAGTCCTGAGTTCAGAAAAAAGTCTGAAAACAACTTCACATACTGAATTTCTGGCAAATTGTCAATGCGGTATATTTTGAATAAAAAAAGTAAATTCATTATTAATATTTGTAGTTAAAATATTACTAGATAACATGTCAAGAGCTATAAGCAGTCTTTAAAGATAAAATAAAACATAATATAAAATAAAACTAGATCTATTTACATAGCTGCTTAATAAATAGTATGTCAGGCCACAATTATTTAAAAATTTAAGGTGTATTTTTATTTTCATTTCTTCCAAGTAGGTCTGGTGTGATAATAAAATCTTTCAGCCCTTTAAAAGCGCCATGGAAGCAGATCTAGGGTAAAGCTAGTGTAATATTTACAGCCATGTACACATGGCACAAAGCGTGCAATGTCATGCCTTCAAGAAACGGATGAAGTATTGCTTCTTAAGCCACATTTGTAGGTGGCACAGGAGGGAGAAGTTATTTTTTTTTCCCCAGGCAGGCTTTAGAATTGGTCAACGCATGTTTCCTGGCCTTGTTTCTCGTGTACCACACAGTACAGTATGGTGTCGGTATGATTTATCTCAGACGTGAGTTTTTA